>OZ035983.1:6240000-7478571 GCA_964035005.1 Erebia palarica
CGATATCTACACAGATCTTAGCATAAATGAAAAAATTCAACAAAATGCTAGAATCTAATTTATATCATCATTTTCCTAAGTAAATTGTTTTTACTTATTATAAATTATAATGAATTAAGTGTACATTTTTTAAATCCTATATTCAAAAGTTCTTTTATGTCCGTAATAGATATTTATGCATTGCATTAAAAATTATAAGTTAGGTAGTTTTTAATTCCATCATAATTCCAAAGCAATAATATTTTTGAGTATGATATTGTTAAAAATACAATCATAAATTAAACTGAATTTCTTTTTGATACAATGGAGTTAAAAGGTAGTCATTATCTCTTTACTGTTATAAAATAAAAATAGTACATGAATGTCATGCAAGAAATTGCTTTTTTTACATTTTCATGAGTAATAAAGGATAATAAGAACATGAGCTTCCAAATGAGGGATTCTTATGCACTCAATTAAACAAAGTTTCAATACACACAGACGAACACCTTGTTATTATATAAAAAATCAGATAGGTATTCAATAAAGACGACGTATTATTATATTAAAACTAATTGACAGCTGCTTAATGAGCAATATTATCTATACTATGGTACGCAATGAATGCTTTTTCATTTGGTTTAAAAAAGCCATCCATTTTAGTCCATGGTAGGCAATACTAGGTTCACAGTAGCCAGTAAGTAAATTATGTCTTTACTTGTAAGAACTTGTAGGGGCTGATGTAACATTGCTACAACTTAAACAGCCCTATAAAGAGAAGTGCGTAATTATCAATTGTAAAAAAAAGTGAGCAAGCGATGGGTCAAATGATATGAATTCATTAGGCAGATACAGAATCATTAGTAAAAAAATATAGGTACTTACTGACTTAATTTTAATATGTATAGGTACTAGGTTAAGTGTTGGTATGGTATCAAATTAGCTTAGATACTATTTCACGTTCCAAGAAGTTCACAATGTAGTCGTGAATCTTGGTCGGCATGTGATAAATAATTTTCTACGCGTCGTCAATCGTGTCACCAAACTATAAATTATTGGATGAGCCGAGAGAGTGAAGGAGAGTCCCCGTATCGGGTTACAACTCAGCCATTACTAGGCTGAGATATTCCAAATTATAATTATGTGATGTAAATATGTTGATGTAGTCATATATTAAATGGATTTCAACATATTAATTTACCAACATATATCCAATACCAGATAATGCCCGCGACTTCGTCCGCGTGGATTGAGATATTTCGGGAACTCTTCAATTCTCCTGAATAAAAAGTAGCCTATGTATTATTTCAGACTATAATTTATCTGTGTGCCAAATTTCATACAGATCCTTTCAGCCGTTCTGGCGTGATTGAATAACAAACATCCATCCATTCATCCATCCAAACTTTCGTATTTATAAGATTAGTCCCTAATTAGTATAGATTTTCTTAAATGGCATAAAATTCAATAGAATCTCATTATTTTATCTCTACACGTATTTTTTCATATCTATCTACTTTCCTTATAACAGCTACCTACCTTTACCGTTTAATTAGATACCAAAGCAAAAATATTATAAAATAAAACTGTTAAGCTCTAACCTCTGGGCTCTGACGCTCAACCAAATGGATTTTTCAAAATGTAGATAGGCACCTAATACCTATTTTAGCTTATTGATGCACATATCGATTTCTTCTTAATGCTCTTATAAGAGTAAAGTTTAAAATAGATTTTAATATGTACCACGAGGTACCTATAGAATTTGTGATCGGCAAAACTCGTTGTAATTTCAGAAGGTAGAGTACACTATTGCCATACATAGTTATAGGATACTTTGGCTTGAATTTCACTAACGCTAAGGCAGGTTATGCCTCTTTGCCTTGAAACGCAAGCCACTAAAAACCAGCAGTTACAATCTTCAATCAAGTTAGCCGTCACTACATTTTAGAAGTGTTTTCTAATACAAATTGAATTATATATTATCAAGGATTATTCAACCAGGCAACTACCTTATCTGAATAGATACGCATCGTCCATTAATATTGTGTGCAGTTATCGTTTTGTTAAGTGACGAAATCTACTTTGCGATATCAATCTAGGCATGTCATTAAATTTTGTTCCTACTTCAAATTAAATGCAAAAGTTTTTACTCAGTTACACGTAGGACCACTAAACTAATATTTATTATTAGTAGTAAGTATGTTTAAAACATACCTATGCAAATCACAGATTAGGTAGGTAGGTAAATGAATAAGAAACATAAAGGGCGGATAAATTCGAATAGAATTAGGTTTTCATTTATATTAGAATAACTAAGGACTGTTTTAGCTATATTTGTTTAGAGCTTTTACAGCAGACAAAAAGTAAATACCTACCTGCCTACGGTATGTTTTATTTCTGTTTGACATTTCTTTAAGTATGTGTAATTCGATGAATGTAACCTACTCAGGAATACGGAGTATAAAAATAAGGGATTACAGCTTATTAAATAAATAAAGTTAATACAATTATGCGGTGGCCGTGAGGTCGAGTCGCGAGCCCGCTCGTAAAATGTGAAGTGAAAACGATCCGCGTTGTCATCGCACCGAGTTTATACACACCTCAGTCTACTTAAAAGTATGCTTTATTGCCTTTTTTAACAACCAGAAACACAGGACAAAGCTCACATAAATAAAACAACAAAACTGCACGCAAGTGAATTTCAATAGAGTTTTCAAACGCAAACTATTTTTTCCAATTTTCAGTGGCGTAAGTGACCAACGCGTAAAGTGATGAGGATCAGTGTTTTACGTAATTTAATAGTACCCAATCGAGTCGGCCGCTGCCGTCGACAAATGAATTTACCAAATTTAGATATAATCGAAACCGACAAGGAGCCGCATCTCGCTTGTGGACATAACACGATAAGAGACTGGGTTTACAAACCAGCTAAAATTTTTGTTGAGCGAGGGCGGACATAAAGTATGGGGCATTACTGCTGTGAACGCGACAAAATCGATTCCGAGTTCCGATTCCACGAAGTGACACAGTTTCTTAAGTGTCACATCACTACCGACACACCGCTTAATAAATTAAAGGGCATAGGCCGCATGCCAATCTAGCCTTTAAGGACAAAGCTCTAGACGGTGTTTCGTCCGCGTTCGGATGAGTAGTTAATTTATAAAAAAGAGCCACCTGTCTCCACGAAAAACTTTATAGTGGCCATAAAATTTAAACCTCAAAAGACAAAAACAAGAAGTATGGAACGATTTTTTCTTTTACGGTCGAGACCCATTTTAGATCGTGTTTACCTAAGCTGTCACCTCACAGAATGGCGATTTTGACTGGTCGAAGCCGGTGAATTAATTGTGGAGTTTTGGAGAGATATCGTCTGATGTGCGATAAGGTTTGGCGGATGGCTGCCGACCGTCCCGGGCCGCAATTTGGTTTTAATACTGACAGTTTCCTCTACGGAACACGGGCGTGCTTAACATATTTAATTGTTACGACTCTCAGTTCTGCTAAGTATATCTGTCTTAGTTTAAATTAATGTTATTTAAGGCTTTACAAATGAGGTATTTTTGTTCATTTAAATTTAGACAATGAGACATTAACCTCAACCAATTTTAGCGAATTAATCTGTGCGAAACTATGTGTTACAAATTTGTAAAAATGACAGACATTATTACTCATGCTTATTCCGATTAAATCAATTATTCTAATAAAATCCATATCTATGACTACATTTAGTAAAAAAGTATATAAGTAAAAAAGGATTTAAGTCTAGTAGTAAATTAGAAGTATGCAGTTCATTTTTGAGTGGGCACCTAAAATGCGAGCTAAGTTTCCACCAATATTAATATATGGTCCAAAAAACATTTCATTCGACTAAACTGTAATAGGTAGGCGATCACACACACAGCTTAAGCACGTATACCTAGTGTGAGAAAGCCCTTAACGATCAAAGATAGCCTTGAAAGATATAGCCTTGCGCTCTTAGCACTTACTGAGTAAAATAATTTTAAAAAATCTGGACTCTGGTGTCTTCTGCTTGTCGGTATAACCCTATAGCGTAACACTCTGTCCTGATGTCTCCAATAACTATATGAATTATCTTAAGGGCAAATCACACAGGGAGCGGGTGCGAAAAAATTAAAATAACACGACTGCCCTGCCAGAAAGTGAACTAAAAAGTTAAAAATCTAAATAAATCTAGTTAAATTAGAATCTCATTCACATTTTCATTAAATGATATTTTTTTGTGAAGCACTGGATATTAAACTATAGTGTTATATATATTTGGAATCTACTCATAATTTTTTTTTGGACCAAAAAAAAATTATGAGTATGAAAACCATGGTCACCTCATAAATTTTTTTTAAATTTTACTAGCCTATGTCACCCGGAATAAGCTAAGGATTCTAACGATACCTCATTTATCAAAATCGATTCAGGCGTATAGAAGTTATGGTGGAATAAACAAACTCACATACATACATACATGAACCCTGAAAACAGTATACTCCTTTTTTTTAGGCAGTCGTATAATTATTAATACTCCTTTTTTCAGGCAGTCGTATGATAAATACTCCTTTTTCCAGGCAGTCAAAAAAAAAACGATCGCAGTCAAGGGCTAACTTGTAGTGGATAAAAAAAAAAAAAAGATCGCAGTCAAGGGCTAACTTGTAGTGGATAAAAAAAATCGTACAAAAAAGGTGAATGAACTTACCATGCGAGCCGACCGCTGGGGAGTAAGGGGCGTGCATCTGCTGGTGGTAGTATCGAGCGCGACTGTGGTGGCTGCCCTCCAGCGGCGAGTGGAAGAAGCCGTCCCCGTTCGTCTCGCCGACGTCGCCACCGGCCGGGCTGCCGTTGACGCGGCTGTCGTACCAGCGCTGCTGCAAAGCGCCCCCCGCCCCCGAGCCCGCTCCGCCCTCGCTCATGTCCATGACCGCCGCTCCGACCTCACAAACCATGCATCGCTTTTTACACACGCACTTTAAGTCCGCACCCCTATCCGCATTTCAAGAGTCAAGCGCTGGAGAGTAGCACCGCAGTACTTTCGACCCAGTTAGTGAGCGCCGGCCGGGTTCAGTCGTGACCTCATCGAGACGACCTCACGTTCACGCGAAACTCGACCGATTCGTACCCGTATCTGAAAAGATAGACAGTGGTTAACAACTTAAAAAAAAAAATGGTACGTGCGTTGCGGGCTATTTTCATAACATCAAAGAAACAAATCAGTAAAATAATATAGGTATTATGTCAAAAAAGAGACAATCAATTAAGATAAAAATGGTGCGCTATCAAAAGACGTCCGTGATATCGATACGCTCCCAATTTGATTAACTGATATACCAAACAACACTTGATACGGCTGCGATAACGTGTAACCGCGCATTAAGCGCTGTTAGCCAACCGAGCACTGATTTTTATTACTGCTATTCTAAAGATATCTCTACATTGTATCTAGTTACACACTAAAAGGTACGAATTTTTACACGTTTTACAAATAAAAATATAATATATATACTAGCTGAAGCCCGCGACTTGGTCCGCGTGCAGTGTAATAGGCCTATAACTTGTAGTGGAATTTAAAAAAATATATTGACAAGCCAAGCTGACATCCAGCCACACTGTACATTCCAGTCAGGTTGAGGTCTCATCTCTTAGTAATAAGACATCTCTCTGCCTCATTCACAATAATGTCCATATTCTATTTAAATAAAGGCACATTCTTTGTAAGAGCGTGCCATGTATAAAATACCATATAACAGATAGGTATATTATGGCTGCGTTCTCTGAAATAACTCGTACAGAAACGCCCTGCGAATAAATAACTACTTTATTTAAATGCTTGTAGATAGATTATAAATAGAAAATTGAATCGAAAAATTGGTTCGATTCGATATAATATTGTTACTTTGCTCCTATTGTAATGTTTATCGTTTAGATAAGATTATAATTATTATGCTTGCGTTATCAGGACACATACACTACCCAGAATTCAAAATTGTTTGTATTATAATAAAATCATGTGTCGTTTGCCTATTTATAACCGACTTTCAAAAAAGGAGGAGGTTCTCAATTCGGCGCGTATATTTTTTTTAATGTATGTCTGTGCTTATGTATCTCCGTGGTTTCGGAACCGATTTGAAAATGTTTTTATTTCGAAAATTCTGACTCCAAATCCTCAATGTTGACACTAAAAAGTTAAAAATAAAAATTCTTTCCAAAAACCGACTTCCAAAGCCACTGTAAAGTAAAAAATAATTTTGATTTCTACACACTATGTTGAAGTCGGGCGGGTACAACAACAAAGATAAGCAAAGTTGACGCATCAGGGGCTTAGGAAGTCGGTTCTTTGGAAAAAAATAATTATGATATGTACGGTCGACGTCAAAAGTCCATATAGAATAAGCAAACTAGGCGGCTTGTTAGTTACAAAGTCACCCTCAAACTTATTTAAATAATATTCATCTTGCAGGTTGTCAATTGTTGACAATTTATGGCAATAATCTAAGCAGTACTTTTCAAGTAATGTTTTAAACCTAACGTTGTTAAATTATGGTAAATATTTTGGACAAATTATGTTTGTGTGGATTCGGATTACTTGCACACAGTTGCATTGGAGCGATGTATGGACTTTTGACGTCGACCGAACAACTCATTTTATACCAAGAGAAATTGTGCCAATGAGGAAAAATATGCAAAAAAATATTTGTACACTTATTATCTATACTCAGTACCCCAATTGACACGTATAAGAATCCAGCCTATTCCTTGTATTAATTATAAAGGGAACTTCTGTCAAAAATTCTAGGTTTCTAGGCGTTTCTCAAAGAGCGTTTAGTGATTATTCATTTTATTGTATCAGATATTCACTATAAATATTTCGGAAAGCTCTAGTAAAAAAAACAGTTACAGGTACTTATATTTTTACCATATCCGTCTGATAATAATATAAAACTAAACGATTACTTGCGCTCGCCTCTATTAATTTATTTGTATTATGATAAGACAAGCCAGAAATCCGATTCGATAACATCTACCTATAGATTATATCGATGCTAATGTCCAAATTAATACAGCACGATATACGTAATGAACGATTCAAATCACTGCCAATTCAAGTGTTTAATGTAAATCCCTTGTGACTTGAAAAAACACTTCATATTTTTTAAAGCTACCGTACGCGTTTCTTTGTGAGTTATTTGAGTGAAGATGTGTCTAATAAAATGGCAGAGCAAGAATAAATAAAGAACATGTCACAGTCAAAGTCAAAATACTTATTATGCTTATTCGAAACTAGCTAATGCCCGATAGGTTTAAGTTTTTTTTGATTCCTGCATGAACTCCTTAAAAAGGGACAAAAAGTAGCCTATGTCACTCTCCAGGTCCTCAACTATACTTATCCCAAAAATCACGACGATCCGTGGCTCCGTTGCAGCGTGATTGAAGGACAAACTAACTAACAAACACACTTTCACATTTATAATATTAGTATGATTGGTACCTACATACTTTATGAACGTCAAGTAAACAAAGTATAAGACATGATCGTGATAATTAATGAAGGTAGGCATCTTAAAACTAAAGCTACGAGGGTTCCAAACACGCCCTAATTTGAGAAGAGCTCACAATGAAATATGACACATAGAGCTTAAAATACTGATTGAATTAATTAATTATAGTCTCCTGTCGTATAAAGGTGCTTCTCTACTCTACGAAGGAGAAAATATACTTAAAGGAAAAAAAGAATAGGAGCTACGGCCCATTCCCAACGTTCAACTGCTCAATATAGAGTATCACTTTTAAGTTCTTTGAAGAGTGAATTCGTTTAATTTTATTTGAAAATATGTTTCAGTTAATGTTGATATTTGTAGGAAGGTATATTTACAAACTAGACGATGCCCGCAACTTCGTCCGCGTGGATTAAGTTTTTTTGATTCCCGCGTGAACTCTTTAATTTTCTGGAATAAAAAGTAGCTTAGGTCCTTCCCTGGGATACATTCTATCTCGGTACTAAATTTTATCAAAATCAGTTGAACAGATACATTTTTTGTTTCCCGTGGGAACTCTTGAATTTTCTGAGATAAAAAGTATCCTTCCCCGGGATACCACCTATCCCTGTGCAAAATTTCATCAAAATCGGTTGAACAGATGGGTCGTGAAAGCGTAGCAGACAGACAGACACACTTTCGCATTTATAATATTACTAGCTGATGCCCGCGACTCCGTCCGCGTGGATTGAGGTGTTTTAGGGGTATGAAAAATTGATAGTAGCCGATTCTCAGACCTACTGAATATGCATATAAAATTTCATAAAAATCGGTCAAGCCGTTTCGGAAGAGTATGGCAACTAACATTGTGACACGAGAATTTTATATGTAAGATAGTATAGAAGAATGGATTACTAAGGTCAAGTAGTAACTAATGATAGAGGCTCGTATACCAATGTCAAGTAGATACAGTATAAGATAAAAGTCAAGTGTGTAACGTAACAATATGCATTGATAATACAAGTCTTGAACAATAATCATGTTTAGTTCATAATGTAAAGATAGAATAAAGAGTTACAGGAGTGTGAGGGACTTTATTTTTAAATTGAAAAACTTAAAGCTACTTAAAACAACTAAAGAAACTGCAGAAAGTTTTGAGAAGAATTCAGTAGGTAAAAATAATATACTTACAGCCCTACAAACTTATCTGACCCGGTGCCCAAAATTGGAACTAATTTTTACGTTTAGTTTTGTAGATGGCGCTCTGTAAAAGTTTATTCTCCAATAACTCTTTAGCTCTCTTGCATCTAATGTTAAAAGTTAACTATTACAATATATAGTAATAGTTAATTTTCTCTCAGGTCAGTTCGGGACGAACCACTAGTATTATTCATAGATTACAGCGACGCTGTCAACTTTGTCGGACTATAGTTACATTTATTTTTTTAACAATTTACTTTTAACAATAAATAATAAACTTTTAAAAAAATTATTTTGAAAACTTAATATGATCGGCTGATCTCAAAATAAATATTAAAATAAAATGTCGGCTACTGGTATTTGATTTCTATGGGGATAACATTTTATGATAAGATTTTATGATCTAGATTTCAGATGAAAGATCTTCAAAAAATATTGCTTATCATCAAAACTATGCCAAGCAAAGTTCAGTCACCTCACACCTATTTATGACTTAATATATAAAGTACTAGCAGAATTGCCCGCGACTTCGTCCGCGCCACATAAGTTTTTTAAATTCCCACGGGAACTCCCCAACTTTTTGAGATAATATATAGCCCATGACACTCACAAATGATGTCGTTTTCTGCTGGTACCAGAATTTTCTAAATCAGTTCCGTACATCCAGAGATTACACCCTACAACGCCACAAACTCTCAAACTTTATCTTTTTATAATATTAGTATAGATTATGCCCGTTTTTCCACTTAAAATTATTTAGTTTTTGTTCAATTTTAATTAGTAGAAAATATCTTAGGAATCTACTGGCCGTTCACGAGAGCGCATAATAAAAGATTATATTTTTTTAATCAAGTTTTTTACTTATTACCTAATAATTAAAAGTATGAAAAATCGGAGAAACCGGTTTTTCTGTACAATTTTTACTTGGACCACTGTTACTGAGATTTCGTTGTCTAGACTTGCCCATCATCTATAAATGGCCGCGATTCTATACAATATCTGAATACAAAACAGATTCTCACCCGCGATAAACCGGTAGGTAATAGGGGCATATCACAACCGTTGGAGCCGCTATCTAAGCATCGACTGAAAAAATCATTTCGCAGATAATGAAAAGAAATCACATATTTATCGCAAATTGCGTCTATTTCATATGATTTCCGTTTTATATCGATCGATAAGGTGATAAGGAAGCGAGAAATATCTTACGCAATCGTGGCCTAAAAATTCATTATTGAATGCACGTTTGATACAATATTTTCTTTATTTAAAAAAATGTAGGAGAATGCTTTGACTGTTTTCCACTGCAGCAAACACCTAGGTGCCTACCTTACATTCGAAATCAGGACCACCCGAATAGGGACTGTTATAGTCTTAACCCTCAACACTTCCTGTAAACATGAGGCAAATTGAATTCGAGCCTCGGAATTTTGCAGAGTCATTATGAAAAGCTTGTCTGAAAGAAACGTAGGTACCATTTCCACAGTTAATGATGTTTAGGTACGCATGTAAATTTTCCACGTAGAAGCTTTTTAGCCTTGAAGCTTTGTACAGTTCCTTGCACCCATATCGATCACCTAACTGGGTGTTGTGGATCAACTGTGGAACCAGTTAGCATCCGAGTAAATTGAGCTGTTAATGCTTATTTCGCAGAGTTATAACTAGTAGAGCAGTCCTGTCTGAATGTCCTGTACAATCAACCTGACTGCTATACAAGTGACGGTCATGTATTTTGTCATTTAAATTATCGCCGGCTTTTGCTTTTGCGCAAAATGTAATAAAATAAATTTGCGCTCCTCTAAAATGTAATAAAATAAAAGAGATACATATACAGGTACACATACAAGTAATATTTTCAATTAAAATGTTATGGTCCTAAGCTTACAATGTTTTGTATGGCAAAAACACACTACGTACTAAAAAAAACTTACGGACAAGAAGGCCGCACGCTCACTTATATTACGGAGCTGTACAGACTAGCACGATTGGACGAAACGTGTTTCCCTTTCTTACTCATATGTTTATGCAAGTGTAAATTATATGTAAAAAAAACATAATATAGGTATTTTGAACCTGCCTGCAAATATTTATGTTTACAGTGTGCACTTACACGAAAATATATTATTTCTTAAGCGTATGAAAACTAGAAAACAAATACAAGCCTGGAAAATGTAACAATATCGTGACACTTACTACACTATCTAACTGATAACAAGTTTCAAACTACTAACCGTGAATTGTGATAAATTTAATAGCAAAATACTATAAGATATAGATAAAAAAACTAAGTTAATTACCAATTAATTAATTAATAAGAGTATTTTATTGGAATTGGGCCATTTCTCAAAAATGTCTTTACTTAATTTATTAAATTATCCATAAATATATAAAAACATCAACTTATTACGTCTACTAATATATGTAATAATCAACAACGTATGAACATTAAAAACGCAACTAAAATTTTAGTAAGAAATTTATAAAAAGAAGCTAATGATTTTTACGACTAGGTAGCCCCATAAGCGTTTCTATACAAGAACAGCCGTCGTATTTCAGTGAACACCAATAACCACACCATCAATCGAGCATTATCAAACAAGTTATAACAAACATGATGTTACACCCGGACGGTTATCAGTACTTATTAAGATTAGAATAACTCCCAATTAAGATAATTGATTTCTCCGCCGCCGGTTAGGCCCAAAAAAATATGTCCGACACAATCTCTACCTTTTATCGGATGTGACGCTATACGTCCCTATCTTAACGAAAGGTCTCTTAAAAAAATACTAAAATTTTGTAAAATAAATTTAAAGTTATTTATTTTAATCTTTTCCCACAGCTGCAGCCTTGTTATTTAATTTTATAACCTTTTTTTATCGAGGTACTTACTTACTATCTTTTTTAAAAACATTTATTTGGAGTCGGTTTTTATTCAGGTTAATAATTTTGATAGTTTTTTTTTCATAATTTTTTAATAGTCCCTTAAATACCCAAATATAGAGCCATAACTTAATAACTTAATTAAATAATGTTGTCAAAATATCTACCTGGCTGCTAAATCTTTCACCAACTATTTTGGGTAGGTATTCTTGGTGTTTAAATATTGCACTAAGTAGATACCTATATATAAAATCTATAATATCATCTCGTAACAAAGAAGATTATACACCTATATGAAAGCTCCCTAAAACTATAATGCATCAAAACGATAAGTTTCCTACCTAGGATTTGAATCTAGTCAGAGGGTTCCGCATAATATAATGTTTATAATAATTAAATTATAACTTAAAGTATCCTAGGTAATAGGTATACATGGTAACATGCCAAAGCCATAACTTTAATTTACACAAATTTTCATTTAAGTACCAACTTGTATTGTAACTAAGGAAAGTGTATTTTTTTGTGACAAATACGTACACTGATTTAGAGAAATTACAAATGAAGTTCTATTAGCATTTATTTAATTTAATCCACTGGTACTAGATCTCCAAGTTTTTTTAAAAGATTAAATTATTATTACTCTTGGTGGGATATTATAACTAGATACACACTGTGTGTTACACAGTAGGTAAGGAACTAGTACTACCCAATCAAATTATTATGTACTTACGTAGTGAAATTTACAAGTTACAAGTAGTAAAGCTTTTAGAAGATCTATGTATATAATTGATTAGATCGTTTCTATAAAAACTTTTATTCTAATTTTAAGCAAATATTAGGTAGTTAGGTACTTAATTTTGTTAATAGTTCCATCAAATTTTTGATAGTTCCATCGAATACTAAGGCACTCGGAGTCACCTAATAATTACAGTACCTACATATGGAACTCCTAAAGTATAGATCTCAAAACAATCCGTTACTATGGAGTTCATTATGTAATGATTAGCGACTGCGGCAGCCTAATCACTTAAATATCGAAAAATATTACCCATCCGTGTTAAGGGGTTTTTTTTATTAATTGAAGAACCCTAACCTGGTATAAGCCGCTTCAAACTTAATCTTATGGAACAGAGTGGGCCCACTTATTTCACTTTATATTCGACGTTAAATTGATAGGGTTTGATCGATGCATTCCGAAACCAGAAGATTCAATAAATTATTAAGACTCTTTTATACCTACGTTTAAAACCAAATCGATGGCTTATCTAACAGTTTAAATATTCATTAGAGGATAGTAACAATTTGTAACAATATAAATAATAAAACAATTTGGTGAACGATCGAGTTTTATTGATTTTCGCGCCTATTAAACCTATGATAATATTATATCCTGACCATAACGATTTTTATATACATCGTTTTTGACTACAATCACCCTTTAATTTAAGGTAGCTAGAATAATAGCTAGTATTGTCGCAGTTATATAAAATTATTTTAAACTAGCAAATGCTCGCGACTTCGTCTGCGTGGTTTGAGGTTTTGTGGTTCCCGCGGGAACTCTTGACTATGTGTTATTCCAGACTATAATCTATCTCTGCGCCAATTTTCAGCTAGATCCGTTCAGCCGTTGGGGCGTGTTTGAGTACCAAACATCCATACATCCATCCATCCAAAGTTTCGCATTTATAATATAAGTAAGTATGGATTAAAGGATTATAAAACAAATAATAAATTCCCATATGAAATATGCCTATTTTATGCAGTAACAAGTTAACAGTAGCATTTTAATTTATAATATTAGCAATTATGTATGTAGGTACAAGATGTTAACGCTTAACTATCATCAAATTTGCAAAAATATTACCTATATGTAAACCTTTATAAAGATAAAATTCATGAATTTATTCATAAGATGTCATACAAGATATAGGTAGATGTTTATCTCCATTAGTGTCAATTATTATGGTTCTATTGAATTCATCAATTTGTGTCAAAACTATGTTATTAGTTCGCCCTTGATAGGTTATAGCAACAGACTTTACACCTGCTTCATGGTTGTAATCAAATATCACTTCGAAAGAGCTGTTAGCTTTTCTTTTTGCTTAAAATTATTTTTATCATATTATTGCATCTAAGTATTCCTGAGTTTATACCTATTATTTGTAACTACCCATATATATTTATGACAAATGGTTAAAATCGTTTGCTTTCTACAAGTAGTTATGTCTGATTTTTTTTTATTTTTTTGAATGATGGGCAAACAGGATATAGCTCCTACATATATATGTCCGGCGGAAACGTGTACATACGTAACGCACACAAATACAGCTTATCGAAGGTTAATCGATGGCAGCGTTTGCGCATCTCGGACCGCATTCAAATTTCGACCGACTGTCATGGCGACCGATCACAACGTCCGAAAACTGAATGATACGAATACTGTGACATTGACATTGATTTGTTGATACTACTTTTTACTTCTCTGTACCACAACTTCCTGATACCCTCTCTCATCAGAGTAAAAAAAGTCTCATGCAAAAATACCTAGGTAGGTACAATCATCAGCTGCAAGATTTAGGTACCTACATCCCGCTACCTGTACCACCCTGTACTTATTACCAATGAAAGTTAGTAAACCGAGATTTATCTCATTGGAATTCAAATTACAATCTGCCGTAAAAATATAACTAAAAATTATAGAATTACTATTGATTAATAATTTTCTCACGACCAATATGGGTAATCAATTATACTGAACGCAAAAATTATGCAAATACTTTAATTTTCGATTAAATAATTTAATATAACCTAAAATAATATAAGTACTTAATTGGAAAAAAAAGGTAATTAAATTATTTATAACTTTTTTACTTTTCACCTGGCGCTCGTTTAAGTCTAATGTATGGAGATTTTGTAAAATCAGGTTTCAACTGCCATTTCCCAATCAAACCCTCAATATTTATCCTTTACAATAGCAATGATTTATCTACACTATTTACCTACTATCAATCAACCTACATATATAGTACATTATTGCAGCGGCCAGCAAAACAGGCATTGAAGGACGAACGTGTAAATGTGGGCCGAGGCGAAGCCGAGGCACACATACGTAAGTCCATCAATGCCTAGTTGTGGCCAAGCCTACTTTTCTCAAATAATGCGCGGAAATTAAAACTAAGTAGTAGTAGTAATTAAAACTAAGTAGTAACTTTCGATTTTGGCGGTAACAAGTTTTCTATTACGGCTCTTACCGCCTCTTGAATTTGAAATGGCGTTAAAGTAAGTTCATCACACTCATTGTCTTCACTTGAACTCATTTTGTCATATACATTTCAAAATCAATGACGAACAACAAACAACAATAATTTATCCCGCGTTAAAGTGTTCATTTGTTTTTTTGTTAATAAACAGCTTTCTATTTGCAAGCTAGTTCAAAATTAAAATAAAACCTTTGATAAGTTACCTCCTTGGTTGCCATGTTTCGGAGTAAAATATCGTTCCATTTTTAAATTACACGACAGAATATGAATTTACTATGTAATTTATTTGGCCGCTAAACCACGATAGATATGCATTTTCATACAACTTTTGCCGGCCGCTGCTCGCATGTATTTGGCCAGTACGGAAATTTCGATTTATCTCGAAGAAGGTTGTTAAAATAATGCTCAAATTTCGAAGCATGTTTGAGAAAAATACAATTTATAAACTCTGCCAACATGTAACAAAAGTATTCTACTGAAATAAGAGAAACTACTATGCAGAGATTCCAAGGTACGAGCTATTCTTAGCTAAGCATTTAATTGCAAACATCATATTACGTAAATCTAATATTTACCAATATAAAAAATATCATATCAAACAGATTAAAAATCACACTTATATCAGGTTATCAAAGAAAACCTACCTTGAGATTTTTCAAAAGAATCGTTCAACCAAATATGTGAATAAACATATTATTATATACCTATGTATATTATATCTGAGTATCCTTATAACTAATTCATCATTAAATAATACAACATGTATAAATTAAGATTGGCTTTTAACTAATTGGCATTGAAGTGCACTTAAATTTAATTTTAAACATAAATCACTACAGAATTTTATAGATATACCTACCTAGATAGGTAGGATACAAATTTTCAGTGGGAATCAAATAGTCATAATTATTATTTTGTCTAATTAGTTCCTTGTCTAGAAAACTAGTCTGAATTCAATACCTCTAGAATCACATGATAATATAATTGGTTATTTATGTAACGGATTGATGTAACATTTTTTTTATATCGACACATACCTAATTTTATTATTGTTAAATTTATTCAACAGATGATATTGGATCAGATATAAACTAGTTTCAATCTTAATGGCAAGCCAAGCATTTAAATCTGAGAAGTAAAATACTTGTAAGTTATTTTATAAAACTGACCTACCCACGTTAGAGTTAGAACGTACCAATATCTATAAAACTTGTCTAGCATAATAAAGACGATCATGAAAAAAACGCGGGAAATCATAATCAAACCTATTTGCTTTGAAAATATCGTCATTTCAATTTGAAATCACATTATATCATAACAATTTGATAGTATTTTAAATTTAAAAATATATTACGAAAATCTTCATTAAAAATTAATTGAATAAAAAATATTTTGGTCAATACATACAAATATATAAAAGTAAAGTACTTAATTATATGTATGTGAATTATTTATAATTGAAACTTGGTTTTCCTATTAATATGTACCTACATCAATAGTATTAGTCAGCATGGCTTTTATTAATGTATCAAGTATATATACGTATATATATACAAATTGACACCTTACATTAAATAATAATGTATAGGTACATAATATTATTACCATTTCATAATATACCTAACGTTTAAGCAATAAGTAATGAGTCAATATTTTACTAATTTATAGGTATAAACAGTTTCACGGTATAATGTGAAATGTTTTTGTTTATTTATTTACATATAGGTAATTTGAACAATATACTTCAGTCTTGTATATACTTATCTGTGAGAAAAACCACACTTTGCTACTGTATTCAGATCCCGACGGACAATTTATAGAGTTCTTGTAGGACTACATTCTAACTTCACCATACAACAACCATATGGCTTATTTTTTACTGTATCGTAATATTTATTATTTATATATCATCCCTTTTTCGGGTTTTCTCTATATATCATTATGTATTTAAATATATAAATAACTATTTTAGAATTAATAACACAGTTGACCAAGTCAAGGTGAAATTTTTACTTTCGTCAATTTTTGCAAGTTTTTTTTAAGATTTGAAGTAATACCTAAATATTAAAATTGTTTTTGATTCTGTCCTCAAACTCACATAGAGTTCTTAAATGATAATGACTGCCTTTGCATTTGTAGAGCATTGCTGAGTACTATTGTGCTCCCGTTCTTGTAATAAAAAACTAATATATAAATAATGAAGGCAAATGAGGGTACCTTAAATGTCCTTATCAGACGTGTATCACAGTTATATCGTTCACTATCACTTATAATCACTGAATAATCATAACACACTGAAATCATACGCTCCATTCCGTTAAGTCCATTTTAGTAATATCACAGGGCACAATTAACAAATATTTTGTTTATATTTTTATTTATTAGTAGATTGGGTCAGTGAGATGTAGATGTTTAGATAATGGTGTTTTGAATGAGAGTAGATTGATAGTTCATTGCGCAGGCGCGGCGCGATTATTCAAAGCGACCGCACGTGAAGCGGCGTCGTTGGGACGCAACCCGACACTAAACCCGTCGTATGACTTTTTGTACAAACGCGCGCAATCGGCCGCCCTCGGCTGCACTCGGTTCCACCGAATGCCGCTCGGATATATCCGCGATGCCATTGGTGGAAATCTACGTCGGGCGGCCAACGAAGGCGTGACTATACTACGTGATGGGAGTGTTCTCTTTTTAAATTTTCTTTTTCTCTTTTTGGGCGGGCGTGCAGTGGTGTGCGTCAGTCGACGCTCTCGCGCCGCGAGTGATGGATGGCCGGAGAGGAACAATGGAGGCGATTTTTATTATATTTTGTTATGAATAACGCTATGCCGTCGGCTCAGCAATACCTACTTGAGATTAATTGCCAATAATTCACTGAATATGGGTTATAGGTTTTATGAATCTCGATTTATATAACATTGAAGTACATTTCCTTTTATGAAAAGACTAAAAACTTTCTTATTGAAAGCCATTCAGGAATGTTCATGCTCAACAATATATTTAAGTAGGCAACTAGTCTTAACATATGTTTGTGTATTTTATAAATCTTTTACACTTAATTATAATTTAATAAGTTATTAAATACAGATTAAATTTATGGAAAACATCAGTACGTATTTAAGTAGATGTAGAGAAGATGACCTCTCTATATATTTTCATTTCGGGGGAAAGCTGCTTTTGTCATCTAATTAACAGACTGAGTTATTACTAATAAATTGACTTACATCCAATTTAAGGGAAAATAATAAAAGATAAATCTATAGACATCTTGTTTTTTTTTTCACCCTGTAGATACATATATTTCAAAGATAAGATAAAACCCAGATACCTACTAGAAATATTATAATAGTCCTCTTGTATACAGCGACGGGAAGGTATATTATGTTGAAAAAAAGTAGAAATTTGTAATTATTGGGTAGGTAGACATACCTATTAATACCTACATTACCAATATTTAATGCACATCATGGTACCTAGGTATAGGTATACCTAGGTACCATGATGTACATCATGTACCTACTTATTAAAACAGAAGAGCTTAAGGCTCTACGTATAACCTCTGGTTATAACCTAGGTAATAGGTATCCATCTATTTTTTCTTAAAGGTAACTAGTATAGGGTAGGATCTCCATTTCAAATATTAAAAATCTAGAAAATAAATCGAACGATCTTGTCACTTGTTGTTCAACCTACCGTTAGTAAATGAAATAAAATGCGTTTGAAATGAAATGTTTTTATTTCACGTACAACTTTTGTGTTTATGATACTAAATTCTAAATTATACCCGCGACTTCGCCCGCGTGAATAAAGTTTTTCTAGTTCTCGGGGGAGCTCTTTCACATAGAGGGCAGCCTATGTCCTTCCCCGGGAAGGAAACTACCTCTATACCAAATTTAACAAAAATCGGCCGAAAAGACGACAGACAGACTTTCGCATTTATAGCTATGATAATATTATAATTGAAATTGAAAATTATGTCAGGACTCTACCACCGGTTCGGAGTAAGATATTGTTATAATAAAGTCTCAATAAAATAAACTCAATTTATTTATAACATGGACATACAAGTTTTTCTTAAGTTACGTCATGTTTTGACTCGACCACTGGTTCGTACTTGGCCAGCGTGTGTGACTGTAGACCAATCCTCCTCATTTTGAGAGGAGACTCGTACACAGTAGTGGGTCGCATGTGATAATGATGATAATGATTAATCGCATGTGATAATAATGATAATAATGATTTGCAAGTTGCAACTCATGTAAAAATCACATCATATAATATGAGGTCATATGTGGCAAGCGAATAATAGGTGAGTAGTTAGGTACTAGGGCTTTCGAATACCGGTTTATTCCAATACCGATATTAATACCGGAGAGATTTTTTTCAATACCGGGATCCCGGGATCCCGGTATCGAGAAAACCTTAAAATTAGATAGATTGTTTTAACTTAAAACTAGTCTTTTCTAAAGGAAACTGCACCATAAAAAACTGTTTTTCCATAAAAAATATTATGCACCACATTAACTCCAAAAGAGTCACTTTTCTGGTTAAATTCAATGAAGAAATGCCGTTTTTTCATTCGTCAAAATAAATAGTTTAGTCAAAACACAAATTAATAAAAAATTCAATAGTTATTTTTTAAAAGAAAATAAATTATATTAAAATATTGCATTGTTATAAAACAGATTTCTGAACGTTTCGTGAGTCAATGAAATAGAAATGCCAAGCCACAGGGTTCTAAATTCAAACACTAATTTTTCCCTTTGAATGATCCAAAATGACTTTTCTTCAATGGTTTTAAGCAATAAAGGTGCTCTTATTGAGCTAATGTGCTTAAGATATAAGTTTTAAACTTAACCGAATAAAAAACAGTGGCATGTACCAAGAAATATATGCAAAAGTCACTGTTTCGTTTATAGTGTCACCAATACCGGTATCCCGGTATTAGACATTTCAATACCGGTATTGAACCCGGTATTGGAAGCCCTAGTAGGTACCTACTTTGAGGACCATACTCGAGTACTCGACCCTGGTTTAGTTATTCTCTACAGTTTTGTGCTATGTGTAAAAAGGAAAAGGTGACTGACTGACTGACTGATCAATCAACGCACAGCTCAAACTACTGAACGGATCGGGCTAAAGTTTTGCATACAGATAAATTATGACAAGCTTTCGCATAGATAGGAATTTTGAAAATTCAACTCCAAAGAGGGCAAAATATAGCGGCTTGAAATTTACCAATCAAAATTAAACTTAACGCAAGCGAAGCCGCGGGCAGCAGCGAATATTTTATAGTATTAGGAGACTTATAAATCTAGGTACACGAAAACAGAGAGAAGAGATATTTTCCGTTCCCCACGACACCCACACTCCAAGCGGGCAACCAGTCTGAATAACATTTAACCCCTTTTCAAATGTAAAAGCATTACGGAATGAAAAAACAGCACTTATGTACCCCGCGACGCAGATAAACCATCTCCCGTACAAAGCGTACAAAGATACAATACCTCTGAAAGGGTTCAAGAACGCACTTTTAAATTAACCCCATACAGCGTAACAAGGACTGAACAACCTCTCCAGGCACGTCCCACTTTCAACCTTCGCGCACTCCACTAGAGATCAAAACACGCTATACTTCCTCGCGTTTGAAAAGCAGCATAAAATATTAGTCGTCGCAGTACCTCTGTTTAAAATAGGGCCGTTTATATTTTTCCTTTTCATGTTATTGTCTCTGGCTGGCAGCGCTTGCAACCGTCACGTTCCAATTTTGAAAAGTGTCGGAACAAAATGGTTGCCGCTTTGTGCTGCTCCCTCGCTCGGCTGCGTTGAATTCGCTAATTTAGCAGATGCTGGCTTTGGCTTTGACGTCCCGGCCATGTATGATGTTCAGATGTCTAACTACGTTCCATGAAAAAGGTATTTTCCATCTTGTTTGCGCCGTAAAGGAAAATAGACGCGCGTTTCGCTCGGAACATGATTCGTAATTATTCATACGGCATACCGACGTCAAACGTATCATCTTAGCTATAGGTGAGCAGTCTTAGATACAAGTTACAACCTTCCATCAAAGCTGGCTGGTAACCAAATTGGAACATCACTGTGCCGTGTTTACAACTCGACAAAAAAAAAGTATAACAAAGGAGCCGAATTTAAATTCCAATCGAACTTTGACACATGTCTGCCACCATAAACAATGAAAATTCAAATCATCGTTCAGTTCGACAGCCGCCGACCTAATGCGATTGTGGCTTGCGCTCGTAGTCTATGGCTCTTCATCTATAAATGGGAGCCTTTTCTTTCGCTTTTTCTTCACAAAATCTGAGTCGAGATCGGCCGATAAGCTATCTCGTGTGAGATGGTCTCAATATCCACAGATGGCCTTGCTCTCGTGTAATCTCTGTGCTCGTCGTGGATATTTTTGTCATTTTTTGCTGTAGTTTCTTTGGAAACGCTTTGTAGTCTAATAAGGACATTATTTTGACGGGATCACGCTGTTGTAATAATGTAAACACTGATTGAGTACAGATAAGTGAGACAATCAGAGTGCTATGAATTGAGGTTTTTGTCGTGGTATGAACTCGTCCCATATAATATTCAGAGCTATGTGGATCTATTTTGCTTAGAAAATTTATCTAGCAGCTGCTTGTCGAAATCTTTGCCTCTTTTATTTTGATTTTTGACAAAAACGATCGAAGAGCCTACTTTCTATCTACAAGTATAATTTTTTTTAACATGGTTAGGTACAATATCTTACTTTCGCTGACTGGCCACTTATACCTACATCTTAATTGAAATTACTATGTAGGAATAAGAAAAAAGTATATCAGTTCCCACTAAAATCGAAAACTAAAAGTCCTACCAAAATAATATAAATTACGACATTTCCCTTTAAAGGACTACCTACAAAAGGGCAACCTATAGTTCGCACGCGCGTATTAGTGTAAGTGTCACCATATATAAGCTCTGCATTCAACTCGCGCGCGAACTATAATTTACTCGGTCAATAATTTTCCACCTATGTCAGAATATCGACAACTTTTGTTGGTACCCCGACCGTTACGCCAAAGTTGATTTTCGCCTAACCAAACGTTGTTAAATATATACGACAAGAGGGCTCCGGTTGTACCTAAGAGCTCTAGTTATTGTTAGTACCTAATTATCTTGTTTCACGCTTGTTTCTTGAATCAATTGGCATGGTTTACAATCGGTAGACTGCACTGGGCTTAAATTGACACCTCGTTTACGGAATGTAATAAGGCATTCGATATCTTTTAGGTGGACCTAACATAATATAAAATAAAATGTAGGCGAATCGGTGATCATAGCCTAGTGGTTAAGATACCCGACCTCGTTCGGGATCGCGGGTTCGATCGACCTTCAACTTTTAAGTTACGTACGTTTTAAGAACCTACGTTACGTGCGTTTTAAGAAATTAAATATATATCACTTGCTTCAAGCGGTGAAGGAAAAAATCGTGAGGAAGTTCGAGAGCTCGAGAGTTCTTCTTAATGCTCTCGATGGTGTGTGAAACTGACAATCCGCACTTGGCCAGCGTGGTGGTCTGTGGCCAAACCCTTCTCATTCCCAGAGGAAACTCGCGGTCAATAGCGACATTATTATATAAAGAACGGGACAATAACTAATTTGATATCGTTAACGCTTTAAAATCTAAATCCTTGTACTTAAGCAAATCTGTTGATAAATATGGCCGGCATTCGTGATTTGATAAGATAAGATTATTATTATGAGCCGCTGATGCTCTATCTACCTACTTACCTAATTGTGAATGAATTTAAAGTAGGTGTAATATAAAGATTGTCATCATTTCAACTTTTGATGGTCTATTATAAAATGATAATGATGATGATAAATTTTGTTTTGCCAAATTGTGGATAACAACAATTGTTTTCATAGTAATAGTCCCGTTCACAATTTATCACATTTAATTTGAGCAAAACTATAATAATAATAATGTCCTCCCGACCGAATTTCGGCCACGGCGGCCTCCAGAGAGAGTAGCCATCTGCGCGGGAGATATTATAGTGGACGAGTGTGTGCGCATACACAGGTGCACTCTCTGTTCCTTTACTCTCATAGCCCGATGGGACGGAAATCCGACACGACCGGAGAGAGATCAGGCGCAGGACCGACGGCTTTACGTGCTCTCCGAGGCACGGGGGTGAAACACCGCCAACTTCCTCACTCCGGGCTAGTACTGAGAATTTCTTGTCAGGAAAACCCAATACTTGTTATGGCCCGACCCGGGGCTCGAACCCGGGACCTCGTCGGTCGCAGTCGAACATGCTAACCACTAGACGAACAAGGCAGTCAACTGAGCAAAACTATACATACTATACAGCCTTAAATAATGTTAAATTTTTGTATCAATAAAAAATGACAATTAATTTCGCTGATCGCGATCAAGATTAACTGTGTGCATATTTGTTATGCCTTTTGAACTACCTAGGATTCAATTGACAAAATTGATTTATCGAAATAAATACTTATTCACGAAACATCGGTAAAATTACCAAAAAAATAAATACACAATACAGTCCAGCTGAGAAGACAATCGGCGTACCTATCCCTTATCTGTGCAAGTTAGCAAACAAAACATCGGAGCGGGCAATAAGCATAAAACAAAATCGCTTCGACCCCACACACGCCGTCGCCGGAACACTTGGAAAAATCCCTATGGATTTTCCGCGCGGGAGTGAGGCGACCGCTGCGGGGGGACGGGGGAAGGAGCGTAAAAGAGAAAAGCTGCGAGTTTTTATCTCGGCGCCATAAATTTTATTCGTAGCGTGATTTAGTGCGCAGATTGCCCCCCTCGCCCCGCGCCTACCCCTCTCCCGGGTAAGGCTGCTAGTCATTGTCAAAATTATTGCACCCCTATCTACTGAAGCTTTAAATATATGTCCCTGTGCCTACAACCCGTTCCGAACCTGAACACGCTTTCATGTAAATTTTATAAGTCGCACGTTACCGTGTAGTTAAACTCGTCACTTCGATTGGTTCGAATAAGAAACAAACGTTCCTGTCCAAGTTTTAATTACTCGACTGAGACATTCCGAGCTCTCGCTCATTGTACCCGCGGCCTGTTTATTCCACTATATGGTTACGCAAACTGTTTTACTTACTTGTTAACGGCGTTGAAACTTCCACGTGATCTAGTTTCAATACTTTTGCTAACACAACATAAGGCTCGGCCCGACTGAACGAGGATTAGTGCAATATCGGGCCAGTGGCGCCATCCGACTCTGAAAGGCTCCAACAATAACTCTATGCTACGCTAATCCTTCATTATTTTTGCTTTAGGAGTAAATCTCGAGTTATTTGTCAATAGCGAGCCACAAAGGCGCCCAAATACCCTCACTATGGCTGAAAAACATAATACACGCCTCATAATAGTGGAACAATTGAGAAACTTGTTAAAATCATAATGCGCTTTTGTGGGCCCCTTGACAGTTCACTTTGTGAGTTTTTTCGCAAGCTAGGCCTCGGCTTCGTATTGCGGCGCGCTTGCAAATGACGTGTTTCTTTTTCCGATTTCTGGCGAATCCTCGATCGCTATCTGCATCGCGTATTTTATGTAAACACGACAAATTTTGCGGCATGGATGCGGAATGGGACCCGCAGATGCGCCGGTGTTATTTTTATTGTCTATGTAGGTTCGAAGGTTCGCATTTGATCCGGGACGCTCTCTCCACACTGTGTCTTATCTCAGATCGGGTTTTATGAAACCCTAAATTTACGACTGTGGTCGAGGGGTGGGAGCCGGTATAAGCTCTCGACGAGCGACGTTTCACTGCCAGGAACACTTTTGTCGCCAACAATTCATGGCGAGGCACGTTCGGCAAAAATTCTGCGTGTCAAATTGCTGTAAAGCGTTCGATCGATGCCAAGATCGGAGATAGATCAGCATTGATGTCGCACCTATAAAACTGTGGATCTCCGATAACATTTGAATATTGAAGCACGATAACTCCGATTTGTTTTTATTGGAAATTCTTAGCAAACTGAATGGCTAAGTGAAGTACTATAGAACAAAGGGTAAATCACAAAGGTAAGTAGGTACTTACCTACATATTTATTTTCATGGTTAAATAAAATGAACTCATATATTTGCTTTTAGATAAACTAGAAGGTATTCTTTTGTGTAAAATATAATATATGTATATATAACCTAATGATGTTTGTCCTTTTGACTTCATAGAATTATCGCCAAAACTTATTTTTACTTATGAAAATTAATGAAGTCTCTTAAATTTTACAAATAATATCGAAAAACAGAAAACAGGAATATTTTTGTATAATGAAAAACCAGGTATGTAACCTGGTATCCTAACTGAAAGTCCTATCGACTATCCTAGAAAGAAAGATGAGTAACGTACAGGAGGTACAAAAAACGGACTATAATCGAGTAGGTAAGTAGCCATTGTAGCTAGGCAAATTTTAAAGTATGTCAAACTCCTGTAACTCCTTAATTGGGAAGCGTAGACCCAACCGGGTTAGTCCAGATACAGGCAGATCCTCTATAAATTACGAGAATAAATCCCGGGAAAGAAAAATTGCCCTCTAGAGCACATAATTCTTTCCTTGTCACAATCCCTCCTTATCTACGGCCAATACCGGATTACAATGCGATTTTTATTTCATGCTGTATTTACCTACTGTTGTATTTTCTATGTGTTTTATCTTAGCTGCCTTTGCACGTGTGTAGTTTGATACTTGGCCGGTGGAAAGCTTATCTTGTATGACGTAAACAACTTCAGAAGATGTTTTCTGTGATAGTACTTATTATAGATATAATACCTTTTGTATAGGGTACTATATACTTATTGAGAATAAGTTAGACAAGTAATTGAACACATACTATGTTAAGCTAAAATTGCCTCTAAATGTGTTTAGCGGACGGATTGTGTTTCGTGAACCGTTTTACAGACAGGCCGACAGACCTAATTTGGTATCGCATTTATGATATTAGTATGGATTTAAAGGCACAGAACTTAAACTTAAAACGTAAAGATCAAAGTATAATGTGGTAAAGATTTTACAATACGTTGACCATTAACCCCCATACAAACCAACTTATACCAAAATATGCCCTTGTATTAACAAAAATGTACACACAAATTGATCAATCACTATGATGGTAACTAATATTTTATACTTTTAACAATATGTTCTAATGGACAATGACAAATGCATCCCTTTGTTGCGAATATTGAGATGTCATTGTTGCGTGGGGTTGCCAAACTTCATGATTATTCCATACTATTCCTAGACTATTTTAGAGTTCCGTACTTATTTCCTGTAATTTCTTGCAGGTCTGTCCGTGTGTCACAGCTATTTTAAAATTAACTACCTATTAGAGCGCAGAAAACCTGCTACCGCTGCATACATCGCTTGACTAGCATCCATAGACTTATGGCAGATAATTAAAAGTTAAAACCACCATGCCGGGGCCGATACCTCCCAAAAGACCAGACTAGGAGCATTTAGAATTCAGAAAATCTTAAATTGCACTGCCGGGGATCAAACCCGGGTTCTCCCATTTAGAAGACGATAGTGCTCACAACTGAGCAAAATAGGTCAACGAGGTAGTCGACGAAGGTTGAAAAATCTTAAAGAGATGCAGATACAGACATGTACAGTGTACAAACCTACGAGTGTACTTAGTTCCTAATTACATTTTGACCAGCACAGTGGCGTAGTGTTGAGTTCTGTTGCCTTAACGTGCGGAGGTCCCGGGTTCGATCCCCGGCAGGGTTTAGAAATTCATAATTTCTGAATTTTTCTGGTCTGGCCTGGTGGAAGGCTTCGGCCGTGGCTATTTACCACCCTACCGGTAAAAGACGTGCCGCCAAGTGATTCAGCGTTCCGGTACGATGCCTTGTAGAAACCGAATAGGGATATGGGTTTAATATAACTGCCATGCCCCTAACAGGTAAGCCCGCTATCATCCTAGACTGCATCTTCACTTACCATCAGGTGAGATCGTAGTCAAGAGCTAACTTGTAGTGGACATTTAAAAAAACCTATATTTACGTAAGCTATTTTTCTATTTATTTAGGTATAGCCAATAAAATTCTAAAGTCCGTGTCCTCTGTATTATGATTTGAGTATGGACACCTTATTGCAAAGCGACAATCGTACAAATTCACAAAAATATCCCAAAAGTATGTCTGAGTGAAATATTTTGACAGCATAATGAATAGGCAGGTATGGGCCGTGACAGGCTAATGGTGCTTTAATAGATATCTGAGGTATCGTGGCTAGATTGGCATATTTGAAATACGTCGGTTTTTTTGGAGCAGCCTGGTTTTACTTTCACTTTGATGAGTAAGTCCCAGGAATAATTGAGATACTTTCGCTACAGAAATAAATAACTACTCAAACATTACTCTACGTCACTCATCCACTTCAACCCATTACCACTTCTGAGCACGAGGCGCCTCTCAGAATTAGGTTTTAATCATAGTCCACCACGCTGGCGGTGTGCGGATTGACACACATCTTTCAGAACATTAGATCTGAAGAAATATCAGGCATGAAGGTTTCCTTGAATTTAATTTCTTAAAACGCACATGACTATGAACTGTTTAACTATCTATACTAATCTGTTCTATTACTATAAATGCGAAAGTTTGGATGGATGTATGTATGGATGGATGTTTGTTACTCAATCACGACAGAACGGCTGAATGGATCTGTATGAAATTTGGCACATAGATTAAATATAGTCTGGAATAACACATATTCAGGCTACTTTTTACTCTCGAAAATCGAGGCAAAATATCGGACCAGTGCTGTGGTAATCCACCACCATCACCACCACTACAGCCCATTAACGTCCCACTGCTGGGCACAGGCCTCCACTCTCATAGGAGAGAGGGAATTAGAGCTTAGACCCACCACGCTGCTCCAATGCGGGTTGGCGGGCTTTAACGACTATTATCATGTTAGTGATAATAACCGGGGCCGACGGCTTAACGTGCACGCCGAGGCACGGGGATGAAACACCGCCAACTTCCTAACTCCGGGTTAGTACTGAGAATTTCTAGTCAGAAAATCCCATTACTTAATTATGGCCAGACCCGAGACTCGAACCCAGGACCTCGTTGGCCGCAGTCTAACATGCTAACAACTAGACCAACGAGGCAATGGTAATAGTCCGTGGGTAAGGGGCACCCAAATATTTTGCAAACAAAAATTCATTCTCAATGATTGCTTTTTGATTTACGAGGAGGTACACACACGAATCACTGCGCGCCTATTTATTATAACTATTATCTAGTTTTTCCATTAATTGCGTAACAAATGCGGTGACATAGCATTGTATGGGATTTATTAGCTTCTATTGTTGGATAGTTTGCTACGGCCCAGACCAACGAATACAGTAGAAAGCCTCGTATGAGCTTATTTGGTGAGCAAGATGCGTGTTAATACAGAACCTAAAACTCAACCACACCTAAGTTTTCAAAATGTAAAATTTATTTAATTAGTTTATTTGAATTACGAGGTACCTATTCGATGTACTATTATTATCATTTTAATATTAACTTCCAAAATCATACGGTTTTCGTAGGTTTTCGTAGGTACGGTTTCCTAAATAAAAAAAAAGATTTGTCAGTTCACCGCATACTTTGATAGTTGAAATTGAAAATATACTACTAGGCTTGATAGGTATATTTACAGTACCTTATCAGTTCAGCTCAAAAAAAAAGCTGCAGCACAGCTGCACTGAACAAGAAGCTAACATATTGCGCAACAGGCTTTATAGTATTTTTTTTATCCACTACAAGTTAGCCCTTGACTGCGATCTCACCTGATGGTAAGTGATGATGCAGTCTAAGATGGTAGCGGGGTAACCTGTTAGGGGCATGGCAGTCATATTTAACCCATACTCCTATTTGGGTTCTACACTGCATCGTACCGGAACGCGTAATCGCTTTGCGGCACGTTTTTGCCGGTAGGGTGGTAACTAGCCACGGCCGAATCCTCCCACCAGGCCAGACCAGGGAAAATTCAGAAATTATAAATTGCCAACTTGACCCTGCCGGGGATCGAACCGGGGCCTCCGCACGTTAAGACAACAGCGCTACACACTGCGCCACGGAGGTCATCCAAAGTATAAAGTAAGTATATTATGAATAAATATGACGTAGGTAGTTTTACAAGCCTACTCAGCTCACCATCGATAGAAGTTTGTAGATCAATAATCGAAATATTTCTGCATAGGGAGTAATTCCAGATCAATTGTTTATAAATTATAGTTTGATTAAGTATTTTTTGATTATAAATTAGGTTAGGATGGGGCTGACGTGTCCGTGTCGGACAAAAGTCCCAAATAAATTTAGATTAAAAAAAAATGTATATTAAAAAAAGTCGGTTGCGCCCACATCCCGAGACGTAGGTTTCGTTTAACTATTTATATTGCCTATCTACCTTCTACCTTTGGTCTGTGACTAAAAGTTGCATCGCAGCATGCAGTAATGGCAGTATTTATTTACTTTGTTATGGAGATTATTTATCTGTCCTAAGAATACATTGTTGATCACTCTGTGTGAGATTTAGTGGCTCTCAAAAGCTTTCATTGCTACTTGTATTTACAATATACAAACACGTTAGAAATTGAGCTACGGTCGATAGTGAAATATTTACTTTGAATAGGTAGGTACCACTTGACAGCAGTGGCTCTTGGTTAGCGCTAAGGCCTTCTGAATGGCAAGTTCTAGGTTCAATTCCCGGGTTGTTAAATTTGGGAATAAATGGCAATTTCTAAATCAACTAATCGTATTAGCCTTGAGGCAATCCCAGTTCTAAACCTTTTTAAATAAAAATCATAAAAATTGTGCACTTTGACTAAAACCAAAGAAATATACAAACTATTAATGTAAATATGACATAGTGTTTTTTTAGATTTATAGCACATAATTAACCTAACCAGCATAGGTAGAGTGATATCTACTTAAAAGAAAAATTATACTTGAAAAGTAGCTAAGTAGGTACATCATACTAATATTATAAATGCGAAAGCGTGTTTGTTTGTTGGTTTGTCCTTCAATAACGCCGTAACGGATTGACGTGATTTTTGGCATGGGTATAGTTGAGGACCCACTTGACAGCAGTGGCTCTTGGTTAGCGCTAAGGCCTTCTGAATGGCAAGTTCTAGGTTCAATTCCCGGGTTGTTAAATTTGGGAATAAAGGGCAATTTCTAAATCAACTAACCGTATTAGCCTTGAGGCAATCCCAGTTCTGAACCTTTTTAAATAAAAATCATAAAGATTATGCACTTTGACTAAAACCAAAGAAATATACAAACTATTAATGTAAATATGACATAGTGTTTTTTTAGATTTATAGCACGTAATTAACCTAACCAGCATAGGTAGAGTGATATCTACTTAAAAGTAAAATTATACTTAAAAAGTAGCTAAGTAGGTACATCATACTAATATTATAAATGCGAAAGCGTGTTTGTTTGTTGGTTTGTCCTTCAATCACGCCGTAACGGATTAACGTGATTTTTGGCATGGGTATAGTTGAGGACCTATAGGCTGCTTTTTATATTATTTTTTTTTATCAAAAAAACTTACACCACGCGGACGAAGTCGCGGGCATCAGCTAGTAATCTAAATATATGTGCACTCCAGAAATACAAGTTTAAAAGTGTATCTGTGCATATTTACGTAAATATTTCCACTAGACTAGATCCACAACAGAAAGCATTTGAGTTGTTAAATTAAAAAAAACAAATGCTTTAGTCTGGCGCTTAGTTTGATGCCTTTGTCTACACCAGACACACAAAGGTATGCCCCGTTTGCCACAGATTATAGCAAAGAAAGGAAAGGCTACTACATTTTTTCTCTATTGTTTGACCAGGACTTACAATAGAATTTATAATCCAAGGGTGCTGGGCGAAACACAATAGATGGATTTGATATTTAACACAAATACAACTATTTTTATATTATGAGTATGGTGTATATATAGGAAACATGCTGATAATAATAAACGTATGAAAAATAAAATAAAATTATTCAATTAAAGGCAGCCATATTTAGTTTTAAATCAATTAAATTTAAAAAAACCCGACATATAAAGTAAAATCTTAATAGTACCTACCTATATGGTTCAACCGTCAACGCTGGCTGGAAAGGAAATCAATTTTAAAGCATTTTTAAAGTCAACTTGAAATCGATCCCAATCCGAACCCAAGGTGATACATATGTACCACTTTTGATATAGACGTAGCCAGGGCCCAGGGCCGGAGATATAAGCCCTATTTTTTACCTATTCGATCGCGTTAAAGTTAACTGCAATTTGTATTGTATTGTCAAGCGGTTGATTACAGATTACAAACTTGTATAATTCCGTGCAAATCGCAGTTAACTTTAACGTGATCGAGTAGGTAAAATCTCCCCTCAGCCCGCGGACGACTCTAGATTCAAGCTACACAGTAAATTAAAAAATTTAAAATAACAATGACGAATTTTGAAGATATGCTAGCACAAAACCACCTGATAGAACACTGTAAATAGTTAATATAAGGCGCAAATAATAAATTGCACAAACGACTTTGCATTTTCTGCCCAAACAAACAATAGCAAAGCCAATAAATCAGTAAGGATTCGAAACGGTGCATCTCAAATATGACGGACAGTGCCACACAGCGTGTTCCCAACATCCCCATCGCATGACCATCTTACAACTAAATTGTTGTGTCTGTCTGTTATTTGAATCAAATGCCCTTTATTAACGTTGAGGCGATCCAGTTGCTCGACGTTACGCAGTTAGTGAGAAGGCTAAAAAGGACAAAACCCTTTGAGTTAGTGCATAGTGACTAGTGATAGTGTAGTGAAGTGGTGCCTGAAAGAATACATGAACAAAGTGTTTATTTGCAACAAGAAAGATACGTCATTGATCAATTTCTTAGTAAATAATACAATTATGAGATTAGGTTAAAGAAAAATCACTTATTAGTCAAATAGTTTGGCTAGATTGTAATTATATTGAGCACCCTTTATTGGTACTCAATAATAGAAAAAAACTGCCCTTTATTAGACCACTATAATAGGTATCTTACTAATATTATAAATTCAAAAGCTTGGATGGAGGTATGGATGTATGGATGTATGGATGTTTGTTACTCAATCACGCCCCAACGGCTGAACGGATCTGGCTGAAATTTGGCACAGAGATAATCTATCTCTGTGCCAAATTTCAGCCAGATCCGTTCAGACAGTCTGGAATAGCACAAGGGCTACTTTTTATCTCGGAAAATTAAAGAGTTCCCGCGGGAACCAAAAAATCTCAAACCACGCAGACGAAGTCGCGGGTATTCGCTAGTATGGTTATATTAGTTATACTTACAGTAGGTACGGGTCATGATTATACCCAAAAGACTAATAAGTGTAGAGTATGTTCCCAAATGCCCGTTAAAAGTATATCTTGCTCTATGTATTAAAAAACAAGATGATGCCCATGTCTTCGTCTGAGTATATTGTTTTATGATTCCCCCGGGAACTCTTTAATTTATGGCCTTCCGCGGAATGAAACCTTTTTGTGTATCTCAAAGTAAAATTTTGATAAAGGTACTTACAGAAATAGGTTTCATCCATATTTATTTCATATTATTTTTGGTGAAAGACTTCTGAAGAAACAAGAAATTCCCTTAAGATTTTCAAGCAACCTAAATCACACATAGACAAAGACGTGCGCTAAAGCTAGTCTCAAATATGACGGACAGGGACCCATACAGCGCGCACCATGAAACATCCCCATTGCACGCTCTATTAGCTCCATTAGCATTGGCCACGGCCGCCTTGTTTCCAAACACGGAGCCCCGAAAAGCGAAAACAGACATATTTATTGCAATACGAGATAATTTAACGATGTGAACGCGATCCGGCCGCGGTAATTCGGTCAAAGTTTAATTCGTTGACAAAGATTACGAGACTTTCTAATCGCCTGGGCGTGAGTTTGAGTGCGTAATTTCAATTTTATGTTCGGCTAAATTATTGTGGGAGGAACGCAGAGTCGCGAGCGGCGCTCGTGCGATCATTTCGCAATAAACTTAATGAAGAAAAGTCGTAATATTTTTATGTACCAAAACATAGAATAGCAACGTTCGTGTTTTGCGGAGGGATAGCTATTAGCTACTACCTACTTTTCATGTATAACAATAGTTGGTTTACCAAATTTTTTTTCAGTCTTCATTATTTACAGGAACATTTTTTTTTAAATTTTTTTTTATTCAAATAAACTTTATGGAGAAAGCTAGCAAGAACTGTGTTAAAGTTAAAATTATTTTGTTTGATGTACTTTTTTTTTATTTTTTTTATTTATTAGCAAAGAAATTTTACTTTTACATTGTTTCTTAGCCTTGTCGTCTTGTCTTTTTAAATGCATGCAAATAAGATCGCGTACTAAAGAAGATCAATCACGATACGATTGTAGCAGAGCGGTACGTACATACTAAGCAGTAAATTTGTAAAAAGAAACCGTTCCTGGACGGGCCTTTTTACAGGGCCCTGTGTTAAGGGTGGGCGTGACTACTATTTAGAGTGTCGCTTATTACACAGCAATAAGGACCACTTTAGGGACCCTTTCACCCTAAGTCTTATTACACTACACTGATTCAAGTGTAAGGGTCCCTGTGAAAAGTGCAGTGTAATAGGCCTTTAAGGACTCTTTTAATTTTCTTGAAGATAAAGAAAGATGGTACCAATAGAAGACTAAAGATAAACCGATGTGCGTTAACTTATAAGTTTCAAGTAAACGCGTTGAAGTCTAATATTACGAATTACGATATAAACAAATCTAACTTCCCATATTAAACAAAAATAAAACGCATATTCAAAAGGCGAGGGTCGATTAGCTATGGCTAATCACAGATTTGATACGGCTGCGTCACAGTTACGTAGATAAAAACTAAATGTTACCACCCCTACACTATTAACTATTAGCTACAATCAATTAGATAACCGAATAGTTAATTTATTAGTACATCCAGTTTATCTTTATAGATAAAGGTCACGCTTATAAATAAATAGTTAAACTATCTTTATGCCTCATTTTATTGATCCTTAACTCGGTCGATACGTCATCTAGTGAAACAATAAATTCTAATTGAAAACCTATATATATAAATAAAAATAATAGGGAGGATGCCTATATCAAAAATAACTTATTTCTAACTTATTATTAATTAGAGGGTTAATAATTAATCTCCCAAAAACCTAAAAGTAACATCCTCGGTTAGTTTTAAGTTAAATGTAGTCCCAAGTAATCACTGAACTTTGACTCCTTGCACCTTTTTATTAATATTTTGCATATATAGGTACCTAATTGTAAATTTTTGGGTTCAATATAAGTATGTTATAAATTATAATTATATCAAAATATACGTCAATAATATTGCGTAAACTTATATTCTAATTTTTATGCACATATTTCAGAATATTATGATTGTAAAATATCCGGTCAAATATTATTAAGTTGTAACCGGTGCTGATTTGCATGAATATTCATGAGCTGTATTAAATTGTTATTAAATTAATAAATATGACGTGTACACATTATAGTCAAAGTATAAGCTACTTTATTTAAAATTTTAATATGCTTTCTTTCCTTCTTACTCAATGATAAGTATTAAGACACAAAAAACTAAACTAAAATTATTTCGTGGATGCATTCTAGTACAATATAATACAATGACTTTAGGATGTATGTCTGTCCGTTTGTTTGTTAGATTTTCATGATTCGATTTTGAAATATTTACCTACAGTTAGCTTAGGTTTCCACATCTCGGAGGTTACTTTTTAATCCAGTCTCCAGACTTTTAAAAAATCTAAGATAATATTTTTATTAAATCCAGGAGGTGATTAGTTTCTCCTACATACAAAACCGTCACGTCATAAGTGTGCCCATACCTTAACTATTAAAATATTATTTACAAAGGCAAAGAAACGTTAAATTTAATTAGACAGCGTCATCGAAGAGATGGGATGTATTCGGAAGTCGATCCTTATCTCGATCACCTTGCGAGCAAGGATGCTGTGATTTAGTAACAGAAATCGTTCCCAAAACCTAGTTACCTAATTAACTAGATAAACAAATCTTCGGCTTTTAAGTAAGATAGGGGCAAATATGAAAACAAAGGATAAAAAACGTATTGGTCCTTAAACAATTTATGTTACTATATGTATATTATGTTTAAAGACATCATACTACATACTAATATTATAAATGCGAAAGTGTATTTGTTTGTTGGTTTGTCCTTCAATCACGCCGCGAGAGAACCTGGAGAGTGATATAGGCTACTTTTTCCGGACAATTAAAGAGTTCCCTAGGGAATTCAAAACCTTATACCTACCACGCGGGCATCAGCTAGGTCATTAAGAACATTCTTTATGTTTATAATGAGCCTAACCTAACCTAAAGGTTCACAGAATACTGAATATATCTTACCTAAAGGCTTAATAAAAAGATTTTTAAGTATAATTAATTTCATCGGACTACAGCAAACCCAATCAGGGACGAGTGATTTCCAAGATGCATGCCAGCATGCGGGTCAGAATCTACAGAGTTTTTGACGGGATAACTTCAGTTATCCTGGTAAAACCCACCTGCGGGTAGTATTTATGTACTATGCATCTACTTAGTTTTCGACCAATGAAAATGAGCCTTCATTCATTCAAGTTAAACCCAGAATAATTATTAGGTATGCTGCAAAACCCAAAATGGGAAATCATTGATCTTGCAACATATTATCTACGATGAAGCCATAAGTTAAGTAAACCTTAAATCATTACTTAAATAAGAATATGTTAAGACTAGCTGATGCCCGCGACTTCATCCGCCTGGTTTAAGTATTTTGATTCCCTCCTTAACTCCTTAATTTTCCAGGATAAAAAGTAGCCTCCATGGAGAGTGACATAGGTTACTTTTTATCCTGGAGGCTACTTAGTATAGTTAGTTACTTAATAGAGTTTAGGACTAAACTATATTCGTTGCGGCGTGATTGAAGGACAAACCAACAAACAAACACTTTCGCATTTATAATATTAGTATGATATAAAAACATCAAACAACCACTTCATGTTTAACGTTAAGAAGCATTCACTGTTACCTAGCTATTATAAAATACCATACTATTAAAAACAAGGCTCGTATAGAAAATAGGTACCTCCAAAGTATCCTAAAAACGCAGTCTCCTTCGAAAGATCGGATAAACTAGCTCAAATATGTTAATGGCATGTGACACGGAATACAAAATTAACTATCCCGTATTCAAGCCGCGCAGGTAAATGCATCAAAATTAATTAAGGTGGGCACAGACCGCCCGCGCGCTACCGTCCCGGCGGGGCGTCCCGTGACGACTTCATGCGGATTCCGGGAACCCGGGAACCCGGGACGAGGTATTGGGGTTTAGGTTTGCCTTATGGGAGGCTTCGGCCGTGGCTAGTTACCACCCTACCGGCAAAGACGTGCCGCCAAGCGATTACGCATTCCGGTACGATGCCGTGTAGAAACCGAAATAGGGGTAAGGGTTTAATATTACTACCATGCCCTTAACAGGTTAGCCCGCTACCATCTTAGACTGCATCATCACTTACCATCAGGTGAGATCGCAGTCAAGGGCTAACTTGTAGTGGATAAAAAAAATACTATAAAGCCCGTTGCGCAATATGTTAGCTTCTTGTTCAGTGCAGCTGTGCTGCAGCTTTTTTTTGAGCTGAACTGATAAGGTACTGTAAATATACCTATCAAGTAGTATATTTTCAATTTCAACTATCAAAATATGCGGTGAACTGACAAATCTTTTTTTTTATCCACTACAAGTTTGTAGTGGATAAAAAAAAGCTTTATTAAATCTTTTTTTTTTTAAAGTGATACTAGCCAGACTAGTTGTGCGCATGCTGGCCGTACTAGTCGTATCCTTGTACGAGGCTACGACTTGTACGTGATTTTACTTGGGTTGGACTATATTGTGTGTTGTTTACGAATGTAAACAAAGATGATATCACAGAAAAGATTACATTAAAATGCCTATTCGTCTTATTCTGTACTAGATGATGCTCGCGACTCCGTTTGCGTGGATTTAGGTTTTATGAAATGCCATGGGAAATCTTTATTTTTTTGGAATATACCTTCAGGATGCTACTTGTTAGCTATCTCTGTGCTATATAATATTATAACTGCGTTTATTGGTTTCTCCTTCAATCACGCAGCAACAGAGCAGCGGACCAACATGATTTTTTGTATCAGTATAGTTGTAGGAGAGGTTGTAGGACATATAGCGTTCTTTTTATCCCGAAAAATGTAGAAGTTCCCGTGGGAATTAAAAAAACTTATTCCACGCTGACCAAGTCTCGGGCATCAGCTAGTAGGTATATTTTATATATATTTCGTCAAAATTGGTAAAACCAATAGTGAAAAGAAGAAACATTCAGACAGGGACACTTTCACGTTTAAAGCAATACTTAGTACGGATTTAATAGTAGGTTTACCATATCATAACAACATTACAAATGCGAAAGTGAATTTGTTTCTTTGTTTATTGGTTTGTCCTTCAATCACGCCGCAAAGGAGCAATGGATCCATGTGATTTTGATGATGATTTGTACAAATATTCCTAGTTGAGGATCTGGGGAGTGACATACATGCTACTTTTTATCCCATAAAATTAAGGAAGGAACTCCGCGGGAATTAAAAAAACTTAAACCACGCGGACGAAGTTGCGGACATCAGCTAGTAACTAATAACTAGATGCAGATGAATTCGATTCCGTCCACGTGTATTTTGGTTTTTAAAAATCCGTGAGAACTTTTTGATTTTCCAGGATAAAAAGTAACCTAAACATGATTTCGCATTTGATTTAAGGGGAATACTCAAAACATCCTTTTTATTAAAGCAAAATTAAAATTTCATTACCAAACAAGTACCATTTGCAACTCAGTTAAATGAAACATGACGTAATTAAAAGTGGTCAAAATATCGTATAAAATTATCGGGAAATTCATGGAAATCTCAAAAAAGTCGTTATCGCGTTCCGACTATTGTGATTTATAATTTCTTAATAATCAAATGCAAAAGCCTTCTGTTTACTCACTCAAACAAAGGACTATCCGACAGCGAGACAAAGGATTTATACGAGATAAATACCTAAGACTTATTAAACGGCTCGTCGAGTGTACGATCTTATAAGTTACAGTGCAACGTACTGATAAGTTTATGAAACCTTTGTGAATCAAATTCCTCAATAGCTAACGACAGGTGAAAGGGTCAACAATAATGCATAATTTTTCCCAAACAAATGCATCAAGGGATTTCGGAACTCTTTTCACGATGTCTTTTCCCAAATATGGTATTAGTTCTCAACTGCCTTCAAAAAAAGGCTCTCAATTCGATATAACGTCCAACGCCGCCGGTCCATTAGATCTACCAATATTTTCAAATGGAAAATAATAAGGATTACACGTTCCGCTCTGAAAACCAAACTACCATAGATCACAGCGCCAAAATATTTTTATTGACCATAAAATTTTCAGAACAATACAACAAATCATTGGGGCAATTGTCTAAAAAACAACAAAAACCATGGAGACGCAATGCGTAGCGCCACTGCGAAATAAGGTATTTTGTACACGACGCTACCCGAACAATGGTCGATTTAGTTACGACTAAGCAACAAGGCAACTATCAGTAGCTATAAGTCCTCGGATAAAGAATTGCTTAGATAACAGTTATTTTGTGGTCACAAGATATAAGCTTATTTTGATTTTTGGCAAATATTTTTTGCTGACAAGCTAACTATACGCTTATACATATATAGTGCTTGACTGCTATTTCACCTACCTAAACAATAACGCGGAGGGGTATGTAGCAAGAAGGACTAGAAGGGTAATAGTAGAGATTACCCTTCTAGGTATGCAGAAATAGGTAGAAATTATCGTCGTCTAAAATCTTAAACGCATTTCGGTTATATACTAAGTTTCCATTATATACTGGATTTAAGCCCACAACTACTACAACTAAACTCAAGCTCAGACTAAACTTTATAATGTTAAGGTACCGACCAAAAACATAAAATGAATTACTATTCATTTTATGTTCTTGATAAAACCACAATGAATGGTACAATTACTTGCTATAATCACTTGTTTACAATCACATACCCACTAGAACATAAAATGAATTACTATTCATTATTTACTAGCTTTTTTCTAAATTTTACAATAAATAAACAATCAATAAATTTATTTAAGGTGCCTATACAAAAAGCTTAAGATGTCCATAATATTGGAGGCAAATAAAGTTACCTTGTGTGTAAATAGCCTTACGCAGCGGGCGTACGCACGGCGTACCTGTGCAAAGGTGGTAACAAAGCCCCTCTCTATGAGTTATCGTCGCAGCCCCTAAAGATATTTCATCGATTTTATTGTGGCACCAATGTCAACTCCGTCTCGACGAAGCCTATAAAAGCGACAGTTTTTTTGCAAAATTTTGTTGCAAACCGAATTTAGGACACTCATAAAACGAAATACGCAACCTTTTTTTATTTTAATTATTTGTTAGATACTCAAAACCTGATCTCATTTTCATATACGCGGATATTTACAAATAGGTAACGTTAATTTTTATTTAATTTATAGACTAGATGCTAGATGATCCCCGAGGATGTATGCCCCACTGATTGTAAACCATGCCAGTTGATCTAATAGAGTGAAACAAGGTAACAATAACTAGAGCTCTTAGGTACAATGGGAGAACTCTTGTCATACATAATAACTAGCCGCCACTTCGTCCGCGTGGATTAATTTTTTTGGATTTCCTCGGGAGCTCCTTAATTTCCGGGATAAAAAGTAGCCTATGTCCTTCCGCGGGATGCAACCTATCCCTGTACCAAATTTAAACAAAACCGGTCGAACGGTTGGGCCGTGAATGCGTAGCAGACAGACACACTTTGGCATTTATAAAGTACCTGAGTACTTTTTAATACGAAATTTTACATTTAAAAGTACGGGCATATAACAAATAGACACCAAATAAATTACTCATTCAATTCCCTCCTAAATGAAATCCGAGAACAATTGTAACACACATGAACGTGAAATCCTATTACACAGTACCAAAAGCCTTAGAGGCTTCAATAAAATCAGTTAACCCGTACTCACCTGGCCCCGACTCTCCCACGAAGAAAAAAAACTTTTATAAAGAAATAAATTATTACATTATGGCTTTTTGAAAGAGTCCACTGCTGCTGAGAAATGACAATATTATTAAAAAGTACGCATCTTTGTCACACTATCTTTTTGTATTCAATATATTGTCGTCATAATAAATGCTGCCCTTTATGGATAGGGTATTGTGCTCTCCACCTTTGTAGACATTATTAAATATATTTTAAAGTGTTTTATTAATGGTGGGCGTCATAAGAGTACGGTTTGATTTATTTTTTCGACGCGTGTTCTCAACGTTTGCGTGATATCCTTCAATCATTTTAAATTAATGGAATTACTTGTTCAAATTGAAAATCTCTAACATTAAACTGTGTGAAATAATAAAACAGCCAGAGTTATGATTTACATTTTAGAGGAATAATAAATTATTAATAGTTATATAACTTAACTGCCTCGTTGGTCTAGTGGTTAGCATGTTTGACTGCGGCTGACGAGGTCCCGGGTTCGAGTCCCGGATCGGGCCATAATAAGTGATGGGTTTTTCTGACTAGAAATTCTCAGTACTAGCCCGGAGTTAGGAAGGTGGCGGTGTTTCACCCCCGTGCCTCGTAGAGCACGTTAAGCCGTCGGCCCCGGTTATTATCACTAACATGATAATAGTGGTTAAAGCCCGCCAACCCGCATTGGAGCAGCGTGGTGGGTCTAAGCTCTAATTCCCTCTCTCCTATGAGAGTGGAGGCCTGTGCCCAGCAGTGGGACGTTAATATTGCCCTCTTACTATTGTTTTGTTCAAATAAGTATGTAGATTGTAATATAGGTAGAGCGATTAGACCCTTTGTCCTCACTATAACATATAGTATCACTGTAACATGTTGAAGCTCATGACCCAACGATTGGTAAGAGTTTTCATGGGATAAACATGGGGTGGGTTCCTTCCACGTTTATATACAAGAAATGATGATGCGAATATCTACATTCCTATGTCGGTCTTTATTTTTAATTATTTCAAAGGCTTCAAATCAATTCATACACAAAAAGTATATAGTACTACGTATAATCCAAAATAATTAAAAGGATTAAAAAACTCATAAAAGACGTCCAAACTCTTTCAACCTGTCACAAAGGTGTAAGTATAAAATACGCGAAAAATCGGGATATCAAATTCGTTGTTTTGTAACATGACGCGCACACCTCGCGGGTCCCACTCGGTAGGTGTTATAAAATCAGTTTATTATATTCAAGTTCAATTTCTATAGACTCTATACGCAAGTGCCCACAAAAATTTTTTTGTTGAGACAAGGTTGTTTGTTGTAAAGCCACCCTTTTATACGTGGCTTTTTTGTTCGAATTTGCTTTTAATAATATAAAATTGAGTCTTTTTCAGTTTCCTTGCCAGCCTTCGGAAGTCCACTTTTGAACGAAGGCAACCTCTTGTTATGGTCACCGACCACACAATCCTCACTCCTAAGCCTTCATCCAAACTTTCCACCACCCTCTTTACATCGTCAATATCTCGTGCTGGAGTTGTAAGCTGATTTTTTGCTTTGATTTTTGATAGTTTAATTGCTTTTTCATAATTACTGCTTCATTATTTTAATAATATTGACAAAAACTTATCCAAAACTATGAGTGTTCGCTGAAACTAAAGAAAGGAAAACGTGAAACTTTCGCTTTTGTTGTTTTGTGTAGTAATTCTTTTTTATCATCAGGTATAGTATCGTATATACCTACTTGTAAATTTAATTAAGACCATAGATTCATTGAGTATTTGACAACTAGTCAAATAAACATATTTTTTGTGATCATTGTAGTTGATAAATAAAATAGAGAGCCTGCCAAAAGACGTTATATCCAAGTCTCATTTTTAACAACCATTTTAAATTATAGTTTAAAGTAAAAAAATGCATTGGCTTTTGATGACATCACAATTCATACAAAATCCTATACTAAGCGGATACGTGATTTGAGTAGTTGTCAAATATACCCAATTATGGACTAATTAATAAAATATACATACCTACTGAATTGAAAACTTCCCACTTTTTATTAGTGTAAATTAGGTATTATATTTGTCTAAAAATCAAGTCAAGGAATCAATATATTATTTATTTATTTGAAGTAGTGTTACATACTATACGTTTACCCACGTTCTCAGTTATGTATTTGAAACCTCTTTGTAGTTTTGCAAGTAACATATAACTAGCTGATGCTAATGATAGCTGATGCTGTAAAAATCTCGTAAAAAAAATATTTGTTTAACACCATTATGTTTGGTATTCTGTCTATGTCTTATAAGAAATAGTTATAAGATCTTATAAAATAAAAATCCCATAGGAATACGTGCTACCAGAACAACATTACGATAAAGTATTGTAATCAATTGGATCCCGGTGGCTCGCGGTGGCAAAGCACGTCGCCTTCATTTGTTAAACGCCACGCGGTCCCATTTTATTATTTATTGACTTACGCTACTTGCTTCATTTCTATTCATTGAAGAAATTGTTGCTAATTTTGTATCTACTATATAATGCAGATTTTAGTAGGTAGGTCAGCACAACATTACTAGGTATTAAGTATACCTATATGGCTATGGTTTTTTACTAGAGAATCCGAATTAATATAAATAAATAATATAATATAATCCGAAATAATTCTTTCATCCGAACTAATATTATATTTAAATGAAAATGTATAGCCGTCTGTCTTACCATTTCACGGCCCACCGGTTCTGCTATTTTGTATTCTAGAAAATCGTAAAGGAACTATTAAAAACCTAAATTATTAAAAACTGAATTATTAAAAACCTAAATTCTCAAAGTCGCTGGCTTCATCTACTATTGAAAATGAGATCCCTGTGTTTGAAGAGTTAAGAAATGTACTACTTGCCTCGCACAGGAATACAAATACCGTGTAGAGTCCTAGTCCTGATTTTACTTGTCAAAATTTTGTATTACAAATATGACGTTGGCTGACTCATTGATGTAGGAATATCCGACCCGTAAAAGCTCTCGTTTGACTAATGCACTATTACAGTTTTGCCAGCTTCTTTTAATTAGAATCCGTTAACTGAACCAATTTTATAGATAGCATTACATTTAATTTGTTTAAGCACTGTTTTTGAAACTGTTATGAACGGAACGGTTATCCAGGTACTATTGTTTAAGTAATATAATTCGCCTAATCTGATTCAGATTAGTAAGTTGAGGACATACTTTCTTATAAGATTATATTAAAAGCGATCCAATAGATTAATTTGTCTGTTAAGACTGATGTAACTTCATGATATTTGACACTTTCTAAGAATTAAGCTCCCACAAATAAAGATTTTTTATTACTTTTGACAGAAGTATAAAATATAAGGGACAATCCAGAAGTAGGTATAAATAAACACTTTTAATATATTTGTCCTCTCATTTGAAACTTGCACGAATAAATGGTTAAACGTGTAGAGGTTTCACGAGAGATTTACTATAATTAGATAAAAGTTGTCTATACATTAAAACAATATTCATTTGATCCGGCCACGTTTGCTATCGTTAAGCTCTAAACCAGATTGCGATCTATAAACAATGTTCAATAATCAATAATCATAGTATTCAATAAACGCTGAGTCTGCCGGCAGGAGACTGAATTACCATCATCAAAACACTCGTATTTACAATAACTATTTTCAATATGGCCTTCGTATCCCCAGATTAAAGCGAATGACATGAAACGAGTTAAATTGACAGATATTATACTTCCTGTTTCATGAGATATAATGACAAACAGTAATAATGCTAACAAAAGAAAGAAAGCATCCAAATCTTTATAACATATACCTATATAGCGCTAACTCGTTGACACTCACGCCACTCGATAAAACAATACAAAACAGGAACATCATCAAGTGGCAATCAACATGTTAATTTTGGACCACCGTGCCCCGTGCAAACACTTAACAATTCGCGTCAAAGTGCGCGCTCACAGCTGCACGCTGGGTACTCTATGCTGTGTTTAACTCTATTATACTCTGCAGCTCTTCATAGGGCGCTATTGAGGATGTATCGAGTGGAGATGAGAGGGTAAACTGAGGCACGTGCTGTCGCCCGGTGGGCTGACCACCGTGCTATCGGATACGTTTTGTTTAGGTGTAACCATTGATTCCTTTAGCGATGGTAACTAGCCCCCGTGTTCATTAAAAGACAGTTTTATGATTATTACCAAAGCGTAATTATAATAAGCCTAGTGGTTCATTATGAGTGATGCGTGTTTTAAGAAATTAAATATCACTTGCTTCAAACGGTGAAAGAAAACATCGTGAGGAAACCTGCATGTACAAGAGTTCTCCATAATGTTTTCGGAGATATCTGAAGTCTGCCAATCCGCAAAGCCGGCGTAGTAGACTGTGGCCAAGTCACTTGGTGGCGTGTATCTTTGGGATGGTAGCTCGCCACAACCAAAGCCAGACCAGAGACAATTATTTAGACCAAACTGCTCCTGCTGGAGATCGAACCCGAAACCAACCACTTATAAGACCACAGCGCTCACCACTGCGCCAGGGAGGTATTCAGCTTACAGCTAGTGCAAATAACCTACCTATACTTACCTGCTATCTAAAAATCAAAATGTTTGTACTAAAAACGAAAAATTACATACCAATTAAAAGCAATCTAATCTTTGATAATATGCATTTTATGCAATTTGTTGAACGATTTGGATCTTGAATTCAAAATGCGTGAAATTTAGGGTTTCCCTGAAAAATGTGCACGGACAGCGCGGTCGATACGGAACCCCCCCGTCCCGCAGGTGCGACGAGATAATCCAAGATGGCCGCCGAGATAGGACGTGACGTCACGGCCCTCCCCCGCCCCAGGCGCATCCTCGAGGCTTCGCCACCCTCCTAAGATCCTTTCAGAAATCTGCCGAATACCGTTAGTAGAAAAAATAAGAAGTAGAGCTTTCTTTATAACCTAACTTAAATAGCTAGCCTAGCAGAAATAGCTTTCTTTATAACCTAACTTTCCTAAATCAACACGCTATTATTTTCTAACAATAAAATCAAATTTTAGAGCAATAAACCTGTAGGTACTTATACCGTTCTTACTCCCTCTATGACCTAGCTGTATCTTATTCAATAATGACAGATAACAACGATGAAAAACAATTGCGATCCATTATGTTTTAAAAGGTCATAGACTACGATGGATAGGTTGCATAGTAAATTCATTTCAATTATTTACTCAAGCTAATTATTATAGTAAACTAGATAATGCCCGCGACATCGTCCACGTGGATTAATGTTTTTTTATTTCAGCGGGAACTCTTTAATTTTCCGGGATAAAAAGTAGACTATGTCCTTCCCCGGGACCCGGGATACAAAGTCTCTCTATACCGAATTTCATCAAAATCGGTTGAACAGATGGGCCGTGAAAGCGTAGCAGACAGATACACTGAAAAAATTTGATTTTAACAAAGGACCTTTTTGGCTCGGTTAAAAGCAAATCGGCATATTTTAACTATGACTTATCTAAAAACGCCAAGTAAACTTGGTATTTAATAGACATGTGCATATTGTTAAATGTTCTTGGTTAGTAACAACTAAAAAATTAATAATTTGTAATTAACATAATTGGTAAATCCAAACACTTTCTAACTTGATACAAAACTAATGAGTGGTTTTGTTAATTCTTATTAAGTATTTTGTTAAATTCTAAACTAGCATTTATATCGGTTGATTTTTACTAACATCCTTATTTAAAAACAAATAAGTTGAACTCTCTAATTTTAAGTAAGTGCTCAATTGATTTCAAACAAGTCATTATTCGGTTGATTTTAACAAACCACCTAAAAGGTAAACTCTAATCAAGTGCATACTTGCTTTTAAATAAGTAAATGTATCGAGAAATCGTAGCACCTCGGGCCAAGTCGTGTGATGAATCGTTTTCTCTCACTCATAGAGAATATAACCACTACGTAACGAATCTGCCATATCATTTCGTCCGGGAACCTCGAAGCAGTTACATTATTACTACACGCGCGCTCCAGTTATTGTGAAGTTAAGTGAAGCCATCTGCCATCAGCCATTTTGTTTTCTGCATCAGCAATCAGCATTTATACACGGTTAATGGAGTAATGGACGAAGACGTACAAAACTTGCTAGTAGCATGGAAACTCCAGGACTACATAGAGATATTCAAAGGTAAAAGTTAATTGTTTGTTATATATAAAAGCAAACCAAACCTACCGGTTTGGTTTGCTTTTCGCCGGCATGTCATGACACGATCCTTAGCTCAATGCAAAAATGCCATGTGCCATTTTTGCAAGATCATGTCAGGACACAATACCTAGGCCTAGAAATATTCAAAGGTAAAAGTTAATTGTTTGTTATAGGTAGGTTTTGTTTGTGTTTCGCCGGCATGTCATGACACGATCCTTAGCTCAATGCAAAAATCCCACGTGCCATTTTTGCAAGATCATGTCATGACACAATACCTAGGCATAGAAATATTCAAAGGTAAAAGTTATTTGTTTGATAAGGTAGATAGGTAGGCGTGTTATGACATGATCATATCTCAATGCAAAAATGGCACATGGTGCGTGTTTGGTAAAACTTCACATTTTTATCTTAGCATTTTGGATTATGCCATCAAAACTACGTTGCAAAATTGGCCACATACTTAAATGAGGATTTGGCATCATAATTTGTAATTTCGAATTATGAACTTAGGTACAACAATATTTTTATTAAATTAACAATGCTAATTAATTAATTTATTCATCATAATCAGCCAAAAGACTTCCACTGCTGGACAATAAACTTCAGGGGAGATGTTAACTCTTTTACGATTTTTGGGAATAATGATTGGAGATTTCGTGCCAAGAGAAGACTATATTTGGAAATTATATGTAAAATTGAGAAAAATTCTTGACATTATTCTTAGTGCAAAAGTCACAGTAAGCACAGAAGATTTGTTACAAGTATTAGTAGGTGAATTTAATGAGCTATACCAAAAATTAACGAAGGACTCTTTAAAACCAAAATCTCATAACATGATTCACTATCACTCTGCTCTTGTAAAATACGGGCCTATTTCTTCATTATGGTCAATGAGATTCGAAGGTAAACATAGACATTCGAAAATGGCTGCGAAAGTATCCTGAAACCGTGTTAACCCGACTTTAACTTTAGCAATGAGACATCAACTTCAACTAAATGAAATATTTAACCGTGGCAGTCTTATTGATATTCATAAAATAGGGCCTAAAAAGAAACTTTTTTCATCGGAAACTAAGTTTGTTCAATCAAAATTAAAATTAGATTCTTCAAAATCATTTGTAAGTGTGAATTGGGTTATGAGTTCCTCAGTACGTTATGATATAGGGTGTATACTTGTACATAGTATAAGCAATGATGAATATCATTACATTTTCTTAATTGTAGAAAATATTTACCTGTACGATAATAATCAGTTAATTTTTTCAGGTAAGTTGTTAGATACTGTCGAGTTTGATGAACATTATTATGCATATCATGTCAACACTCCTAATAATAGCGTTGTCTATTGTACTGTATTTTGTGAATCGTTACTTTCACCCATTCCAAATACTAAGAGCGTTTTACTAGATGGTAGGCAGTACATAGTTTTAAGAAGTCCCTTGTAATTTCTTATTGTACTGTCACGATTGTCAGAGATGTAAAAAGTACCAACTTAGGTTTAGGAAATGATGTGTTGTACTACCTAGCAAGTGCCTTACTTTTATTGAAATACATATTTAAGGAAAAAGTTTACTGTATAGAATACTTACTTTTCTTTGGACTCTTATAGTTTCCAGAAGATAGCACAATATGTGTTATGGTAATACTAGATAAATACTTCCTAGCACGACTACGTGTAAGATTTGTGATATTTAATTAAGATAGATTTAAGTTATTAGATTATAGATAAAATTCAAAATAAATCAGTTTTGTATTACAGTGTATTTGAACTTTAATATTATAAGAACCCCTTGTCCCAAATAAATTAAATAAGTAGGTCTAAGTTCGCCACCGTGTTCAATCAGTGGTTTCCATGAAAGTACTATTTACTAAAGTGAAGTGTACGTATTCGTTACGTAAGTAACTTTTTCTCAACCAATTTAATCGGTAATAACTACAACCGACCTATATTTGGTAGTTACAGCAGTGTTACTCAGTATTCCCAACCAATTTGAACGGTAGATAGGTCAATTAACTTTGTATTATTAATAACAAATATTTATGCATCCTTCAGTTTTTTAGTTACTCATGTTACATAATATGTAACATGAGTAACTGAAGGTGGATGCATAAATATTTTTTATGAATAATACAAAGTTAATTGACTGTATCTACCTATTAAATTGGTTGGGAATACCGAGTAACACTGCTGTGACTACCGAGTAGGTTGGTTATAGTTACCTATTAAATTGGTTGAGAATACTGAGTAACACTGCTGTGACTACCGAGTAGGTTGGTTGTAGTTACCGATTAAATTGGTTGGGAATACTGAGTAACACTGCTGTGCCTACCGAGTAGGTTGGTTGTAGTTACCTATTAAATTGGTTGAGAATACTGAGTAACACTGCTGTGACTACCGAGTAGGTTGGTTGTAGTTACCGATTAAATTGGTTGGGAATACTGAGTAACACTGCTGTGCCTACCGAGTAGGTTGGTTGTAGTTACCTATTAAATTGGTTGAGAATACTGAGTAACACTGCTGTAACTACCGAGTAGGTCGGTTGTAGTTACCGATTAAATTGGTTGGGAGTACCGAGTAACACTGCTGTAACTACCGAGTAGGTCGGTTGTAGTAACCGATTAAATTGGTTGGGAATACTGAGTAATACTGCTTTAACTATCGAGTAGGTTGGTTGTAGTTACCATTTGTTTTTAACTAATTCTAACGGTTAATACTTGACAAGTAGTGGCTGCAAAGTTGACGTATTTGTTTTTAACTGCAAACTTTGCAGGTGCTATATTGACAAACATGCTGGGTCATTTTTAGCAGTATTTCATGTATTTTTAACCCTCACGTTTTTTCAGTGTAGACAGACACACTTTCTTAACACTTATAATATTAGTAATTGGTATAGATCGCGAATGTTTCTTATAAGGTAAGAGAAAAAACTGTTATATATTATGTATTTGTTTATTTTCTAAGCGGCAGCGGCAACAGGGATAGGAAGAACTTGCTTGGGCAAATGTTTGGCGTCAACATGGAAACCGTCCGGGCCGCCCCTGTACTTAGTGACATATACTTTGCCGTCATCGCCGATGAAGCTGTACTGGCCCTCGATTTCTAACACGAGGCCGCCATTTTTACTGGGCACTAGCCGCCCGCGTTCTGATACGACTGTATCTGTGAATATAAAGAATATATTTGTATCTAACTCATTGTATCTATGGCAAGATTGAAACAGTGTCAGATCACCATCTGACACTATTTATAGATACTATTTTCCATGGACTTGTTGGGTTGGTACTGGTAGGCGTGGAACTCTTGGATACGACGTCGGTACAAGACAGCATAGAGGAAATTCGTCATTATTATTAAATTCCACAACTTGCTACATCTGTACCTACAGTTGCTAATTGTATTGAGGTGTCACTACTAAATATCCAACAGCATTTTGATCGGTAGATTAAATGATCAAGTAGAAGGACATTTCTGCTACAAGAGTGGTGATGAGTTAAGTAGGTAGGTAGGTTTAAGATAATAATAATTATTATGAAGATAGGGTAGGGGAATGGCAGTTAAACTTCTTATTATAGTTTCCACGCATTCAAACGTACTGGAACGCTAAATCACTTGGCGGCATGTCTTTACCGGTAGGGTGGGAGACCAGCCACGGCTAATAAAGCCTCCCATTAGACCAGAAAAGAAACAAATCCTAATTTGGGGCAATTTAGATTTTCCGGCAATTGAACCAATGACCTCGCGCTAAAGAGATATTTTATGATAAGAAGTTACTCACTTTCAGCAGTAATATACCGTAGAGCGTACTGGCCGAATTCATCGTGAACCTCCTCGTGTCGAATAGCTGGTAAGAATCTCAAGGAGTTGGCATCGTTGGCGTGCCTTGCAGGAGGCGCACTTAACACCACCGCTACCAGACATGCAAATACCAAAATCTGCAACAAGAAAATCCATACTATCTATACTACTATTATAAATGCGAAAGTTTAGATGGATGGATGGATGGATGGATGTTTGTTACTCAATCACGCTCCAACGGCTGAACCGATCTTGTGTTCACAGGTTAACAAGCTACATTTTAATCAACTTCCAAAAAGGAGGAGGTTTCCTATTCGGTTATCTTTTCTTTTTAATTCAACTTTGATTTCATAAAATGTATGGTTAACTTACCGATTTCATGTTGCCGTCTGATATGATACTTTAGCGAGTGGTAAATCAGACAACAGTGTTAGTGTTTAAATACCCAATCGTAATTAAAACTTATACAAATGATGATCTAATTTGCAAACAAGTTGATCAAGTAGCCGCCATTATAACTTAGGTATTTTGCAATTAAAATTCTACAGAAAGGTGTACAAGTGCATTTTTATGGATAACACATTGCAATAATGGTCATTGCATCGTATTAATCGGCTCGTTAATTAATTAAATTTCGCATTCCGACGCATTTTATATCAATAACTATTTCTTTTATCAATAAAATATTCGTAGAAAAAGGCGACACCATGAATATCTAATGACATAAGAAACACAATAATTAAAAACAAAAAGTATTTATTGCTTGTTCTCGATAGTAAATTATTCGTTCATTCATATACCTGTTATGAGTATACGTAATACACGTGTAAAAACAGAATACAATTAATTATATTGTTTTAAAATTCTTAATTAATTAATTAGTAATACTTATCGAGAATAGACTCGATAGATCGCCGTGCCCGAAGGATAATTGGCGATCAATCACTTACTCAGGCGAAATTGCTCAGGCTACAACACCGACGTAATGTCGCCTGCTTATCGATTTTTTATCGGATATACCATGGGGAGTGTGCTCAGGAAATTCACAACATTGTTCCTAATTCTCCGTTCTACCACAGAACAGCTAGAAACCGTCTGCGTTGGCACTCTTATGTGGTTGACGTCCGATTTGCTCACACGAAACGTTTTTGCTCGACGTTTTTGATACGAATTGCTAGGGTGTCGAACACCCTCCCAGCGCACGTATTTCCAGTCACTTATAACTTAGATACCTTCAAGGCAAGAGTGAATAGGCATCTTCTAGGCTTGCTTGCGCGTTCCAACCTAGACCTCATCATTGCTTTGCACTAAGCATGATTGTCGCCAAGCGCCAGCCTATCCCACAATAAAAAAAACAAGTTTGGTATTTAGGTCTAAAATCTCACTGAAGTAGGTTAGCGGTTTGCTAAAGCATAAAGATTTAAAAACAAGTATGGAAATCACGCAAAAACTAATTTTATTCTTCAACGCATCGTATCGCAACGCAACTTAACGTATCAAAAGTGAGCATAAACTTCATTTAAAAAGAAAATTACTAATAAAAAGTCGATGTCCAATACGTGTACAGTTGGTTTTTACTTAAAGATGCTTAAAGTAGTCGTAAGTTTTATCCTTAGATGAAAAACTAGAAAAAAATGTTTTTGACATAATTATTATCTATAACAACCAACCGAATTGAAAATGCAAAGTTCTAGCAAATAAATAATTTATTTAAGAAAAGTCTTGAAATGTATTTGTTTGCGGACGGTACGAGGGTGGTGTTATGTGCTGTGAGCTATGTAAGAGGTTATCTGCGACGTGGGAGCCTATCTAAATCTGTATAATCGCACCCGCCAAATAATTATTGTTACATGAACCCAACGTGCACCGCGTATACCTAAACCAGGATTTCAATAATGTTACCGTTTCCATTTGATTCTATATTTTGATAATAATAATAATAAGCTTTCAAGTCGATGTTCAGTAATGCATTTTCCGGTATAGTGCCAAAGTTATACTATTTATCTACAACTATCTGTTTATTTACTAGCCAACCAGTCTCGTCTTCGCTTGGCTTTCGGACATGGCACTACTATATAGTCCTCTCAAGTTAGTGTCAATACAATTAGTATTAGTATTACGTACCCTTATGAATGAAGCTACGAAGCGAAATTGCATGATCCTAATTTTCTTTTTTCAAAACGTATTTCATGTACGTATCCTCATCCCTACTTATATATTTTTTCGTATTTTTTTGTTGAATTGGACCACATAATATAATATTATATCCTCCAACATTTCTAGGGCAGGGCAATTTAGAAATTTATAATTTTTAAATTGTCCCTGGTCTGGTCTAGTGGGAGACTTTGGCTGCTGCTAACTGCCACACTACCGGCACATACCAATACCAAAACGATTTAGCGTTCCGGTACGATGCCATAATATACCTAAGTAACTGCCAATACCCCTACCAAGTTTGCCCACTACAATCTTAGACTATAATCTATATCATCACTTGCCACAGACGAGATTTGACGACCTCCCTGGCGCAGTGTTGAGTGCTGTTGTCTTAACGTGGGAGGTCCCGGGTTCGATCCCCGGCAGGATCAATTTGGGAATTTATAATTTCTGAATTTTCTCTGGTCTGGCCTGGTGGGAGGTTTCGGACATGGCTAGTTACCACCCTACCGGCAAAGACGTGCCGCTAAGCGATTAAGTGTTCCGGTACGATGCCGTGTCGAAACCGATTAGGGGTATGGGTTTTTAATATAACTGTCATACCCCTAACAGGTTAGCCCGCTACCTTCTTAAACTGCATCATCACTTACCATCAGGTGAGATTGCAGTTAAGGGCTAACTTGTAGCGGATAAAAAAAAAGAAAAAAACATCGCATTCAAGGGCTATCTTGAAGTAAAATAAAATTAAAACCAATACTTACCTACCGGGGCAATTGCAATAGGTATCTATTTCATCCCAGCTGTGTAAGCTTTGTATTCTGAAATACCTCCATCACGTATTTCTCCACGAGAAACTAAACTCTAAACCTTTCGAGCACGCCAACTCTACTCAAGGAACAATCATTAGGGAATCACTTAATCCTCCACTGCAAAAATCGCTTAAACGCTTAATCCGAACAATCCTCGGGAACAAAAGGACCTCGAGTGACTGTAACGGAGCTCTCTAGAGGTGATGACTTCACGCTGGCCTGCCTTATCAACGTCATCGGCAAACAGCTCTCCCGCTCCTATACGCCTTTACACGCTTTGAGCGAGTATAGGTACCTGTAGTCCTTTTTTAACCATATCTACAAGCTTTTTGTTCCTACATAGGAAGTGAGGTGCTATTCAGAACTTTTTTGTATTCCGCGTGTGGCTTTTTTAATTTTCTTTGAGCAAATTATATGTCCCGATGCCGCAAATATTTATATACATCAGTGTTTCATCAATCAATTATAGAAATACTAGATCTCGTCCATAAAATGTAGATACATACCTACATTAAAATTAGTAGATACCTAGGACACATAGGTAGTAAACTGGGGCCTGCGACACTATGGTATTTTGATTAAGTATTCAAATAAATATTTAATCAATCTTTATACAAAGGGTTTGGTGAGCGTTGTTTTTTTATTATCTTCTAGATGATTCCCGCGGCCATCCGCGACTTCGTCTGCGTGGAGTAAGATTTTTTGATTCCCGCGGGAACTCTTTAATTTTCCGGTATCAAAAGGTAGCCTATGTCCGTCCCCTGGATACAATCTACCCCTGTACCAAATTTCATAAAAATTAGTTGAACAGATGGGCCGTATTAGCCGAAAGCGTAGCAGACAGACAGACAGACACACTTTCGCACTTATAATATTAATATGTAGTCATTATCTTCATAAAATCCAGGACTGAATGCACATCCATCGCCTGAGCAGTAAAAGCGCTTGAATTTTACGCGACTGCACCCGAAGAAGGATCTATGGTAGCTTTTTAGCAACTGGGTGGCTTAGGCATCCGAAATCTCTAAGGGCTTCAAGCTCTTCACAGCGTCGACGCGAAGAAACAATATCAAACAGTAGCTTCGCTGTCGCGTAGATATGCGTGTCATTTTCTATAGCGCTTCGTATCGCCACGCGTCGCGTCTCACCTAGGACAAAGGATGAATGACGAAAACGACGTGATGCAGTGCGATGCGATACGACACTATATAGTAAATGACAAACTTATTTACGCGACAACATAGGCCACGTAAAGTTAAGCTACTGTTTGATACTGTCAAATCGATTCAGATTGTCGCGTTTGTTGTTCTTGTAAGTAAGGACTGAAACAGTTACCGAAATACGGGGTTTTAAACACTGTTTTTTAAAAACTGTTATAAAACAGAAACACTTATAACGGAAACAGAACCGATACTGTAACCCAATCAATCTGTAACCGTTTATTTCTGTTTATAAGTGTTTTTTTCTGTAACCCTAATAGGTACATGTCCTTACAAACTGCACGGTGTGACAACGCGTTCTTCTCACTTCATTGGACTTTACACACACTGACACAACATGGTCATGTTTTTCTTAAAACAATTGCAACCATCGGAGCTTTTACCTTATGTTCAAATTTGAATACGCGTTAACAGTAAATTTGGCAACGTCGCTATTTCTGTTACACTTTAAAACCCTTTATTTCTGGTACAGATTCGTTTCTGTTACAGAAATATAAGTGTTTCGGGTTAACAGAATTAAAAACACATTTAAAAGGGTTACATCTTCGATTCTGTTACACTTTCATTCTGTAACCTTTATGAATCTTTTTTCAGTCCCTGCTTGTAAGACAGGGCCTGAGGCAACAGCAGCCAATGTGCGCCTAACAAATAACTATAAACATAGTTGCAAGAGGCGCTGACCCCCGAATAATAAAGATCTCGAATGTCATGACAAATTATGCGTATCATTAAAACAAATCGCTTGAAAATATTGAATATGACAAGACAATAAAAGGTGGTTTAAATTACCATATAGCACAATAGGTACAGATGCAGTATCTAATATAGGACGAGACAGTGACGTATGTATGTGTGTACCAAGTAATTAGGCGACGCGCGGAGGGAGGAAACGGAAGCTCGCCGGAGATGAAGGCGCGATACAATATCCGGTTAGGCGCCATTTCCGCCGCCAGACGTCCGTGTGTGCATGCCTTTAAACATAGTGCTTTTATTTCCATTTCATATTATTTTATTGTTTATTGGGAATATGTGTTTTCCCGTTTTGCACGTGTTGAGTTTAATTTTTTGATAATTTATGATTTTCTAGACTAGACGATCATCACGTGAAACGCCTTCATTTTTAACTGACTTCCAAAAAAGGAGGAGGTTCTCAATTCGGCGCGTATTTTTTTGTTTTTAGTTAGAAGTTATAATTAGATATGTGCCTAGTCTAAATGCATTAATGTGAGAAAAAATCGTGCTTTTTGGGTAGGTAGGACTAGGTACTGTTTAAAACTATCATTTTCTCACGCCATACTAATAACATAAGTAGTAGTATTATACTAATAAGTTTAGTAGTAAATGCGAAAGTGTAACCTTTTTTTATGGGGTGCATGTGTTCTTCTTCCATTTCCTGAAAACTCAAATAAAACACGAGGTTGAAAGAAACCAAAATTCCGCCCCGAACGGACCTTGAACCCGAACCTTCCACTTATAAGAGCCGCTCACCATTTTTAAATGTTTTCAAAAGAGCAACCGCCTATTTTCTGGCTGGCTCTTCTCGGTAGGGATATCATTCCGAATCAGTGCAGAGGTAAATTCAATTATCGATCCAAAAGCACATGTTAAAGTTTTAAACATTTGAATTATTTTCTATACTAATATTATAAAGATAAAGTTTGTGAGTTTGTGACGTTGTAGGGGGTAATCTCTGGATCTACTGAACCGATTTTGAAAATTCTGGTACCAATAGAAAGTCATATTATTTGTGAGTGTCATGGCTACATATTATCCCAAAAATTAGGGAGTTCCCGTGGGAATTTTAAAAACTTATTTCACGCGGACGAAGTCACGGGCAAGTCTGCTAATATTATATAGATAAATATGCATTAAAGGATTGTTAATAATTTTAAAAAAACAATTTTGATTCCTTTTTCTGTGGACTGAACTGATCTGAACCGACTAAGTCGCGTGAAAGCGCTAGTTTTTATAATAAAAAAGCAGTAGGTACTATAGGTACATTAAAGCTTTAATTGCGCAATTACAGCGCGAACATTCGCATCGACAGACAAAACAACTGTGCCTGTACACCACCCTTATATTGTGACCCCCGTACAAACCACAAACAAACAGAATAGGCCACATAAACAGAAGATTCATCGCGTAATGTGTGTCAACACTGTCGTTCTGGCTGTGTGATATCTAGTGACTTGTATAACATCTGCTTTTGTGGACTGTGAATATGAAGTTAATTTTAACAATACAATCTAACAAAGATTCACTTGACGGTAAACCATATAGAGTTATATACTCTATGATAAAGCATATATGTAAAAAACTTACTTGAACCAAAAATCTTTTGACTTTTAAATAGGTTAGATAGATAGATATATGAACTCTTTATTGCACACACTTAAAAACAATAACAATAAAGAAAAGCTTAAAAGATAAGACAGAAAGGTGCAAAAGCGGTCTTATTGCTAAAGCAATCTCTTCCAGACAACCTTTTGGTTATATTAATAAGTACGCAATTTTCATAAAATGTTCGGCTAAATGAAAATTTTTACTTGAATCCAACCCAGCTACAAAAAAGAACAGCTTTTAATTATTATATTATTGTTCAGTATAGTGAGACAGAAATGGGTTGATAAAATGATGGAGTATTCATGATACTCATGATACTGGTACTGTAAATTATCACTGTTCACTCACCCCCGACACAGTATCCTCGTGGGTCAGGAAGTGTGAATTAATCCGTTTTCATGCGATCACAGTGCGGCGCGTGCGCATTGTCTGTTCTGACACCTTCAAATAATATGATCCTATGATGAGTTACCCTAATACAATGTCATAGAGGTTATTGGCATTAAAAAAGCTTCTCGAATTATTTCAATTAGCTAGCCGAATCCCGACTCCATACTAATTAAAATCCGAAAGTGTGCTTGTCTGTATGTAAGTTTAACGAAATTTTATGCAGGGCTAGATTTCATTTACTACTTTTTATTAAGTAATTTAATCAAAGATATTTTTAAAACCTACATACACGCGGATGATATCGCGGGCATTTTTTAGTGGAAAATAAGTCTTTTTCAAGCTACATAAGTAGCGCCGTCCTGAGAAATACGTAGACCGTAGACGTGGGGTAGACCTAACTTCGATAAATTTTTAGGCAACATGAAAATACATAGATGAATTAAGAATGTGTACACATGTTACGTACCTATTGGTCATTTGGTCAGTCCTGTTTTATTTGACCAATCCAAATCAAATAATCAGGTATCTACGATTAGTATTATTTAAACTTGCTATATCAGATTTTTTTATACGAACGCATTTGGAACGTCATAAAAAGAGAATTTACAACAAATATCCAGTTAAAAATAATCATATTCTGTACTAGATGATGCCCGCGACTTCGTCCACGTGAATTAAGTTCTTTTCATTCGCGCGGTTACTCCATAATTTTCCATGATAAAGCCGGACAAGACAAGACAAGAAAGCCGACCCCGGGATAAAACCTCTTTACCAAATTTCATCCAAATCGGTTAAAATCGGCCTTTAAAGTGACTGTAACAGACAGATTGCATTTATACTTTTAACTAGCGAATGCCCGCGACTTCGTCTGCGTGGTTTGAGGTTTTTTGGTTCCCGCAGGAGCTCTTTAATTTTCCGAGATAAAAAGTAGCCTATGTGCTATTCCAGACTATAATGTATCTCTGTGCCAAATTTCAGCCAGATAGCTGTTGACGTGATTGAGTAACAAACATCCACGCATCCATCCAAACTTTCGCATTTATAATATAAGTAATAAGTAAGATATGGATTAAGTACCTATATCCAGTTAGATATAAAATAATTTTCAACCTCATCACAAGCGATACACAGACATAGAATACCTACCGATTAGTGTACAGATAGCGGTCACCCCACAAATAAATCTGATTTACTGCTGATGCCATCTCCACATTACCACCCTTGATTACTCCCCGCGGTAGCGCTTGCCACCGATATTTAATTGACTTCTATGATATAAATATATGAAATATTAATTAAATATTATACCATGCTACTGTTAAAATGCTATGAAAGATCATACTTATCACTATGGTGTAATATTGTCAACCACACGTTATTTTTTAAAAGCGGTATCTTACTATGAAACTATGAAAACTTCTATTAACTTCTTTCGACTATGAAATCCAAAAAGCTTGAATTCGCCACATATATAATAATATTATAAAGAGGTAAAGTTTGTGAGTTTGTGACTTTAGGGGGTAATCTCGGGATCTACTGAAGCGATTTTGAAAATTCTGGTGCCAATAGAAGGCACAATATTTGTGAGTGTCATAGGCTATACAATATTAACCCGAAAAATTAGGGAGTTCCCGTGCGAATTAAAAATAACTTATTCAAGTCAAGGCAAGTCTGCTAGTAGTATTTAATATAATAGCGCTTGCCCTGAACCGTCGCGCCCCTAAGGGTGAGATCTATAGAGCGAACTTTGACTTTGCTTAGACTTATCTATTTATTGGTCTAAAATGTATGTACTTTATTATGTATGCATGCATTTCTTATCATTTTTTTTTTTTTTTTTTTAATACAGCACTATCCCGCGCTTCCGTTTATTTATCCTTTCACCAAAGGTTGTCTGTAAGAGATTGCTTTAGCAATAAGACCGCCTTTGCACATTTCTATTTAGTTTTACTAGTAATTAATACTTTAAAACTGTATTCTGTATATTTTGTATGTGCAATAAAGATATCTAAATAAGACATTGTTAAAACGAGATAGATCTAAGTAACTCATATAAGACCATCTCGTTTTAACTCTGAGTAAAGAGTGTAGTTAAAGTATTCAAGTCTAAATACGCTCTATATATATTTAGATCTCAACCTAAGTCGATTATAAATTCCAGCTGTAAGTACCTACCTTTCTTTTACACATTTAAAGCATGAAGATAACTAGAAAACTACCTATAAAAGTAGCAACTCAATTCCGGAATTTAATTTTTAATCTAATCATCGATATTATAATTTTAAAGAAGTAGATATTGGTTGAGGCTTCCAATTCAAATTATTGAAATACTTTTCCTCAAAATTGTATTAATACGGAAACGAATCCAGGCGTACCTAATCGAGGATATTTTTTGCTCAAGACTTTTGGCATCACTTCTAGTAAACAGAATTAGAAAAAATGCGGTCAAAAAAAGCAGGAACATTTTTATCAACTGCGCAGGGTCGCATTAATCGTCCAAACACAATTACATCTGTTATTTAAAACTAAACTATCGGTTCTCGGTGACACCCCCCGATGTTCCTGGGCTCATTTAACCCCCTCGATCATAAAACGGAACAATAACTGCCTGGTCCAGGGGCGCTAGGGGATCTGATTGCAGCCGTTTAACAGCCCCACTTTAGGGCGAAATTGCACGGATTTTGTATCGATTTTCGTTGTCACGAGCTTCTTAATAAGTAATTACCTAATGGTTTAAAGGAATGAATTAAGATATCTTAAACACACGATAGGTAGGTGCCTACTTTAACTGAGTATTGCTTTTTGGGCAAGAAAAGTTTTTTTTTTTCTTCTTCTGCATGTTAGATACATAACACTCGACTGTTCTGAAATGGTGGTAGGGAGAAGTCACATGGTAGCTAGTTAACCTGGTAGGGGTTTGGCTGTAAAGGCTAATCCTCATCGATTTATTTCTATGGAACATCTGCGCTTGGCAACATGTCTTTCCCGGGTACCGATAGTCATGCTAGAAAACTTTTTGGCGTAGTGTTGGAGAACAATCCAGAAGTAGGTATTAATAAAACACTTTTAATATAGTTGTACTCTAACCACGAGAGATTTAATGTAATTAGTTAATTTATAAAACTCAGTTAAACAATAGTATAGTGTCAAATCATTTGACCAGGCTGCAGTTACTACCGCAGCTCGTAAACAAGGTAACGATCTAAACACCGAAGGTATTCAATAATCGTTTGAGTCTCGGTGGAGACTGCCTACCGATGGTAAAACATTCGTATTTAAACAAGTTATTCCAATATGGCGTCGGGAACGAACTGACGAGTGAAATACATCGAATGAGTCAAATATCAGTACAATCGAACCTTCATCAATAAATAAGTTAACAATCTTTTAACTTTTGTAACAATTCATTTCAACTGTAAACGCAAAGCTGACAGTAGGTACCTAAGATAAAATCAAACATTTTTTTTTTGAAGATCGCTTGTTTGGGATACAATGCAATCTGTACAGATAGATACCCTAGCTGCGTATGCATCCCATATTTAGGCAACCACTTTCATAATAACTATAACAGACCGTGTGGCTGGGTACAAATATGAGAACTTCGAAGAAATTTCATTTGTGTTGAGACCAAAGGAGCACAGATTAAATAATAGATAAGTAGGTACTTAAAGCCGGGCTTCTGCGCTTTTTTTTTAAACTTTCAAAAAAGAGTTATCGAGTCCGCAATTAGGTATAGGCAAAAGAAGATAGGCATTATTGATGGCACTCGCTTTTCTCGCGCAAAACTTCGTTGATTCCATAATCGTGTCGGTAGACGGCGAGAATTTCATAAATCAATCAAACTTTCAAACAAAGATCATAATTCCCACGCAACGAGTCTTCTGGAAAACTTAAATTACTCTTTTTCCGCATTACGAGTGCGAAAAATCTTCTTGACGGGCTGAGAAATTGATGGTGTCGAAAAAACTGGCAAAAGCCTAAATCCGGCGAACTTTTTACGTCAGCCGAGTTTCACTTAAACGAGTTTCTACATCCATTTTGAAGTTGGTCGTATACGACAGGCTGACAAATTTTAATGAACCTAAGCGGGCCGCTAATGTCTGCGACTTGCGTAATGGGAAAACTTTAGAGCCTCCGCCCTATTTTAGAAGGAAGCCACAGAGGTTTTCGCCTGCTACTTTGAATAGGTAGACGGAGGTGCCATACGTTTAATTATAATACTAGAGGCAATGTTGCAAAGACCTCAAACCACCTATGACCTTTGACGACCTCTGTGGCGCAGTGTGTAGCGCTGTTGTCTTAACTTGCGGAGGTCCCGGGTTCAATTTGGGAATTTATAATTTCTGAATTTTCCCAGTGTGCTTAGCATGCGCACAACGAGATTATCTCGCGACGAGAGAGAGAGATGTTATCGTTGCCGGCAAATTTTTCATTTACCCTAACATGCACAAAATGCGGTATATTACAAGAAAAAAATTGTCGACATGTAAAGGTTCGTAGAGAAAAATACCACACATAAGAAACATTTCTTTTTTCTCTACTTTTGACATAACGAGACAAGTAACCATGTTAGGTTCGGTAGACAGAGAGAGATAACGGGTAGACATAATTTTACTCGTAGTGCGCATGCTAGCCATACTGGTCTGGCCAGGTGGGAGCCTGGTGGGAGGCTTCGACCTTGGCTAGTTACCACCCTACCGGCAAAGACGTGCCGCCAAGCGATTTAGCGTTCCGTTACGATGTCGTGTAGAAACCGAATAGGGGTATGGGTTTCATATAACTGCCATGCCCCTAACAGGTTAGCCCGCTACCATCTTAGACTGCATCATCACTTACCATTAGGTAAGATCGCAGTCAAGGGTTAACTTGTAGTGGGTAAAAAAAAACCAACAAACGATATTATAGGTAATCGTTTGCTGCCTCAAACTGACTAGCGAATTCTACGCTTAATTCCCGCGGGAACTCTGTACCAGATATACCAATGAGTCTGACTAGATAAACTTGGAAAGTAAAAAAAATATCTAAGTTACCACAAAATTTTATCTAAATCGTTAGAGCCTTTACCGAGCAAACCATTTACATTGTAAATGGTTTAATTTGTAGATTTTACTTATATTAAATATTACTTACTTTATAGTGAATACTAATAGTATTAGCTTAAATAATACGTATTATACTTAAACTAGCGGCACGCTATGATGGCCGGTTTGACGTTTGTCCGCTCATGAAGTTCCGTATTAATTGATAACGACTTTGAAGGAAATAATTGTATTACTTTATTGACGATAGTGATGTGCAGAGATTCATAAATTTTATCGAATGTAGTTTCTCATGAAGTTCCGTATTAATTGATAACGACTTTGAAGGAAATAATTGTATTACTTTATTGACGATAGTGATGTGCAGAGATTCATAAATTTTATCGAATGTAGTTTTAGGTTTAGGACTCAAAATTTATTTATTAAATTGATTTCTTAAATGTATACAAGTGTAGAAAAATCAGTTTGCACCATTTAAGGGGTGAATGTACTTGTGAATATGAACAATTTTCACTATGTGGACAAACCTCTGAAATCGCAAAAAAATATCAATAAATTTTTAAAAATGGAATCTAATACGATCGTCACATAGGATCGCTGGCTAGCACAACTACTACCTCCGGCAAACTCGCGTCAATGCTCAATGCAAAACAAAGCAGTTTCGAATTGACGTTGCTTCGAAAAGTATAAACTGTCAGTGCAATGCGATTGTGATATAGTTTTGACCTGGCTTTGGATTTCAAATATTGATACTGCATTACTGTTGACCCTTGCTCGTTAATTTGGACTCTGTTCAAGCCCTTTGTTGTGGATTTCGTCGATATGACCGAACGTACGCAGAGAACTGTTCTAAATAGTCAGACACGTGAGTTCGTAATACGCCTTCGTAACTATTTCGATCGTGAAGCTCAAAATGGAGGGCCAATTTTACCTATAACGTCAGTGGTTGAACGCGTAGCTGATGCGCTTAATATTGAACAACGAACTGTTAGACGGATAACTAAAAAAAAATATGGCGAGACTGGCACAGAAGAAAATAAACTTCACACACCAAAAAAGAGAAAACGAGCAAAACCAGTCGTAGGCATCGATAGCTTTGATGCCGATGCTATCCGAAGACATGTTTACGGCTACTATTTACAGAAGGAGTATCCAACAAGAAAAAAGTTGGTGCATTCACTGAAGGAAGCTGGATTATTCTTCGGTGGGGAAAGTTCTTTAACGAAGATTTTGAAGACCATTGGATTTCGATACAAAAAATGTAACAAACGCAAAATATTGATGGAAAGATTTGATATAGCGATGGCAAGGTATACTTTTTTACGGCAAGTGAAAGAAATCAAAAATTGGCAAAATGTTGTGTTCTTGGATGAAACATGGCTTAATGCTAACCATACTGTAGGCCGTTCTTGGAACGATGACACAGCAGCATCTACTTCCAAAGTTCCTGTAGGAAAAGGATCGCGACTTATAATTTGTCACGCCGGAACCATCAACGGGTTTGTCGAAGGTTCTCTCATGGCTTTTGCGTCAAAAACCACTGGAGACTATCATGAAGACATGAATGGAGAAAAGTTTACTGAATGGTTTACCTCAATGTTGTGTAGCCTCCCTGAACCATCTATTATAATTATGGACAACGCCCCATACCACTCGATGCAAATTGACAAGCCACCTGCCCAATCCCAAAAGAAAGCTGATATCGTCGCATGGCTTCGTAAAAATGGCGTAGATGCAAACATGAATATGTTAAAAGCGGAATTAGTACGTCTTTTAAAAGAAAACAAACCAACCAAGATCCGATACGTCATTGACGAAATAGCATTAGAACATGGGCACAGAGTTATACGGTTACCGCCTTACCATTGTGAGTATAATGCGATTGAGTTGGTGTGGGCTCAAATTAAGGGATATGCTGCAAGACACAATACAGAACCCCCATTTACCACAAAAAAAATGCTAAAATTATTAGAAGAAGCTTGTGAACATGTGACTAAAGGAGACTGGGAAAAGGTTGTGAATAGAACTGTTAAATTAATAAGGGAAGATTATGAAAGAGATGTGAAAATAGATAATATTATAGAAAACGAACATATAATTATTAATGTATGTGATGATAGCAGTGACGACAGTGAAAATAGTAGTATGGACGAATCTGATTAATTATGGCCTTTTGTGGCACCTTTTTTGGTATCTTTTGTATTCATATGTTTCTTGTGTGCATATAAAGTATGTATATTCATTTTCGTTCAAATATTCAGTTCGTTCAAATAAATTAAATAAACATATACATTTTTGTTTTATTAAACCTATTTAATCAGGTACAAAAACAAAACTTAATTGTTTTTTGTTCGAGAATAAATTGACATTCCACATCACTATTGTAATGTGTCAAACCGGCCATCATAGCGTGCCGCTAGTGTAGTATACCTACGTAGTATTAGTAGACACGTAGTCTTTTTTAGTATTTACTGTGGTATTAGTTTTCAGTATAGATAATATAATAATACGTAGTTTAGGTAATAATGTCTCGGTCAGATAGGTAAAGGCATTTTCTACGCATTTTTATTACGAAGTCTGCACTTATCTCTTTTTATTATAACTGAAAGCCGCGTAGACAGTTCTTTCTACCCAAAAGTTTCAAGTGTTTTCGAACACATTAACAAAAGTCAATGAAACAATTAGCGAATAGTCGTAACTTATTTCGTACGAGCATACGTTCTTATAAAACGTTTTTAATTCACACAATACATTTAACATTGTAGGTTTGGAATTCAATACTCTCTCCAACAATAAAATGCGCAATCATTTCGACGTGCGCCTTTCGAACTCTTTCATCGAATGAACTGTAGTATACATTACATTATAAATTTAGACGTGGTCGTTCTATGACCAGCGAAAAAACGTAGGGACCACAGTGATTGTGATTTAAACAGCTAACCCCCGGTTAAAGGCGGCGTTGGAGTCATCCATCATACGCTTTACATATGTTTGAATAAAGCTCGTGGGAAAACGATTTCCTCTCAAAGTTAAAGCGGCATTCTGCAAGTAAGTAGGGTGACCACAGCTCTGTGTGCGTGACCTTTGGAAGACCGTCATTAGGCGCCTTTTGTTTTGCTTAGCTTGTCAGTTGGCCTAGATTGGACTATTGTGTCATTGGTTGTTGTGGCGTTTCTATAGAATTAAAATTTTTATTAGGTAGGTATAACATGTGAGTAAAACTTCTCATTATATAGGTATTATTGTATCGAGGTAGGTATACATAAACAGATAATATAGTGGTCAAAAATCATTATTTTTATATCAAATATGTAGACATTAATTATATAGTAATTTATAGTAGTCTTTTAAATCAGTTTATTAGTGATAAGAATGTTTAAATGAAATGTTTCATTTAAATTAGAATCGTTGTGATTTGAACATTCAACGAAACGAAAACATGGCACCAAAAAGAGACAAACATATATAGGATTGAATGCGAAATAATGAGATAGAATACCAGTTATATTTCTGAAGTTTCACTTCTGCCGAGTGTGAATTGCACACACACACACGTTTAATAAGTATCCATCCTGTAATATAAGTAGGTATATATGTCACCGTAAGATTGTAAAAACCGTTAGATTATAATCTAACTCGCGAAATTCTAAACTGTCGAAAGATTGTAAACTGTTCAATGTTCTGAGTTTAAATTTTTGAAATATTCATTGTATTTACGTTTTCTTGTCTCTTTCTTGTAGGTTAGGTTAGGGTTCGACATAAATAATCAAGTAGAAGTAGTCGGGCACTTAGGTTTTATCGGGTTTAAATGCCTATCAGATTACAATCTACCGGAAAATAATGCGTTAAATTCTAATCTTTCGACAGTTTAGAATTTCGCGAGTTAGATTATAATCTAACGGTTTTTACAATCTTACGGTGACATATATAATCCTCTGATTATAATAATTGCAGTAACGTTCTACGTTTTTTAGGCTTGCATTTGTTTCAGGACAGTTCTCAACTACAGCGGTACCATGGTGCGCACATTACAAATAGCGGATTAGGGCAGTTTAGCAAACAAGGCGTCACTGGCGTGTGCCGGCACCCTTACAGCTAATGCCATATTAATGTCTATTAGAAGCCGCCCTTTGTTCTGGCCTAGAGTCGACGATTTATTCAGATTTATTAAACTAATCCGACGTGCTAAGCCGCCGGCTTTCGCACGAGACGGCAATGCAAACAAAAGTCAAGTAGTGCGATTGTTTGATTGTGCCCTTAAATAAACACTAGTTGCTAATCGTGTACATAGTATTTCCGAATTGCTTTTTATCGCACGCTAATGCTAAGTGGCTGATACGAAACAATACTGTGTTACGTAACTAGAGTTAGGTAGGTAGGTACTAGGTACACTGTAGATAGATAATAATCTAAGTTTATATGAACGATAAAATTATTTAATTGCCTGGTACGAGGTATAGGCCGTGGCTACTTACCACTTGGGGCTTCGGCCGTGGCTAGTTACCACCCTACCGGCAAAGACGTGCCGCCAAGCAATTTAGCATTCCGGTACGATGCCGTGTAGAAACCGGATTGGATTTAATATAGCTGCCATGCCCCTAAAAGGTTAGCCCGCTACCATCTAAGACTGCATCATCACTTACCATCAGGTAAGATCGCAATTAAGGGCTAACTTGTAGTCAGTGGCGTGCGAGGTTTTGAAGCCAGGGTAGGCATTAGATAGTCAGAATACCTATTTACTAGGTGTTTTGATGAAATATTAGCATTGACGTGTTCAATTTGGGTAAGCAGTACTATGCCTCTATGAACTGCACGCCACTGCTTGTAGTGGATAAAAAACACCCTATCAGTAACGGCACACGTTTAGATTTAGCGTTCGCGTACGATACCATATAGAAACCGATTATGGCTATGACTAAAAATAATAATTAATACTAATAAAGCTGCCATACCCCTACCATCTTAGTCTGCATTATCACCTACCATCCATGAGAGATCTAAGTCAAGGGCTAATTTGTAGTAAAAATAAAATAAATTGCGTAAGTATACGTGCCTAGTGAAAGAAACTGTCTAACTAGTGCCTAATGAAAAGAAACTGTTTCTATGTTCTCAACTGTAAACTCTCTGGATCTGTAGGCTTGTTGTATTGTCTGTATACTTCTATCACTTATATAGTTACTAAAGGTAAGACGAATAAGCGTAGTCGCTCGCTATCTTCACCAAGAGGCCTTGTGAGTGATAAGCCTTGGCTCACAAACTACATACTCGGAGGTAGTTTACGAACATAGACGCTTGCATAATGCCAAAGAGACATTGCATTGCTATATGGATTATGGTGCTGTTAGGTGTCTGAATAATTTTGTTATTCGAGGAAAATAGTTAAGTAGCCCATACCTACGTTCCCACCTAGGGTAAAGGACGACTGACGATACATATTGTAGGCTATGGATGTTGGAAAACCTGGGAAGAGTACAGGTGGACTAAGGGTCAGCGCTTACAATAATTTGTAACAATCTAAATTAATCGTAAAATGCTTCTGTATACGACTGTGATTGCTACAACGATAAATAAACGAAATAAAATCAATTAAGGGCTAACTTGTAGTCAGTGGCGTGCGAGGTTTTGAAGCCAGGGTAGGCATTAGATAGTCAGAATACCTATTTACTAGGTGTTTTGATGAAATATTAGCATTGACGTGTTCAATTTGGGTAAGCAGTACTATGCCTCTATGAACTGCACGCCACTGCTTGTAGTGGATAAAAAACACTATCAGTAACGACACACGTTTAGATTTAACGTTTAGATTTAACGTTCCCGTACGATACATCCATGAGAGATCTCAGTCAAGGGCTAATTAGTAGTAAAAATAAAATGCCTAAGTATACGTGCCTAGTGAAAGAAACTGTCTAACTAGTGCCTAATGAAAAGAAACTGTTTCTATGTTCTCATCTGTAAACTCTCTGGATCTGTAAGCTTGTTGTATTGTCTGTATACACACCTCTGTTTTGCCCACCTAGGGTAAAGGACGACTGACGATACATATTGTAGGCTATGAATGTTGGAAAACCTGGGAAGAGTACAGGTGGACTAAGGGTCAGCGCCTACAATAATTAGTAACAATCTAAATTAATCCAAAATAATGCTTCTATATACGACTGTGATTGCTACAACGATAAATAAACGAAATAAAATCAATGCTGGAGACTCAGGGCGGTCGTTTTATCAATCACAGTATTATACTCATGCCTTTGGGTTGAATTTAGATTGTTACTGATTTAGTCGCCGCCACGGTGCCGCAAGTTTACCCTCGCTTGAGGGATCTGTCTACTAGCCGATTAAAAAATTATGAATTTCCAAACTGACCTTACTGAGCATCGAACCCGAGACTTCCAAACTTACGTACAAGACCACAGGGCTTTTACATGGGGGAGGTTTTTTAGCCCTTGACTGCCATCTCACCTGGTGGTAAGTGATGATGCAGTCTAAGATGGTAGCGGGCTAACCTGTTAGGGGCATGGCAGTTATATTAAACCCATACCATTCGGTTTCTACACGGCATCGTACCGGAACGTTAAATCACTTGGCGGCACGTCTTTGCCGGTAGGGTGGTAACTAGCCACGGCCGATGCCACCCACCAGGCCAGACCAGGGAAAATTCAGAAATTATAAATTCCCAAATTGACCCTGCCGGGGATCGAACCCGGGACCTCCGCACGTTAAGACAACAGCGCTACACACTGCGCCACGGAGGTCGTCAAATTGATCACGTTTTAGCGATAGCAGATTCCACAAAACTATCTCATAACCGGCGTTTCACTTTACACTTCCTGCCCATTCGTGTGCAATCTGTAGTGTGCAAATCCGTTAATCTCATTTTGGCGGGTAGTCGAGGCGCACGTGGCGCCACGTGGCGGCAAATCAAACTAATCTCGGGGCCGTACGCGGCGGCGGGCGAAGCGCGTGCGCGACGGCGATAAGGCCAAGAAACTCCATTCATTCTCGGTTCTTTTGTCGCGAACAATCACATATTTATTTATGATATTTGCTACAAGTAACCTGCCACCCCTACGCGTTAATGCCCCCAGCTTAGGTGACTGAAGCGTTCCTATTGTTTGGTGTTGGTATCGTAAGTAACTTAACGTTGATAAATTCATAGTATTACGAGATCCAGGTAGGCATAATATTTTTACTCAATCATATTGTCTTGTAATGTTTCACTTTGTTACCTACCTAAGACAGAATTTATTAGGACTCCATAATTTCTACCTTTAGAACCAGACTAGTAAATTTGACGATAAATACCTACTTATTTTGTGTACCTATGTGAAAATACAAAGACAGTTCAACAGATAGAACAGGAAAACATACAATGCAGTTTGCGTTGTTTGCTTGCTAAAATTAAAATATTAATACACTACTAATACCACAGCCTAATAAATTACGTTCGTGCTAAACTATAGGTACTATAGCCCAATCCAGATATTATATAATATATCTTTACTATGTAAATAAGATAAAGCCCGTTAGCCGGTGATACCTATATCCATAGAGTATTTTATACTATACTAGCGAATGCCCGCGACTTCGTCTGCATGGTTTGAGGTTTTTTGGTTCCCGCGGGAACTCTTTAATTTTCTTTAATACCTCTATGCCAATATCCCTTGTTCTCTATCAACCTTAACATAACAACCGTTACATAATCTAACATTATTCTTATTTTTGGTAACGTTATTCTTGATAAATAACGTTATATATGTCACCGTAAGATTGTAAAAACCGTTAGATTATACCGTTAGATATATCTAACACGCGAAATTCTAAACTGTCGAAAGATTAGAATTTAACGCATTATTTTCCGGTAGATTGTAATCTGATAGGTATTTAAACCCGATAAAACCTAAGTGCACTACTTGATCCTAACCTAACCTACAAGAAAGAGATAAGAAAACGTAAATAAAATGAATATTTCAAAAATTGACACTCAGAACATTGAACAGTTTACAATCTTTCGACAGTTTAGAATTTCGCGAGTTAGATTATAATCTAACGGTTTTTACAATCTTACGGTGACATTTAAAAGTGAGAATAGTGCAGTGTAATACGAACACTGCACTATTCTCAGGGACCCTTACATTTAATTCAGTGTAGTGTAATAAAATATAGGAATAAAGGGTCCCTAATTGGTCCTTGTTGCTGTGTAATAAGCGACGCTCTTATTTGCGGATGCGCCCACCCTTACAACAGGGCCCTGAAAAAAGTGCAGTATAATAGGCCTTTAACAACATATGTCTATGGTCATTGTCACTTTGACAACCATTATCGTATCATGTGTTAATCATCTGTCACTTTGACATTGTCATCAAAACTTACGAAAACCAAACAAAATCGTCAACAAAACAAGAAGTTTCCGTCAGAGACAAGTAACATAAAGGATAGTTTCCGTTTTGCCAGGTTTCGTCTTCCGTAGGTTAGGTTGTACATATTTATCTATCAGGTAATTGATTTGTTACTTCTGCTTTAACTTTGTGTTAGATTTTTTTTTAGTAACAAGTTAACAACTAATAATGGCTGAGGAAGACGAATACGCGTGTGTCAACAGAGCGCAATTGAAAATCAAGGACAATTCCGGAATTAAAAAGAAAAAGAAGAAGAAGGCCAGCAAAGAAACCGAGAAAGCAATCGAGAATGAAGTAAAGGAACAAATAAAACAACAACAACAGGCCAGCACTGAAACCAAGACTAAAGCAGAGTTAGCTTTTCTGAAGATGCAAGAGAAAATGGTAGTGACAATCATTACAATTTACAAAATTCAATTGACTAAAAATAGTTTAAATAAATCTGATTTCTCATGCAATATCAATGCATAAAGTACCCAATAAAAGCTTTTTGCTGATTATTTTACTTTGGCTTCATAAAAAAGAATTAGCTTACTGACCATTTCACTACCTGAGAATTGTACAACTGGGTTAAAGTTAAAACTTGAGAATAAACATGCAAATTTTCTCTATATGGTCTATTTTCAATTGCACTTAAAACTATACAACATATTTGAGTACATTGACTAAGCAAACTTTCTGAACTTTGTGATTTATTTAGTGATATGATTAACATTATATTTTACTATTTCCAGAAAAAGCAAAGAATCCAACAAAAGGCAGAGATGACTCATAAACAGCGGGTCGAAAAGTTCAATCAACACCTGGACAGCCTCACAGAGCACTTTGATATTCCTAAAGTATCTTGGACTAAGTAAATTATTGTGTATATTTTAAGTTTTTTTAGTAATAAGCTTTATTATGCCTAATAAAAAAGTGTCATATAGAACAGAATTTTAATACTTTAGCTGATATTTACTTTATATATTATAAATGCAAAGTTTGGATAGACAGAGGATGTTTGAACTGTACAGATCTGGATGAAATTTGGTACAGAGATAAATTATAGTCATAATAACACATAGGCTACTCTTAATCCTGAAAAGTTAGGTGTGATTAGTGATGGACGAAGTTGCAGGCGTCAACTAGTTCTCGAAAAACAGTCATAATTGATTATTCATGGTAACTTATATAGCCACATTTGAATGCTCTTTATGCAATGAAAAACATTCGAAAGAAAACTAAGTTAATAGAAGTTCTTCAGTATGCTCTTGAACAAAAATGGAAATGGGCAGGACATAGAGTAAGGTACAAAGACATACCTGATTTCAAAATGACAAGGTCCAGTAGGCAAAAGGAGAGTGGGAAGACAGAAAAAGTTGGGCTGATGAAATCATTAATATAGTGGGAAAAAGCATGTGTATTGCTACCAATATACAAAAATAGAAAAGGATGGAGGAGGCTTTTACCTGCAGGCTACTACATATTAAAATAAATCAAACCATTTCAGAAACACTGTAAAAAAGTTGATATGTGTGTGGGAAATAAAGCTTTAATAAATAAATGATATGACAGACTAGTGTAAGCCTGCAACTTTGAGTCTAAAAATTTCAAAAAATCTGGCCTTACTCCATGCACTTACTTCATATTCCTTATCTATTATCTACATTATGCAGGAAGCCCTGGTGCAAAATTTTGAGTTTTTTTAATTTTGAGTTAAGCCCAGATGAGCAGACTGAGTGGGTCAAGTTTGCAATATCAGCTTATTAAATATGGGACACCTTTTCACTTAGAAGCTTGGATAATATTTTGTATGAAGTAAACAACAATTATCTTTGTAAATGGTATATTATAAATTAAAAAATATTCTAAAAAACTTTTCAATGGACGGATTCATGAACATAAATATTAAAACATAATTAGTCTTCTGTGCAAAAAATACATGGTAAATAATAGCAGCACTTATAGAAATAAACACTAAAGCTAAGGCACATTCACAATAGGGTGTATGTTACAATTATTATTGATCCTATTAAATTCCTACAATACCTAGACATGTTTTTCTCATAAAATGCTTAGTAAAATGTATTAGCACTTAAACAATAGTTTAAGTCAGGGCATATCAGCGAGCCCTTTTACAGATAATAATTATCTGTATAAGTATCTGTTAATAATGATAATAATCATAATAATTATTATTAACAGAGATTCCGTTACGCGATAGTGGAATCGTCATCCATCATAATTAAAATTTTAATTTAAAATCAGTCTTGCCACAAAAAACTATATTTGACAGATTTGCCATGCAAAAACTGTCCCTGATAAACATGTTTACTTTTTGTGGTAAAACAGTTCAAAGATAGTCTAAACTTAGTTTAAAGTTTACTTTATTTACTAAAAACTATAGTGTTTTTAGTTATTTACCCTATTACACTATTCAATTGAGATTGCTCGAAAAATCACTATGACAATATTAAAGACAGTCATATAAGTACTAAACATATCTAATTACTTAATGTTAACTGTGAGTGAAATAACCATAATAACTCACAAGTAAACTTTTGATAAAAGGTAAGAATCAGACAATCAATAAATATCGCAATATTTGCTATCCCATCAATATTAATAACATGATGATGCGCATGATTGCAAGGATTGAGATTATTTTTAACTAGGAAAATTAAAATTATTTACACCAGTAATTAAGTTATCATGATATAATGGAACAACCTTGCTTACAAACAAACAATTTATTGGCCGTTCGAAAACCTTACTTACAACCAGAAACTTTATTTATTGACCATTCAAACCTTGCTAACAAGCCGAAGCTTTCTAAGAATCTTAGTAAATAGAATCATAGTTAAATAAAAACTTAAAATCAAATCTACATAAACTATGGAATAGGCACATAGAAGTGATTAAATTGGACTTATAACTTTATAATCATGTCTTTATATTTATAGTCCACTAAAAAAATATATCTACTTTGAAACATATTCATTGAGATATTTTATTTGAATTTTCACTACATAGTGAATCTAAACTCTTCTATGCAAGGATAAAGAAAAATTCTACAGCAACAATTTCACAAATAGATGGACTAGTTTTGTGATTAACGCTGTTTTTATATTGGACATGGGCGGAATTTAATTTTATTGCTGCTTTTAGGCAGGTTATTTAGTTGCATGTAGGTTGATTTCCATTCATTTTGTTTCTATATAAAATGTATGGAAGCTGCAATCAAACACTGTTATATCACTGCAATAAAAACCTAATTAAAACTAACAATAGCAATGGTATAAATACTTCTATCCTACTCGCACTATTGCTTCTCCAGAATGAATAAGTGAAAGAGAAGATTTTTATAAAGTTCTCTTTCGTCGCCCAGGGGTCAGTGCCGTCGTCGAAATGCATTGGACACTGATCCCTCTCTCTTTCGTATTCTTCCATTTCGATAGCGACGGCGGCGCCCTCTGTGTAGTTCCATGACGTCACATCCTGTTTCAAATCGCAGTACGGACCTAATGCTTGAGACATAAGAACCCTGAAATTAAAAAAAAAAATAACTCCACCAAAGAGGTTCTCATCAAATGAATAACTCCTGAATCATGATGATGACTTGACTCATGAGCATCAAAAACTTATTTTGGTTTCTCACAAATTCTGAAATAAGTTCTAGAAATAGTTCCAAATAATTCTTCCAATTCTTTTCTGTTAAATATTGAATGTGTTGATAAAAATAATTACTATGCCTATATTTTCAATTTAAATATTGTAGAAAATTTTGTTCAACGTTTTTTATCACTTTTACAATTATAAAAATACTAAAAAAACTAAATCAATGTAAAATTAAATAATCAAATACCTGTTCAGATCAGCTCTCTGGTAAACCCAACATCTGTATTTAGAGAATGGGTCCAACTCATCATACGTAATCAGATAGGACTTGAGGTTCTCCTTCCAATATCCAATACACTTCATCCTGTAATCTGGATCACTGTAGATATCTACAGGTCTACCTAAATAGTCCACAGTCAGACAATAGTTCTCCTTTATCTGTATGGTTTTTTGGTCTACATCACACACTGAAAAATAATTAACTTTATAATATAAATGCGAAAGGTTGTTTATGAAAGAATTAGAAATTTAATTCGCTATTGTAAATCACAATCGTGCATTGTCGAGTCAACATCTCCTGAAGATGCTCCGGTGTCGGTATGTTGAGAATAATTTGAAACATTATGTGGTGTGGTGAATATCGCAAGCTACAAGTGCAATATGCACACTGTACTGCATAGATTTACCTCACTACAGCCCATTAACGTCCCACAACTAGGCACAAGCCTCCACTCTCCTAGGAGAGAGGGAATTAGAGCTTAGACCCACCATGCTGCTCTAATGCGGGTAGGCGGGCTTTAACGACTATTATCATGTTAGTGATGATAACCGGGATCGACGGCTTAACGTGCTCTCCGAAGCACGGGGGTGAAAGTCCGCCAACTTCCTAACTTCGTACTGGGAATTTCTAATCCGAAAAACCCGATACTTGATTATGGACTGACCCGGGACTCGAACCCTGGACCTCGTCGGCCGCAGTCAAACATGCTAACCACAAATCATTGGTCTGAGGCAGTTTAGATTAGATTAGTAGATTTACCTACTGTGGCGGATTATAGCGAATTAAACTTCTAGTTCTTTCATTATCATGGACTTCCACAAAGTAACGCCTGCTTCTATCCAAAGAGTGTCTGCCTGTCTCTCTGTTACCTTTTCATAATTTTGAACCAAAATTTTACTTTTAACCTTATGAAGGCATTATTAACATATGCAACTCACTTTATTTTATCTATTGGTGGTCAAAGTTTAACGCTAACCATAGCATAACTTTGAGTGCCTTTCAAGCTACTAGAGCTCAGTCATATGCCTATAGGGAAATTCTTTAAAACTAAAGTCAACCAATATTTTAAAACAGAATTAGTACCTGAGAAATCACTTATATTCAATTTACAGTATAAGTTTGGACGGGGACTTAATGTTACACCCCCAAGGATCCTCGTTTCGAATCTTACGTCTCCTTTCTGTGTAAAGTTGAACTTTCCTGCGACCGGGCAGCGGATGGGCGATGGATCCTTCTTGAGGAATATGTCGTACCGCCATTCCTGCTTGTTAGGGAACTGTGTCCAAGAGCATACAGTGTGGAAGTTGCTTTGTATCATGGCTAAGCCTTTGCGGAACCTAAAAATAATTTGTGTTTAATAATTATCTGCTCACTTATAATGAAGGATCAATACTTAAGCGCGAAACAGTGGGTTGAATTCCTTGTATTTATATGGACGACATATAATACCCGGGCCGCGGTATATATACCCTTTAAGGATAATTTGACATCCATAATGAAGTAAGTTAGTCATAGATAAGGAAATAAATAAAGGCTTAATAATAATAATGAAGTAAGTAGTTATCTTGTCAGACGTAAATCCTAGTTTTTATTCTCAGAAGGGGTTTGGAAATCTATAATTTCCAAGTTATCCCTGGTGGGAAGCTTAGGCTATTGTTAGTTACTTAGTAACTGGCAAAGAATTGTCAGTATACATTTGATTGGTCTATTTTGGATGTCACATCAAACCCGATTAGGGATATCGGTATAATTAAACGGCCATTCCCTTTTCAAGTAAGCCCACTTCCTTCTTAACTGCATCTTTACATACCACCAGGTGACAATCAATTGATGACCACATAACTTTCAAATACCTAAATTTAGTCTAGTGGCATAATACTGACTCATAGGGCATCATATTTATTTTGTAAATACTAAATAAAAATCTTTTTCTTCTGACCTTATAACATTGTGGTGTTGAGGAACAAAATCGAAACACACATAGTCCTTCTGACATCCATCTACTGTAAGGCGGGCCATCATAACTCTTGTGTCCCGTTGCTCTCTAAAAAAATAGGATAAAACTTATAAGTAACATACTATACAGAAAAGTACTCCCAAAACTTGTGCTATATCATGCGATCAGTCTTCCGACTATGAGCAGATGTGTGGAGCGTTGTTTTGTGATTTTTTATGATTTTCCCACTGGAAAAGTCAACTCCCAAAACTAAAAATAAAGAATTTGATTTGAAAACTGTTCACATTAAAACAATATAATAAGTCCCAGGTTCTAAAAATCCTACATACTGTGATCATACCGTGCCTTGGAGAGCACATTAAGCCGTCGGTCCCGGTTATTATCACTAACATGATAATAGTCGTTAAAGCCCGCCAACCCGCATTGGAGCAGCGTGGTGGGTCTGAGCTCTAATTCCCTCTCTCCTATGAGAGTGGAGGCAGCAGTGGGATGTTAATGGGCTGGATGGATGATATGGATGGACCATACAATTTATCTTAACATTATGAAAGGATAATATGACTACATATTCTTTTTCGATTTTCGATTTTTTTTTCAACTTTAGTGTTTAATGCGGGACTATGGTCACACCATAAATTTTTTTTAAATTTTACAAGCCTATGTCACCCGGAATAAGCGAAGGATTCTAACGATACCTCATTTATCAAAATCGGTTCAGGCGTATAGAAGTTATGGTGGAATATACAAATTGACATACATACATACATACATGAACCCTGAAAACAATATACTCCTTTTTTCAGGCAGTCGTATAAAAAACCGGAAAAACTCGAGCTACGTAGTAAATACAAATCATATTCACCTGCATACATAAATAGTGCGCCTGTACCGACCCTCATCGGGATAGTAAGTTTCGATGATGTGCGTCTCGTTGATGAACACATCGGCGTCTATATTGGCCGTGTTGATCCATTCGCCCGAGAAGTTTTGCGGCAATCGACACCCTGGCTCTACCACTTCAGCCTACAAAAAAATTAAATTAATGTAATCAATCGTTTCTTTTGCGATATTTGTTTAAAGATAGATGATGTCCAGCACGTACTAGTCGAATGTAGTAAATACAGCGCGCAGAGGGAGCTCCTTATACAGAAATATCATCTAAATAAATATGACGTAGGTAGTTTTACAAGCCTTCTCAGCCTACCATCGTCAGAAGTTTTTAGATCAATAGTCGAAATATTTCTGCATAGGGAGAAATTCCTGATCAATTGTATATAAAGTATAGTTTAAGTAATTTTTTTTATAAATTAGGTTACGATGGGGCTGACGTGTCCGTGTCGGACAAAAGTCCCAAATAAATTTAGATTTAAAAAAAAAATTGTTTCTTCTAAATCTAAATCTAATGTAAAATAGACTTTAAAAGTATACTATATTACATTGCAGTAGGAATACGAATCTTCAACACTTTATCATTACTTATCACGACGTCTGAATATTATGTCGATAGAATAATTGCCAAACTTGCTGAAGCCTTATTGACGACCTCCGTGGCGCAGTGTTGAGCGCTGTTGTCTTAACGTAAGGAGGTCCCGGGTTCGATCCCCGGCAGGGAATTTGAGAATTTATAATTTCTGTTTTTTCCCTGGTCTGGTCTGGCAAAGACGAGCCGTCAAGCGATTTAGCGTTCTGGTACGATGCCCTGTAGAAACCGATCAGGGGTACTTATAGGTTAAACATAACTGCCATTCCCCTAACAGGTTAACATTCTACCATCTTTGACTACATCATCACTTATCATCAGGTAAGATCGCAGTCAAGGGCTAACTTGTAATGAATTTAAAAAAAACCACGAAGATCGGTTTCACCATCATGTTAAAGTTGAGGCAATCCAGCTGCTCGACGCTACGCAGTTATAGGCCTATTACACTACACTTTTGCAAGGGACCCTTACACCTGAATCAGTGTAGTGCAATAAAATTTAGGGAGAAAGTGTGGAATTAGCACCAAATGAAGAGCTAACTTAACAATGCAACCGATGCACAACTAACAGTCAGTGACTTCAATATCTAGACTTAAATTTGAGCATAAAAATTGAAATTAATCTCGGTTCATTCTAGTTGTTACTGCAGCTTTAAAATGCTGCATATTTAAAAGCACACTCACTTAAAGCTCGCAAAGTAGAGTTGAAGATACGCCCTTGCATGTTTGGTTGGTTAAACTTACCTTTACAGGAGTGACTCTGTATCTCTCTGGAGATTTTTCCACTGTCTTCAATATGTTGCACTGTGGTGTGATCGAGGCCCCGATGTATAAATCGTCATCTCTGTTTTTCAAGAAGCATCTGTATTTCTCGTCCTTACGAGATTCCTTAGTGTTGGCCACCGCAAAGAAGTGGTTTTTGTTGATAAACCAATGTCCTGTAAGTAATCCATACTAATAATATGATAAATGCTTAAGTGTGTCTGTCCATCTGTCTGACTGTCTGCTACTTTAACGGCCCATCTTTCCAGACGATTTTGTTGTAATTTAGTTTTAGGGTAGGTTACATCCAGGGGTAGGACAAAGGTTACCGATGTCCTGTAAGTAATTGCACATAAATAAAAGTAATTCACTAACAAAATTCCATCAAAATCGATTTAAATTAAAGAATATATTATAGTGAAAGATGTCTTACGCTGGGATGCAAGCTATATTACCTATCTCTGTTCATTTATTTGATTGTTTCATCAAATCGGTGGAAATTAAAGAATAATACCAGGGCCAGGAACCATGTACACTATTTTTATTATTTTTTTATTTAGCTACCTACCATTTAAGTTCGTACTTGTATTATATTTCCTTTTAAAAAAAAAGTGTATATTATGTGAGTTTTTATGAATAAGTAAATTACTAAATTACATAGTGAAGGATATTCTTACCAAGGCAGCTATATTCAACAACTCCATCAAAGGTGCCAGACATGCCCGGGCACTTTCTATACGTAATGTTGAACTTCTGGTTGGTGATCAAGAATTGTGTGCCCGCTGTCTGGCAAGATCTAATCTGTGCATCTGGGTGGTTGCATTCACCAGTGAACCTATAACGATTCTGATAGGCAAACTGCCACACTCCTTCCAGCGATGACCTACAATTTACCTGATAAGCAAACAAAAAATTGTTAATTAACAAAGTGACCTTGCCTCATGTGATGACAGCTTATTTTCACACAAACTAGCAATCAAAATTGATTCGATTTGTATCGAAAGTAATAAAAGGGCGAATATAAATATCTGGGCGACATGTGTACTTGCGAATAATATACTGCAGTTTTGTATTTAAATGCGGCGTTAGGGTTCCTTTGTAATAAAATATTATTATTCTTCGGTAGGTTGTAATCTGTTAGGTATATAAACCAGATAAAACCTGATTATTTATGTCGAACCCTAACCTAACCTACAAGAAAGAGACAAGAAAACGTAAATACAATGAATATTTCAAAAATTGATACTCAGAACATTGAACGGTTCACAAATATGTCTACAGTTTACAATTTCGCTAGTTAGATTACAATCTAACGGTGTCAAAACATTTAGCAGGACTAATATTAATAATTTACAATGGTATATTTTCATAATCATGTGACGTATACATACATGTACATAAACGTGTGAGCATACAGTTTCTAAGAATTTACACAAAGAAAACAGGTTTTCTGGAACCATTAAAAAAAAGAGTTACTACTATTACGAAAGCAATTATTCATAGGAAATTAAATGTAATGACTAAAAATTTGTAAATGGTTTCATTTGCATTGTAGTTATTCAAGTTAAATTATTACAAATGTGGAAGTGTGACTGTCTGTGTGCTATGCTTTAACGGCCCATCATTTTAACCGATTTTGATGATTTTTTTTATAGAGGTAGGTTACCTCCCAGGGAAGGAAAAAGGCTACTAAAAAACTTAATTAAAGTGAGAAGTCGTGGGCATCAATTAGTTCCTACATAAGAGTATTCTCAGGCTCAGAGAAGTTTTTAAGCTTTTGCTGCCAATAACACTATAAATTTCAATTGGTTGAGTAGTTGAGGCATATGAAGATAACAAATAAATCAGGTATCATACACTTTTGTATTTATGATTAGTATGTATGTGAACTTACTGGAACAGAGTTTTCCGAGAACAATGTTATAAGATTCTGATCAGGATTAAGGCCCCTGCACACTCTCTCAACAGTTGGCTCCTCATCAGCGGCCAAATCGACACAGGGTGTTTCAATTTTCTCCAGCACATTGACAGTTCGCACTATGAGCTTAACACAATAGTAGCAGTTGGTGTATTGAAACACCATTGTGTAATTGACATGGTAGTCTGCCCTGATGTTTACACATACTCCTCTGCAGAGTTAAGAAAATACTTTATGAAACAATGTGGATTAATGTTGTAAATGCTGCTGCAAACATGTTTGGTGACATGATTACTGTGACCTTACAAGGGAAAATTTTGGAATTGGTTGTTCTTGATCTAGGACTGAGCGACTTGGACATCCAATTAACAGCCTACATACAAGAACTATATCAAGTGATTTAAGTTCCAGTAAAATATTGTATTCTACAGGTTTAATCAATACACAAAACATTCATTGAAGTGGTGATAGCCTAGTGGATACCCAACGTCGTGTATGGGGTCGCGGGATCTATCCTTCAAACGTTGTTTAAGTAATAAGTTAGGGTAATGATAAAACAATAAGAATTAAAACACAACCACCACTTCTTTGGTCTGGTTAGATCTCAGTATTTTATTCTCTAAATAAGAACTTTTCAGCACAACTATGCATTATATTTAGTAATTATTATCATGAGCATAAACATTGAAAACTGAAGTTTCACTACAGCAGTATGAAGTAATGTAAGAACTTACCTTCCAGTCATCTCATTGGCATTGATATCAGTTATTGTCTGCTGTCCATTTTCAAAAGAGAACCATGTATTCCTTAGGACTGTCGGAATATTGCACTCCGCCGATACTGTTGATACTGGAAAACAATAAAACGTTGTTGGGCGTATCCATGACTGATATAGACTTGCTTCTAAACAAACACTCACCGGCACAACATACTAGCGAAATGGAGATGAGTATGTGAGGTAATAAAATCATTTTATTTGACCATTAATAAAATAGAAGCCTGAAACTCAAAAATGACGGGCGGGCAACAAACCAAACTGTATATGATTTTTTCACCTGTTTTTCACAGTTGGATGGCGTTTTTGATTTTGAGCAAAGACAATATCACCGACCAGAAAAAGCAGGAAAGGTGACAGCTTGTCTCTGAATATCCTATATGTTACTTGTCTCTGTCTCTGAAGATTACTGCCAGAGACAAGTAACTATTTAAGATAATTACTGCCTTGCCTTTTGTGCTTTTGACGTTTGTGGGGCTGCCAGATTTTCCCCTTGCGTGCGTTTCCCCCATGAAGGCGTATTTAGTACCATAATGGTTTACCCCAATAATGTACTCTGTGGTTTCCCCCAATCAAAAGGGGGTTACTACCATCGCTCAAAGCAGCATTATTTCAAAATTATAATTTACGTCACGTAACATAACGCTTCTAAAATAAGGATTATAATTCTAGAACACGAACGTCAATAATATTAAAACAATACGACATTAAGCATTGGTAGTGTGCCCAAAGGTATGAGCATATTTGTTTTATTTATGAGGACAATCACTACGTTCTACGAAGTGGACAAGTGAAATTAATTTAACGAATAAAAAAATACGACTGCCCTGCCATATTATTTTTGGAGTTTACCTCCCTACGAAGCGCTTTGCATATAATATAGCCTTTGGAATCTTATTCACATTTTTTATTAAATGATATTTTTTTGTGAATCACTAAATATTGAACTATAGTGTTATATATTTTTGGAATCTACTCATGACTTTCTAGATGATGATTATATAGTTAATCTTATTTTCGTTTTTTTTTTCAATTTTGGTCTTTAATGCGGGACCATGGTCACACCACCAATTTTTAAAAAAATAATTACTAGCTTAAGTCACCCGGAATAAACTAGGGATTCTAACGACACCTCATTTATCGAAATCGGTTCAGGCGTATAGAAGTTATGGTGGAATATACAAACTCACATACATACATACATACATACAAACATACATACATACATACATACATACATACATACATACTTACATACATACATACATACATGAACCCTGAAAGCATGGGGATGCAGACTTTTATCAGATACTTATGAGGATGCTGAACGCACAGATTTATAAAGGGAAGCAGATTCAATATATTGAAAAAAAAATAGCGTGGCAATTTCAAACACACGGAAACATTACGCACACATAGACAAAACACAGGGCCGCACCTTGTTGCTGCATAACACATTATTATGTAGGGTTAAGTCGTGTGGAAAAACAACGACCTAAACCTTACCTATCATTTGGAAGCTATAATTTGTAAGGATTTTAAAAATAATAATAGGTCCTTTTTTGATTTTTTCATCACAATACCGCCAATTTTTTACTCACAGTTCCTATTGACAACAATTTCTTGGCAGTAAGCCAAATAAATGTTGTAAAACAATCGAATAGAATCGTTATTCCAAAAATTACGTTAGAAGGTTAAATAAAAAAATTGCAACAGGTTAAACTCATGTTATTTATTCAAATAAACTTTACAATTAGTGTTTTTGAATCGCCAAGTGAATCTACCATTGATTCGGAATATCATTTCTAGCGAGAAATCATACTAATATTATAAATGCAAAAGTGTGCTTGTTTGTTGGTTTATTGGTTTGTCCTTCAGTCACGCCGCAACGGAGCAACGGATCGACGTGATTCTTGGCATGGGTAATAGTTGAGAACCTGGAGAGTGACAGGCTACTTTTTATCCCGGAAAATTAAGGAGTTCCCGCGGGAATCAAACAAACTTAAACCACGCGGACAAAGTCGCGGGCATAAGCTAGTGTTACAATATGTACTATAAAGAACCAGAAGTGGATTAAAGTAAAAAGTAAAAGCAAACAACAAACAAAACTTTATCCTACAGCACAATTTTAACAATCTCAAACTGTGAGACTGTGTGTGATTGTGACTTGTGAGTGTCAATTTTTGGCTTAAAAAAATTAATGTTCTGCCTAACAAACTATATGAATATTAATGTAAATGTATTGTGAAGACACCATAAGTATAGCAATCTCTTTAAATTTTTACAAACGTTACAAGTATTACACGGACTTGTGGTAATATTGCTGGAATATTTAACTGATAAATCCATCCATCCATCCATCCATTTTTATCCATAGGTCTCTCAGGTATTCATCCTTTGGAAACCTGAAATTAAAAGTCGAAGTTATATACTTAAAATAAAAGGGTCGTCAAGTCCGGCCCTGTAATTTATTAACATGATAGCATGAAATTTACTTACCGATGGAACGTTATTTCTGGGGTTTTCCTGTACGAAGCGTTGTAACACTGGGGGACACAACACTTCACCATTTTATTTCAATAAATATTGGCTACTAGACCTCCAAATTTCGCAAAAAATTTATGACAACACAATGTAAACAAACGCCATTTCTACATGTCTTCTATCCTATTTTAACAGACTGCCACGTATTGAAATTTTGTCAATGTGTGCGTTTGTGTTGCACAGTGTTGCAACAAATAAAAAAAAGATAGGAACATAGACATTTTTGCTTGGAGGGAAAAGGACACAGACTCCCATACACGTGTCTATGTGGGTGTGAAATTTATGTTAAGTCTGCTTTTCTTTGTCTGTGGCCGAACGCGAAAAGTGGAATGCCCACAGAGCAGTAAGTAAACAGGACAAAAATCACAAAATAGAACGAATCCGTAACGCTTCGATATTTTTACTCATGGTAATACTAATTTGGGAGTTATTGATCCGTAGTGTCCTATTCCTAGTATCTGTATTGATCCATCCATCCACTTTTCAGCCAAAATAATTTACTGCAGTTTCTTGTTCACACATTCGCTAATCCGATGGGACTTGGATGGGAGGCGAGGCAGGCCATTAATTCCGCGTTGACGTCACGTCAATCAACATTATTGTCAAAAGTCAAAACCAAAACTTGTAATAACCATAACATTAGTACAGTGCATTTCGGAAAATAAAATAAACTGTTGAAATGTCTTCAATGGTAAGTACTTAATTCTAAAGAATATTGCAGTGGACCCAATCAAGCGTTAAGTTATAGTTTCATTATTATCATTAATCGTATAGGTATATATTTTTTTAAAGTTCATGATATCACCATCAATGTGATATCACTCATGTTAATGCTTATTGCTTACTCTTTTTATTAAAGTTTGCTATGTTATAATATTATGTAGGTACATTACATCACACATGCAATTATTTCAAGTACCTATTGTAGGTACCTATCTTGGAGTCTTGAGTTTCTACACCCCTCAAATAAGTTTCTACACCCCTACAAGTTATTTTATTGTTTTACGAGCTATGGCCCACAGCTTCGCTCACGTTAAGATCGATTTTCATACAAATTTTATTCCTCCCTTTCATACCATTTTATTCTCTCAGGGCTTGAATTTTCAAAAATCCTTTCTTAGTGGAAGCCTCAAGTAGTTTGAGCTGTGTGTTGATAAATCAGTCAGTCAGTTGCTCGGTGATCTTTTCGTTTATATAGGCACTTATTTAGATTACATGAGGTATTACATCTTTAATATCTAGATTTATCAATAATTGCTGACTGAACCGTCACCCTCTGATTGAATTCTGAACATCCTTTGGTAGCTGGGAACTATGTTGATAATAAAACTTACCTTCTAAATTCCTGTTTTGTAGACCCACCAGTTTAGGATGTATGATCATAATTTTATTATGTCAGTCAGTTTACCCTTTTATATATTTTCAGAGGTTGAAGGCAGCTAAATGCCCTTCAGATGAGCTGGCAATTACCAACTGTGCTCTCATCAACCCAGATGATTTTCCTAGTGATGTAAAGTAAGTACCCATTAAGTATTTCTACTATTCCTAAATGCTGAAATTGTCATTTTATACTTATACCCTAGTATGTTCCCCCTTTTTTGGTTAAGATCTACAGGGTAATCTAGATAGATTTACTTTTTATACTTCATATTGATCATTACTGCAGTTGCATTGCTATGCATTCATAATTTTATAAATTTTCAGGCACATTGAAGTGGCTACTGGGCCATCCCAGCACTTTATCTTCAGTGTCAGATTTTACAATGGAGTGGACAGGGGTACTGTAGGTTTCTCTGCACCCCAAAGGAAATGGGCAACACTTTCCATTGGACAGGTCTGCATTTTTATTTATATTAAAAAACATTTGGAATTAAATTTTATAGTCTTTTTCTAGGGCAGGTGGTATAACTTATTTATTTACAACTTTTCAGCAAACAGTAAGGATTTCGGTTGTTGTAAATTTGATATATTTTTTTAATTCAAATGTTTACCATGCAATCAATTTTTTTTAATTAAGTGGGGTTTAATACTTTTGTGTTTTTAACTAAATTTCCACCAACTCGAGTAATGGACTAAAGTTTTAGAACAGAACATTGTTAATGTTGATAACAAAATGTAATGTTTAATCAAATTAAAATTTTATACCTACTGTTTACTTCATTGATTACCATAGTTTTATTTTTAACCGACTTCCATAAAAGGAGGTTCTCAATTTGGGGCGTTTTTTTAAATGTTGGTGCTTATCTCCGTGGTTTCTGAACCAATTTGAAAATATTTTTTTTCAGTCAGCTTTCGAGGTGGTCCCATAAAAAATTCTGAAATGATTCCAAAATCCTCAACCCTGACACTAAAAAGTTAAAATAAAAAAAGGTTTTTTAAAAAGAATTTTCATTATCATTTTTTTATAGCCAATAGATGTGAAGCCCTTCAAGCCACAAAATGCTGAATGCCTATGCAGTATCACACTGGAAGCAGATTTCATGCTCAAGAAAACGTGAGTAAAAGTACTTTGATGACGAATTAGCCTCGTGTTTCACTTTTAAGTGATGATGCATCTTTCATGCATTTGATTATAGGCCACGATTACACTTGTTACTTTTTACTTAAGCAGAGCACGTAAGTAACTTCTCCCTCTGCGTTGTTTCCTCATTACTGAGGGTCGTGACCCCTTTACATTAATCACAATGGTAGGAGTTTTCTTGGGATAATAATGCGGTGGGTTCCCGCGTGGTTCCGCATACGGATTGACTAAAGTAGGTATTTAAACTCTTAGGTTTTTATAACGATTATTATCAGATTTAGTGATAAAAACCGGAACCGACGGCTAAACGTGCTCTCCAAGGCACGAAGGAAACGAAAAGACCAAATTTGAACGTCCAAATTCGGTCACTCAGTTTGTAGAGGCATTGTCAATCCTTATCTATATATATAAAAGAAAGTCGTGTTAGTTACACTATTTATAACTCAAGAACGGCTGAACCGATTTGGCTGAAAATTGGTGGGGAGGTAGCTTAGAACCAGGAGACATAGGATACTTTTTATCCCGGAAAATTAAAGAGTTCCCACGGGAACTAAAAAACCTCAATCCACGCGGAAGAAGTCGCGGGCATCAGCTAGTTTAATTATAAAAGTCAGCAAATAGATTTTCTGACTAACTAATTATTGCCTAGCCTAGCTTCGAGCCATGTGCACAATATTATTTTTTATACTTTATAAATCCAAGCTACATGGATATTCACACATTTCATTTAATTTTTAAAATAAGCGAACTTATTTTAATAGAAATGTATGAAAAGAAAAATTCACAGGACATCCCTGGAGCCATATGACTCTGAGCAAATGGCGCGCGATTTTCTCATCCAGTTCTCCAACCAGATTTTCACAGTTGGCCAACAGCTTGCCTTCTCATTCCAAGATAAGAAGGTGCTGTCTTTGATTGTTAAGAACTTGGAAGGTAAGTAGTTTAAATCTACTCCGTGTCGATTTAAAACTATCTCGGTGATGTCTTCTTTTAAAGAATCACGAGTGGTGCCTGATTTTAAAGCAAGCCGTAGAAGAAAATTTTTACGTGTTAACAGGTTGCGACATATTGTATACTTCGTTGTAGATTCCCTAAATTTAGGTTTTTCATAGAAATAAATCAAATTCATAAAATTATCATGCATTCATTTGTGGTTTAGAAAGAAATTTGAGTCTTTCTGTCCTACCCTACCTACCTAGCTAGCTAGTACTTTTGTAAAGCCCAAGTTGAGTAAAGGGAGAAATTAGCCAACTAAGCAAATTGGCAACATAAGTATTGAAACGAAGGTAAAGCTGCATGAAGGAACTACGAAACATGTCTTCTGAATAGAGACCATCTAATATTCTGACTTTTTCCATGCGAAGATTGCTTTTAAATAGTTTTTTTTTTGCAATTGTGTTGATTGTTTAATTATCATGCGAAAGTGTGTTTATTTGTTGGTTTTTCCTAAAATCACGCCGCAACGGAACGACGTGATTTTTTGCATGGGAATAGTTGAGGACCCGGACAGTGACATAGGCTACTTTTTATCCCGAAAAATTAAGGAGTTCCTTAACTACGCGGTTAAAATAATCTTATTCCTCGCGGACATCAGCTAGTTGTTTTATAAAATTATAATATGTAGTATAAACGTAGGCATCTACGTTTAAACTATAATTTTATCAAACAACTAGCTATTACTACTAATGCTGAGATCTATAGAGCGTACTTTGACTTGGCTCAGGCTTTGCTTAGAGTTAAAACGAGATGGACTTATGTGAGTAACAAAAATCTGTTAACCGTGTCTTAAGTCTAAGCAAAGTTCAGGTTCGCTCTATAGATCTCACACTAATTGTTATTTTGTCTATAGCCGTAGATGTTCAAGCATTGGCTGCTGGAGCGAACGCAGTGCCTCGGCGCGTTAGATTTGGTCGGCTGTTGCCAGATGCCTGTATCCAGTTTGACAAAGCTGAAAGCTCTTCGCTCAATCTTGTGGGCAAAGCTAAGGGGTAAGTACTTATCTATAATCTATATCTTAATAATATATATAAATCACGTGTCACGTTGTTTGTCCGCGATGGACTCCTAAACTACTTCTACTTCTACTTCTTCTCCTACTACCGATTTTAAATTAAATTTGCACACCGTGTGCAGTTTGATCCAACTTGAAAGATAGGATAGCTTACATCTTAATTTATAGCCTTAATCGACGCAGACGAAGTCGCGGGAATCATCTAGTTTATTTATATGTTTTCTTTAACAAGAAATGTGTGCTACAAAAAATTATGTGTAATTCGTCAGTATGTGTACACTAACGCAAAATATTGCTTGCTGTATGTTTTTACGAGCGCCTCTCTCAAATATAGTTTATAATTTATTTATTTACGTAATCTTGGAGTGCGGGCCCATCTATTTGCATATTAATTGTGAATTAAACTAATTATGTTCATTCATTCGTATATTATAAGGCTCTTTAAGACTGACGGATGGACATACATAAATCGGCTAATGCAAATTCACTCAAGTATACCTGGAAATATCGCTACACTCGTTAGTATTTATAAATGATGTTGTTCTTTGTTTCACAATTTCTCGACACGCCTATGTAACGCCAAGAAATTGCCCCATTATTCCTATGACCAGTCCATTTCAAATAAGGTTTTTATAACTTTTATGAATTTGCGAGCTTAAGCATATGTTCATTAGTGCAACCTTATACATAAAAAGGATTCCTACAGTGTAACGATCACAATAATTCATTTAGAAGTTAAACGACTCCGACAGACTCCATCTGAGCCGTCTGTCCGTTTGTCGGACAAATGCAAATTTATGTAACATAAAAGCAGGTCGTCCACCGCCAGCTAAACTTAGTTAGTTATTTTAGTTTAGCTCGCATAGTTGAGCCAGTTTTTCATACATGTGCATCCACCGAAAAGCTAAGCTAACTAAAATATCCCAACTAAGTCAAACTAACTTAGTTGTGTAGGCAGATCCGAAGCTACGCGAACTAAGCTAAGCCCCTCTCACACCCTTACATTACCCCTCTTGCGCCTTTCACTAAGTTTGGTTTTTAGTGTGTGATCATGCGCAGGCAGTGAATCGTAGTTTTAGCTTGTTATTCGATGGACGGACAACTTATTTCCTAGTTTAGCTTAGCTTAGTTTAGTTTATCTCACCCCCTTACATTACCCCTCTGGCGCCTTTCGCTAGTTTTGTTTTTTAGTGTGTGATCATGCGCAGGCAGTGAAACGTAGTTTTAGCTTGTTTTCGATAGGACGGACAACTTATGTCCTAGTTTAGCTTAGTTCACTAAGCTTAGCTCCTAATTACTTTAGCTGGCGGTGGACGATCGGCTAAAAGATTAAGAGACCTAGCTTTTCTTAGTCAATAACGTGAACGTACATCTTACGTAGCAAACAGCCTCGGCAGTCCATCATCAATCCAGAATGGGACTTCGGCAAAATGGGCATCGGTGGTCTGGACAATGAGTTCAACGCAATCTTCCGCCGAGCGTTCGCGTCGCGCGTATTCCCTCCCGAAGTCGTAGAGCAGTTGGGTAAGTATTTTTTTTGGAGTTTGCCTCCTATAGAATCGATTTTCATATATAAGCCTGGGGTATTAAAATTTATGGGGAGTAAAATCAAAATTTCTCCGTTACGTTATTGACTTTATGTTTCCATGGTAACACTTGTTTATGTTTCCATGACTTTGTAATGCCTTTATGACTTTGTAATGTATTTTGATGAATATAAATTATATAATTATAATAATTATATAAATGTATCAAGCATGCTTTCAGTAATATACGAAATGCGTCCATTTACCCTCATTTACTAGTCTATATATTTTATATAATCGTTCGTAAAGAGTAATATCCAGTCGTGCGTCGGAGCTGACACACACACAATTTTTTTTTCTATCCACGCAACAGTGATCGCACAGCGCGCTGAAGCGATTTATTCTTCTAATTCTAAGCGCGAGCGTGCAAAAGTACTCTCTCTGCGTCGTATTCCTCATTGCTAAGGGTCGTGACCCCTTTCCTTTAAATCACATAACACACAACGGCATATTTTTAGTTGAGCGCGAACTCGCCAACTAACTACGTGTGTAGTTTGTCGAGAAAATAAATAAATTAAAAAAAAATCCACATGGCAGGGGTTTCTTGGAATAATAATGCGGTAGGTTCCCAGGTCCTTCCGCATACGTCTCGACTAACTATGTCATGTACTATTTCAACTCTTAGGTAACTAAATATTTTTATCAGATGTTAGTGATATAAGTGGGACCGACGGCTTAACGTGCTCTCCGAGGCATGGAGGAAACGATAAGGCCAAATTCGGCCACCCATACAGTTACCGACTGGGGTCAATGTTGCTTAACGATCGCAATCGTCTGATATGCGTTGTCGCAACAAGGCACCAGTTTTTTTGTACCAATGCAGTCCCTCAATACTACATTGGTTAAAAAAAACGCGCTCTTTGCTGTTTCAAACCAGTGAATCGAAGCCAAACCGCATTTTTGGCTTTATTCACTTAAGTGTAAATACAATCTTTCTACTCACTCTACACTCTTACTCCTGTATGAAAGGATCAGCCCCAGATAGTGCATGGTAATCGTAACCGTAATCGTTTGTCAAACGTATAATTCGACCTGTTTAGGGAGTTCATAGATGCCTGCACGTCAAAAAGCATGCATGACCTCCTTAAACAGTTCGAGTTATACGTTTTAAACTGTCAAATGATTACGATTTGCTTTAGGCCTTTGATCTTTTATCCTTCATGGGCTTCATGGGAAACTCGAATCATTTTTTATCTATATTTGTAGGTTGCAAGCACGTCAAGGGCATTCTGTTATACGGCCCACCGGGTACCGGTAAAACACTGATGGCTCGACAGATTGGTAACATGTTGAATGCAAGGGAGCCGAAAATTGTGAACGGTCCACAAATATTGGACAAATACGTTGGCGAGAGCGAGGCCAACGTCCGACGCCTGTTCGCGGATGCTGAGGAGGAAGAGAAAAGGGTACTTATTATAACCCCCAGTTTTACCTTAAAAATCAAACAAGTACCAAATAGTGACCATTCTATATCTTCTTCATAATAACTTGATGTTTGTGTTCATTGCGTTTGTATATCAAATGGTGTTGAAACTTTATACAATTGTGGTTTCCACTTGGGTGAAGGTTTCTGAAATAGAGCCGGGGTCCTGGAGTTGAAAGAGGCTAAAACGTTGCAACTTGCAGAAAAACAAAACTCCCACAAAACTGAATCCGTATTTCTGAAAAACTAAATGCATAGTTATGACCTTTCGTTATTGTATACATATTTTGTTTTCTATATTGTAGTTTTCATGCTTCATGTGTAATTTTCTGTTAAGTGTGGGCCGAACAGCGGTCTCCACATAATAATCTTCGATGAAATCGACGCCATCTGCAAAGCCCGAGGCTCGGTTGGCGGCAATACGGGAGTCCACGACACTGTTGTGAACCAGCTGCTGTCAAAGATCGATGGTAATAAAAAGTGTTTTTATTTCATACAAGACTGGATGATGCCCGCGATTGATATAGATAGCCTAAGTCCTTCCTCTGGATGTAAACTATCTCTGTATCAAATTTCATCAAAATTGGTTGATTGGTTGGGCCTTGGAAGCGTAGCAGACAGGTAGACACACTATCGCATTTATAATATTAGTAATTTTTATTACCAGGACGTTAAAGTAGCGTAGATGACAAATTTAATTATGCTTTTTGTCCACGAGGATATGAACATATCCAATGTCCATGCATTATATATTTCTTTGAAATTGTGATCAATGGCAATTTCGATGGCATCGCGTACAGAATTCGATTTAGTTTGTCAGAAACAGTATTTGTTCACAATTTGCGTGTATTTAGTTTTAACCGCGTTGCAGCTCAGTTATAAGCGAACCACTTGTAGTTTTGAAAACGCAAAAATATGAACCAAGTTTAACGTACATAGGTCATACATAAGCTTAAACTATCATCTTTAATCAGTCAGCAACCAAACAATATAATAAGAATAGGTTTTGACTGCAGAGCTTACTTGTACTACTTCACTTTTAGGTGTGGACCAACTTAACAACATTCTAGTCATTGGCATGACCAACAGACGGGATATGATAGACGAGGCTTTGCTGCGACCTGGCCGTTTGGAAGTGCAGATGGAAATTGGTTTGCCTGACGAGAAAGGACGTGTACAGATCCTTAACATCCATACAAAACGTATGCGGGAGTATAAGAAGATGGCTGATGATGTGGATTGCAAGGTAAGGATATAAATTGTGAATGTAAACTGAAATATATTGGAAGAAAATGATGGAACAATATGCCACCACCAAATCGAGTTCTAAAACAGTGTTCAAAGTCTAGGCCAATATAAAATTATGTTACCACCACCACCACTACAGCCTATTAACGTCCGTCTGCTGGGCACAGGCCTCCACTCTCTTAGGAGAGTGGGAATTAGAGCTTAGACCCACCACGCTGCTCCAATGCGGGTTGGCGGGCTTTAACGACTATTATCATGTTAGTGATAATAACCGGGACCGACGGCTTAACGTGCTCTCCGAGGCACGGGGGTGAAACACCGCCAACTTCCAACTCCGGGCTAGTACTGAGAATTTCTTAATTGAAAAACCCAATACCTAACAATTTTTATGCCCGACCGGGAATCGAACCCGTCCTGGGTTCGATTCTCGTGATCCGCAGTCGACTACGCTAACCGCTAGACCAACGAGGCAGTTAAAATTATGTTATTTAAATTAATTAAAAGCGGATTATAAACGTATTATTATTCATTATACTGACTTAACCAAGTTTATTTGAAGCGTCAGATGAATATAACATGACTATATTGTCTGTAATTGGTCATTTAAGGAACTGGCTGCATTAACAAAGAACTTTTCGGGAGCTGAACTCGAAGGTTTGGTCCGAGCTGCTCAGTCTACCGCCATGAACAGATTGATTAAGGCTTCCAGCAAGGTGGAAGTGGATCCAGAAGCAATGGAAAAACTCATGGTGGAGCGAGGAGACTTCTTACATGCTCTCGACAATGATATCAAACCGGTAAGAGCAAAGTCTAACATATTGACAGTCTTTCTCCTAGCATATTTACTGCAATTTATGTATTACTAGCTGATGCCCGTATAGTTCTCACGGGAACTCGTTAATCTTCGGGGATAATAAGAAGCCTGTCTCTCTAGGTCTTCAACTATATACCCATGCAAAAAATCACCTCGGTCCGTTGCTCTGTTTGGCCAAACTAAGAAAAACACTTTCGCATTTATAATATTAGTATGATTTTTAGCAGTATTTGACGGAACACTGACGACCTCGTTTGCTATCATCAGCAATTTAATATGACTTGTTTGATGGTGAAGATTTGAAGAGATTATCTGTGGTGACTAAGAGTCTTTGATGTTTGTAGGCTTTCGGTACGGCAGCAGAAGCGTTGGAGCATTTCCTTGCACGCGGCATTATCAACTGGGGAACCCCAGTCTCGTCTCTTTTGGAGGATGGACAGCTTTACATTCAGCAGTCTAGGGCAACTGAAGCTAGTGGTGAGTGGAATAAGTTAGTTTTAACTTTTATCGTGCTAAAGTATTAAGATGCGAAAAATTTAGGATATTTTAAGGACACAATTATTCTCCACCACCTCGAAGACTAGATTGCGGCGGTAAGCAGTTCTGACGAAGGCTCGTGACACCTTCGCTCCGCCTCATAAAGCTCCGATGCTCATTCGTGGGTATGAGTATCACAGTCGGCATAAAATTGGCTTTACAAAAGTTAATATATTAAAAGTATGCTACTGAAAATTTGAAAAGCAAAAACAAAAGTAAAAGCACTTCCGATATATTTAGATTCAACGTACCGTGTGGTACCCTCAAGGGTCCTAAGTGAAGGTACTACGTGCGTGTATTGGGTTTTGATGTGAATTCTCCGCTGCTATGATCCCGTGTTTTCATATAGTCAGCGGTAACTATCTGTTGCCAAATATTACAAGACTAGCTGATGCCCGCGACTTCGTCCGCGTGGTTTAAGTTTTTTTTTTTAATCCCCGCGGGCACGTCTCTATTTTTCGGCATAAAAAGTCAGTCAAGCCTAGGTCACTCTCCAGGTCCTCAACTATGCCCATGCCAATTATCACGTCGATCCGTTACTCTGTTGCGGCGTAATTGAAGGACAAACCAACAAACAAACACACTTTCGCATTTATAATATTAGTGTGGTGTATATGTCACCGTAAGATTGTAAAAACCGTTAGATTATAATGTAACTCGCGAAATTGCAAACTGTCGAAAGATTACAATTAACGCATTATTTTTCGGTAGATTGTAATCTGTTAGGTATATTAACCCGATATAACCTAAGTGCCTGCTAGTATATGTCGAACCCTAATCTAACCTACAAGAAACACCAGAAAACGTAAATACAATGAATATTTCAAAAATTGACACTCAGGACATTGAAAGGTTCACAATCTTTCGACAGTTTACAATTTCGCGAGTTACATTATAATCTAACGGTTTTTAATTATTTTTTTTTATTCTAGTTTTTAATGAGCTTTTATAGGTGTCAGCCCTATCGTTACACGCTACATACATTAATCTTAATTATGATTAATTCTAAATCAATAGTAATTTGAGAGAATCACTGATATATTTATATAGTTTCGTTGCTGAAACACTCAGAGGTTCGCTAAAGATAGAGTTAAAATTTTACAATCTTACGGTGACACATACGTACCCTATTAAATCAGCGTAGCCGTTCTGGCCCAGATGGTCAAGTATTGTGGATGATTGTATAGGTCTAGTATCAGTGTTGCTCGAGGGCCCGCCCAACAGCGGCAAGACTGCTCTGGCGGCTCAACTCGCCAAACTGTCCGACTTCCCCTTCGTCAAAGTGTGCTCGCCTGAAGACATGATCGGCTTCACAGAGTCCGCCAAATGCTTGACGATCAGGAAGGTAACACTATCTTACCATATTATTCTTTAAACTTAGTTGAAATACTTATATATTATAATTAGTGTATAGTATATTTTATAATTAGCTGTAATATTATAATTTATATCTAATTTATATGATGATGCCTGCGACTTCGTCCGCGTGGATTAAGTTTTTCTGATTCCCGCGGGAACTCTTTAATTAAAACGCACTTTACGCAGCAAGTAAACAACTAATTTTCGCTGTACAACCAATCGCTCATGCCGCGGGCCACGATCGATCACGATGACAATCCGGCTATCCGGCTTCGTAGCTAGCCGGATATCCGGTATCCGGCCAAGCAATTAACCGTTTCATCTCTATATTAAACCCTAGTCGGTTTCTTCACGGCATCATAGCGGAACGCTAAATCGCTTGGTGATACGTCTTTGTCTGTAGGGTGGTAACTAGCCACAGCCAAAGCCTCCAACCAGAATATTTGTTGTTTGTTTTGTAGTATTGGATAGAAGCAGGCGTTACTTTGCGGAAGTCCATCATTCATCATCATTTGTTGTTGCAGTTTATAGCGAATTAAAGTCAAAGTCAAATAATGTTTATTCAATTTAGGTAGGTATACTACACTTATTGGTGATAATCAGTAACGGTATCTTAAAACTAAAGCTACGAGTGTTCCAAACGTGCCCTTAAACTTCTAGTTCCTTCAATGTTTTGTAGTATTTCGACGACGCATACCGTTCCACCCTCTCCTGTATCCTCGTGGATAATATCGAGCGTCTGCTGGACTACGGCCCTATCGGCCCGCGCTACTCAAACCTGACGCTGCAAGCTCTGCTCGTTTTGCTGAAGAAACAACCGCCTAAAGGGAGGAAGCTCCTCATTTTGTGCACCAGCAGCCGACGGTAAGATTTTTTGCCTTTGATGATTTCATAATCATTTAAATTAACTGTATAATATTATTATTCATTCCTTAATTTTGGTTTAATATTCTTTGTTTTTGTACTTAAATATTTAAAAAAAAAATGTATATTGACCGGATAATCTTAAATGCTGTATATGCCTATAAGTATTGCATTAGAACTAGACATTATTGTATTATTTTAAGATTATTAATTGTTTGTGCAATATTTGTTGGTATAACAATAAACAAATAAATAATAAAAAATAAATAATAATCATAATCATACTAGATGATGCCCGCGTGGATTAAGTTTTTTGATTCCCGCGGGAACCTTTGAATTTTCCGGGATATAAAGTAGCAAACGTCCTTCCCCGCAATACAAACTATCCCTGTACTAAATTTCATCATTGAACTGATGGGCGTAGCAGACAGACAGATGGACAGACAGACAGAAACACTTTCGCATTTATAATATTAGTATGGATTTTATAATCGTACATTGTAAAGGCAACATCTCCTGAAGATGCTCTGGTATCGGAGTGAAACGTACGTTGAGGGTAGTTTTGAGGGTTTATGTGGTGTGGTGTGTGATCATCAGGTTAGAGATGCACACTGTAGCACATAGATTTGCTTTCTGTGGCGGATTATAGCGAATTTAACTTCTAGTTTTTTCATTATGATTTATTTTGCAAAATTGTGGGTAATAACAGCTGTATAAACAGATACTTCCCGTACATAGTCTGCTGTCAGAGACAGTGTGCAAAAATTATACTACAGTAAATTTAAAATTATTTAGGCTAAAAATTAAATTAAATATTGGTCCAAGTTAATATGACCAGTTACTGGGGCTGAGTAGTAAACTAAAATGACAGCATTAAAAATATTGCTAACCCTTTCATAATACTCCCTGCCGAAAGGGACAGAACTAGATTTAAAGCTGTCATTTTCGTTTACTTTAGAGATTGTATTATACAGAATTAGCCACACTGTTTCTCTATAATTATTTGAAAGTGAAGTCCAATCCAACCAAGTCTGAAAGTGGCTTATTTTGGGTGTCTTTATTATTATTGTCTAAACCCTATTTTTCGAAGACCGACGAAGAAGACAAGACAGTCGAAACCTACTGTATATAGTCCCTCAATTTCATATGGAAGTTACAAGACATTTATTCAAAGTGGGGGGTAGATACTTTTACATCTAAGAGCTCTCGTGCATTATGTCAAATGTCGATTACGTTCCACAGACAAGTCCTAGAAGACATGGAAATTCTCTCAGCGTTCACAGGAGTGCTCCACGTACCGAATCTCTCTCAGCCGGAACACGTGATGGCCGTTCTAGAAGAGAGCGATGTTTTCTCCAAGCGGGACTTGGCCAAGATCCAGAACGACCTCCGAGGAGCCAAGTATGTATTGTCTGTATTATTCCCCTGCATAGATTCTAGACAATATACTCCCTGTCAAACAAAGAATGTGGACTTATTTTACTAACACCATCTAGTCTGAAAAGCGGGACAGCGCTATGGCGGGGACAAGGATAGGCTTATACAGGTGAGGGGCATGCCCTACAAGTCGGACGCCCAACTTATTTCTATGAAAGGACCCATCTAGTACCTACATATATATCGTTGCATCTGACTCCGAACTGGAACATGTTACGGTCGTTTTAGAGGAAAGCGACAATTCTACTAGCGGGGATTGAACAAAATACAGAACTACCTTCGAGGATTCCAAGTAAGTATAAACTGTATAATGTCTCTCTATAGACGCTTCGTTGCGTGCTTCGTTTGCTGAAACTGTCTGAACTGGAACATGTACGGCTGTTTTAGAGGAAAGTTACGTTTTCTCAAAACGGGATTTACTTAAGATACGATGGCCAAGCAAGTATCAATTGTATAAATTTCCTTCCTTCCTCCTTTGGATACTAGAACCTCTTACTGCTTGGACTTGGCGAACTTATAGCACTGCCCCCAATGAGCCAAGTATGTATAATTTCTCTGTACAGGTACTCTTGGAATTTTAGATCTTTCCATTCATTAATTTCAGGCCTGCTGAAATGACATTTAAACATGATCGGAAGATTTGGTGTGTATTATTTCTCTGCATAGATTCTAGATAAAATGGGTATGCTCCCTGCTCACAAAGGCGTACTTCGTTTGCTGAAACTATCTTTACTGGAACATGTCATTGTACTTAGCTTGGCGAAGTTATAGTACTGCCTCCAAGGAGCCAAGTATGTATAATTTCTTTGTACAGGTACTCTTGGAACTGTAGATCTTTCCATTCATTAGGCCTGATGAAATGACATTTATACATGATCGGAAGATTGGTTACAGAACTCGATTTATGGTATGTAGATTCGTATTTCCACAAACCGAATCATAATGGATATCAGCTTTGTTTTTCATGTGAATGTGCTTTTCCACTGTGCCCAGATATGGAACGACCTGTGATGAGGTAGTATACCATCTTTTCCCTCATTCCGGCCTATAATTGTCTTTAATGAAATCTTCTCGTAGGCGGAGGAAAAAACGGAGGTTTTGGGGTGGAGACCACTCCAAACGAGAATTACCCAAACCGCAAACCGACCTGCCGAGGTCAAATGCGAAGTGAGTACTTTTACCCGCGGATCTCTGTATAGACGCCTCATATCGCATGTCTTCATTTGCAACAAAGTCGTCCTGCATACTTACCTTTTGTTTTCAGACAGATATTGTAGTTATCATGCTTCGTTATACGTTGACGGTATTAGCTGCCAAATTGTCAATACTGGGCAATAAGCATCCGTAGTTAAAAATATCTGTGGGCACATCACATTGCCCCTCGAGCATTATCTCCGAAGTGATCCCGAAAATAAACAGTAGAAACATTAAGGTAACATAATTTTAATTTAACCCTTACAGGATTTTCATCGGTATCAAAAAGCTACTGGCGTTAGTCGACATGGTGAAACAGATGGACGAGGAGTCGAGAGTTTTCAAATTCCTCACCAAGATGCAGGAGGAGGGAGGCCTAGACCTCGGCACCACTATACAATAAGAGTTATTGCAACCTTAGGGGTTACACACGCATACCACGCGCGCGCCCTCAACCGATCACACCAATGCACATATCCTCCAAACAATGAAACTTCAAGCCAATCGAGCTACCGAAAGCTCACCCTGCGCTTCCGACCTTAGGAGTTACGAGATCGATTACGACGATGTGAGCGAATGCACGGACTCTAGCCACTACAGAATCGGCCGGACCGCCAAAGGCAATGAAATCTCCCCTTCAAAAATGCCCCTCATGAGAATCAGGAGCGTCGAAATCGTGTTCGAAGACGAAATGTCTACGTGCACCGACACAGGCCTTTTGGATCGCAGCATAGAGCTCATTTTGTCCGACAGCGACGATTCTACAAAATGCGTGGACGATTTGGAACATTTGCAGCAGGAACGGGACGATTCGGTAACTTTAAACGCCGAAGCGGACTTGTCGGACGACAATTCTTACTCGCCGAAACACGCTGTCGATCCCGCTTACGCGGTATGCGTTCCGATTGGCGATACTCGCGAACAGAACGAATCTCTCACATTGTCTTTAAACATATCCGAATTGGGGGACTCCGGTCGTTTCACTGAAGAGGCTTCCTCATCTCATATCGAAGTGCCCATTATCACGTACGACGACGCTGTGCTTTCTCACTCATGCGATACGGTCAACGTGGACGAGAGCTCTACTATACAGAGTATGTACGAGATATCCGAGCTCAGCGCGACGAATACGGCTAACAATCGCCTGTATGAGTACATCGATAGCGATAGCAATAGCGACAGCTCTGACCATACCGCCGTTTGTGATGACGACATTCCGAGCGGGAAGCCTGTCATAACGGAGCCGGATGCCATAGACCCTGTTTGCGAAAGCTACGATCTGCAGTACGACTCGTTTGTTGATATTGGAAAATTTTAAACTATATCCTTTATGCTTTATAAAAGCTTATTGTTTTATATATTATGACGAATACAGTGTAGTACTATTGACGCTTTACTATTGATTTTTATATGGTTATTGCTGTTTGTATTACTGTAGTCTTAAATTTATTGAGTAGGCGTGGGTAAAATATCACATACCTACTACTTGATTTATAAAAGCGCATGTGAGGCGGACTTTTATCTATTCTGAGCTATTTATAATATGCCCTTTAAACCTTTACACAGCTTGTGCTCGAAGGGCAGAGTGGTATGCGATTCGAGTAACCATGTCATTGTTCTTCGTTTAGTAGGTTTTATTTTTTAGAAAATCGAAACTCGTAGGATCTTTGTAAATAATATATTTTCAATTGCAGTGCAAGTTTCTACCAATAGTGTATATTTCTATGTACTGTGACATGGTTACAGAAATCCCAGGGTTGTATGTCTAGCCAATAGCTCATTTTTTTGTATTATATGTAGTTATATTTATATAGTTTCGAAAGCAATTGTTTTTATTTATTTCTGTTATGTAAATGTGATAGCAGCTGGACGCTGTTTAATTTAGCTAAATAAGCAAATTTAATTATTACAAGAAACTATTAGAAGTTAGCTTAAGAATAAAGTGTCAATATTAAATATTTAATATTGTAGTATTATTGTGGATCTTGCGAAAGTTATTAGAAGTGAAGAGGTAGAAACATTGACATAACATAATGGCTTGAAAACCTACAATTATAGTAAAAAGTACAATTATGTCAATAATATATTAGCTTTTGATGTTGTACTTAACAGTTCAAAGTATTTGACACTTTTATGAGATTCCAGCACTAAAATTTGGGAAACTACCTATTAGGTATATTTGATGCCAAAAACATCTGCTAATAATTAACAGCACCTATAGATTATATTTATAAGCAGTACCCTACAAGGTCTAATCATTTGATCTTATTATGAATATCATAATTATATACTTAAAAATTTAAGGTGCTAGGTAATTACTATCAATTTTATTGTTACTACCTAGTTTGTTTGCATTATGCGCTTAGAACATTCCATACTCGCATTCATAGAGCTATTCAGTCACTAAATATTTAATGTTTTTAATTAATAGACTATCTTTAACATATTTTAACAGAAATCTGTATTATTCAAATAATTATGTAGTTATATTGTGCTTATAGAAACAATGTAGTATGCGTGTTACAAACATCTAATAAGCTGTTTTAACTTCAAGTAAAGAGTTACAAAGGTGGCCACTTATTACTGGAATATGGATAATTTATAATAAGTCAATTAAAATAATTAGTTAACACAAAATTCAATAATTTTGTATAAACTAATTATAATACAAAATTATTACATTTTGTGCAATAAAGAGGTTTCCACATATGAAAAAAAGTTAGGAGTGCGCCAGAACATAAATATATTTGTTCCCTATTCATAGAAATGTAAAAGTGCTGAAATTTTGTCGCCTTAGTGAAATTATACTATTTAAACCACATCAGCAAAGTATCTATATTTCCATCAGCTTATTTTTATTTGTTGAAGGTTTATAATAGTAATTGATTATTAATTAGAATTGCGAATTACTAAACTTATTCTTAAATTATATTGATATACAAGGTAAAGAAAACAGTTAAAGAAATGATAGATGTTTTTATTATTTATAATAATAAAAATGTTAATGTTTTTATTTGTTTCTAATAAGTAATATGTTGTGATAAAATTAATGTTGTTATATATAAATCATGACAATGATCTTTGCTGATATGATTTTATTGTTGGTTAATATTAAAAATACAGCAATTGACAAACAGAAGTTTTCTTTTATTTATATGACGAGATAAAATTAAAGATTTTAATATTTCATTAACAAATCACTTTTAATAATTAATAAAAAATAATTACACATTAGTAGTCCATACAGACAGTTACTCTGATAGCAGCTACAATGGATTTACTCTAAGCTTGTGCACCACTTAGTTGATAGGATAAAACATCTAAATACTTTGAATTTACCAAACAGCTAGGAGTATATGTGTTCTTTGGTCACTGGACTGCTAATATGTTAAATAAACATGTGTTTCCCCTTGCTAGATTGGTTCATTTCTGTAATTTTTTAAAAAGAGCAATCAAGAGAATTCCATTCATCATTACATCTTTTAGAAATTCATAAAATGATTATCTCTTATCAACCCATTGCCAGCACTCCTCTCAAAATGAGAAGCCAGAAGGGTTTGGCCATAGTCCACAAAGCTGGCCAAGTGCATATCGGCAGACTTCACACACCTTTGAGAACATAATGAAGAACTCTCTGGCATGCAGGTTTTTCCATGTTTTCCTTAAAGAAGCAAGTAATATGTAGTTTCTTAAAATCCACATAACTTCAACAAGTTGGAGGTCAGAGCCTGGGGATCATACCGACAACCCCTTACAGGTCAGGTGTCTTAACCACTAGGCTATCACTGCTTCAGGTTGTCTGTACATGATAAAATAAGTAAAATGCGTTTTAACAAAATTAAAATATAAAATCATGGATTTTAAAGATTTAATATAGTAAATTATATAGACAGTCATGATGAGACAAACAATATACTTAAGATACTTAAAATAACCTTACACTACAGAAATTAATTAGCAGTTTCACATGCATCCACCCAGTCATTATATACATCTATGGGTTCAGATAATACATTTGTTGTAGTTTGGAAATCCTCTAAGCATACCCGACATTGTATTCGAGCGGTATTCCTGGCTCGATCCCTGCATAAACAAACAAAATATTACTCATCTGGTAAAGCTTGCAAAAGTTAAAGGAGCATAATTTATAGCTTTCACGGACATTTTAACTTCACAGGATTTTTCATGGTTACAAAATGGACAGTTAAACTGTTGATCGAGAGGTTCTATGGCTTTTCGTTTCGGCGGAGGCTTCCTTTTCGATTTGCGGCGGCCCATTACTGAAAAAGTATTATGCTATTCTGTTAGAAAATCACGTCTGACACATAATTCATAAATAACACTTAATTCACTTTATTCAGCAATTATATTGATTTACCGGTGTTTTGTAGTGAATTTTTATCTCAACAAAAGCAATCCAATCATTTGGGGAGTCCTCAAAAATACGATTTACGAAAACTGATTATGACATTGACGTACAGCGACAAGAAGCAGACAAGAAGTCCTTTACACCATGGAGGTATTATTTGTTACCTCCATGCTTTACACCCACGCTCTTTACAGATTGAGAAAGAATTGACATTTGGGTTGGAACAGTGCTGTGGATCAGAGCTGCCAGGTTCTTGTCGGGTTTCATTTTTATGTTTTCTGTGTTCGGCTTTCTAGTTGGAATTAAAGCAGAGACCAGTACTGTACTAGTGTAGTAAATCCATATCCAGTAATATTATTTATAATTAACAAAGTGTGGCTGTCTATCCATCCGTCTGTCTATCTGTCTGTAATGCTTTTACGGCGCATCCGTTTAACCGATTTGGTTGAAATTTTTGTCGTGAAATTTACTCGTTAAGTCGTGTCGCTGTAGTCTGTAAAGCTTTTTTTTTTATCAACTACAAGTTGGCCCTTGACTGCGGTATTACCTGATGGTAAGTGATTATGCAATATAAGATGGTAGCTCTTAAATATAATATATTTAAGAGCTACCATCTTATATTGCATAATATAAATAATATAAAATTTGCATAATATAATATAAATAATCAAAGGATGGTAGCGGGCTAACCTAGTATGTCAGTTACATTAAACCCATACCCCTAGTACTAATTTATAATGCGAAACAGAAAGTGAGTCTGTCTGTCTACTACGCTTTCACGGCTCACCTGTCCACCTGATTTTGATGAAATTTGGTACAGGAATAGGTTGTATCCCGGGGAAGTACAAAGGCTTTTTTCCCGGACTTTTTGTCCAGGAAAATAAAGGAGTTCCCGCGGGAATCGAAAAACTTAGCCCACGCGAACGAAGTCGCGGGTATCATCTAGTATTTAACAATTCTTGACTGTATCTACAAAGGATGATTCACTTTATTCACTACGTTAGTCCAGAGACACGTAACTTAATGCCATAGAAAAAACCTCTATGCATAAAGCGTTAGTCGATAATAGATAAGTACCTAATAGTCTGTGGCTTTTTAAATGGCCGACAATAAAGTTGAATTACATTATGAATACTACTGTTTCGATAAAAAACTACTTTAGCGTGTTATGTATATGCAGTTCATTTTAACAGAAAGCACGATTATAGAACATCTAATGTACAAGTATTCTCATCGTTAACAGAGCACTGACTGTTAACCTCAAAACCCCAAACAAAATGGAGCTTCCGCAGCCGCCACAGGGTACAAGTTTTCTTTTATTACCTATTAACGTTTAGCAATGCAAGCATGCTTACGTCGGTTTATTTACAGATCAAGACCTACGAAACATTATAGACAAACTAGCCCAATTTGTCGCAAGAAATGGCCCGGAATTCGAAAAGATGACCAAGACAAAACAAAAAAACAACCCGAAGTTCAGCTTTCTCTACGGCGGAGAGTACTTCAACTACTATCAGTACAAAGTGACGACCGAGCAAGCAAGTAAGCATAATGACGATGGTGGAATTATAATAAATCTGCGGTCGCGCCCGATCGCTGCTTGCGTTGTGTTATAACCGTTTCAAGTGACCCTCCGCTGTTTATAGTTCTAAAGCAATCGGCCGGTGGGCAGGCGGCCCCTGCGCCCGCCGGGGCTTATACGGCACAGAACAGGCAATATGTACTGCCCCAACAGGCCAGCGCAACGCCCGCGCAGCTGGGCCTGGCGGCGTCGATGGCGGCGGCTCCCGCGCTGCAACAGTGGCTGGCGGCAAACTCCGCGCCGCCCGCGCGCCCCGACCTGGACGGCGTCGCGGCGCAGATCGCCTTGCTCAGGGAACAGATTACCCAGTCGGAGAACAATCTCAATGCCCAGCATGCTGTAAGTCCTTGCTCTATATCCAGTGACAACATTTTGACACTAATGAATGTAAATCACAAAATGTATGTCCAATTACTTAAGTCATTCTAGTAAAGTTTGAATTCTAAAAGTATTTGCCAAATTAATTAACACAGGTTAACATTTGAAAATATGTAATGAACAAACATTCCTGAAAACACTATTTATCACATAAAACCTTGATCTAACAAAATATAAATGCTGGAATTGTTTTACATGACTTTCAGCTATTATTACTAAACATTTTTTATGTCCTTTATATTTCAGTATGTAATTATCAAGGCAGGTAGATTTTGCTTTTAAGTCTGCATGATTTGTTTAATATATTAAATTTTAATTTGCATGTTTGATAAAGATAATTCTTAAACTTCTTGATCTAAACAATGGTGCTTTTAAAATAAATTAAGATCGATAAATTGCATTTATTTAATAATTCTTATGAATCTTATTTAATTATAAATTTTCCCATTATCAGACTTTTTATCAAAACTTGCTCTTATGCAATTTTTATTTGTTAACACTGAGGGACGACTGGCCTAGATGTGACAACGCATATCAGTCGATTGCGATTGTTAAGCAATGTTAACCCAAGTCGGTAACAGGGTGGGTGACCGAATTTGGAGGTTCGAATTTGGCCTTTTCGTTTCCTCCGTGCCGTCGGACCCGGTTATCACAAATATAATAATCATTATAAAAACCTAAAAGTTTAAATATAAATACTCTTAGTCAAGTTGTATGTGGAATGACATGGGGACCCACCACATTATTATCCCAAGAAAACTCCTTCCATTATTTGATTAATGGACAAGGGTCACAACCCTCAGTAATGACAAATACAACACAAAGAGAACTTCCGGTCCAGAGCTGGTACGGCTCCAGCTTTATGTATGTGAAGCCTAAAGGAAAACCAACTACTTGACCTACAATAAAGTTTATAAATTTTTATATTTTAAATTTTTATAAAATAGGAAGTTTAATGAACACTACATACACACAATACTTTGTACAGAATTGCTTAAAATATTTCATACCTATGTGATATACAACTGAAAGTATTTTTAGGTATTAATACAGCAACAGCAAGTTAAAATCAATGAGCTAGTTAGCAAGGCCCAAGTGGAGACCATACAGATTATGGCAGAGGAAAACAACATTAGTCTCTCAGAACTCGATACCATATTGCAGCCGATCATTGACACATGTACTAAAGATAGCATTTCCACAGGTAAACAATTAAAACTATTGTTAGTAAATAAAGCCCGCCAACCTCCATTGGAGCAGCATGGTGGGTCTAAGCTCTTATTCCCTCTTGAGAATGAGATTGGAGTTCTGTGCCCAGCGGTGGGACATTAATAGGCTGTAGGGGTAGTAAATATTGACTAGAAAAAAAAAACAGAAAAAATTATTTTACTTTTTATTAGCAAATTAAGATTTTTATTTCTTATGTAGACTCTATGTAAGAAAAAAAACTATTTCTTCGAAATTAGTGGGTTGATTGCTTTGATATAAAAACAATTATGCCACATACTTGGCGGTAACAATTAAGTAACGATTAGCACGCAAAAAGTGGCATCATGACTTAACAACTGAAAATATACATTTTTTATTATTGCTTTTTTCAATGATCTCCAAATCTAACAATTTTCAGATTTTTTTTTCTATTTTTTTGTCGAAAATTTCACCCCCTTCCGGGGTTCCACTTTATCCAGGGACACCCTGTATGTGTAGTACAATATTACTACATACTTACATGTACAGTACAGTAGTAAAACATTAACTAATAGATAAAGAAAATATCTTGAAGATAAAATCGAATAAGAAAGATTTTATGTAATTTGTAATAAAGTAGGTACTCCTATTAAAGAATTCAAATAAAATTAAGAAGTTTTTGAGTTTAGAAACAACTCTTAAATGAAATGATTTGTAATTTTGAAAAGTATGAACTTTGTAATTTTATGTATTGTTTGTTTTAGGAAAGGGTTGGATATTGCAACATGCAACATCGCATGATGCAGGCAAAGTTATATCACAGCATCTTCTGAGAAAAGTCACTCAGCCGGGTGCTCCCTTCACTCAGAAGCTTCACATCATTTACCTCATCAATGACGTACTACACCATTGGTTAGTATTCTCATCACTAATGGTAGTCTAAGCTTAAGGGGTTACATGGTTTCTCTAAAACAACTTGAACGTGGGTGTTTGGCACAATTTGTTAATATTTACTGTTACACAAATTTTTTTATTCCCTTTAATTGTTCGTGTGTTAGTTGATAATATATTATTGCAAAATTTTTTGTGTGGTGTCATAAATTACACTATGTAACTTGAATATTATTTGATTACATAAACTACTTTTGATCTATGACAGTTTAGTCTTCTAAATCAAGTCCTAAAGCTTTGTACCAAATCAGGTTGACTGTTTCTATTCAATAAAATAAAAATGGATTTCCTAAGGTGGTCCCTCACCAGAAGCATTTGCCTTTAATGCAATGTAAGATTCGATTTTGAGCGGTAGTTGTCGCATCAGTTGTTTTAATTTGGTGTTGTTTTGGATATACATATTAATTCGATTATGTTATTTACGTAAAATTAAACGAGTGAAACTATATTTGTGTCACAACTTATTTCAAAATCGCATTGATGTACACATGGCGAATTTGTATCATTACAGGTAATGTAATGCTCAGTTCTCACTCACTGATGTAATAATGCTTGAATCTGAACTGTTACATTATGCTCAGCTGCGAATGCTTCCAGTGAAGGACCACCATTAAGTGTCAATGATTAATCTAATGAACATTTGTTGATGGGAATTATTTAAAAATCAACGTATGGGTTATTTAAAATTTCTAAGAGAATTGTCATTATCCTAGTATTGATATGGGAGACAAAATTGCTAGGCAGACAAAAGTTATACCTTTATGCCACGCGTATTTAAAGTGTTCTATATCCTTTGCAATGCATTTTGTTTTCTTTATTATAATGAATATTATATAATGACAATAATTGTTGGTAATTTTTTTTCACATAAATGTAATCTTGTAAACCTGTTATATTTCATGACCGTGCATTAATTCCCAAAATTCGGTGTCTATGATAAGATTATTCCTAATTACAGTGCACGCAAAAACGCTGAAGATCTCAAGAAAAATTTGGAAAATGTGGTGGTTCCAATGTTTTGCAATGCCAGTATAGGTAACATATTTATAATAATGTCCTCAAAGAATTTAGGTCTCTTGTCTGATTGTGCATACCAACACTTATTAGATGTAGACACATCATCAACTGTGGTTGACCACACAGGTAACTTGCTTGAGTCATCTTAGCTGGTACGACAATTTCTTAATCGTTTTGCTGTTTCAGCCGTTACCGAAGAGCAGGAGGCTAAACTGAACAAGTTGCTGCGTCTCTGGGAATCTAAGTCAAACTACTTCGATGCGGTGGTCATTAAAAAGATGAAAAGCCCCACAAGCTCCTATCAAGAGTATCAAAACAACTTGATCGCCCAGCACTCTAATGCCATTGCACATTTAACGCAGCAAACTAAGTCCACATTCGAAAAGTAAGTGTTTATCATTTTTTACAGCACCGAAAGACGTCGGTCCTGCGCCTGATCTCTCTCCAGTCGTGTCGAATTTTCCGTCCCATCGGGCTATGAGAGTAAAGGAACAGAGAGTGCACCTGTGTATATGTATATGTCACCGTAAGATTCTAATCTATCTAGCCAAATTGTAAACTGTCGAAAGATTGTGAACCGTTCAATGTTCTGAGTGTCAATTTTTGATATATTCATTGTATTTACGTTTTCTTGTCTCTTTCTTGTTGGTTAGGTTAGGGTTCATCATAAATGATCATTAGGTTCTATCGGATTAATATACCTAACAGATTACAATCTACCCAAAAATAATGCGTTAAATTGTAATCTTTCGACAGTTTACAAATTCGCTAGATAGATTACAATCTAACGGTTTTCACAATCTTATGGTGACGGCAGATGGCTAATCTCTCTGGGGATATGTCGCCGTAGCCGAAATTCGGTCGAGACAGGACATTATTTATCATTTGGAACTCAACATATTCACAAGTAAAAGACTTGCAGGAATGCTTCTGACATAGTACTATTAGCATACAAATAGGTACTGTGAAATTCGTACTTAATCATAATAAATGTTTCTTATTTTGTTCCATATTATTTATCTTTAAAAACTAGCTGATGTCAGCGACTTCGTTCGTGTGGTTTATGTTTTTCTTTTTTCCTGTGGGTATTCCTTAATTTTCCAGGTTGAAAAGTAGCCTGGAGAGCCAGGTCCTCAACTATGCCCATGCTAAAAATCACGTCGATCCGTTGCTCCGTTGCGGCGTGATTGAAGGACAAACCAACAAACAAACACACTTTCGCATTTATAATATTAGTATGAAGTATGATTTGACGACTTCCGTGGCGCAGTGTGTAGCGCTGTTGTCTTAACGTGCGGAGGTCCCGGGTTCGATCCCCGGCAGGGTTAATTTGGGAATTTATAATTTCTGAATTTACCCTGGTCTGGCCTGGTGGGAGGCTTCGGCCGTGGCTAGTTACCACCCTACCGGCAAAGACGTGCCGCCAAGCGATTTAGCGTTCCGGTACGATGCCGTGTAGAAACCGAATAGGGGGTATGGGTTTAATATAACTGCCATGCCTCTAACAGGTTAGCCCGCTACCATCTTAGACTGCATCATCACTTACCATCAGGTGAGATCGCAGTCAAGGGCTAACTTGTAGTGGATAAAAAAAAAGACTTACAACTTGCTGGCAGATTTTTGATATACAAGTTACTAAACAGGAGGTGCTAGAGTAGCATTGCTACATATGCTGGGCATAAGCTATTATTCTAAAGTAGCTGGTAAATTCCAAACATACTGGTCAGCCTTCAAATTAACCAAATTTTCAGCTACCAAACGCAGCATCAAGCTTTTGTTGCCCACACAATGCAGCAAATACAGCAGATGGAGATGCAGAAACATGCTCTCGAACTCAACAATCAGGAGCAGAACAAAGAATCCCAACAACAGAACAATGTCCCACAACCGTTTCAAAACAACAATTTCAACGATCAGAGCTACCAACAACATCCTCATACAGGTTACGACCAGAACTTCAATTCTGGTCACCAACAGTACGGCAGTGAGAGTGGCGATAACTTTCCTTCAAATAATAGCATAAGCGGTAACGAAAATAGCTACGACAGTCAAACATTCGAACAAATCACAAGTCACAAGACGCAAGAGAGCACAGAAGAGCCTGATCTGTCAAATCTCCCGAACGTAAACTTCTCACAACCTCCCCCCGGCTTTGAACCTAAAGAGCCTCCCTTAGCATTCCAAAACGGTCTTCCAGATCTGAGCAAACCCCCACCTGGATTTCTTCCATTCCCCGAGATTAATATTGAAGACTTAATGCCGTCTGTACCTTATTTCGAATTGCCGGCAGGTTTAATGGTACCACTTATTATGGTAAGTAATTTTTTTGCTACAAGATACTTTTCGATGAACATGATTTTTAACATAAAACTTGATTGAGTTGACTTAAATTGTTTAACTAGTGAATTGGGGTTCATCATGCAATCATAACAGGATTACCAAACAAAATGACTATGGATAAAGAACACATTTTACTGTAACAATTGAATACGGTCTGGAATAAAAATACGGAATACGAATTTCGGTCTGGAGGGAGGCTTCGGCCGTGGCTACCGGTAAAAACGTACCGCCAAGTGATTTGGCGTTCCGGTACTATGCCGTATAGAAACCCAGTAGGGTTTAATATAACTGCCATACCGCTAACAGTCTACCCCGCTACTATATTAGCCTGCATCATCACTTACCATCAGGTGAAATTGCAGTCAAGGTGACCGTTACACCTGAATCAGTGTAGTGTAATAAAATTTAGAGTTAAAGGGTCCCTATTTTGGCGTGGTCGCCACAACTAGCGGCCAACGGTAACTAGATACAAACCATTAGACCCCGCTAAGATTGAAATAACTATAAATATGTTTTTCTTTGTGATGTTTTATTAAAAATAAGTTTGTTTGTAGTTGGAAGATGACAGATACAAACCATTAGACCCTGCTAAGATTCGGCTGAAGTAACTATAAATATATTTTTTCTTTGTGATGTTTTATTAAAAATAAGTTTGTTTGTAGTTGGAAGATGACAGATACAAACCATTAGACCCCGCTAAGATTCGGCTGCCGCCTCCCGCGGCGCCCAACGAAAGGCTGCTCGCCGCTGTGGACGCTTTCTACGCCTCACCGAACCACGAAAGACCCAGAGACAAGTAAGTTTCTGTAGGATTTAACCACGAAAGACCCAGAGACAAGTAAGTTTCTGTAGGATTTAACCACGAAAGACCCAGAGACAAGTAAGTTTCCGTAGGATTTAACCACGAAATCCCTAGAGACAAGTAAATTTCCGTAGGATCTATCCACGAAAGACCCAGAGACAAGTTTCCGTAGGTTTCAATCACGAAAGACCCAGAGACAAGTAAATTTCCGTAGGATTTAACCACGAAATCCCTACAGACATTTACTAATTTCCGTAGGATTTAACCACGAAAGACCCAGAGACAAGTTTCCGTAGGTTTTAATCACGAAAGACCCAGAGACGAGTAAGTTTCCGTAGAATTGAACCACGAAAGACCCAGAGACAAGTAAGTTTCCATAGGATTTGGCAGAACGCCGTTTGGTATCGGACATAGTCAGTGGTGTGCAGTTCATAGAGGCATAAAAGCACTGCTTACCTAAATGCAAATACGATGATGCTCATTTTTTAATCAACACAGCTTTATTTTAATGATAGAGGTCCATCAAAACTTGATATGAAGAGATAGCTATTTCTTCTATTCTCCTGCATTTTGTGTAGAAGATAAAAGGTCTTCTTTTAATGATGCAAGCACTGATTTTATACGCCATGTTATATGCACGTAACATATGGACCATGGTTTTATATGTGTTTTTCATTGATAAAAATCAGCTTTGTTATGTAAAATGGCTAATGCCATTTATATTATATATTTTTCGAAGTTAAAGAGAAAAAATGGTAGACCAATCCAAATTTCCGGCTGCCTTCTAATTGGGTATTTGTCAAATAATCAAATCAGCAACTTTCATTTTCATACGTCAAAACGCGTCTTCATTAAAGTTCGATGCACTTTTTTACTTCATCGTTCGTTTAAAATGGTTATTCAACATAAAACTATCAGGGGACGCGGATATTACGACTTTTTGGGAGATCTTCTATTTAATAATCATTAAAAAATAATTTTTTTGAATAAGTAGTCAAATACCCAATTGAACCATGTTGGACACGCATTGGCCTACTATTTGATGCGCGTACGGCGTATTCTATTTTGTACTTTGTATCTTATATTTGTTTTAACTTTGACAGCGAGGGTTGGGAGAAATTAGGTTTATATGAATACTACAAAGCCAAAAACGCAGCCCGAAAGAACAAGGAAGAAGCCATCGCCCAAGGCTTGAGACAAAAGTCAAAGTCACCGAGCCCCATACCTAAAGACTTACAGAAACAACCCACCCCGCCTGGCAGAAGATACAGGTATAATAACACTAACAATTATTTACTATTAGATGATGCCCGCGACTTCGTCCGCGTGGATTAGGTTTTTTATTCCCGCAGGAACTCCTTAATTTTCCGGCATAAAAAGTAGCCTATGTCCTTCCCCGGGATACAAACTATGCCTATACGAAGTTTCAAAATTTCATCAAAATCGGTTGAACAGATAGTCCGTGAAAGCGTAGCAGACAGACAGACACACTTCCGCATTTATAGTATGAATATGATGTCACGGACAACGTCAAATTTTTTTTGGAGGATTTTTATGTATCTTATTAGTTGTATTTGATTTTTATTGACGTCATCACTCATCATCGTATAGCCTGTGACACATTGGACGATAATATTATGCCATACCTCACACAATCATCACGGGTAACGATTAGTTTGGCAATTATGGAGGAACGGATGGTTAGTAGCAACGTGGTGGGTCTGATAGGCCTATTACACTGCACTAGTTAGAGCGTCACTTATTACACAACGATAAGGACCAAACTAGGGACCCTTACTCTCTAAATTTTATTACACTACACTGATTCAAGTATAAGGGTCCCTGTGAAAAGTGCAGTGTAATAGGCTTATTAGCTCTAGTTCCCTCTTTCCTATGAGAGTGGAGGCCTGTGCCCAGCAGTGGGACGTTAATGGGCTGTAGTACTGGTGGATGATTAGTTGAACAAACATACACAGCTGTTCGTGAGGCTCAGCATAACTGAATCGAATTGAATGAGCGTAATTTGTACCAGAGTTATAGCTTGAGTGTAATTTGTACCAGAGTTATAGCTTGAGTGTAATTTGTACCAGAGTTATAGCTTGAGTGTAATTTGTACCAGAGTTATAGCTTGAGTGAAATTTGTACCAGAGATATAGCTTGAGTGTAATTTGTACCAGAGTTATAGCTTGAGTGTAATTTGTACCAGAGTTATAGCTTGAGTGTAATTTGTACCAGAGTTATAGCTTGAGTGTAATTTGTACCAGAGTTATAGCTTGAGTGTAATTTGTACCAGAGTTATAGCTTGAGTGTAATTTGTACCAGAGTTATATCTTGAGTGAAATTTGTACCAGAGATATAGCTCCATCACGTCTCACGACTTTTTTACTATAGCAATAATAGACTTTCGCTGAAATAAATAAAACGACAATCATGCTTAGTGCAATGAGGTCTAGGTTTGAACGCACTTGCCTAGAAGATGCCTATTCACTCTTACCCTGAAGGTACTTAAGTTATATGTGGCAGAAAACACGTCATAACTAATTGGTCCGAGGGAGATTTTAATACATTATTGTTACCATTTAGGTCGTTAAGTAAATCGCCAGAGAAGACATCGCCGAAAAAGTCAAAATCGCGATCGCCTTCACCGAGAAGAAAAAACACATGGAGGCGAGAAAGAGATAGAGAGAGTAAGTTTAAAGTTATGTTTTTATAGTGCCCTGAGGAAAGGGTGGGCGTGGCCACTAGGTAGAGCTTCGCTTATTACACAGCACAAAGGATCAAATTAGGGACCCTTTCTCCCTAAATTACACTACACTGATTAAAGTGTAAAGGTCCCTGTGAAAAGTGCAGTGTAATAGGCCTATTAATTCTTATTTAATGAGTCATGAATATTGTAGTCATTGACTTCTAAAAATCCAGCGGGACATCTTTGATATTCCAGGATAACATTTAGCCTTCCTGACGATCTCGCTGGTGCAGTGTTGCCTTAACGTGGGTGGTCCCGGGTTCGACTCCCGACAGAGTCAATTTGGGAATTTGAAATTTCTGAATTTTCTCTGGTCTGGCCTGGTGGGAGGCTTCGGCCGTGGCTAGTTAACACCCTACCGACAAAGACGTGCCGCTAAGCGATTTAGCGATCCGGTACGATGCCGTGTAGAAACCGAATAGGGGTGTGGGTTTAATATAACTGCCATGCCCCTAACAGGTTAGCCCGCTACCATCTTAGACTGCATCATCACTTACCATCAGGTGAGATCGCAGTCAAGGGCTAACTTGTAGTGGATAAAAAAAAAGATTTACGACTTGCTGGCAGATTTTTGATATACAACTTAGTACCCCATACTAAACAGGTGGTGCTAGAGTAGCATGGCTACATATGCTGGGCATAAGCTCCTATTATTCTAAAGAAGCTGGTAAATAGGCATGATGACTGATTTTGCAAAATGGTCAGATTGTGTTCGGAAGTATCCATTATTTCGATAAAATATCTTATTTCAGCAGAAAAATAAGGTTTGGAAGAAAGTATTGGTATTTGAAATTTAAATTTTAAAATTCACGCCAAAACGCTCGCGAGTGTCATGGCGTCGTTTGTCACGTCACTATTGTTTTTACCAATGTACTCTGTGCAGTGTGCAGTAAGCAATCATGTGATTGTCAAAGCTCGAAACCAACAATTGTGACGTCATTGGCTTTTTGGTGTTTCATCCATTATGGCGGATTGGTGTATTTTATAGATTTATTTTATCAAAGTAAATAGCAATCTCACTCGAAATAGAAAAATAAATACGTTTTTTATAATACATGAATCCTATTTCATTAGATAAATTCATAATTTCATTGATTCTTGGTTACTGTCATCATGCCTATACCAAACGGACTGGTCAGCGGTTTCCATCAAATTAAACAAATTTTCAGCTACCAAACGCAGCATCAAGCTTTTGCCGCCCACACAATGCAGCAAATACAGCAGATGGAGATGCAGAAACACGCGCTGGAACTCAAAAAAAAAAAATCGTTTAATATTTTGTCCAGATCGCAGACGATCTCGCTCTCGCTCGCGCTCGCGGTCTCGCTCTCGCAGTCGGTCGCGGGAGCGCGCGGACAGACACGCGGCTCGCGAGGCCTCACCGCCGCGCTCTAGACGCGTGGAACGGTCTAGATCCCCCACCCCTCCCAGTTTTCTGTGAGTACCATTCTGAGTATTCGTTATTATACGACTGCCTGAAAAAAGGAGTTTTCAGGGTTCATGTATGTATGTATGTATGTGAGTTTGTGTATTCCACGATAACTTCTATACGCCTGAACCGATTTTGATAAATGAGGTATCGTTAGAATCCCTAACTTATTCCGCGTGACATAGGCTAGTAAAATTTTAAAAAAAATTGATACGGTGACCATGGTCCCGCATTAAAAACTTAAGTTGAAAAAAAAAAATCGAAAATAAGCTTAACTATATAATCATGATCTAGAAAATGATGAGTAGATTCCAAACATATATAACACTATAGTTCAATATCCAGTGATTCACAAAAAATATCATTCAATAAAAATGTGAATAAGATTCTAATTTAACTAGATTAATTTAGTTTATTAGTTCGCTTTTTGTGGGGCAGTCGTGTTTTTTAATTATTTTAATTGTTTTTCAAAGCTTTCCGTTATTTTTTATGAAAAGGGTAAACGTTTTATTGACTAATTTAAAATGCAAATATTCATAGGTGACTTTTAGCCTATGCGTAGACGGCGGTATTTTCTACGCCCGTGTTTTCTGCTCGTTTACTGTCCATAAATCAGATTATTGCATTTATTTTGTACCTATGGTTCAAACGCGTTTACAGCGCGTCTATATCGAGGTATAGATGCGTGTTTGTATTGATACAAACGCGCGTCAAAAGTTACTAGTATGTTTCGCGTTTGTATGAAGTCGCCGTTTGCAAAGGCTCACCCTTTGTCCTCGGTGCGACAGAAGCGACGCGAATCGAAAAAACACCACAACTACTGTTTCATACTGTCGCGTCTTATCGAGTCGCGTTTGTCGCTCACCCAGGACAACAGCTGGGCGACCGCGTATCTCTGACAGCTAGAGTGTAACGATCGCAATCACCTCTGATTGGATAACGCTCTTCCACTTTTGGACAAAATCCATTAACGCAGCAAGAATACCATAAATTCAGCCAATCACAACAATTGATACTGTAACAATGATTGATGCAGAAGATACGCGGTCGCCCTGCGGGACAACAGGTTAACTGTCACTCGATATCGAGTTTGCCATCAAATGAATGTTTCAACAGAGGTGGCGTATACCCGGGGCCATCACAGCAGACAATAGACCCCAGCAACAAAGGGCACCAGCTGCTGCAGAAGATGGGCTGGAGCGCGGGTGGGCTGGGCGCCGCGGGGCAGGGCATCGCCGAGCCCATCAGCGGCGGCTCCGTGCGCGACAAGCAGGACCAGTACAAAGGTGAGGCAGACTATAGACTCCAGCAACAAAGGGCACCAGCTGCTGCAGAAGATGGGCTGGAGTGCGGGCGGGCTGGGCGCGACAAGCAGGACCAGTACAAAGGTGAGGCAGACTATAGACCCCAGCAACAAAGGGCACCAGCTGCTGCAGAAGATGGGCTGGAGCACGGGCGGGCTGGGCGCCACAAGCAGGACCAGTACAAAGGTGAGGCAGACTATAGACCCCAGCAACAAAGGGCACCAGCTGCTGCAGAAGATGGGCTGGAGCGCGGGTGGGCTGGGCGCCGCGGGGCAGGGCATCGCCGAGCCCATCAGCGGCGGCTCCGTGCGCGACAAGCAGGACCAGTATAAAGGTGAGGTTTCTACACGGCATCGTACCGGAACGCTAAATCGCTTGGAGGCACGTCTTTGCCGGTAGGGTGGTAACTAGCCACGGCCGAAGCCTCCCACCAGGCCAGACCAGGGAAAATTCAGGAATTATAAATTCCCAAATTGACCCTGCCGGGGATCGAACCCGGGACCGCACGTAAAGACAACAGCGCTACACACTGACTAACGGAGGTCGTCAACAAAGGGCACCAACTGCTGCAGAAGATGGGCTATCAATTTATTGTTGGAGCTGCGTAGACAATCAACCAATGTCGAATAATTTAACCAAATGATTAATTAAACACGTATCCTTCCAAGGTACAGAACTACAGACATCATGAGTCTAACTCTCAATTGGCGTGTTATCAACTACCAATTTTGCACGCCACGCCAAGCATGTGGCGTGTTTCAGGCATATTATTTAATCTACTTCCATTTTCTTGAATGTGGCAAAAGAAAAGAATGAAAGGACCTTACAGAAAAGTTATACAAATTAATAAATGGAGTTTTTTTAAGTTTGTAACTCTCCAACTCCTTTAGGTCTCGCTCAAATCGTCAGATTATTTGAATGTACACTTTTCAGCATGTAATTAACTCACTCTACCTTAATCTGGCGCGCTCGAGTATTTCTGATGATCGATTTTATTTATTTACTATTCTGATCTGCTGTCCTAGACAGACCCACCAATATACAAGGCTCATATATGGTGAAGGTACTCTACAGGGTCCAAATTATCCCCCTTTATATTAATCTGAGCACTGGAGTAAATCCAAAAATCCCCCTACTATAAGTTTGCAAAGTACGTCTGTTGTGACTTGTGTGGTGGGACCAGCTTAGATATCGCAAATCTATATACATATATAAAAGCGAAAGGTTACTGATTCATCACGATATCTCAGGACCTATAAAGCATACAAACTTGAAATGTGGAAGGTAGGTTCCTTCTATGGTGTAGACATCCGCTAAGTAACGGTTTTGAGAAAATTCACCCCTAAGGGGTTGAAATGGGGGTTGAAAGTTTATATGAAAGTCCTTTGTTTTTGAAGCTAGATACATGAAAATTGGCAATTAAGGTATTAGTTATAAATAATAAAAACCTGTATAAGCAATTTTACGAAAATCTACCCCAATAGGGGTGAAATGAGGGTTGGAAGCTTACCTAAGGGTTCCCAAGTTTTTGAAGTTATAGACTTGAAAATCGGGATTTAGGTTATTAGTTTTAAGTTATAATAAACTGTATAAACAATTTAAGGAAAATCTATCCCACAGAGGGAGTAATGGGGGTTGTAACTTTATATGAAAGTCCTGTGTTTTTGAAGTTAGAGACTTGAAAATCGGCATAAAGATTATTAGTTTTAAGTAATAATAAACTGCATAAGTAATTTTACGATTATCGTAAAGGGCGTGACATAGGTGTGGAAAACTTGCATGAAGGTTATAAGTTTTTGAAGTCAGCATTAAGGACTTATTAGTCTTAAATAATAAAAACCTGCCGAGGCTATATAGCTGCTATAAGTAGGCCTTTTGCAGCGGGAAAATCTCATAGGAAATCAGAAACTGTACGCGGACGAAGTCGCGGGCGACCGCTAGTGTCACATATATGAAGATTTGCGAAGATTGGTAAAAATGAATTGATGTTCGTTAGTCTTGCTTAAACTCAGAAACGGCTTGACCGATTTTGATGATATTATTTGTGTGTATTTGAGTGGGTCTCGGGATGGTTTATATTCACAATTGGACTCGGTAAGGGGTTGCAATCGGGTTCTAATTTCAGGGCAGGGCTAGCATAATATTATCAGTCACAATATAGGCCGACTTTTGAACATTTGGTTTTCCCTGCAGGAGTTGGAGTGAACTTGAATGACCCCTACGAAAACTTCAGAAAGAATAAAGGTGCAGCATTTATTACAAGGATGAAGGAGAGGGCCCTGGAGCGGTCAACGTGATCGCCGTAATCTTACGCTAGGATGTAAATGTGTACAATTGCAGTTGTGTGAATGAGATATGATTTATTTTATCTAAATCATCATAATAAAGTTATATGAATTTAACTTTACTCTATTTTATTAAATACAAAGACTTCTACACTTTGAATTGTCATTTATTTCAACAAATCACTATGTGATATTTAACTCAGTTTTAAAGCTCAAAATCATCTTCATAGTTGTCTTTAAATTCTGCCAATCTATCTAAGCTCTCTTTGTAATCAGCTTCCTCAAGCCCCAATTCCTGGAATTTATGTAGTTTAGCAAATTTAATTCTACTTACATCCCTGTGCAGTTTTTCAATCACATCTGCTATAAAATTACCATTGTGGTACCCTGCTATAACTGGACAGCTCTCTACTTTTTGTGGCTGGTTTTCACTCTGAACAAACCCATACTTGTTAAGTGTATTGGAGAAAACATTTGGAAATGGTACTTTCAGTTCCAATGGTTTCTCACGCACAGTAACATTGGTTGCAGAAAGGAAATTGTTAGCTTGGAAATATAATTCAAACATTTCCTTGACATTACTGCACCTGTATGCAGCAAGATTCATTTGTTCTTTAGCTTCTTTCGTGGGCGCCTTTAAATAGGATTCTGGAATTCCTCTTACAGTAACAAGCTGGAATATTTTATCTGTGGCAATCTTACAGCTAGGTGTAATAGAAGTATACAGAGGCTTTGTGGTATTATTTAAATAATCAATGAGATATTCAGATTCATTTATACCAAATGGCATTCCAAGTGATGCAGCCGCCATCTTTCTACCATACCCAGTCATATCAGCACATATATCAGACATTGTATGAATATTACTTTTATTCCTATATTTTTGGCTCAGTGTGTCAATAGCTGATGCCAGTATTGCAGAGGAATGATAATATTGTTCTGGCTTATAGTTAATGTGTTCAAATACTCTAGGGTTGCCTGGCTTTCTCCATCCTTTCTCACCAGTACATAAAGGCACAAACATAGTAGCACATTGAGACAACTCTTCAATAGATAGTGCCATATTAACTAATCTTATAGAGTCTTTTAAAGTTGACTTTTCTCTTTCATCTTCAGTAGAAGGGTGGTTGTCTGAAAAATGTGATGCTATTATAGGGTATGCTAAAATACTCTTGGTGTAATCATCTGTCAAGTGTTCTATGCATCCTAGTGCAAGGCCAGAGAAACCATCAGTGCAATCAAAACTTATATTGAATCCCTGTATACTGTCACATTCCTCCACATATTTTCTGATTTTATCAGAAAAGGTTTCTCCAAAATCAGATTTCCACAGCAACCTGCCAGAACAGCTGTAGTCAAAGCTTTCCTGAAACGATATTAACATTAAAATATGAATGCTAGGCATATTTATTAAAAGCGTCAAGAAGAGACTAATTAAAATGTATGACCACAACATAAGGATTAGATAAAACATTGTATTTGTAGAATAAATATCTTACGTTTTCATCTCCATGTTGATATTCTTTTATTACTTGTATGGTCCGGGTATGAAATCTAGGATACAAATAGTCAGTCCAGGTTTTTATATCATGTTCTAAATTATATTGTTTCTCATTTATATTTGAAGAAATTGCACCATCAATGTCTTTTAAGAATTCATTTTTACTGGCAGCTGGTTCTTCAATCTTCTCTACGGTATTCCACGGAAGGTCTTCTTCTACTTGAGATTCTTCTAACCCTCCTGAACATGGCAATGTGTTTAAAGAACCTTTCAAATCCGCCAATAGCAAACGAGGGGTATAGGTTACCTCTCCGGTCGAGGTCTGTCCCTCCCGATATAGAATATCATGATTACATTCCGCTTTTACTGTACCAGTGTAGTCAAAACTTAGTTCCTGTATATTCCAGAAGTGTGCTCCAACATAGTTCGAATAATGACCGAACTGTAACGTTAGTATTTCGCGGGTGGACATGCTGTATTGCTGAAGATTTTAGAAGGCATGTATGGAATGATGTACTTTGTTAAAGTAAGTATCACGTATTCAGTGTAATTTCTTACTAAAATAATGAATTCAAGTATTAATTATTATCAGACACAAGTAACTCATAAGGTTAAATTATTATCAACAAAATTATAAAACAACAATAGGGCCCGTATAATGTCTACAAATGACAGCTACATATGTTACTTGTCTCTACTACTACTACTTACTTAATTACTACTTGCTTGTCTCTGACAGCTACATGTTACTTGTCTCTGACAGCTACAGTGTAACGAATTAACGATTTCAATCACCTTTGAATGGAAAACATTCTTCCACAATTGGCCAAAATCCTTTGACACAGCAAAAATACCATAAATTCAGCCAATCAAAATAATTAAGACTGTAACAATGATTGATGCCGGTTTTACACGATCGCCCTGCAGGGCGACCGCGTATCTCCTGCTTCAATCATTGTTACAGTATCAACTGTTGTGATTGGCTGAATTTATGATATTCTGATTTGAATGATTTTATGGCGACCGCGTATCTCTGACAGCTACAGTGTAACGATCGCAATCACCTCTGATTGGTAAACACTCTTCCACTATTGGACAAAATCCATTGACGCAGCAAAAATACCATAAATTCAGCCAATGACAACAATTGATACTGTAACAATGATTGATGCAGTAGATACGCGGTCGCCCTGCTGCAGCCCTGCCGGCTAAGAATGGTCGCAATATCACATCCATACAGTATCAAATATTGCGATTGAACCCGATATCCCACGACGACCTTGGTTCTTCTTTCATATAAAATCGGTTCGCTGGGTCACCTCTACTATCAGTCCTCTTCGAATTGGTCACGCCTGCACCCCCGTACCCCGTGATCACTCTCTTACATTCTCTTCTCGTCCTAAACTTCCCTTTAAATTATACGACGTTCTTCCCCCTAAAGTTCCCCGTCCCTTGAATGTTGAGTGTGTCCTAATGTTAGCCTATAGCCCTTATGTTATGTATCTTTGTAAATATTTAAAAATTAAAAAACTCAAATTGTAATTTGTACAAGTAGATCCCTATTATTATTTTTATTTTTATTTGTGTTTGTCTCTTTATGGTAAGTCTATTGTTATGTAGAGTGGTTTACTAACAAATATATAAATATGCCTTCTATTACAGAATGTTTTAGTAATTTCGGCACTCTATAACCGGCCAATCTCCTTCGTGCCTCCCTCAAGTTACTCGACAGTGCATTGTGCTGGCTTGGCACTACTCAAAGCCATAAACCAAGAGAAGAAGAAGAAGAAGAAGAAGAAGAAGAAGAAGGAGAAGAAAGCCTAGTTTGACGTAACGTTTGTCGTGGTTCAATAAACGACATCTTACTTCAAAAGTCTTACGTGACACCAATTTTCAGCAATTATTTTTATCGATACTTTTTTTTGCCTCAACGATCCTTTACGGACAGTCTCAATGGTACGCGAAGCCAAAACCATGTTTTGGCATCGATGCAGTCCTTTAATGGTTGATGCAAAAGATACGCGGTCGCACTGCAGAGCACATGAGTGAAGCCCTTATTCAAATTCAAATACTACAGAGACTCAGTCGCTGTTGCCGAACTCGGCAAAGGAATCATCATCAAAAGCTGCATTGCATCAATCGTTGTTACAGTCTCAATTATTGTCGTGATTGGCTGAATTTATGGTATTCATGCTGCGTCGATCGATTTTGAAAATCGAGGAGTGAAATCTCCCCGTAGTAATTATGTTACTTGAGTGAAATGAAGTGTTTGCGATCGTGACATTATAGCTGTCATTTTATATAGTTACTAAGGATACGTCCGTACTGCGAAAATGTCATAATTCGTGCGAAAATAAAATCGCTGGTTTGATATAATTTCACGCGGAGCGATATACATATTTAAGCGAATATTTGATGCTGTACGGAATTGACACTCACTGCATACGTAGTGCGAAGAAGTTGAAATCCTTACGCGAAATACGTCGCGCGCCTGTTTTCGCAGTGCGAACGTAACCTAAGTATTTCAGTCAAAGTGGTCTTATTAGCTACCATAGACGTTATCTAGGCTCAGAAGCGCTGGAACTCAGACTCGTAAAGCCAGTTAATAATTAATAAAAAAATTGTTCGTGGTCCGTTTTTGGCGGCTTAGATCAATTTGGCGGGAAATAAGTCAACAGAGGCGCGTATTTTAATCTTTTGTTTTGAGTTCTCTACTTGTAAAAAATAAAGTAAAGTAAATTTATATTGTTTCTTGACCCAAATTAAAATAAACGAGCTTATACGCGTGGCAGGGATAAAATTAAGTAGAACCTACGAATAAATGGTAATCTTGATCTTATTAATTCTGTGAGGTTGGCGCTCGAGCAGGTGATCGCCGCTTTTGGAATTTCAGTCCAATGTAAGTACTTAAGTACTTACGAGTACCTATTTAGTCCAGCGAGGACTGAAGAAATAAATTATGTAAAGATATACTTACTACCAAGTAAATATGTTCCTTGCTTACTGCACAGATCGGCCTTTGTGTGGCCCGCTAAAAGCTCAAAACCCAGTTTAGAATTTCGCGAGTTAGATTATAATCTAACGGTTTTTACAATCTTACGGTGACAGATATATAATTTCGGATCCGGATATCGTCCCTTAGCTTACAACACCGCCCAAGTCGAAAATTGGCGGTTTTCACATTTGAATGCCTTTCGATGGAGCTGCTCATTGCGCGTCTAACCATTGGTCACATGATATAGATTTCAGCCAATCAGAGCCGTAATTCGAAAAGTAGTGACAGCGCGCAAGTCGGATGGCCTCTCAACACCGCACAAGTCGTTAGTCTGTCATAGTTCCGATGGCTGTTGTGCTCAAAATCGCAATGTTACCTTAAGCATTGCTTTATTAGGTACGTTTAGCGATTGAAAAAAATATTGAGATTACTCAAAAGTACCTGAAAAAAGGCCATAGCAGTACAATAGAGTGTAAATTAAAAGGTAAAGAAATTTACCTTCCACAACAATACATGGCCATAACTAAAACCCCGCTAGGAGTGATCCTATGCCTTATGAAGCTCGTTATTTGGACTATACATTTTTTTACCGACTTTATTATTTATAAATCTATACGGCCTGGTAAAAAGACAGGTGGCCCAGTCGTCACAGATGCACGTATGCTAGAATACAGACCAAATGGCACAATACTACAGCACACATATACTATACACAGCTATAATACCATATATAAGCGTAAGTATGATGATTTGCAAGACCTAGAAAGTATATTACCATCTAGTTGCCACTCTTTCTAAGATGATCTTCCGCACAGCAATCGCTAATAGGCCTATTACACTGCACTTTAACAGGGACCCTTACATTTGATCAGTATAGTGTAATAAAATCTAGGGAGTAAGGGTCCCTTAATTGGTCCTTATTGCTGTGTAATAAGCGACGCTCTAACTAGCGGCCACATCCACCCTTACCACAGGGTCCTGTAGAAAGTGCAGTGTAATAGGCCTATGAAGACTGCAACTAACTATTAGACTAGAGATTTTGAGTATTATTTTTTATTTTTATAATTTTATTACTATTATATATTGTTTCGTTGGAGTTTATTAAAGACTATGTTTTAAATATTATTTACCAATTAAAATAAAAAAAAATAATTGCACTTACGCTCAATTGCAGATACCTCTGTTATAACGATTGTTAATTATTCTTGAAATATTTCTTAAAAAAAACATTTCTTTGTAAATCATCTATTAATATCTTATTTCCTAACATTTTCGCAAAGAACACCGCCTTAATCTAATAAAATATCAGTCAACACAGCTCAAGTCATACAATAAAAGCCAAAATAAAGTAAATCGTCAAAATAAGTATAAATAATTATTTCTTAACCGCTAAATAGGGTATTTAATAAATAACAACAGAAAATATCCACCGATTTTTTAAAATAGACAGTTTTTTTCGTCTCCTGTAAAGTTGGAAAAAATGACTTATGCGGTGTTGTTAGCTAAGGGACGATATGGATATTTATATTGGTAAAAAATAATATCGGTTTCGGTTACGGTTATGGATATTAAATTATTTCGGATTATCCGATAGTTTCGGTTACGGATATTAATTTTTTAAGGAACTGTAAAATGAAATACAAATAAGATTATATTCGACTTTAATTGTTATTGTTAATTGTAACTGTTGGGGATTTGTCAGTTTTTGTGGGTTATCTTTTTCTAGCGACAACAATTCTTCATACTTATCACTGTGTTGAGATTTAAGGTGAAGTTTGAGTAGTGCCACCTCCTTTCCGTGATAATTGTTTGCCACACTGTTTACATTTTGCAAAATTTACATTCACTTCATCAAAAAATGACCAAATTAAACTAGATTTAGGACGCATTTTTCCAGTCACTGACAATGTATTTACTAATTTACAATAAACCAGACCTTTAATAAGTAATCGTAAAATGAATTACATCGTACGTAACGTAATCCCACAATAACCTCTAAAGTTACGACTAAAACGGGCGCGCGGTGGTCTGCCGGCCGGGCAAAAACAAAAACTTGTCACGACGTGTCATATTTACTATAAACTTATAATTTATAAAGTATAACCCGTACGAATTAGCTGTGCATCTCGCGCTGTGACGTTATTAGGTAGCGGGAGAGGTGTCGCATTCCAGCGGAGTGCACAGTTAATTCGTACGAGTAGTATTACTATTTAGTTAGACTCCGCCCTATCCGAAACTATCCAAAACTTTTATTACGGATTCAGTTACGGTTACGGATATTTTTTTATTTCGGATATCCGATAGTTTCGGTTACGGATATGGATATCTATAACAACACTACTTAAAACTAAAGCTACGAGGGTTCCAATCGCGCCCTGGTCTGAGAAGAGCCCACAACAAACTCAGCCGGGTTTTTTTTTCATTATCACTACATTGCACACACACATGCACCCAAAAGGGATCCGTAGCCGACTATTGTAGCCGGTCAACTTATTCATTTAACTTATTACAAAATAGCGCGAAAATGTAAATATGTCTCATTACATTATACATTCATACAGTCCATTCATTCAAACTTCAATCCACACCAACGATTTTGTTTGGTTTGGATTGAAGTTGAGCTACCAATGAGGTATATTAAGTTTGTCATCGTCTATCCAATTCTGCAATTGATGAACCTGCCTATGAAAATCCATAATATTATGACATGGAATAGTTGAGTAGACTATGAGTATACTCAGTTTTTTCTTGTTGAGATCAACAAGAAAAGACAAACTCGCCGATTTTATTTTGACACCATACACCGATCGCCGGCCCCTTTAAAAAATGTGAAGGGTTTCGGCCATAGTCGACCACGCTGGCCAAGTGCGGATTGGAAGACCTTAGAGAACACCAAAGAACTCAGGGCATGCATGATGCAGGTCTCCTCACAATTCTGTGACCGTCTGAACATGTCAGACTTCAGAGACTGCCCCCGTATGGGGCGGTCTGCTGTGGCCGGCCTGTGTGGTGGGACTGAAAGTTGGGTCTGCGTGCCCGAGCATCGATCCATCGAACACCCTAAAGCCTAGGCCCAAGGCCGCCAGAAATCACTAGGCTATTATCGCTTTTTTAATTTTTCGGTCTTCATCAATAGATTTAAGCTTGATTCTCGATTCGATTCAAAGGACTCAAGTAAAATGAATTTGTCTTTGATAGATTCGACAAAAATTCAGCTTAGAACTTTTCTGCCTTACGCCTAAACGAATAATAATCGGTAAGCACTACAAAATATAATGAAAACCTACAGTCGGACAAAAATGGTAACTACAGAAAAACTCAGTTATGCTTATTTCATTTTTATTACCAAAAAATTATTAAAAATCATTCAACTTAGATTGCTTATTCTAGATCTACTAAACTTATTTATTTTCTAACCTTATAACTAAACACTTATTCAATATGGATGTTGAAATACTGGCAGTGGAAAAATACAATTCTTGATCATAATATTGTACATTTATTACTACTCATCTATTTTCATTATCTCAAGTTTTACAACTTGACTATAACATGTTACATTGTGTATCTGTTCTTAATTTATCGATTTGGCTATAGTTTTTTGTGTTTATAATAATCATTAGCACTTCATTATCATTTCATATTAAAGCGTTAGTAAATTTTAAGCAAGGTTACTAGTAGTCATCTAATATAGAGAGTATAACTATTTACAAAATTGCACTCTTACATAATCAAACAGAAAACTATTCTAATTTAAAGTAGGACCTACCTAACGAATAAGTCTAAATTCTGTACTTAAAAAATATAATTATTATTAGAGCCGCTATTCTATTTCGAAAGTACATTAGTTAGATCAACTACCGAAATTAAACTTCATCAATCCACTCAAACGTCACGTTACTGTACGACCTTCACTTGTTTATTTGAGATACTCATATTACTACAAAATCCAAAATTACACTTTCAAATCAGCATTCAATTTTTGAACCACAATTAATAGAGGCCTGTTCTATACCTCATACTTAATCCCAAAAATAATTTGGGAACCCACCGTTTTCAAAATAGAAATACCTACATGATAATTCATCAGTGTCATAAAGTAGTTCTATACATTCAGAGACAGTCTTTCTTCTGACTTTTTATTCAGATATAAATATTAATAGTACTATTGGTGCTAATAATTAGCACATTAGTTTGGACATTGTCAAAACTGTATTAACAGAATTTCTAAACTAGAATGATAGTTCTAAATGTATAGACCCTTTCATTAATGCTCCTTGCGAAAAGGACGCCGTGAGATTTAGACCTGTCAATTTGGTTGTTGTGCCTTGCATCTGCTAAGGCATTTTAGAAAATTCAACCCCTAAGGCCTCATGCCTTAGGGGTTGAATTTTCCAAAATTATTAGCCTTAGGGGGTAAAAAAGGTGGATAAAGTTCGTATGAAAATCGAACATAACGTGAGCGACGCCAAGGGCAACAGCGAATTGTAATATATAATCTATTTCATAAGCTGAGCGTTTACTAACACTAAAACTTGCGGTAGACAGAGACAGTCGGCCTACAATAAGACAGCTCGATATTAAATTACCAGACTTTTTTTATTATTTAACAAATTACGAAAGGAAGTCTAGCAACGAATACTACTTTTTGGGAGTGTGTTTTCATAATTTGAGCGATCCGGATTTAGATCTAAAGCGATGCTGTAAAGTATGTGTTTGCGCAGGTACATAAACACAATGCGCCTTTATTGTGGTTTTTGAACGCGGGTATATTGTGTCAGCCGCTTTTCGCTCATACTTATTTGCTTAATGTTAATGCAAAGCTACTTGATAGCACCTTAAGAGCATTCAAGAAGTTTGGCGTCACCTATACCTATCCCTAAAACGATTACGAAGTTCAGCCAATAACTGTAAAACTGCTTTTTTGCTTTGCCCTACCACCAATAGCAAGCTACATATCACAGTTTTATCTAACCTAAATTAATTTAGGTGTTAAAATTCAAAATTAGTAAAACGAATGTTTTTCTATTAAATATTAATTTTTACCTATTTTTTTTCAAACTACAATAGCGCGAGCAACTATGCTGGTATGATTAATAATTATATGGACTTCGAAAAGGTAAGTACTACTTTACCTTGCATTGTGTTTAATTTTAAATTTAGTTAGGTAGTTAATTCAAAAAAAATCACAACCAAATTCTTATAGAGAATTTAAGCAGATAAATTTGCACCACAAACTCAAATTTAGAAATTTTTCAACTTAATAATATAATAATACAGATATTCTTTACTTGCTTTAAAGTAACACCATGATTATAAATAGCTCTTTTTTAAACCTAAATCAAACAAAATAGAACACCTCAATCGAAATTTACTGATTTGGCTACTTAATTAATGTTATATCCTTATTTTTTAAGTTAGTACCACCTACCTATAAAATAACTTGAGAAAGATGTTGTATTGAGAAAAGATAATATACTTAATTATGAATCCGGGTTCATTTCCAAAAATTTATTGCTTTACAAAATACTACCTTTCTAGCAAAAGGCAAAATATACAGTAACATAAAATAAAAAGTATGTTTAGCTTTCTTATACTGTATTATTTTTTTATTTCTCCAGCAATATGCCTACAGAACGCGTATGAGAGTGCTATCCGAAAAACTGGATGATATTAACAATGTTAGTTAACAATTCTAATGATGAAATGACTTTGTATTGCTTAGATTTTTTTGGAAGTACACAATTCCAAAACGGTTTTAGCACTGTTGCACGTTTTCAAAAGCGTTGGGCATTCCCATTTGACAAAATATGAGAATAGATAATAAACAATCGACAAAAATAAAAGAAAACCTGGGGAGTTACTACTATCGCCTAAAGCAGTACTAAGTAAAATGACAGTTTTATGTCACATACCTTCACATCCATAAAATAAAAATTATGATGCTATAACACAAACTACAACAATTTAAAACAATATGGCTTTAAGCCATAGTAGTATGCCCCCTGAGTCTCATACATTTCCAGTAAACAGTGATAGTACAGCCAGAGTACAAATGGTGCCATCTAGGTTCTCGTTCATACTGAGTTAGGGCCCGATAGTTAGTGTAGTGTAACAGCGACGCCAAAACTAGCGGCCACGCCCACCCTAACCATAGGGTCCTAAAAAAAGTGTAGTGTAATAGGCCCATTAATTAATAATTCTAAAATTAGTGCCAATTTTTTTTCACAATATTTTCTGCAGAAAATGATGGCACTAAATTTTAGACTTGTTTTAAGAATTGTTAATTATATAATTATAAAATAATAAAACATGTTCAAATCCATTAAATCAATCCATGCATTTTCTAATGCATGAAATAACTCAAGGGGCTTTCTTATTAGAAATTCGGCTCAGATATATGAAATATTATATGACAAGATTCGAAATTCTGCCAGTGTCAACATATAAAATGCACATTATTAAGTAAATATATACAAAGCGGTGGGATAAATTTAATATACCCGCTACGGTTATTGCTACTGTAGTGATGCTTTTGTATACAATTTGCAGTACAAATGTCTTGTATGAAACATTTCAAACAGGGAAATTTTGAATCTTTGTAGCAACTGAATGTTCCAACCACAATTTGTATGAATTCCTTTATTTATGATGTCTACCAAGTACATTCAGTATACACAAAGTCTTGTTGACAATCTGATGGGTCCAAATTGTACCCAAAACAATTATTATCAGTTAAAATTAGCAAATTAGCTCGAATTTTCAAAATATTCTTTGAAATTGAACGGGATTGGTTGAATTGGATTGATTTCAGGTCTTGACATTAGTTTAAATCACAATTATTTGCCTGAGAAATGTTTCATGGGACAGTGCCAGTATTATGACACATACAAAATGTATCAATAGAGCAGCAAAATATGTTTTGTACTGAACAGTTGGATACTAATATATAAGATTCTTCACTCAAATATTCTATCAATAACTTTGACACAAAGAACAAAAAAATTACAAATTATTCTTCAAAAATAGTTAATGGTACCAATTCTATTGTAGACTCTGGATCTCCAAACTAAATTACATTGACAGGTCTAAATATAGTGCTATAATTTCAGTGTGTTCTTTACTGAAAAGGAAAGCATTAATTTTAAAGCTGATAGCTAATTTAGTTTAGAGATTTACAGAATTAGCACCAAAATGATACTACTAATTAGTTTAATAGCTTAGGAATTAAAAATATATTTTACAGTGTACGATATGTAACGAGTGTTCCATTTCGCAAAACGTAAATACACTTATCTGGTACAGACTATCACTTTCGACTTAATAATTAGTAAAAACCACACATGACATTACACATTTCGCTTTCATATCATTACTGATTCTCGCTCCTAACTCTAGTATTACACACAAATAGTGGAACATTACATTGGACACTAAACTACACAGTAATTTTTCATACACATTACTTTTATCTGTGCTATCCTATAAAACTAGGATTAGGTAAGTTCAGACTATTTAATGTTTAAATACCATGTTATCTTTATTCTTTTTTATTAGAGATCCTTACGAAAATTGCAATAATGTGAACTAAGTCGGAAAAAATCTTGTCTTCTGAGAGCTTACGTGGCTGCGTAAATAGTGAAAGTTACACAATAACAATGTATGGTGGAGTTGTTCAAAAAAAGCTCCTCTCAAAAAGTTCTAAAAAAGTCTGTGAGAGAATATATTTATCTTTTAAGGTTGACTCACAATAACCATTTTTATGATTTTCAAATTTGGTCTAAGCCAATGCTATACTTGCGAAGGTGTTTTTACCGACATAGTATTAATTCTTATTAAACAAATATGTTAGTCAACTCAAGTATTTAATTAAGATAAACACTGTCCTTTGCACCACTTAATTTAGATGAATATCATAAGAGATATCATACAAATAATGTAATGTGCAAGGGAAAATGACCTGCGGCCGGCATTCAGATTAAATAGTGCTGGCGGCAGTGGCATGTGTATTGAGTGTATTAAAACCTGCCCACTGCCCACTGGCTATATTGAGTAGAGACTATTAGGATTATTAGTGCTACCCGTGCGAATCAGGGGCGGATCGCTAGTTTCATATAAGCAAAGAATACCAGAGAGCAGGTTTTCTTTGTAATGTACCTATAGTCTGAGAAATCAACAAAGCATTATTCTTGAATTCTCTGATTCTTGTTGACTAGTTTGATTAAATACTTGGCTCAATCCTCCTTATATGTATGACATATCACATTACATTATGACATAATATTATATTTATGACAAGTAATGTTTGAAAAATTTGAACAGTGTTACACGAGACATGTATTATAGTTCATGTCACAAAATAAGTCCCCTAGAGGCAGCGCTAGTGGTCACATATTTAAGAAATTTTTGTATGTAAAATGTATATAAAAAGTTTTCATGACTTCAGTGAATATTACGTATTTCAAATGTGAAGACCATGGCACTATAAAAGAAACGTGGAGACCTGCATCGTATTATATGAAATGTTGATCATATATTTTAGATTTGTACCCTGCTTACTAATTATAGTTATAGTTTTCTTTTAAATTAATAACTACTATGCAAGCCAAGTAAAATATTTTTTGCAAAAGAAGAATTCGAAACCTTCCGAGACTTACGAAGCCTTGCCAATAGTCTTTACATTTGAAATGGATAGTAAGATGTTTTCTCATTCTTAAATAGTGCGAACTTACCATCTGTAAATATTCTTGCGACTTTTAATGGGTGCGTACACTCATTTTTGCACTTATTTCACTTTTATATTTGGAAAACTACACTACAGCTACTATTTCATCACCTTTTCTTCTCATTATAACACAGAAGCGTTAGAAAAGTCTTTACACTAAAGCCACTCTGTTGACAAGTGGGGTTTTCCGCCTGCTTGTATGCGATTGTGTGGAAACTGGTTGGTAAATGTAGTTTGTCTTTGCCCGTTTTGCTGGATGAACTGAAACAAAATAATGATTATTTTAACTCAAAAGTCAGCACAATTTGTATCATTCAAAAGAATGTTTCAACCCATAAGACGGTAAAATAACAGCTACAGTGTACCAATCGCAATTGGTTAACATCATCTCACAATGGATTTCAATGCATTGTTATTTATTGCAACTAGATTACCACATTAATCGCGAACAGTTAATACCTATTGTAATAATTATGGATGCAGTTTTTCTACACTTGCCCCGAGGATTCTGTGGGGTTAATATATGTATAAGTAATCTCACTAAAAATTACACTAAAAAATAACTTTGACACATAAGTATTAAATTTACTTTAAATTCCCACTCAAATTCGTCAATACATCAACAGCTTACACTCCGAGCAGAAATTAAAATCTGTTGTACTGAATTTTCGACTTTAAATAAGGTACATATTTCATAACTTTTTGGTACTAAATAAATTTAAAAAAAAACATAGAAATATTCAGAGTTTCGACGCTTAAATTCTATCAACGATGGAGTGGTATAAATTTTCATACATAACATAAGATGTAAAATCTGAATGATGGTGAAAGTATAAGGAAAAAAATTAAATTTTTAAATTATTAAGAGGAACTTACTTGTATAATTTTCTGTAAGCGATAGGTCTAGTTTGACGTTTTTCGTAACATCAATGTCGATCTCTTCGTAAGAATGATCAAGTACCTGAAAATTACAATTCATTAAAATATAACATTTTACTGGGTAGCTCAATGTTTTTATTACATTACTAGATTATTAGTCCGCGTGGATTTTTCGATTTCCGCGGGAACTTTTAAATTTTCCAGGAAAAAAGTAGTTTGTCCTTTCCCGTGATAAAACCTTATCCCTGTACCAAATGTCGTCAATATCGGTTGAACAGATGATCCGTGAACACGTAGCAGACAGACAGACAGACACACTTTTGCATTTATAATATTAGTATGGATGATGGGGAGCTTTAGAAATTAATTTATAACTTAATACAAATTGGATAGACAGTAATAAATTTGTACTAAGTGAAATCACGTAATGCAGATATTTGTTGGAACTCAAGTTCTCAACTACTCAACTCAGGTACATGGCCTATTAATCATCATATGCAACAGACGTCTTGGTGGCAACAAAACGTGCCGCCCATCATGCCCGTGCTTTGTGTGCTTGTGTGAAGCGTTTCTAGGCAGTATAGGTCACCTCGATATCGCTGACGTCTTCGCCGGACTCCATGTCTGCGATGTAGGAGGTGAGCGCGCCCGAGGGCCCCGTGGCCAGCAGGCGGTACGTGCCGCCCACCATGCCCGTGCCTTCAACTTCCTCCACCTCCAACTCTTGGTCTGACACCTCCTGAAACAAAGGGAAATATTGTATTAAGTTATAACTTTAAGTGGAACAATAACAGACTGCAAATTGCAAAAGTTAGACTTTGAAAGTTCAAACCGTACCTGATCCCATGATTATTATCCTATGAAAATTTCGTAGAGTTTGGAGAGAATATGTGTGTTACCAACGAGTCACTCCTAATCTAGTCGCAGTGGGACATGTTGGGAATATTTTGGAAGTTCGGAGTCACACTGTTGCTGTGGGCGTTTTCTTGACTCTTTGGGAGGAAAACCATGCTCTACAATAGAATCTGTTTTTCGAACAGGTGGTAGAGTCACGACATTTCTTAATTGGCACAAGTTGTCCTACGTGAAAATAAATAAATCATTTCAATGAAAAAACAATGGGTTGCAACCAGTAACAGTGTGACCGTGCAGACGGAATAGAAGGATTCTTTGTTTAATCACAGAATAAAAAAAACGTGATCCTGTATTGTTGACATTATGTCTTGACATTGGGCGTTTGCTATCGTATCACTGCGTATTTGCATTCTCAAGAGGTCAGTCACAGAGGATTATGTGAATGCATGTTTTTCGTTCAATGTCAACTGCTTATCCCACACAGTGCAATATTAACGAAAACGAGAAGATATATTAATAAGCTTCTATTGTATTACATATTAATAATTTGATTTATAACCATAATTTTGATTTTTATTTATTGTAGTCGCTATTATTGGCTTACAATTTTAAACAAACAAAAAATCTATTTCAAAAAATTGTTGTATCCATTTCCGAAACGAGTCTATAATAGCTAAAAAGTCATAAAAGAGAGGAACTTACTAAATCAGTGACCTAATTTAGAAAGTTCCTCTCAACTGTTCTTCTTTATCGCTTGACGCCTTTGTAGGGTTCTAGGATATAATTGTTTATTATATCCTTATATTTTCCTCCAGTCCGTTTATCTCCATGACATGACACATCAATTTTAAAAACAAACTAAATAGTTAGCGCCAATCAAATAGTCGTCTATGAGCGGAGGTTTTTTGGGCAACTCTCGAATAAACTGTCAAAGTATGTTCCTTTCTACGCGCGAAAATATGCTATTGCGACTCGTTTTGCGGTCAACTTCAGAAGCGACTTAATGATTGGGCGCAAGCTTTACGAGAGGAGAAAGGTGTAGACGAATCGGTTTTATGTCGACGAATATAGAAGAACAGTTTCTTTGACATCGGCATCTATCTCGAAGTCTTATTTTATTTTTAACAACTACAAGTTATCCATTGACTGCGATCTCTCTCTATGGTAAATAATGATGCAGTCTAAGATGGTAGCGGGCTAACCTGTTTGGGGTATAGCAGTTATATTAAACCCATACCCCTAATCGGTTTCTACACGACATCGTACCGGAATGCTTAATCGCTTGGCGGCACTTCTTTGTCAGTAGGGTGGTAACTAGCCACAGTCTAAGGCTCTCACCAGGTCAGACCAGAGAAAATTTAGAAATTATAAATTCCCGAATTGACCCTGCCGGGGATAGAACCCGGGAGCTCCCACGTTAAGACAACAGCGCTCAACACTGCGCCAGGGAGGTTGTGTTCATCGAGCTCATCGGGTTGGCGTCGTAGTTCTTAAGACTTATACCTAAAGACATCAGAAATGAGAAGACCCGTATTCTACCACCACCAGGTAAGAACCGGTCCTCCATTTCTATAGTCCAGCTATAGAAGTCTTATACGAGGACGAGTGTAATATAGCAGTCCTGCCTGCTCAATAACAATTTCCTCCTCCTCCTCCACGGCCTCCTTCATACCGCCATTCATCTCGAAGTCTTAATCGAGCTCTGCGGGTGGACGTCAGTCGTTCTTAAGGCTTATACGTGATGGCATCAGAAATGAGGAGACTCTTAGAAGAACCAGTCCTCTGTCCAGTTATAGAAGTCTTATAAGACGACGAGTGTAATATAGCAGTCCTACCTGCTCAATCACAGTCACAAAAACAGTCTTCTCCTCCTCTAGAGCCAGACTTTGACATCGGCATCTATATCGAAGTCTTCATCGAGCTCTGCGGGTTGACGTCGTCGTTATTAAGGGTTATACGTGATGGCATCAGAAATGAGCAGACCCGTAGAAGAACTAGTCTATAAGAGGACGAGTGTAATATGGCAGTCCTACCTGCTCAATTAACAGTCTTCTCCTCCTTTACAGCCTCTTCTTTGACATCGGCATCTATCTCGAAGTCTTCACTGAGCTCTGCGGGTTGACGTCGTCGTTCTTAAGGCTTATACGTGATGACATCAGAAATGAGGAGACCCGTAGAACCAGCAGTCCCCTGTCCAGCTATTGAAGTCTTATACGAGGACGAGTTTACACTCGTGTATAGCTATATTACTATAGCAGTCCTACCTGCTCAATAACAGTCTCCTCCTCCTCTACAGCCTCTTCTTTGACATCGGCATCTATTTCGAAGTCCGCATCGAGCTCCGCGTCCGCGTCTGGGTCAACGTCGTCTTCAACTTCGTTGTCGCTTCCGAAACCGCTGTACTTCATTTCCCCTCGCTCTAACGCTTCGAGGCTTTCTGGAAAACATAATACAATTCTGTATCTTTTTCTAATTGTGTTCAACAGCGATAGGCCTAATTTATATTGAGAAGTTGCGTCCTCCATCCCCAAAGATCTTTGTCTTCTTCAAATTTATATGGGACCTACTAGTCTACTTTTACTACTTTTATTAAAATTACTTTTATTACTATTAGACTTTTTAAGTCAATTTAAAACTAGGTGTTTTTAAACTTAACATTAAGCAACTTTCAAAAAGCAGGAGGTACTCAATTTGACACGTATGTATTTATTGTTAAAATTTATATTTAAAATCTTAGTTTTAAAAGGTTAAAAAACTATTTACCTGGATACACCATCGCTTTTTTGATTGCTTGTGGGTCTTTTCTTGACCATTTTTGAACTTCCTCATCCATTTTCCCCACTTTCGACGGGTTCATTGCCCATAAACAACCTGTAAAAGCAATGTTGTTGATAAGTTACTATTCATATAATAATAAGTTATTATTGTTAAGACATCTTAATTTGAGTTGTTGTCAATTACTCTACCTTTTCTTTGACTGCCATTTGTTGAGGGTTTCTCTATTTTTTCGAAACATTTATTGAGACTTAAGTTGTGTCGGACAGAGTTCTTCCAACCATTTGGCGCTGTTTTAAAGTATGGAAAGTGTTGACTGAAACGATAAAAATATTTTATTAGTTTTATCACCTATACCCAAAACAAAACACAGGGTTAATTGTACACTAAGTTAACACTTACCACATAAAATTATAAATCTCTGAAACTGGTAAGCTTCCTGTTCTAGAGTTCTTTAGTGCCATCGCAATTAGACACGAATACGAATAAGCCGGCTTAGGGAAGTCACCCGCCACTGTTTTACTAGAATTATTTACATACTTCGCTTGGCTAGTGTCCACAGTGAATGCATTACTCACTGAAGTTTTAATTAATTGTCTACTGTTATGTAGAGATGAGTTATCGATCAGTATTGTCGCGTTTTTATTACTATTCGCTAAAATTGTCCTAGATTGCTGAGCATCCAGTATGTGTATATTACCAGATATAATAGTTTTAGTTCCTAAAGAATTTGTTATTTTATGGCTACTATTTAGTATTGAACAGTTTTTATTGTTAACTTTCAATATTTCCGACTGGCTTTTAATCCGTACAGTAGGTGTCACAGTTGGTATGGTCGCTGTTTTAACTTTACTAGTGTCTAAATCCTTCAACAAGTCTTTTACTACGGTTCTATCTTGTTTCCTAACATATATGACCATTTGTGTTGCTTCTTCTAGCTTCTTCGGCGGAGGTTCTTCTGATTCTTGGACCTTTGAAACCTTAATGGCATTCGGTGAGAACGTTAAATGACTTTTTTCTTCCTTTGGACTGGATAACGACGTATTGTTACTAAGATCATCATTATTAGCAGCCGAAGTTAGTAACAGATTTGACGCCTCTTCTTTAACGATACTTTTGACTGGCGTTTCCGCAAACGTTGATGGCATAACCGAATTTGGATTTACCATGACAGCATTCGCTTCGGACCCGTACAAATCCAGATTATGGACAAAACTTGAAGAAGAATTGTTTAGCCACGTCACAGAGTTGTCTGTGTCCATATCTAATAACGGTGGAAGTTCTGAGAAATTTAATCCTAGTGAGTCCTGTTAAATAAAAGTCAGGTTAGTTTTGTTATGAGTTATAAGTAAAAGTATTATTATTATAGTATCAAATTTACTGACACTAACAGAAAAATCTGTTATACTGCTCAGATCCGTTGCTATTTCATTCTTTATATCCATGTCCAGCATGTCTTGGAGTGAGTCAGTGATGTACAAATCCATGTCTGAGCACGCCTAGAAGAGAAAGATTTTTTCTTGAATATGAGATGATACCAATCAAATGCATATAATATAATATTTTTTGTACCCATTGATTTATGTACCGATTGTAGTAGATATACCCATTTAATTGATACTAATAAGGGTACAGAAATCAATGTTATTTAATCGATAATATTATTTTAATATTACAACTTTCAGTTGAACTTTCGCGCCATTTTTCTTTCATAAAATAGCGATCATTCTTTCGTGACGATACGGAGATAGGAACAAATTCCACTACTCGGTAGTGAAACCTGTTTTTGTATTTTGGTATGCGATGCCCTAGCCGTGAAAGAGTAAGATAATGTTTGTGATGCTATCTCGTTTCCGCTCTCTTAAGGACGGAAAAAGTAAACTCGTGCGGGCTAATTATGATAAATTAATGGTTTAGGTACTATTATAAAGTAACATTGACCACTCGTAAGTAGTTTCCTTTAGTAACTACTGGTTAAAGAGTAAAACGAATAGGTAGGTAACTAAGAATACAGTAGAATGAAAATAAAAATGACAGATAAGCACTTTTTCTGTATTATTGACGACTTCTGCTTAACTTCTTATTAAAATACGTTTTTTTGAAGACCTACATCAACAAGTCATTTGTTATGGAAGTATAGTGAGTAACTTTAATCCCCGAATGGGCGACTGGTTCTACCTAGTGGCATACCAAAAAAACCTAGACGCCAAGTGGTACATCGGAAGGCTTCCAAGTTTGGGACGTTAATATTTTTTGTTGGAAGTTGGAACACTGCCGCTGTTACTATAAATAAACTTGTTCTGTTAGCCGCGTGCTCTCATTGAACATAAGTTATTCGAGCAAAGGATAACTTTCATCCTCTTCCGATAGGAAGTTAATTTGAATAACCTAAAATAGATTTTATCTGAGGGATTTTACCTAATTCAAAACACGTTCGAAATATTGCAGCATCGGTTCACAAAAAGTATTGGTAATCAACTTCCTTGATCTTTTTCAATACATTAGAAATAAGTATTCACATTTTGTTGACTAGCGAAACTGATAAACTAAACATCAATTTAGGTTTAACGAAAGCACAAATTTTTGTCACACAAGTCCATGTAAAGATAGGCTGTCTATACAAGTAGGTACCTATTGTACGTAAAACACAGAACAAAAATGTCTCTGTTTGTGTCTTTAGAACTAGAGGTTTCGTAGTCATTACCTTTTGTGACGTTACAAAGAAGTGAACAATAAATAGAAGAAAAAAGCAGAGGGTATGAGTAGTCAAGGTATAAAGATAGCCGAGCATAAAATACGGTTCATGGAAAGGTATGGGAACGACAGATGTGATAAATCTTATCGCTCGACGATTTCTATACGCTTTACAAGTTTACAACAAATTCGGCGAAGTTTCTGCAGTCTTGGTGCCTTTTCAGGCCGATGCACAATGCTGTAATAGGACACATAGGTACTTTCCTATGTTTACTACATTTTCCTGTAATGGTATTTTGATTTTATTTATCAGTTTCGGTGAGAACTATTTTCTAGTAGTTCCAAGATTTCATGATTCCCGTGGACTGGGAACTAATAATAAATAAGATACTAAAAATAAGATGCATTATCTACTTTTAAACCCTAATTTTCCGGGATAAAAAGTATATATCACCGTAAGTCTGTAAAAACCGTTAGATTATAATCTAACTCGCGTAATTGCAAACTGTTTCAATCACAATTTAACGCATTATTTTTCGGTACATTGTAATCTGTTAGGTATATTAACCCGATAGAACCTAACTACCTGGTTATTTATGTCGAACCCTAACCTAACCTACAAGAAACAGACAAGAAAACGTAAATACAATGAATATTTCAAAAATTGACACTCAGAACATTGAACGGTTCACAATCTTTCGACAGTTTTTACAATTTCGCGAGTTAAATTATAATCGAACGGTTTTTACAATCTTAAGGTGACATATATAATAGGTTCATACTTATGGCCTTATGGCGCGAAGAATCTTGCGTATTAAAAACATTAAAATTAAAATCGTAACAATGATTTGCATAAATATTAACATAGGACGTCTGTATCCATGTTTACATTCGATAAACATACAAAATATTTTGAATGCGAACCGGGTGCACTGACTGATAAGAATAAACGTACGTAAGTACGATATCTTCGGCCAATCACAGACTTTACCGGTATTTTTAATAATTTACCTTCCATTAATCGCTGTCGTAGACATTTCAAATGATAAGAGCTTTACTATTTCTACCTGCTCTAAATCTTATTCATATTTGGCGCTAACAGAAATTTGTTTGAAGCATTCATAGTATAAAATATATCATCAATGTGAGACAGACCAAATTGGGGTGACAGAGGGAGATAGCTATAGAAGATCGAAAGAGGGTGAACCGACCCCTAATGACATCGCAGGCCGCAGCCGCCATACCGCGCCCTTATAGCCAGCGAAAGCCAGGCTGAATGCATTTTTCTATGGACTGCTAAATAATTAATAACGATTATAGGTTATTTTACTATAAAAAAGTTAAACTAATAAATTGTGAAGTATTCATAAAAAAACAATCATTATTGACATTCTTAATTATTTTGTAATAGGTTTAAGCAAGTAGGGACGTAAACCTTTTCCGGAATGAATACCTAGAGCGGACGGTATTTTGTTACAATCTGAATCGGGTATTCTTTAAGTAAGGAATCTAATATCTATGATAGGTACTTATTTAAGTATCTGCTACATTTTGTAATTTAAATCAGTAATAAAAGTCTTGCTAACAAATGAACTTAAGTACCTAAGTAGACTACAAATGTTAGCAATGTTTAATGATTAAAAGTAAAACTGATTCAGTCATTGTCAGTAATAAGATACTCGTGGAGCTCTACCTAGGTATTTCTTATTTTTCTTTGCATACCTATAGAAACGTGACATGACCGCTTATTATTCAGTCTCTTTATGTTAAAATGTATACAGGCCGAAAACGTCTGTAGATCCGTCTTGCGAGTGGCCGTGTACCTAGTGCCATGCCTCAAGAGGGCCATGAACTCGCTCTTTATTACTAAGAGTTCATCTCGCTTACGTGCGATATGAAATAGGAACTAATAAAGATATTTTTAACTCTTACATCTAATGATAAGAGGTTGAATTAACGCAGTATTTGTGAGAGGCCCTTTCTGTTTTAAATTTGGTGAATAAATATATTATTTAGTTATTATTATTACAATAAAATCAAGGAAACGCCCCGCAGTCTCGTGCTTAGTGCTTTTAAACGTCAGGTTCAAGTTTCACATTTCCACCTTGGTGGCCATGTGGCTGTTTCATTAATTATTAATACTTAATAATTTATCAGAATATTTTAAAATTTTAGTTATAAATTACACCCACCTCTTACTTAAATTAAATAATTTAATAACATTATTAAAGGAAAAGTTTTGGTAGGTATCCTCACTAATATTATAAACGCGAAAGTTTGTGAGTATGAATGTATGGATGTTTATTACTCTTTCACGCAAAAACTACTGAACGGATCTGGATGAAATTTGGCAAAGAGATTTAGTTATAGTCTGGAATAACACATAGGCTACTTTTTATAACGGAAAATTAGAGTTCCCGTGGGAACCAAAAAACCCGTTCTACGCGAACGAAGTCGCGGGCATCAGCTAGTAAATAAAATATAGGTAAATAGGCAAAGAAACTGCAGTTTCTCAAAAGAGTCCTTAATATATTTATTTCACGTAAGTACCTAGTACACATTGTGCCACTTATGAAATGTGACTACCACCGTCGAATAAAAGAAGGTACCTATTTTACACTATAAAAGGACAGACCCACCAATATACACAGGGCTCATATATGGTGAAGGTACTCTACAGGGTCCAAATAATCACCCTTTATATTATTAATCTGCCGCGCTGGAGTAAATCCAAAAATCCCCTCTTGGGCTCCCCTACTATTAGGTAGGCATACAAAATATATGTAGGTAGTTCTTAACAGTTGTTCATTGAACGTTTTGTCTAGATTTACGTTCGCTAAACTTGTCGGCACTTATGAATGAGTTTTATCTATTCGTAATATAGGTACATAGATATATAATTTAAATTAATTAACATATTTTTGTATACAATAAAATACCTCATAGAAGGCCGTGTGATGAATCTTCTTGGATTTTAATAACAAGTATTTAACATAGGTATAATTATTCTTATTTATTAAATATAGATCATAAATTACTTAAATGAAGCTAGGCCCGTCTACTACATACCTACCTACTTACTGGTCATTTGTTGGTATCAGACATTATTCAGACTACTGTACCTAATTTTCTTAATTTTTTTATAAAATAGGTACGATTATCATTTCGCTCGCTTCTAATTAAATTATAATTAAATATAAATACAAGCGTAGCGAGCGTTAATATATTTTTTATTTAATTTAACACATACGATCCTTATGTCATTTTAGCAGTAGTCTAAGTACTCTATGCATTCACAATACATGCTTAATATTATTTCAGCCTGATTTGTGATTTTTCAATACTTGAAATCTCTTTAGAATCGGAGGCCCAAGATCAGCACCTTATTAGGTCATAAGAAAACAGCGGTCAACCGCTATCTTTTAAATATTAATTTTAACATCATCTATCAATAAAGGTCATTTTGTACCTGGCTGTGTAGTGTGTACGGTCTACGGTTTGAAGGACTCATAATAAAGTAGGCAGGTAGGTGTATCACTAACAAAATCAATGCGGCGGCAATTTTTTCCAGTTTCCTTTGCATTCTTTGCAGACTAATATAATATACCTATCCACCAGACCATCGAAATCATTATTTTTATAGTTCGTAAAATGGCGATATACCTAGTTACCTACTACCTACCTATCTCATCTCGTATTAGAAGAATATAAATATTTTGCCTAAGTAATTAATTATTTAAGTATATAAATAATTATTTTTAATATATTATATTTTAAAATTAATTATTTAATTTAAAATGATAATACTGGAAAAACAGATTCATTGCAATATTTTCAGCCTTCAGGGATAGGGTCACCATCCGTCCGCATTTGTCCCTGACCCTAGTTTGCAGGGCTCGATGTCTTCTCTCATATGTTACTCTAAATAATTCTAAATTACAGAATCTACAAGATTTTCAAAATTAAAAATAAAGGAAGAGCGCATTTTACAAATTATTTGAATAGGTATTACTGTGTTACTAAAATGTCCGGAGGCGAAGAAAGGAAGTGCCATTATTATACGCGTAAATATGGCTCATAAATTTGTGCGTCCAGCTTTTTTTCACGCACTTAAGTAAGTTTTGCTATTCTAGGTTAGATTTCAGCACAAGTGTAAAAACTGCGGGGGCCAAGTAGGCGCCCGCGCTGCGAGGGGCCGCGTGTCCTCGAACCTGACCGCGCGCGATCGCCTTGAACTCGTCGTAGTCTGCTCTCCGAACAAATTACCTCAGAGTCTACGCTATACGTTGGCGGCCGAGCATTACCACGAAAAATTGTAAGTAGGGAAGTACTAAAAACTGACGTGGGCACTAGGCTTGTAAAGCCAGCTTGCTATCGACGACAAAGTAATTTCCAGGATTAGAAGAAGCAGTACCAAAAGTGAAGTCTTGTATTGCTAAAGTATTGCTAAGTAATATTGCTAAAAGTATTAAAGTAAAACCGGGGATCTATTAAAAATAATCAGCAATGTTATTGATATAATTGCACCTTATCTTGCACTAATATTTAATGAGTCTGTAGATTCAGGATCCTTTCCAGACCTTATGAAATGCAGTATTGATTCCACTTTTTAAATCTGGTAGTAGAAGCGACCCCAATAACTACAGACCAATTTCCATTTTACCAGCATTCAGCAAGATATTTGAGAAAATTATAATTAACCAACTGCTTCTGCACTTTAACTCAAATAAACTACTTCACTCAGAGCAGTATGGTTTTACTAAAGGCGGATCAACAACCGATGCGGGAGCTAGTCTGCTAAAGCATATATTCGACGCGTGGGAGAAATCACAGAATGCTATTGGTATTTTCTGTGATTTGTCGAAGGCATTCGATTGCGTTGAGCATGAGACGTTTTTAGTTAAGTTGAACCATTATGGAATCAAAGACACTGCACTGGGCCTCATTGCATCTTATCTCAGTGATCGCATTCAAACGGTGTGTAAACAATGTGAAGTCGTCCGGATCAGCCTCACTAATGGGTGTTCCTCAAGGCTCTATTCTGGGTCCCTTCATGTTCTTGGTGTATATAAATGATTTACCATATTACGCCAAAAATACTTATATTAATTATTATTGTAGCGATATTGTGCTATTTGCTGACGACACGTCTTTGATAAATATGAAGACGTAAATAATGCAATTTCTCAAGTCACTAACTGGTTTACTGTAAACAATTAACTTTTAAACGCAAAAAAAAACCAAGTGCATTGAATTCGCATTGCCGAATACCAAGTCCACAGGAAACATAATTTAACTGTAAATAATGATATTTTAAAAATAGAAGAGACCACTGTATTTCTCGGGATGAGGTGCAATTTATAATTTAAAACCGCGCGAATCCCTTAGAGAAATTTTAGGAAATAGGTATTCTTAAAGTTGTCTCGCAATATATTTATAGTAAAGTAATTTAATCTTCGTAAAACAGATCATTCAAAATTACAAAAAATATGCGATCTGCATGATAGGCAAACTAGAGGCCGCCATAGACTCGTGACTCCATCACTCCGCCTCAAAAAGGTCCGAAGGTCATTCGTGGGAATGAGCATTCTATTTTATAACAAAATTCCACAACCTATCTTAAACTTGCCTTTACAAGTCTAAGTCCATTAAAAGTATGCTCCAGAAAAAAGCTTATTATACTGTTGAAGATTACGTAAATGACAGAGGAGCATGGATTTGACTCGCTCCAGCAATGCTAAGAACAGCTGTTACTATATTCTACAAATTAATGAAATTGTTTTTTTTTTTTCAAAAGCGCAACTGCCGAGTTTCTTGCTGGTTCTTCTCGGTAGGATGGCATTCCGAACCAGTGGTAGATTCACTCGACGATTCAAAAGTACTTGTAAAGGTTTATTTGAATAAAAAAATATTTGAATTTGAATTTGAGTAGGTAATAATAATAGCCTTTGCATTCCATGTACTGGAGTCTGGAACTATATAACGCCTGCAAGCAGACCATGTTATCATGTGAAGCCCGTATAATATCTCCCTTCCTCTAGCGGTTTTAAAAATAGATCACCTACAAAATCTCGATCGATAAGTGCGCATGGAAAACCTTTGATCCAGTGGAATGATTGAGTGATTAATGAACGATCAGGGCATGAAGTATTTTAGAAAATAAATTAGCATAGCAAGTAATCGTAGATTACATTGTATAGAAAGGTAGAGCTTTTGATGAGATAGGCACACAATAATCTAACTTGTTAAAGTTTATATGGGTAGAAGAACCTGTGATTTAATCTTTTTTGAATCTTCTTTTAAAATTCCTTGGACTACAGCTACTGGATACTTTTGAATTTACTAGCTGTAGCATTATATTACCTATGTAATCATATAGGTATTTTGGAATATAATCAAGCGTCTGAATCGAGACTTGGTTACGTACTTTTGATTAAAAATATAACCATGGAAACTTGGTTGGCGCGAAAAATCCGACGTGTTTCCTTTATGCGCGCGCAGTGGTAGGTCGAAACAGAGGGGTTATGTATTGATTGGATACGTGCGACGTAGTCACTCCCCACCGCACCGTCTACTTTCCAGTTCAAAAGGGAGGGAAACTGAAATATTTCTCCTCCGTATGAACTTTCAATATAATTTTTACCGTCTGCACTCAAAGGTTCAACTTTATGGGAAACTTTATATCAGAATTAAAAAGTCGATAAAAAGAAAAAAAGGATAGGATTAGATATTAATCAGGGATAACTTGCTGAAAATTGGTTCACAAGTTTCATGAAATGAAGTTTGACTTGCCAAAATAGCGACCTATTTGAAGGGCGAAACGTTTGCACTGGATAAAGTCCATAATTTAAAAAAAACATGAATTCAAAATAAAAAAAATAGGTAGGTACCTCAGAAGGCGGTACCTACTACCGTAAGAGAACCATTTTTAAATTACCAGTTTGCAGTTTACATGGATTCAAAATTTAGGTAGATACATAAATAAATAAAATCGTGTTTGTTCGCAATTTGTAGAATGATGACACCTGCCGGTTCGGGTCAATGTCCTCTTCGTAATAAGCGTTACTGAGTCCAACTTCTTCAATAAAGTATTCATAATTTCGTTTATACACAAAACTTCTTTTGTAGTGAATATAGTTAGGTAAGTAATTAGGTATTTCTATAAATATAATATTGGGTTGCTGTAACAAGGACTTAATAAGAGGAACTTTGGAGGTCGTCAAAAGCGCCTTGACATAGTCAATTTCTGGGAAATCCAGGACGTTCCGGGGACAAAATCCCCGGAACGTCCTGGATTTCATGCTCTCGCTTGGTATACTGGGACTTATTGTTTAAAGCGTGGTTATTTGACATAATTAGGTATTTTCTCAATCCTGACTCATGTTTAAATCGCCAGAACTGAGAAGTTGTGAGTTGTTACTTTTTTAACTTTTGTTAGATCAACTTTTCATTTGCGAGGTTAGGTGCAATTAAGAATAAGTAGGTTCCTAAATACCTAGTCTATTATCAGGGCTAATGGTTCAACGGCGAACGCCAATAATGCGGGCCATAGTTCAGCCACATTGCTTTACTAAACCTTTTAAAATTAAAACATCCAAAAATCTTACTCAAGAATCGATCTTACATAGATTTAGCATACCTAAAATCCTAAATAATCCTTCATTTATGCGGTCAAAGTACGACAAGAGACCTAGTATCTACGGCTAAAAATGAAAATCCATTTCAGTCTTCCAGACATCCGAAATGCGTGATTCTTTCGCGCGTCGTCATAACTTTCAAGAAACTTAGTTTTTAATATTTAGTGAAGTATATGAAAATTGTTACGAGTGTTATGTAAATTGTAATAACCGTAGGAGTCAGGCGCCTATAAAGCTAGGACAGCTCCGGTCAAATTCGGACAGATGGTATCCCTAGCTTTAGGATTAGACCTTGGACGACTTAAAATCCAAGGATTAGAAGTTAGGACGTGTTTTGTGGGACTGACAAATTAAAAGATACTCAGGAAGGCAACGTTAGGCACAGGGACTGAAAAACAGATTCATAGAGGTTACAGAAACATAAGTGGAACAGAATCGAAGCTGTAACCCTTTTGAATGTGTTTTTAATTCTGTTGACCCGAAACACTTATATTTCTGTTACAGAAACGATTCTGTACCAGAAATAAAGGGGTTTAAAGTGTTTCAAAGTGTAACAACTGAAATAGCGACGTTGCCAAAGTTATTCGATGCGACGCGTAAATTCAAATTTGAGCCTAAGGTAAAGGCACTAATAGTTGCAATTGTTTTAAGAAAAACATGGCCATATTGTCAGTGTGTGTAAAGTCCAATGAAGTGAGAAGAACGCATTGTCACACCGTGCAGTTTGTTAGGGCATGTACCTATTAGAGTTACAGATAAAAACACTTAGTAACAGAAATAATTGCTAAAAGATTAATTGGGTTACAGGATCTTTACTGTTTCCGTTAAAAGTGTTTGTTTTATAACAGTTTCGAAAACTGTCTAAACCCCTTATTTCGGTTACTGTTTCAGTCCTTAGTTAGGCACCTCATTTGTAAAAGATTAGTTACCAAGGTAAGCTTTTTATTAGATGAAACTTTTTGTTTTCCCTTACTTGGAACACCAACCGTTAACATTGGGGGAAGAATGTAACGGCTGACGGATTCAACCACAGGTGTGTTTGTGCCGGGTAGTGAATTAGTGATGGGCAACTTTTAACTCGTAAGTGAATTATAAAAATGAGTTAGCTCGCTGCTCTTCTATAGCTCAGTTCATCTTTGAGGTCCTCTACCTCCTATTGTTTCGAGCGACGATGCAAACGTGTCCGTTTAAGTTAAAAATATAAGGCAAAACTGTTTATTAGTGTGCAATGGAGGAATAGGTATTGCCTAACTATTTAATATTATGTACCTGCTAGCTGATGCCCGCGACATCGTCTGCTTAGTTTTCGTTTTTTTTTCAATTCGTGGTAACTCCTTAATTACCTATATGGGATGTAAAGGGCCGAGACACAATGCCTGAACCAAATTTCATCAAAATCACATTCCCGTTTAATACACCTATCTCATGACCATAAGAATCATGAGAAAATTATGAATGATTCGCCAAGCAAAGAAACTACTTCACTCTTTTCTTTTAACTGAGCTGTTACTCCCATCTCTAGTCATGGGCCACTCGTCTCGTAGTTCGTACCCAGAAACTTCTAGGTAGGTACCTACTAACTACATTGAAAAACACGCACTCATTGACAGGTTGCAGCCGCCTTCGCCAGTCCCTTTTTCGTTGAGTGCACTTCCCACAGTGTAAGTTAGATCAGTATAACAGTGGCAGAAAAATACTCAGCAGCAGAAAAATAGGACCTAGTACATTATTTTACGTATAACCCAATTAATATAGGACGAGACGGCCATAAATATCTCGTCATCATTAATTTATTAATGCTTTATTTTCTACTTATAATGTGGGTAAGTACTCTTCGCGATACGTTTTCAACAAGCAGTAATAATAATCTAATATGTAATAATAAATTGGTACATTTTTTTCATCTAGAACAAAAGAGTTTTTTTTGCAACTCTAGTAGCTACCTATTACTCTGCAGTACTGCACCTTACGAGTTATCTATGGGTATCTAACCGTAATCATCTAATCGGTAATCGTAGACATCATCTAAGAAACGGTTATAAGTAAATTCACCCCTATGGTGGTGAAATGCGGGTTAGAACTTTGGAAGTTTCCTATGTTTTTGAAGTTACAGAGATAATAAACCTGTATAAGCAATTTTACGAAAATCCACCCCAAAGGGGGTCAAATGGGGGTGGGAAGCTTACATGAAAGTTCTATGTTTTTTTTAGTAAGTGACATGAAAATCGGCATTAAAGTTTTGTCTTTAATAATAAAAACTTATTTTATAAAATTCTAACCTAGGTATGGGGCGAAATGGGGGTTGGAACTTGGAAGGTTACATGCAAGTCCTTTGTTTTTCTATAGTCTGTCTATTGTTGTTCTTGTAACGTTAAGGCATGAATAAACTGGCGGTTGACCGCGACTTCGTCCGCGTGGAATTACGTTCTTAAGAAATTTCAAAAAACTGAAAAACATAAAAAAAAAATTTTTTCACCGAAAGCACAAGTCCAAGTTAGATATCCATGAAGGATATCTAACTTGAACCGCCGAGAAAATTGCTTCATTAGTAGGTATGTACAGTGTACACGTTCTCTAGGGTGCTCAAGGAGTATTCTTTCAAAATTTTAAATTTCTAGGTTCATCCGTTTGGGCTGTAGGTTGTCTGTCAGTCACTCAGGACAAAGCCTGAAAGATAGACCTTTCGCAGCGGGAAAATTCGAAGAAATGCTCATAGAAAATCAGAAATCAAAAAAGGACGAAATCGCGGTCGACCACTAATAGTTATAGTTGCATTATGAAGGGGTAATCCATTTTTCTTGTATGGATTTAAGTTAAGTAACTTTCATAATATTTTTCTACACTGTGGCCTGACTACACACACAAATATTCGTTCGATAACACATACACACACAAAGACAAGGTGCACTCATTGTTAAAACATTTTGAAATTCTCACTTGGAACCGGCCGTGGGAACCACTACTTCGTAGACAGAATTAAAATAGCCCTAAAATATATTTTTATTGCGTAGTGAATGTTTTTAACGATATCTAATTATTTTAACTAATTATTTAATTGTGATTTTTAATCGAAACAAATGCGAAAATATTATCACCTATTTAGATTATATAGAAGTAAAAAGTGCAAAAGATAAGTTTATCAATGTGAACGTAGTTGCAACTTTTACAACCAAACGTAAACTCATTGACGGCAAATTGGCGCCGCTTAAACTACAACATAGACTTTATTCAATTCTTATTGTTCAAATACAAGTAGGTATTATGATCATTTTGTATTCAAGTATTTTGCCATCTAAGTTGTACTTAAATAATAAATAGTCGAAATTATAACACGATTATCAACTCGAAATAATTTTAATTACTAAAATAGCTTGGTAGAAATAATAATAATACACATTCCATCCTTATCACTCAGCGTGTGAATGAATGTGTGGAAAAGAGACAAAAGACCAGAGGTTTTGTCCGTTACAAATATTTATAACCCGCGTGTTTGTAGACAAGAATTAACCACTGTAATGTATTTAAACCCAAAATACGACATGAAAAAGTAATTAACTGCTTGTTTTCATCAAAATTGCATGCTATACCACGTAACAAATGTTTTTATCAAGACTACGTAATGAGTTAGTGTGATTTCCCGCCACTTTGACAGAATGTCATTTTTACAACATAAATAAAACGCTGTTTACATTAATCTTACAACATATTTTAGCCATATTAACTATAATTCGTGTAAGCAATCTTGTTGAGACGTACTGGGAATGAATGACATTAAAAAGAGCGGGATATAGCCGTGTTACTTTCTCATGGTACTACTATAATTCATACACGCAAAATCGTATTTCTAGATCGTAAATCCGACTTACCGAATATTTATTCAGATAAATATCCTTATGCTCAATAGAATAATCCTGAATTTCACACATTTACGTATTTAGCGTCATAAAATTGACAAATATAACACCACTCACTCCATAGACTACACTCTGTTTTGCTAGTAAATGAAAAGGTACACAAAGAATGGTTTGCATTTCTATTGGTGGAAGCGCACCACGTGACCGTCTGCAGCCAAATGCCATTGGTTCCAATGTCGCTTTAATTTGATGTCATGTAAGTTAACCTACTTTTTTTCAATGAAACTGATGTTTTATGATTCATTAAACATGCAAATTAATTAAAAATAAATAAATAAATAAATTTTCTTTTATTTGTCACAAACTTCTAATAAATACTTACTTCGATACTTACCAGCTAACATGACTTGTCGACTTTCAACAACATGGCGGGCGGTTTGTTTACACCGGCATGACAAGGCGGGAAGTATTTACGTGGTTCATGTGGAGAAATTCCTGAATTTGGCTTCTGACAAATAATTATATTTCATGAAAGAATACCTTTATTTAATAAAATAATTAAAATGTCATAGCGTTATTATTATTTATTTGAAAACACGGCACATGGGCGATACTTTTTACAGAACATGCAAGCGCCCTCTACGAAAACTTGAATTTTAAGGCGGGAAACTTGAAAATCGTTAACAAGCAATACGTCAGCAACAACAGTAACAATTAATATGAATACTATTGATAATGATAATATAATGTATAAGCTTACAGCAAACATACAAGTTTCGTGTGCGGGCAGCTCTTAGTACTGATTAATTCAACCAATAAATATTGAACTATTCGGGTTTTTTCCTAGTAAGTAGTTGAACTGCACATAAATAATTTTAATTACTGGGAATAAGTAGTCGAAATCACTACTTGGACAATGTGATTTGGTTGAATGAACAAATAAATGAAAATTAATTCCATCAGTCATATTTCCGATTTTTAAGTAGGTACACAGCTATTAATTATTATGTCGTTCACTAATTTTAAAGTGTAATCTCACATAAAAATATTATTGAAAAACACATACATACACTTTCGGGCGTTCAGCTTAAGATAAGACATTTGTGTAAATCCATTATTATGAACCAAATTATGTCACAAAATTTCTTGTTAGGTAGTCTTTTAAAGAAGTCTTCTTGCTAATGTTCTAGCTTTTACTAGGAACTTTTGGTTTTGCCTTAACTCTTTGCATAATGTTTAGTAATTAAATTATTATATTGATGCTACAATTACAATAATTATAAAAAAAATATGATTAAACCCAAAAAAAATTACACCTTTTAATTAAAAAAAACAAGTTCAATAAACTAACTGCTGCACTCAGAGTAGCATAATGATTTTCTTAAGTAATGGATAAGCAACTCTGAGTTCAGCAGTAAGTGAAGCTCAATGACATCAATAATAACAAAACTTAACTAATAATAATCAGAAACAGTCACAGGCCTGCTATAACTTTCCTATTTAAATTATTTTAAGAATAAGATGAAAAAAGTTAAAAGTATTTTAAAAGAAAAGTTTACTAGTAAAGAACTGAAGAAGGCCAAAGGTCAGTAAGAAGAAGCAAGTTAAAATAATGTTTTGCTAATATAAAAAATTAAAATGTCAGTTAAAATGTGTAATCCTACTAATATTCTGACTAACTGATAACAGGGTCTACTAATCTATCAACTCTTGACTACTAAAATAACAGTCTGAACATTATTATAATAATTAAATAATAAAACCATGAGACGTTAGACGACTCTCACAGTTTTGTCAACTAGGCACATGCATATGGCGGAACATTAAGCTTTTTTATGTGTCTATACACATACAACAACACAACGGCAAAAATGTCGCCAGCTGATAGGGATGATAGCTATATCAAAAATAAATTATTTCGAACTGACTATTCCAAAAGATCTAAAATTCACATCCTCGGTTAGTTTTAGGTATGATAACCATTTTAAAATATAGATTAAAGAAAAAAAGTGCGTTGAAATTTTATGACGTCACAATGGTAAACTTCATACAACTTCATACTAGAAGTGCGTCTCGTAAAAACTCCATCAGGAATGTATTGATAAAGATGGACCGAGAACTCCCTATTCCTAATTGAAGCAAATACCTACTTATCACTATCTCTCTTCGACTACCCAATATTGTGGTATAACAATTCTTCCTGATTGGATTTCCGAATTGGGATGGTATTAGTTGGATTAGTAGGTACATATTTTCATCAAATAGGCACAATGAGTGCGAACTCTATCTGCATAGTTTCGTGCATCCGATTCCACACAATATTGTGGCCCACGTAATTTTTGTCGCTGTGTGGTTGTGGCGCGTTTGATTGGATCCTAACCAGCAACATAAACATTAAAATTTTGATAATTTTATGTTTCTCTGCCTTTTGTACATGTCATATGTGCCTAACCTTTTTATTTTTTTACCAAACATATAATTATCCTTGAAATTATCTATAGTGTTCGATTGGGCTACAAATGTGATATCACTGGGTAACACGTTAATCTTGAAGTTAGTTGTAAAACCACTGTTAGAGGTTGAAGCGGTGGGCACAAATGGTAGCACTTTTGGTTTTTCCAGACGTTTCTTTTTGTTTCTTCTTTTTTCTGTTGACTCGTTGAGGTAAATACTCTCTTCTAGATAGTCTGATGGTTTATTCTTTCTCTTAATTGTTTCTTCAACAAGGAATTGTGTAGTGGATATCAGTTTAGGCTTCTTGGAAGGACTCTCTCTATGTGGCACATCATCTAATTTCTCCAATAGGTTGGGTGGCAGACGAGGCACTTTTCCAAAGTTTACTTTCGGTGTCTAAAATTAAAATAATTTATGTCATTGAACTTTTTATATTTTTATTATAAATTTATTGCAGATAGGCACTGCAGATAGGTAAGCTTGAAATAATGAATTTTAAATTAAATTTACCTTTGAAGATGAAGTGTCGTCATCTTCTCGTTCTTTCCGTTTTTTGTTTCTCTTTTTATTTATATTATCATCTAAAACACAAAATTCATTAAATGTTTATCAATGTTTTCAGTTTGATAGAGTGATATTTAGCTTAAAGTAAAGTAAGTTAGTTAATAATATGGCTCCTGATCACTTTGTATAGTGCAAATTTGAGTAATCAGAGTAATGTAATAAAAAAAATGTGTGTGTGCAATTCGCATACGGCAGAAGTGAAACTTCAGATAAGTAGCCTAAGAGAAAATGAGACCAATAAAACTTGTATTTTATCTCATTCTCTCGCAGGCTAAATCCCATTTAGGGATATGTTTGTCTCTTTTTGGTGTCACTTTTTCGTTTCATCGAGTTTTCAAATCACAACAGTGCTAAAGAAGTTTCACTTCAATAATAAATGATAACTACTGTAAAAAAATACTGACAATGCTGCTAATCCGGGTTCAGTTCAGTCTCTAAAGTATAAACCAAGCCATATGATCGAGCCTAATCTAATTCTATCCCATTCACGATGTTCCATGAAAAAGATATAATTACGAAAAGATATCATTACTTCAAGAACTGTTAATTTAGTTTAGAGATCTATTGAAAGATCAAACATTGAAACATACCGATGTTAGAAGAACTGTTTGGCACATTGCTCACTGATTTCTTGTCTTTCTTGTCTTTTATTTTGTTGCGAGACTCATCATGTGTTTCTGCTATCGGTACTGTTTCTGCAAATAATCATTAAGAATATAAGGTTATATTTCAATGTCAAATCAACTGTTTCAATTCTTTGTTTTTTTCTGTTTAATGGGCTCAAATCTAATACGGCCCATTAACGAAATATTAATATTTTTATAGTAAAAATTCATCAATAAATATGTAATAAAAAGTTTTACCTGATACGATTTCTTCCTGGGAAACAATCTTGCGTTTTTTCTTTTTACTCACATCTATTGACTCATTTAATGGTACAGCAGGATATTCCACATCTGGAAGAAACATCAAAAATATATTACGTTCCTTTAGATAAAGAACTTGAGTTATGTACTGCTTGTCATTAATTTTGTGTTCTCTTGCTTTTGATTACTATCCACATAATTATTGTAAAAATTAATGTTTGTGTCTGTTTGTTAACTTGTGTTTGCGCATAGATTGAGATGAAACTTAACGCGCGAGTCGTTTTTTTTTTAACTACTACAAGTTAGCCCTTGACAGCGATCTCACCTGATGGTAAGTGATGATGCAGTCTAAGACGGTAGCGGGCTAACCTGTAAGGGGCATGGCAGTTACATTAAACCCATACCCTTACTGAGTTTCTACACGGCATCGTACAGGAACGCTAAATCGCTTGGCGGCACGTCTTTGCCGGTATGGTGCTAACTAGCCACGGCCGAAGCCTCCCACCAGGCCAGACCAGGGAAAATTCAGAAGTTATAAATTCCCAAATTGACCCTGCCGCGGGTCGAACCCGGGACCTCCGCACGTTAAGACAACAGCGCTACACACTGCGCCACGGAGGTAAAATCAGCTATTAATATACTTTAACGTACCTGGTGGTAGAATTTCTTCTTTGGTCGTATTGAGCGATGATTTTCTCTTGCGTTTCTTCGAACTTGTCTCAATATTTTCAGTAATTTCCACTGAAACAATAATCATAAATTACAACTCGCCCGACGTCAAGACAGTGTGTAGAAATCAAAATTATTTTTTACTTTGCAGTGTGGCTTTGGATGTCGGTTTTAATTTTTACCTGGTATATTTTCGCCTGCTGCCGAGTTAGATGCATAGTTGTGCTTTTTCTTCTCACTGGTTTCTGATTCATTTGGAAGATCTTGATAATCTATTTAAATAAAATATTTTTTTTTTGTAAAAGAAGGAGATAATATTATTTTACAAGTCTAAAGTGAAAGTTTAAAACTACCGCATTTGAAACTTGTACATAGTATTACATCTACTCTCGTGCGTTTTGTATCTTCTTTCTCTCATCAGCGAGAACGAATGTGACATACTATGGTATGATATGATTGATATATCCATCATTGGTGCGATTTATATTCAAATTCAAATGCTTTTTATTAAAAAAAAACTGCATGATAGGCATAAATCCATCATGCTCCTTTCTCATTTACGTAATCTTCAACAGCATAATAAGCTTTTTTCAGGAGCATACTTTTAATGGACTTCTTAAACTTGTGTAAAGGGAAGTTTAAGATAGGTTGTGTAATTTTGTTATAAAATAAAATGCTCATTCCCACTTACGGCCTTCTTGAGGCGGAGTGATGGAGTCACGAGCATATGGCGGCCTCTAGTTTGCCTATCATGCATTTTTTTAATTTTTTTTTATTCGAAAACAGCAATAACATACTATAACTTTGATAGTTTAATGTGTGGGTTTTTAATCTTTTCTTGATTTACAGAAACACGATTGGCTACAATTTTCTTGATACAAATACTTAACAAAATATGTTCTAAATCGGAATCGGTAGAATTTTTCTGTATTTTTTTTAAACCATGTATATAATTGAAATTTTGAATCAACAGAATCAAAAATTGAAAATAATATATTGAACAGTATTTACCTGGTATAGATGAAGTTTTGTCATCATGTGCAAGCAAATTAGGACCAGCTTTCTTGCTTTTTTTCTTCTCACTGGAACTGGACTCAATTGGAACTTCTTGATTAACTGTACAAACAAAACAAAAAAAAATATTTTTTAAATTTCACATTAGACTTTCATTAACATTAATGGGTCTGGCCTTCTTCGTTATCTAGATAAACTACTTGAAAAACTGTTTTAAAGATAATGAAGAACTCTTTGATTTTCCGTCATAAACGCCTATATCCAGGATGCACACTATCTCTTTACCAAATTTCATCAAAACGGTTTATGCATTTGCGCACGGAAAAGGTAACAGACAGACAGGATGAAACACTTTCACACAGACACAGGATTTATATACTATAGCTATAGCCCATAATATTATGAACTTTGTCTACGTGACTCTGCTGTGGGTTCGGAAAAATCCTTGTGATGGTACCAAGCCAGAAGCTTTCACGCAGGTGTTAACAACAACTGTGCAAACTTCCAACTTAATCAGGTGAACAATACGCAAACGATAGATGATACAATTTTAAATGAAGTTCAAAAACAAATTTATAATTTAATGAATACATACAGTTTTGCTCTTCTGAATGCGACTCTGTTTGACGCTTCTTTTTCTTCCCACTGTTGGGAGTTTTAAGCAATGATTTATTTGAAGTGGTGTCAATCTTGGTGGTGTGGTCTGAAACAGAAAAATCCATACTAAATACTAATATTACAAATGCGAAAGAGTGTCTGTCTGTGTCCTACGCTTTCCCGGCAAATCTTTTCAACCGATTTTGATGAAATTTGGTACAGACGTAGGTTGCATCCCGGGGAAGAACATAGGCTTTTATCCCGGAAAATTAATTAGTTCCCGTGGGAATCAACTAAGCTGGTTAACCCACGCGGACGAAGTCGCGGGCATCATCTAGTATAAAAATAATTGAACAATATGCGTGCTCCGATATTTCTTCATCCGTAGCTTTATTTTTATTTTTTTCACTACCGGATGTTTTAGCAATCGACCTATTTATGGATTTGTCTGGTTCAAAATCTGTGGAAAAAAATTTAGATGACATAGTTATGTGAGGTATTAAGTTTGTCTCACCTGTAAGTTTTCAATAATCAATTAATATTTCTACATTATGCAAATAGTACAAACAAAGAGAAACAATACCTGCGAGCTCTGATATTTCTTCATCCATAGCTTTCTTTTTCTTTTTCTTTTCACTACTGGGTGTTTTGGCGATTGACTTGTTTATGGATTTGTCTGGATCTGTGGAATAATTTTTTTTAAAATATGATTTAATTATGTGAGGTATTACGTTTGTCTTCCTATTTAACTTACTACAGCCCATTATCTCTCTCTCATAGGAGAGAGGGAATTAGAGCTTAGACGCTGCTCCAATGCGGGTTGGGGGGCTTTAACGACTATTATCATGTTAGTGATAATAACCGGGACCGACGGCTTAACGTGCTCTCCGAGGCACGGGGGTGTAACACTACCAACTTCCTAACTCCGGGCTAGTACTGAGAATTTCTAGTCAGAAAAACCCAATGCTTAATAGGGATGATGCCTATGTCAAAAATAAATTATTTCTAACTTATTATTAAATAGAGGTTCTTCCAAAGGTTTTAAATTTGACAACCATTTTAAAATATAGATAGATTAAAGAAAAAAAGTGCGTTGAAATTTGTTGACGTCACTATTGTGAATTTCATACAAATTTCATACTAGAAGCACGTTTCATCATCCCTATTATGGCCCGACCCGGGGCCTCGTTTTATTAGGGTTTGTATATTAAGTTTTGTCTTACCTGTAAATTTTTAACAAACTAATTACTATTTTTACATTAGGCAAATAGTACAAACAAAGAGATGTAATACCTGCATATTCCGAAATTTCCTCTTCCATAGTTTTATTTTTCTTTTTCTTTTCACTACTGGGTGTTTTGGCAGTTGACTTGTTTATGGATTTGTCTGGTTCATAATCTGCGGAAAAAAAATTTATAACATGACATAGTTATGTGAGGTATTGAGTTTGTCTCACCTGTAAATTTTCAACAAACTATTACTAATTTTACATCAGGCGAATAGTACAAAGATATGGAATACCTGCATGTTCCAAAATTTCCTCTTCAATAGTTTTATTTTTCTTTTTATTTTCGCTTCTGGGTGTTTTGGCAATTGACTTGTTTATGGATTTGTCTAGTTCATAATCTGCAGAAAAAAAAATTACAACATGACATAGTTATGTGAGGTATTAAGTATGTCTCGCCTGTAAGTTTTTAACAAACTTACTATTTTTACATCAGGCAAATAGTACAAACAAAGAGTTGTAATACCTGCATGTTCCGAAATGTCCTCTTCAATAGTTTTACTTTTCTTTTTATTTTCGCTTCTGGGTGTTTTGGCGATTGACTTGTTTATGGATTTGTCTGGCTCATAAGCTGTAAAATAAATAATTATTTGTACATTTTACAACATAACTTAGTTGTAGTCCTAACTTATCGGGCTGGTGACCAAAATTTGAACTAATTTTTGACTAAGTTTTGTTTTTATTTTCAATTTAAATTAAAAATAAAATAAAATCACTACCGACGCTGTCACCGGAACAGATAAGTATGTGGCATTATATGGGAGGTATTACTTGTTACATTAGGCAAGTATTATAAAGAAAATAGTGCAATACCTGCGCTTTCTGAAATTTCTTTGTTAATAGTTTTATTTTTCTTTTTCTTTACACTGCCAGGTGTTTTAGCGATCGACTTGTTTATGGATTTTTCTGGTTCATAATCTATAAGAGAAATTATTTGTACAGAATAACTTAGTTACTTTAAAACATTCTCAGTAAAGATTTTTTTGTCAGCTAAGACTAAGACTGAATTTCAGCCACTGCAGACAATCTTTAAGGAAAATCTTTACTAAATAGAGATGGGAGATAGAGAACATAAACGATCTAATACAACTGGAGTGAGATTAAGACCAGTATTAATGAACCAATATTAGCTAATAACAAATTCTCAAGTGGTAAATCTAGGCTTAAGAACGGTTTTTCCGTAAGATTTACAGATATTTTAGAGGTCTGTTCTTAGCTGATGTTGGTTTACTAATATGGACCTAAGTGGAGGACCAACAGCTTCGCATGCTCTATAATGAACTGGGTATAATACTATTACGATCCCAACTTTGGGCATCCCATTGAGTTTTTAGTAATCCAATGACATTTCTGATTGAACTTGGGAACATTTTTTTTATCCACTACAAGTTACTCTTGACTGCGATCTCACCTGATGGTAAGTGATGATGCAGTCGAATGATTATGAATGATGGTAGTGGGCTAAACTGTTAGGGGCATTGCAGTTATATTAAATCCATACCCCTAATCGGTTCCTACACGACATCGCACTAAAACGGCCAAAGTCTCCCACTATCCCAGACCAGGGATAATTCAGAAATTATAAGTTCCCAAATTGATCCTGCCGGGGATCGAACCCGAGACCTCCACGTTAGGACAACAGCGCTCAAGGAGGTCGAAACATGAGCCTACTTGACTATCTAGATTCTACCGTCTAGACCATAAGCAATGTTAAATAATATCTAGTACATACATTACTGCCCCGGTCGGCAGTACAAAGCAATACACTGCTGAATAATATTGGAAGGATGAGGCGAAGCTGAGGACTTTCAAAGTGATTTCAAAAGCGAGGCCGTGAATTGTTATTTCGGCCGACATATATAGATAGATGGCGTTGACTCTCCTTAACTCACGCTAAAAAATTGTTGTATGGAGATGATCTGATTTCCTATCCATACTAATATTATAAATGCGAAAGTGTCTGTCTGTCTGCAACGCTTTCACGGCCCACCTATTCGACCGATTTTGATGAAATTTGGTATAGGGATAACTTATGTCCCAGGGAAGGACAAAGGCTTTATCCCGGAATATGTAGGGGTTCCCGTGGGAATTGAAAACATGTAGTCCACGCGGACGAAGTCGCGGGAATCATCTAGTTCAATTATAAGCGTTCAGACAAGGCCCAATGCACTGTTTTTGTTTTAAAATTATGAAACCAATTCCGATCAAGTAGATAAAAAATATTGAAACTGACCTGTTTGGTCTGTGTCAATGTTATCTAGTGCCTTCGATTTTCGTTTTGTACTTTCTTCTTTTTTATATGAAATCTCGAGGGGTGTATCATCTTCACAACTTTCTTTGGCTGGGGTTTCACTGACTGACTTATTCACTGATTTGTCTTTTGTAAAGTCTAACAACAAAAAAAGCAACAAAAAAGTGAGGCCAACTGGTGTATCGACTGGGACAAAGTGACTAATTATATTGTACACAAAAATGACAGGTCTAAATGATTTGCTGTTTCTTTGGATAAGGATAGCACTTGATTTAGACTTGTCAATTTAGTTTGATAATAGTGTACAATAGAAATAGCTGCAACATGGTTTATTATGTTGTAAACAGTCTCTATTTGATTTTGACAAAATTTCATACAAAGATAGCTTGAGGTGATATGTATTATCTTGGATTATCATCCAGTTAGTTAAGTCATTAAAAAGCCAAAATTGATGAAGTCGCGGATAGCAATGACTAGTGTTTTAATAAAATCATTTACCAATGTTTGCAGTAGACTGATTGTTATCGTCTTGTGAGTTGTATCCTATAGTATCAATGAAAAAGCTTGGATTTTCTTCTCCTTCACCTGAAAAATAAAAATAAATTGTATCTAAATAAAATGGCACTTGCCTGTTTCTGCAAAAAATTGCCCAAGCTAATAATTTATTTACATGTGTTTTTTTTTATCATCAAATTTATATAAAGGGTTTTGGTAACATAGTGAGCATGTCACCCCAATGAAAGCTAATACTAATAATTAATTATGTACTCTGCATTTTAAACCTATTAATACAGCATTCTAGCCTGTTCGGACGTCGGAAAGGCAAGATGTTCCTTTACTGTACTTTAGTATATAAATGATTTATTTTAATACATACATTAATATACTTAGTCATTTAAACACTTGGGTATGTTTATGTCACCGTAAGATTGTAAAAACCGAAAGATTAGAATTTAACGCATTATTTTCCGGTAGATTGTAATCTGATAGGTATTTAAACCCGATAAAACCTAAGTACTACTACTTGATTGACTATGTCGAACCCTAACCTAACCTACAAGAAAGATACAAGAAAACGTAAATAAAATGAATATTTCAAAAATTGACACTCAGAACATTGAACAGATTACAATCTTTCGACAGTTTAGAATTTCGCGAGTTAGATTATAATCGAACGGTTTTTACAATCTTACGGTGACATTTATAAACAATAAAAAAATACAAAAATGTTGAGCAAAGATAATGTGCCAATCAATTAAAACTTCTTTAAAGAGAAAGTCGATTGTTATCAAAAATCGAATCAGTAACGCATTAATTAGAACATCATTGAATCGAGCTGCCAAAAGTAAAATAAATGGTTGGACAAATATAGTTATCAGGAAAAAATATACTTATCTAACTCTTAATCTTACCTCTATTTTCACGAATATCTGTTTTCGCATCGGTTCTTTTTAATGGTATTATTTCTTCTGCGTTAGTATTGGCCGCCTTCTTTTCATTTTGGTGTGAAGATGTGTCACTGTTATTACTGTCTTCAGAGAACAACAAATGTAAATCAATGGAATCTGATGAGGCTCCATCGTCATCTCTATGGGATACTTTTCCGTTTACACTAGTACTGGGTTCCATCTTTTGTTTATTTTTGGGTTTCATGTCAGATTTCACTTGAGTTAAATTTAATTCGTCAACTATAGCGGTTTTCTCTTTCTTTTTGCTCTTAGTGTCAAGGTTTAATGAAATGTCAGACTCTTTTGGTTTTACCTTACTGCTTTTATTTAAGTCTTTCAGTATTGAGTCATAATTCTGCATTATATCAGTGTCACTGCTGAGGGAATCGTCATCATCGTCATCGGCAATCATTGTAGCCTGTAAAGGATCAAGAAACTCAGACTGAGTCTTTGTTGATTCATTTTTATCGATCTGGTCATTGTCAACTTTTTCAGAATCAATAAACGCTATTGTAGAATTGGCACTTCTTTGAGGTGTCTTTGGCTCTGTTTTTATTTGAGCAGATAATGGGTCACTTTCTTTTATAGTTTCATTACAGATAGTAATTTCTTTTTCATTTGGAACACTTTCATCGCTACTACTATCACTATCTGGCAGCTGTTTATTTTTCTTTATTGAAATCTTGTGCTCGCTTTTGTCTGCAAGCAAGCTAGCCTTTTTGATTGAGTCTAATCTTTTCATACTTTCATTACTGATACTAATTTCTTTTTTATTTTGAACACTTTCATCACTACTAATATCTGGCTGCTGTTTGTTTTTCTTTATTGAAATTTTGTGCTCACTTTTGTCTGCAAGTAAGCTAGCCTCTTTAGTAGAATCTAATCTTAGTCTATTATTTTTCCTCGGTTTAATATCTTCCTCTGATTCTGAAGAGCTTATCTGTTGCCGTTTGTTCTTTTTAGTTTTACCGATTTCTGAATTTCTGCTCTTACTAGAAGAGTTTAATTTATGCCGCGACTCAAACATTTCTCTGGAGGCCTCCTTTTGTTCCCTAACTTTTCGATCATTGTATTTTTTCTTAGACTTAGCGGCAATAATAAGTTCGTTGTCGCTCATAGAAAGATCATCATCTATACCGTCCAATAATTCGTCATCTTCTTCATTTGAACTCACAATGAACGAATCTTTTTCATAATCTGATTCATCCGAAAATTCGTCATCTGTTGTTAATGTCTCACCTTTATCTAGTACTTCATTTTCCCTTGCATACCGTCGTTCACTTTCATTTTGACTATCACCAGACTCATAGTCGTCACCAGCGTCGACGGCTTCTTCATCAATAAAAAGACGTTTTTCTGCAGCATCGTCATCTGATTCAATTTCTTCTTCTGATTCTTCCGAGCTTGATTGTTTTTTCTGAGACCCTTTAGGTTTAGTCAGTAGCGTGTTGGATTTTTTATTAAGCGACACATCTTCTACTTTGCTTTCTTTTTTCTGTCTGTGTGTAACTTTATCTTCGATATTTACATCATGGCTTTGTATAAATACATTTTCATCAGTTTCAATTTTTTCTTTCGATTCTTTAACTTCAATTTCACTTTGATTCATGATTGTTTCTTTTTTATTAGATGATTGTTTGCCATTGTCTTTATCTTTAGAATCTTCGGTAAAAACAGGTTCTTTTGAATTTTCATATTCTGAAGACTCACTATTTTCTGTTTTAAAGATATTTATATTCTGACCCTTTGATGTATTTGGTACTTCTTTTATCGTATTTATACTTTCATTGTTTTGAATGGCTGGTATTGAAGTGTTAACTTGGATTGCCTTATAGTTTCTCATATTTTTATCTTGTAAAGGAGTACTTGTTGAATAATGGCGAGGCAATTTATTTTTCATTTCATTTTCTTGAGTTACGTTTAAATCATCTACAGTTGACAGAAGTTTATTATTAATAACTTGTGGCGATTGAGCTTCGTTGCTGATATCTCCTGTAGAATTGTCCTTTATTTGTGATAGTATAAGAGTACTTTTGGTTTCGATTTCACTTTTATCAAAGCTTTGAGTGATGGAAGACTTTCTTCCAGATTTATTCATTATTGCTTCACCCGACAAATTAGAAACAAGGACATTAGATTTCCTTCCACTTTTATTTAAATCAGTGGTTTCCATTTCAGGTATAATGATATTATCGGGCATTGTTTCATCAATATCCATTGGTTCACAATCCATTGGTGCACTATCTTTTCTTTGAAGTAGCTCTTTAGAGTTGTTAAGCATATTTTGTTTGTTATTATCTAAAATGGATATGAATGTATTTACTTTTATTGGAGATGTTTCACCACTGTGCTCTACCACAGGAACACATTGGTCCTCATTCTCATGTCGTGTTTTAATTTTTATTTTATCAGAGTTTGAATCAGAATCTTCAATATAAATCACTGTTTTTATGTCCCCACTTGGCTTTTTTTCTAGGAGTTCACTTGTAATCGTGTCATGATTTTTAGTGTTATTTTGGGCGATTGATAGCGTTTCATTTTTTGTTTCAATATCATTGTCAACAGTATTTATTTCTTCTAAAGACTTATTAATGTTTTCTACTACAAAGTTCATACTGTCTTTCTTTTTTCTTTTCGAAGCTGATTTATTTGACATACTTTGGTTCAAGCTTGTATTAAATGCATCATCACCTGATCCAGATTTATTTAGAAGCATCATAGAAGATGTAATACTGTTTTTGATTTTATTTTTAGTACTTTCATTGTCACTATAAAATTGATTTTCATTTGAGACAGATAGTGTTGTCCATGATTTGGTCCGCTTCCTTTTTGTTTTACTCTCTTGACTATCAGCATTTGACCAACTTTTATTGAAATTTGACTTGTTTTTTATGTCTATATTAAGTTCCTTTATAAGTTTAGCACTGCCTATTGAAAGTCTATTTTGTAAAGTTTGAGTGTCACTGCTTTGGGCATCAGGATTATTTATTTTATTTTTTAGTTCATTTGAGGTATTTTCTGAAGATAGACTTATAGAATCTTGTATAATACTAGAATTCTGAGCAGGAATTGTTGCAGTAGGTTCTGAAACTGGTATATGATTACTGGACTCTTCAACTGTTATATTTACAGGAGAAGTTTTCTTTTTCTCCATAAGGCGAGGGCTTTTGCGAGGATTGTTAGGTGAACTTTGGCCTGATGCTATTACAGCATGAGGGGTCGATTTAATTGAATTAGCTTCAGGTTCTTCTATGATTACTTCTATAATTTGTAGTCCTTGTTTAGGAGGCAGTTGAGGTTCTGTAATTAATCATTTAAATTTGTATAAAATTTGCAACACCATTCCAAACCAGTGGTAGATATTACACTTGACAATTCAAAGCACTTGTACAGTTTATTTGCATAAAAATCTTTTAATCTTGCTTTTAAATAGATAATATGCATTTCAAAAATTTATTTACTCTTGAAAGAAACCATCCAACTTAATTTATTACAATATAGTTTTATACCTTTTTCAACACTGGATGCCGAGTCTTTTCTAGTCCTGCGGGATTGTCTGATAGGTGTAAGAGGTGCTTCAGTATCACTACCTGTAAAAGATATTTTGAAATCAAAATGAAAAAGTTTTTTTCAGATTTAATGCCAATTAATAATTTTATGTTACTCTTTCTATAAGAACTTTCATTGAGATTTCAACAAAAGTTATCTCCATAACTGTACAGTATGCAGTATGATAATGAGGTTGAGTGGATGGTATGGTAAATTAATACCTGCAAAACAGGTATTAATTTGCTATAGGTGTTCTAACACCTAGATAGCAAACTAATACTAAATATACTACTAATAAAATTATTGTCATCTAATATTATAACAATACCTACCAACCACTGATGCTCTTCTAGTAGCTCTTTTTGCTCTGGGTGAATCAATCACTGCGGCAGCCTCTGATATGATGCTGGTGTTAGATTTAACTCTAGTGCTACGTCTTGCCGGTGTCACTGGCTTCTCTTCCGGTGCTGTCACATCTTTTGTAGCTGTCTTTTTGGTTGTTCTATTAGTTGTTGTGTTGTCTGGTGCTGATAAAAAAACAAGTTTGGCAGCTACTTCTGTAATAAGCTTTGTATCTGTAATAGCTAATTTAAAATAAACCATACCATATTAAATGATAATATTATAAATGCGAAACTGTCTGTCTGTCCGCTAGGTATCATTCCATCTGTTCAACAGATTTTGACAAAATTTGGTACAGGGATAAGTTGTATCCCGGGCAAGGATATAGGCTACATTATATCCAGGAAAATTCAAGAGTTTCCGCGGGAATCAAATAACCGTAATCCACACAGTGGCGGGCATCATCTTGTATTGATGACTGATTATATTTTGTAAGACTGTTAAATTAAACATGTTAAAGACATGTCTCTATTAAATCTTAATTAGAAAATGAGTCCATTTTACTCTAAATACATATTTTATTTATTTGAAACTTAATGACAATGAATCGTCCATGGATTGAGAATCATTTTTACAATCCTGTGAAAACGGTTTCCATGTCAAAAAGTATCCCATCTCTTTCCCTGGTATGTAACCTATCTCACTCTTAATTGGTTGAACTGATTAGCTGTGTAAATCACAGTGGAGATAAATATACTTTTTCTTTTTAAATAATAGTATGGATGTTTGAAATATTTAAGGTTTCAGCAAAAATTTCCGGGATAAAAAGTAGCCTATGTGTTATTCCAGACTCCAGACAGATCTATCTTTGTGCCAAATTGTATCCAGATCTGTTCAGCCGATCGGGCGTGATTGAGTAACAAACATCCATCCATCCATCCATCCAAACTTTCGCATTTATAATATTTATTTAATTAATTATAATTATAATTTATTTGATATAATACTACATTGATACTAATGTAGGAACATATAAAAACTTATTCTAATATTTACTATTCTCATCAATAAGTTCAAGGTCAGGTTTTGCAGCCTTCCTCCCTCCCCTTTTCTTGGTTGGAGTGCCAACTGCTGGTGATTTGCTCTCCTCAGTCTGTTCTACAGACATTCTTCGCCTCAGACGGGTCACTGGTGCTGTAAGATTATAATATCAGTAATCAAAGTTAGTGTCAGTTAATAATATGTGATTTTGGAGCTGAGAGGTAATCTAAAAAAGTACCTATAGGAATAAAAACACCATTAAGTAATATAACATTTAATAATATAACTGTTTGTAAGCTTAACTGCATTACACCTTTATATTTAGGAGCCTCGAACACAAAAGTTCTGTTGTAATGTGCTGACAAGGAGTATTCTGGAGTATGGTTCTGTTGCCTGGAATCCTCACTATAATGTACATTCTATGAGAATAGAACGTACACAAAAGCTCTTTTTGCATCATGTTGGTTTCGGAGATAAGTTGTTTCATAAGAACTCTATAAACTCTAGTTATTATTCCAGACTGCAACAATACAATTTATTGACCCTTTCAGACCGTAGAAAGCTCCTAGATTTAAGTATTCTACATAAATTACTGAAGGAGACCCTTGACACATCTAATTTACTAAATAAAATTTCTTTTTTTTTTGCATTGCATATCAATAGGATGTTGACATTTTACAATGAAATAAGCAAGGAAATGGACATTGATATAATTGGCAATAACCTCCCTAAACTTATAAAGAGTACTTTAAATATTTGACTACTTTTAACTAGTGTTATATTGATTAATTGTTCTGCTTACATCATAATCAGTGTCTGTATTTTAAGTAAAAGCTATAGTTTGTATTGTTATAATATTCTTATCATACAATTGTTTTTCGTTTGTTTTAGTTTTTTTGTGTAATGGACCTAGATCCGGTTAGCTGTCTGCTACGGCTTGCTGGATTGTATCACAGCTAATTTAAGTTAATTATTATTATTTAGTTTATTTTTTATATTATTCTTTATCTTTTCCTCTTTTATTTCTTTTCTCTTACCCATAGTGTGGTTTTAATAAAATATTGCAAGCTGTGGCAGCCTCTAAGTGGGTTTACAATAATGCATATTATTCTTTTAACTAGCTTTATTTTTCCTGTTATTCTATTGTAAGCTGTTGGATGTCCTTAAATAAATAAATAAATAAATTACAAGTTACACTATATATATATTATGTGAGAGGTACTATAGGGGACAGGGGTGCAAAAGGTGTAGGGATTGCAATCCAGATGGTTCAAACTTAAAAAATTACACTAGACAGATTTGGAAATATCCTGAAATTTCTATGCCTAGGTACACCAGTAGGAAATTATTTTCTGTAACATTTAAGAATCCACTGCAAGGGTATGCCCTTCCAAGGGAATCAGAGTTGTCCATCATAAACTTAAGATTGTTGTGTTGAATTAGATCTTTGAAAAGTCTATTCCTATAGCTATCAGTGGATATCTATAACTTAAGGCCTCGGATACATGAACAGCTTGAAGCAGTCAGAAGGGATTGCTTCAAGTTGTGACTGCATAGTGAACTACAGTCTTCTACGTACACACATACATGGAACCGTCTGAGCAGACTGCTTCAGGCAGTTGGCAGCAGTTATCAATGGTAGCTTCAAGCTGTTGACTATGGCTGCAAGAGCAGTTTGTGTATGTTGATCACTGGCTAATAGCTCGAGCTGTCCTTGTATGGCTGGCTCAAGAGGTTTAAAGCTAAGTAAGAGCTAGGTAAGAAGTTAAATTTAAATATTATTGTGTAACATTATGATTCTAAATTGTTGCTTTTTAAAAGTATTTTCATGAGCTCAACAAATGAGGAAGGTATGATATTGTGTAATTAAGGCAATTGGTACTCTTAATTTTTACAATAACATAAAATATATCACAATGTTTATTTTTAGGCTTATGTATTAAAATTAGGAATTGAAGTTTACCTGCATTTAGAAAATAACAAACCTACATTTATATGTACCTACTTACTTAAAAGATCAGAACATTTTTAGCTCGGTTACATTAGTGTAATAAAGCACATATCAACGAAAATCTTACGAACATAGTTAATAACATCATAAATTTAAATAAATTTCAAAACCATAAGTTTAATGAAAGAATTTTATTAACGCGTAGCATGATTTAGCCTAAACATGCTTTTTTGTAATGTCTTAAATTTAATCTAAGTTGATCTACGTACCTCTGACGCCTGCGTCTTCGTCCATTATTTAGTCAATCTTTAAACTAACTTTTCGACGGTATTTAATAAGTTAGAAAACACGTGCAATAAGATAAATCATTCAAACTTGCGCTTTTAGGTTGAGATAATGGTCGAACAGCTGTTGAGACGCCGCGAACTGTCATTTTAAAACCGACGCGTGCATCGTTACTGGCAACACTAACCATTTCCGGTTTTAATACCAGAGACTAAGTTTTCTATAAAGAAAGCCTACACATGCGTTATAAATCAATACCGAACAGGAATAACGTTATCTAGAACGTTATCGGTATCGTTATTTTTTTTTTTAAGTTTTAGAAAAATATAATCTTAGTGATGGAATTTGGAGGTTCTTTGGGCTTTTTGCTTTTCATCCGTGCTTCGGAGAGCTCGTTGAGCCGTCGGTCCCGGTTATTATCCCTAATACCTGATAGTAATCGTAACAAACCAAATTTAACGAGTCGTATGCGACGGACGTGGGAACCCACCGCATTATTATCCCACGAAAATTCCGACAGAGAGAGAAGCTAGATAAGTTGTTTCTGGACAGAAATACTTTCTTAAGAAAACTATGAAGTAGCTGTTACCTTTTCGATCATAAATCGACTTTCGTATGTTATTAGGTATAGTTACTTACCGAATCATTGGTTCTTAATTATTTTGGTATTTTGTTCTGCATTTTATTTACAAATTTTCTTTTCAATTTCCGGTAGAAATTTCAGTACAGAATAGTAGTTACATTACATTTACTAGACTTATTGATTAAAAAGTAGCACAAAACGAATTCCAAATCGTGTTAAAGTATCGTCTGCGAACGGAGAGTTAAAACAATTCAATTAGAGCTTAGCGTCGCGTCTTTTCACGGCTTTTGACAAAAAAGCCAATAAAGTACCTACCTACCTAATGTAAACAATGCTCCTAAATCTTTGACTAACTAAAAACTACCTACCTATGCTGTTTACCAATCTAGGGTAGGTTACTTCTACTTTATTACTAAGTTTCCAATTGGTTCTCACAGGAAATATTTGATAGGTACATATCTATACCTACTTATTACATAGCTTCTAAATCTGAAATTTTTGGCGCCCGCTGTACAGTATCGTCACCACGGCATATTAAGTTAGGTACTTATCTATTCAGTTGTCGTCACAGCCAATAGACGTCAACTGCTGGACGAGGGTCCCCTGCATTTTTCCACAGGACACGGTATTGTGTTGCTACTCGCTTCCGATCATTCTTGCACCTAGTGGAGGGTCATCCAACGACCAGCGCTGCGCTTTTCGGTGCGAGGCCGCCATTCAACCCCTTTGGGAGCCCAACGCCTATCGGTTCTTCGGACTATGTGCCCCGCTTAGCAACTTTTATACGAGATAATTATGTCGGTTACCTACCTACTCTAGTTCTCAGGATATCCTTATTTCTGATTTGATCACATAGGGATACTCAAACTCATATGTTGTTTATTCGAATTAACTTTTACAAGTGCTTTTGAATAGTCAAGTTAACCTACCAGCGTCAGTACTGGTTCGGAATGCAATTCTACCATTCAATAGGTACCCTAATACTTACTAATAGTCTTCGATTTCGACGCGTACTTAGGTACATATTGGTGCCGATTCTGTAATGTAACATCTCTAAACTAAACTAAAATGGCAGCTTTAAATCTAGTTCTGTCCCTTTCCGTAGGGAGTATTATGAAAGGGTTAGCAATATTTATAATGCTCTAATTTTAGTTTAGTTTAGAGATTGTGCACTACAGAATCAGCCCCAATGTGTCGTACAGAACGACGTAACAGAAGAACGTTGAACAGTCATAGAGTTCTTATTGTTACAACGTTTCGATGCAGAGCACGTATTTACGGTACAGTATTTTACGTACAATCACAATCACGTAGGTACCTGAGTGACTATATTGGACTTTGAAAATACACCCGCGCGTTTTAAAAGCCACCCGAAGTGCCATGGGGACACATAAAGATACTTAATTATACTACTCGTTAAAACTAACAATTCTCATAACAATGATGTTTCTCATTATTACACTGACAAGTGTTTTGTTGCAAAATATTATTATTATATGTTAGTCGTACTGTTAGTCGTACTGTTTTCCATGACCCAATAGGGTCATGGAAAGCAGTACGACTAACAGTACGACTCTGTCGTTACCTATATAACGACAGAGTCGTACCTACTGTTAGTCGTAATATAAATATCTAAGGCTTCGGCTAAGGTTAGTTAGGTAACTAACTTTAGCCGAAGCCTTAGATATTTATGATAAGTGCGTTACGCTTTAATAGAGCTTACCTCTCTGTATTGCCAAGTTTAGCCAAGTGGGCTAAAACTAGCTAAATACTTCTCGCGATAATTGAACCCGGGACGTTTTGGCTCGCCTCACTACTGAATACAAAGCAATGATGAGGTCTAGGTTGAAACGTGCCCGCCTAGAAGATGCCTATTCACTCAGATTGCCTTGAAGGTACCTACTTAAAGTTATACGTGGCAGGGAATACATGCGCTGCAAGGGCATTCCACATACTGGTGGTTCGAAAAAAAATTCTCTACTGCGAAATCGTCAAAGGCAGCAAGCAAACCTTTATGCCTTTACGTAATTTATTTTTTTGCAACTTTCCGCCAAAAAATCTGCCTAAAACAGCTTGCAGCCTGAGCCTAGATCGAAACTGCACGGCATTTTAAAATCTCACGCGGAAAATAACGCCCGGGATTACAGAGCTGAATCATGGCGTCGCACTGTAATAACGAACGATTTGTCCCTTGTGCAACATCAACTGCTTTAACGCGGTTGCGACATAATAACAATTACAAATGATTGCGTTACTTAAGGCAACGCAGCGATAGCCGAGCGGTAAAGACTTTAATACCTATTCAGGAGTTCGGGTTTAACCTCTAACTTTTCAGAGTTATATTCTAAGCCTCTATAAGCGTCTAATCAAAAGATCGCGAGGAAACCTGCAGCATACCTGAGAGTTCTCCGTAGCGGGAAATACACAAGAGGCGACGGGCGTGGGCGTGGCAATAAATACAATCAATATTTCTAAAATTTATACTCAGAACATTGAACGGTTCACAATTTTTCGTCAGTTTACAATCTCGCGAGATAGAAACCGATAGATTATAATCTAATGGTTTTTACAATTTTTACGGTGACGGGACGCCAGGACATACAGAATTGGCCTGTATATTGGTAGGTCAGTCTAGGACAGCAGATCAGTATTGTAAATGAATAAAATCGATCATCAGAGATACTCGAGCGCGTCAGATTAAGGTAGAGGGAGTAAATTACATGCTGAAAAGTGTAGATTCAATTAATCTGACTTGTAACTCTCCAACTCGTTTATATCTCACTCAAATCGTCAGATTATTTGAATGTACACTTTTCAGCATGTAATTAACTCACTCTACCTTAATCTGACGCGCTTGAGGATTTCTGATGATCGATTTTATTTATTTACTATTCTGATCTGCTGTCCTAGACAGGCCCACCAATATTGAATAGAAGCAGGCGTTACTTTGCGGAAGTCCATGATAGTGAATGAACTAGAATTTTAATTCGCTATAATCCGCTACAGTAGACAAATCTGTGTGGTACAGTGACTGTCTTTCACCTGCAGCATGCGACACCCACCACCCAGCAATTCGCACAGGCATAACACCACACCACACAAATCCTCCAAATCACTCTCAACGTACGTTTCACTCCGACACCGGAGCATCTTCAGGAGATGTTGACTCGACAATGCACGATTGTGAAGTGACTATCGTATCGCAAGTTCCGGCTTATATACCTTTTTGGCATGGCTCATACTGAAGCCCCGCCCCCTCCCCTATTACTGTATAAATTGAGTAAAGGTGAATTTGATACGTTTATTTGTTCATTTAGCAACTCAAATCCTTTATTATTGTGTTTAATTATTTCTAATTGCTCCCAAACGCACATTCGAAACCCTTTATTACATTTATGCAGGATTTTATATGAATGGTTATTGCCCACCTCATGTCCACTGTCCAAAAGATGTTTAGCGAAGTGGGACCTTTGTGGTTGATCGTTCCTATAAGCAGACATATGTTCCTTATAGCGCGTCTCAAAATTGCGTCCAGTTTGACCAACATATGTGGCACCACATTCAGGACACTCAAGCTTATAAACACCCGATTTTTTATGATTCTTTAATTTATCTTTTCCATTGCAAATCCTCCGAAGTGTATTATTTGTCCGGAACGCGACATGCACATCATGTGATTTGAGCGTCTTTGCAATGCGCTCAGATATAGGTCCAAAATACGTCAAACTGGCTTTATATTTACTAATTTTATCCGATGTAGCCATGTAAAGATCTTTTCTAATTTGTGCTGACTGCTGTTTTTTAATTATATTATTAACAATATTCTGATTGTATCCATTTGAATGTGCGATTTGGTATCAGAATATTGTTAATAATATAATTAAAAAACAGCAGTCAGCACAAATTAGAAAAGATCTTTACATGGCTACATCGGATAAAATTAGTAAATATAAAGCCAGTTTGACGTATTTTGGACCTATATCTGAGCGCATTGCAAAGACGCTCAAATCACATGATGTGCATGTCGCGTTCCGGACAAATAATACACTTCGGAGGATTTGCAATGGAAAAGATAAATTAAAGAATCATCAAAAATCGGGTGTTTATAAGCTTGAGTGTCCTGAATGTGGTGCCACATATGTTGGTCAAACTGGACGCAATTTTGAGATGCGCTATAAGGAACATATGTCTGCTTATAGGAACGATCAACCACAAAGGTCCCACTTCGCTAAACATCTTTTGGACAGTGGACATGAGGTGGGCAATAACCATTCATATAAAATCCTGCATAAATGTAATAAAGGGTTTCGAATGTGCGTTTGGGAGCAATTAGAAATAATTAAACACAATAATAAAGGATTTGAGTTGCTAAATGAACAAATAAACGTATCAAATTCACCTTTACTCAATTTATACAGTAATAGGGGAGGGGGCGGGGCTTCAGTATGAGCCATGCCAAAAAGGTATATAAGCCGGAACTTGCGATACGATAGTCACTTCACAATCGTGCATTGTCGAGTCAACATCTCCTGAAGATGCTCCGGTGTCGGAGTGAAACGTACGTTGAGAGTGATTTGGAGGATTTGTGTGGTGTGGTGTTGTGCCTGTGCGAATTGCTGGGTGGTGGGTGTCGCATGCTGCAGGTGAAAGACAGTCACTGTACCACACAGATTTGTCTACTGTAGCGGATTATAGCGAATTAAAATTCTAGTTCATTCACTAGGCCCACCAATACACAAGGCTCATATATGGTGAAGGTACTCTACAGGGTCCAAAGAATCCCCCTGCCGCGCTGGAGTAAATCCAAAAATCCCCTCTTGGGTTCCCCTACTATTGTCTTTACTCACTTTTATTAATGGAGTGAAAGCGAACATGGACATCTTCATCTCCCAAAAAAATCGCGAGTTGTAATGGGGTAGGTAGTTAGGTACAGATTTTCACTACAAAACTTTTATCACCACACACTCTTTTCATTTATTGAGCTTTTTTGTAAGCTTTACCACATAATATAGCATGTTGTAGGTTGTTATTTTTTAATCCTACGTATTCGAAATAGTTTTCTTTTCCTTTCCTCAAAATAAAAAGATATCTTCTTTCGATTAACTAACAAAATATTCGGTTTTATTCAAAAGTCGAAGGATATTTCTAAATTTCGCTGAGTATAACATAGGTCTAAAGGCTTCCGAATTTGTGATTGCTTTGCAAATTATTCAAGCCAGCCACAAATTACAGTCAGCCGACATGGCGCATAATTTCAACCTTTAAAAGTTAATAAAAATGATTTAAGCTCGCATTAAAAGATATTTCCCCCGCCGAGAATGTAAAATACTTACTAGATATTTATGCCAGTAAATGTGCCTCGTTAAATACTCGGAATTACGTAGTACCTAGATACTAATTCAGAAGTGGGATTCGTCTGTGCCCCATGGTTTCTATTAAGGTCTACTTTTTAGATATAATATGAGTTTTTCCCATTTCACATTACTCAATTAATTGAGTAAAGCTATTGAAATTCTGCTCATAATTACTTAAAAATTAATTCAAAAATATTAAGTATGATAGACCACCGAAAATTGGAATCTGTTAGTCGTAATTATTAAAAAAAGATCAGGTAAGTAACCCAGTAAATCAGGTAGGTAAAGTTCCCAAAAAAGGCTTAGGCACTTTAAAAGGTCCGGAGACTTTGCATAACTGAAATACGTAAAAGCGATTTACGTAATTTACTCAGACCACAAGAAAGAGCCGCGATGTTTCTCATCGTCTCTGGTATTAATTTTAAAATACCTCCGGGCGAAATCAACGGATGTCCACGAAACAATGTTGGCACTGCTTTGTCTCAAACTTGTTGGAATTTCAGCCGGAATTTTGTAAGGATGTTATAAAGGTACTTATAGGCTTATTACACTGCACTTTTCACAGGAACCCTTACACGTGAAACAGTGTAGTGTAGATTTAGGGAGAATGGGTTCATAAATTGGTCCTTATTGCTGTGTAATAAGCGACGATCTAACTAGCGGCCACGCCCACCCTTACCGCAGGGCCCTTTGGAAAGTGCAGTGTAATATGCCTATATTACTCAGTTCCTGGAAGTAAATTGATATTATATATATATTTTTTATAGGTATATTATATAGCGAGCAAACGAGCATGCGGATCACCTGATGTTATGTGATTACCGCCGCATATGAACATTTTCGGCACCAGAGGAACCGCCAATGCATTGCCGGCTTTTGAGATATTTGTTTATCAACCTTTGAAGAGCCCCATATTATAATCATGAGGGAATCCAGAAGATGGAAGCTGGTTCCATAATTTGCAGGTACCTACGTGGTAGAAATGGCCTGATATTAACGGGAGGTAAATTATATGGTAGTAAATATACAGTCTATGGATATTTATAACGAGGCTAATATAAAATCGACACGGTAAAGTCACAGCACAGAGTACTACCTATTACTTACTTGGTACACTTTGGACACACGGAACACGGCTGGTCTTGTACATGTCCGTAAGATTGTGAAAACCTTTAAATTGTTATCTAAGGGTTCGTAGAGAATAATACTCGTTGTGCACATGTTAGCCCAGAAGCAGTTAGTCAGTTAGCTAACTAACTGGCTCTTCCCCTACTGGTAAGGGGACCAGAAACTTTGCCAGACAATCAATACACGTATTCCTGATTCTTTGTATTGTGGTAACCGTATTTTTTTACATTATTATTATCGCAGAATCAGCTCAAGCATACTAAATGTTACTGGACAGCCTCCTGTATTAACCGAACCTGTCATTAAGGAAGCATTTTCCGATACTTGAGTCTTGACGCGGCCTTGCGCGTGCACAGCTGCCCTCGATGTGATTAATCACCAGAGTCATTAAGACCTATACTTAGTAGACATGCTATGAACGTTTATAATTACTTAAATTATTTAAGTGTTATTAATACACTTTAGTCAATCAACCCTCGATAAAGTTAAACTAAAGTTCAAAAAGGAATTACTAAAGTAGAACATAGTTTCTTTAGGTACATAGTAGATCATATTCGTAGTAGGTATGTTTTAACATCATTATGGTTGTTTTTTTTAATATTCTTATTTCTATTATAATCTATATCTATATTAATATTATAAATGCGAAAGTTTGGATGGATGGATGTATGGATGTATGGTAGTTTGTTACTTATTCACGCAGGAACGGCTGAACGGATCTGGATGAAATTTGGCACACAGATAGATTATGATCTGGAATAACGCATAGGCAACTTTTTATCCCGGGAAACTAAAGAGTTCGCGGACGAAGTCGCGGGCATCAGCTAGTTTGATTAATTTATTTCTCCGGTTATTATCACTAAGATGAGATAATCCCTGATCCTCGAAATGGCAATATTGGCCGAGTCGTATGCAGATGGATCTGTCCGAACCTATCAAATGGTCACGAAATTCAGCCATCAGCAATAAGATTTTATGATTACGTATAAGTTAGGAAATGTATTGATGTATTCGTGACTTCGTGTAGACACTAAATATCTTGAATTTGAGATGAGTTTTCATTATCTATCGAGTGTGCGGTTTTGTAAATTAGATATAGTACGCGAGCGAGTTTAATGCAGAGCTAATGTATGGTGACGCGTACATTAGCTCTGCATTCAAGTCGCGCGCGGACCATAGGTACTTATTCGTAGACGAAATATCTTCCTCTAAAGGCTACAGCGTTTCAGAGTCTTGTTTAAAACAGAAGTCATATAGATAAAGGTTGGGTGTTCCTTACAGCTATCCGGAATTGGATTTTCTTAATACTTTCTTTCTATGCATAGTGCTCGCAGCTGCTGTGAACGTGTTGAGTTTTCTCTATATTGCTTCATTTTGTTTTACAACTTTTATTAAATTAAATTAGTCTTTGGCATACCACGACAATAGCAATTTTGCAATATAGACGACATATCTATATCTATACTAATATTATAAATGAGAAAGTTTGGATGGATGTCTGGATGTATGGATGTATGGATGTTTGTTACTAAATCACGCCCCAACTGCTGAACGGATCTGGCTGAAATTTGGCACAGAGATAGATTATAGTCTGGAATAGCACATAGTTGACGCGGGAACCAAAAAATCTCAAACCACTCAGACGAAACCGCGAGCATTCGCTAGTCGTCTTACATACGAGTATGCTATTTAAGGCAATCCTTTATGTTTTTTAAGAGTAAAGTAGTATAAGTCACCTACCTTAATTGCCCTTAAGGTGTGTCAAATAAATTGGAACTCCATTACTTTACCTACTACAAAAATAAATGTGTAATAAACCAGTCGGCATTAGGTACCTAAGGCGTGAAAAACTTCAGAAAAAATTCAATAAGTTACTGAATTTTGGATCTTTAGATAAATCGGTGAAGAACTAATAAGATTTGGATAATATGCTACATTGAATATGTGTTCGTAAAACTGTATATCTAACGAATAACTTAATAAAACAACCTTGTGTGAGATGTCAGATGAATTCCGGATGTGACTAGCATTGCGGGCTGCTAGCTGTTGGTTCTAGTTAGACAAATTAAAAGCCAGCGGGTAAAGGCAAACGTTTAATTTCCTTTAGCACATATTCACGAGGCGACACGACGAACCGTCAAAATAGAAGTATAGGTACTATAATTATACATCAATGCTACGAACTATAATAAAAAAATTAAAAAACACGACTGCCCTACCAAAAAACAAACTAAAAAGTTAAAAATCTAAATTAATCTAGTTAAACTAGAATCTTATTCACATTTTTATTAAATGATATTTTTTTGTGAATCACTGGATATTGAACTATAGTGTTATATATTTTTGGAACCTACTCATGATTTTCTTTTTAACTATTAAGTATATATTTAGTTAATCTTATTTTCGATTATTTTTTCAAATTTAGTCTTTAATGCGGGACCATGGTCATTCCATAAAATTTTAAATTTTACTAGCTATGTCACCCGGAATAAGCTAGGGATTCTAACGATACCTCATTTATCAAAATCGTTTCAGTCGTATAGAAGTTATGGTGGAATATACAAACTCACATACATACATACATACATACATACATCATACATGAACCCTGAAAACAATATACTCCTTTTTTCACGCTGTCGTATAAAAAAAAAAAGATTTATAACAGCTTTTTTATAATTTTTCGGTTAAAAAGGTTTGTTACTGATGCGTGGTGTCAGTTGTTTTCTTTTGTTCTCCCTAATTGTGTTTCGGACTGTTGGTCCCAAAGCTCGATCCATCTGTGGTACCAGTAGAATTTTCAACGTTTCGTCACGTGTGCCTGTCAGTTTATCCATTTACATGTTTAGATAGATAGGCAGACCGTACCAAAACTGTATCCACTGGCTGTAATTCCAATAAAGCCCGTGTCATTTTAACAGGGTTGAGTCTCCGGACTTGTAATAGAGTTTCCTTACAGGAGGCCGAAATGAGGTCGCAACTGCTCCCCGTAAAGCGTGAAACATACAGAACGCGCGAGGACAACAATTTTACTATAGTACAGCGTCGTATTGTCGCATAGTAAGATGCTGGCCGCAAATATATTAATAAACTGACATCAGCTAAGAATATGTTCTCAAGTATTGTTTATCAATTATTTGAGATGCATTTATCAGCTGTGATCTCGTTGTTTACACCTGGGCTAATACACCATTCGTAGCCCCGGTCTTTACAACGATCTGAGTTGATAACTTCTCAAGATGTGGTCAACATCATATAAACTACGCTGTCAGTTTTCTCATCAATGGTAATCCTAGGACCCACCAAATACTAAATCAGCCTTTCTAGCGATAGCTACGATAAAAATTATTTCCAAAAACCGACTTCCAAAGTAAAAAATAATTTTGATTTCTACCCGCCCGATTTCAACATAGTGTGTAGACTATAGAACTTGTGTAGAAATCAAAATTATTTTTTACTTTAAAGTGGCTTTGAAATTCGGTTTTTTTGGAAAGGATTTTTATTTTTAACTTTTTAGTGTCAGGGTCGAGGATTTGGATTCAGAATTTTTGTATGGGACCACCTCGAGAGCTTCCTCTAACGATTTCTCAAATCATTTTAGAAACCACGGAGTTATGCACCGGCATACATAAAAAAAATACGCGCCGAATTGAGAACATCCTCCTTTCTTGGAAGTCGGTTAAAAAGTACAGCTATCGCTTAGTCTAATAGAGGTGCATTGTGTGGTCGCAAATGCATGGTGGGCATGGGCGAGAGTCAGATAGATTCTGCCACGGTGCGTTTACCTATAGTAGTCACGTTGAGCCTATCATTATTACAGTTTGAACTGTATTTCAAAGTAAAATAAGCTGAGTTTAAGTTGATAAAATAGAAGCCGCATCCGAGATGCGGCTATACCATGGCTATACCACGCTATACCCTAAAAACTGCGCGGCGACTACTATTAAGCGACTGACTGCAGAAGCGTGACGGAAATCTTCCAAAATATAGCCCGTCAAATTTATCTGATCCTTTAGCCAAAATTGGAACTAATTTTTATGCCTGTTTTGTTTTAGTTTTTATCTTCTTTTTCATATCTACTAGCGACGTTGTCACCGGGTCGGACAAGTTTGTGGGACCTTCTGTGCGCAATCTGTGGTTGCGCTATACATATATCATCCTTGCGGCGAGTGTGTTCAGGCTTATTTTATTCCGAAACAAAATATATAATCAAGTTTCCAAATCAAGGATATATCGGATTCAGTGACAATAATTGGAAAACTTTCACCTTTTTTCCCAATATTGGAAATCTATACCCATCGATACATATTACTTAAGTACTTAGATTTCACTAGATTGTTCTGAAAATCGTTTGAGTTTTAGAGTGGCCATAAGAATAATGTGAGATATCGTAAATCTTAGGTGGGACAGCGATCTTTCATAGGGCAGTAGAACTATACTCAGACAGATACCTACATACGACCCTGTAAACTCGTACACACTTATTAATAAAAAATGCATACTTCAAGCTTAATCGGAAACTAAACTTGGACAAGTTAATCCCAGAGTAATCGAGTATTAACTTCGTCTTAACAATGCTATTAATAAACATGGAGTAAACTTGGACTAACAATACATTCCGTACGCCGGGATTAACGCTTGCGAGTTGCGGTATGGCAACCCACATAATTTAAGTGTAAAAAGAGCGATTCAATGAAATGAAATGAATGAAAACAAAGCTTGATGTGACATTAATGACAGTGACATACATTAACTATAGCCGTTCGATATTATTTTAAAAACAAAAACGCAGCCGATATTGATGATAGGCAATTAGGTACAACTTAAAAGTTTTATTTACCTCTCCACGGGCCCATGTTCTTTTATTGCAGCCAAAACTTTCAGATGGGGTGGTATAAAGTCACCTCTTGCATCACCAAAACTAAATATTTTTTTGCCATTTCAATAATGAAAACGGCTGTTGATCGAGAAATTCTGTACTTAGATTTAAATTTACCTTCATGAAGTTCTTCCAAAGGATTCTTACGAATTTTATAAAGTTTCATACGCCTCATTAATGGAACCTGGTTTTTAACCTCATGAATATCATCTATAGCCCTTAAATCAACAATAAAATAATATGTACCTATCCATTTTAATTGCACAGCACAAAATTAAAGCGTAGGTTACGAACTGACTATATCTGAACAAAAGTCCTACAACCTGCGTCCAGTGTACAGTGTATACGGAAATACAAAAAAAAACGACAAACTTTGAGGCATGCTAATGGGCGAAATCGTCGAAAGCACACTTTGTCTATACCTAATCGGCCGTTAAACCATGTGTAACGCCAAGGATTAAAAATTACTCCAAGAGTAGATTCGAATTATGCTACTGCCTCCTTACTCTGTATTTATTAATACGGAATTTATTTAGACGAGACTAAAACCTGGGATTAAAACTAATCTCGCTCTGCTCTTAGTTTATTAATAAAAGTGGTAAGGTTTATTCCACTTAAGTTAGCCCTTAATTCCGATCTCACCTGATGGTCAGTGATGATGCAGTCTAAGCTGGTAGCGAGCTAACCTGTTAGGAGTATGGCAGTTATACTAAAACCATATTCATAATCGGTTCCTATATACGTCATCATATCGGAACGCTAAATCGCTTGACTGTTCATCATTACTGGTAGGGTGGTAACTAGGCACGGCCAAAGCCTCCCTCCCACCAGGCCAGAGAATTTTTTTAAATTATATATTCCCGAATTGACCCTACCAGGGATTGAATTTGAATTTGGAGGTTTTAAATTAAATTAAATTTTTTTTTTTTAATTTGGAGGTCGTTAAAAAAAGAGGTCGTGCCCAGCCAATGATGTGCGTTTCGGTGTTACGTTCGTTCGTTCCACTTTTATTCTTGTTTTCATATAACCTGCATTGAAAATGCGAGTTTCAATGCCTGTTGAGCCACCCGAAACATATCAATTTCAGACGAATACGTCAACGTCATTCAGCGGGTAGATAATCATCGTTTTTTGCCTTAGGGTAGCAGCCCTCCTTTCGATCCTGTCAGATTCAGTAAGTATCTTTTGTTTATTTCAAACCTTAAATTTGTAAACAATAACCTAGCACCTAAAATAAATAAGATATACAATTTTAATAAAACTAGCACTTTCAATGCAGGTTATATGAAAAATATAGAGAGTGTCGCGTCATGAAACACGATTTCAATCGCCAAATCCTCATAATTCACCCCTAGGTACACAATACTATTGATTAGCAGGTAAGTCAGTTAAGGGCTGTTTTTAATCTTTTTTTCAAAATCTTGGCGCAATAGGTAGGTCTCTAGTTGTGGCAACGGAGAAAGGCACGAAATGTAACTGAAATCTTTCTTTGAATCCCAACTTCGGGAACTTGCAAGGAAGTAGCTGTAGGTACACGCCATTCGTTTCAAGTTAACTACGTGTCTTGACTCGCATAAACATCGCGACAAAGTTTTTCGAAGTTTACACAGAGATTACTTCGGGATTAAACATGTAGATTTTTTCTTTACATTACGATATTTATCAAGTAAGGAAAATTAGAAATTGGGGTGCGTATTTTCCCATTGGAATCGTAGTTGAAATTCCACAGACGCGTACAAACCGATTCGCTTCCATGTTTCATAATTTGAACCGCTTGAATATGGCATTCCCTATGAGTTTCCATTTTCCCATCCACTTTTAATACAGACTGTACTTTCGTATCGAGATTGAATACTGAATAGTTATCTTGTAGGTGAACGCGCTCCACCAGACTGCATTACCTACCACTTGCAAGTAGGTGTGATTGTAACCAAGAGCCTATTAAAAAAAGAATCTGCTTCGGGTAAGATACCATACTTTGGTACTTAATTTTCTCTAAACTGAAATATCTAAGGTCTACATATCCTGTGTATAAGACCCTGTGAGAACTCTTTGCCACTCTACAGGTCTTTTCCTGTATCCATGCAAAAAATCATATCGGTCCGTCATGATTGAAAGTTAAACCAACAAATCAACAAACAAACACATTTTCGCATTTATTATATATGGGTAGTGATTTTATACCTAGCAAAATGTCAAATACAAAACTGTGATATTATGTTGCAAAAAGTACAGATAATAATTTCTTGAGGTTAACGATCATTTAGAAACTTAGACCGCTTTTGGCAGCTTAACATTACTGGGTAGCTTTGGCTCTCCTCCAGACCCTACCTATCTTATGTTTCCAAGTGTTCCCGCCTATCTAATTGTTCATACATGTTTATAAGCCTAAATTACTAAACAACAGCATCGTATTCTCAGTTTAGTTTTTGGGGGTATAAACTCTGCAGTCTGCACCTAAGTACTGCATTTCGTTTAGGACATTCACTGCTGCTCCTGCATGGATCTCCGCAGGAAACGTAGGCATAACTTTGCTTTTGCAAGCGAAATACGAGTGGGGATCGTCCATCTTCCGGTGTAGCGAGGTCGCCATTCAAACATTTTGGAACCCCAAAGCCTATCAGTCATTCGGCTAGGTATGTGCCCTCGTCCATTGCCAACACTTCGGCCTCTGGTTCTCCTACTAATCTCCTACTCCATAGTAATTTGGCAATCTATCATGAGAAATGGGAAAAAGAGCTAAAATAGGACAACATGTCCACGCGAATCGCGTCGCGTCGGAGAGGACTTTTCTCCTGTCGTTTAGTGTGCGCGCTCCATATTAATGTGAATGACGCGGAGTCCGCCAGACAAAAACCGTTTTATCCTTGTAGTATGATTTTGCTCTTTCATCATCTCAGAGCTCAGTTAATTAACGTCCACTGGTGGGCATACATATACATAGCGGATTCCACACTGCATATATGAAATCTTGGGAATGAGTGGTTCTCTATTCTGTGATTCTAATTCAGAACAGCTTTCAACGTTTTAAATTTTTTCATTTTTAACGTAAAAAAAAGGAATTCGGAATCACGGTTCTAATACCTATACGTAAAGGATGAGTCAGTTCCATTTATTTTCGGTGATATATCTTTGTCCATACAATATGTATGCGGACCCATTTTATTCATAAATCACTGACGCATTCAATGCGCCAACAAATCGAGAAATATTATGCTTGATATCTACGTCGCATGAGAAAACTGGCGGCAATTTGTTTCAAGTTTTTCTCAGCGGAACATATCCCTAACTGCTGAAACAAGGCCGATGTTTACCACACATACCTACAGCAGAGCTAATTCAAATTCGACTTTATAAAACATCGTTGAATAAATCAGCCCAACCAAGAATCGAAATCGGGCGGTCCTGACACACAAAATTTGCATAACTTCAGCACAACGAGATCATGAAATTTAAAAAGCTAGAGTAATGCTTATGAAAATATATGGTATAACAATGAATTGGAGAATCTCGAATAGTAGAGTATTCTTAGACAAACAAAGATATTAAATATTGAAACGAATGAAAATGTAATATGCCCGTTTCTATGAAAGAATATAATAAAACCACAGCGACGAGTGTATGAAATAAGGTCAAAGCTGGCTTTTAACAAATTGAACGCAAACACCGCCATTTCTGCGCAGCAGTGTGTCTACTGTCTATATTGTCCTGTTCGAGAATTTTCCAAGAACTATAAAAAGGAAACATTTTTCTATGGACGGTATTGTTGCGTGAACAAGACTATTATTCTATAGCGATGCAGCTGGCTTCATTTTGTCCATTGTCTTCCGTTAGTAATGAGTGATTACATTTCTGTAGATATGTAGGTATCTGTCTATAAGTAGATCTGTATACTGAGTTGTCCTGCTTTTCGCTTAACAGAAAGAAATAGGTTGTTTATTGTATAGCTGCTACAAGCCAAAGTCTTAGTGAAGCCTATCTACTTTGAAAGTATTTGGTACTAGATATTTTATTTAAATACTATAATATTCGATATGATATGATGCTGCGCCAGTAGGTACTATAACCTTTTTGAGCTATAAATGCTAGTTTTTTATGCCATTTATTTACGAGAAAATGATTATTATTGATATTCGAATCCATACTTTACTTATTTAGGATTAGGGATAGTGTAAAAATGAAAGAGTCTGCCTGCCTGTCTGTCTGCCTTTTCAGGGCCCATTATTTATTGACCGATTTTGATGAACACATGTATTATTAATCTTGCATTCCGGAAACGGACGTAGCTAATATTTATTCCGAAAAATCCATGAGGTCGAAGTCGCGGGTACCTATCATCAAGTTGGTAAAATTATGAATTCAATAAACGCTTTCTAAAATGTAGCTCCTAAAGATTGATGATAGAGCAGCTCTCAACTAATAAAGCTCCTGTCGGATAGACAAATGAATTGTACGCTCTCGAGAGATCATGACATCACATTACTTTGTACAATCGTGCACTCTGCTGTATGTACCTATGCCGGGGATTTGCTTGGATGAGATGAGGATTATGTTTAGTGTAGCCAGCGGATTTGTACCTACAGTAGCTGTGCTCGTGTTATCTACGAGATTGATGCTTTAGAAGTCAGGGCAAAGTTCAGACTTCAGGATGAGTTCAGGAAATCAGATTGTTTGACACAATAAAAAAAAACTTTGAAGTTATCAGTTGACGTTAAATATATATAGTAAAGTTGCGTGATTTATTTACAAGTTTTATCTATATTTTTAAGAAACCGTGGTCGACCCAAACAAACTTGGCGGCGTACGGTTTTGGTGAAGGTCACGAAGATAGGGAGGACGTGGGACGAGGTCAAGCCCCCCACTGGGGGGAGTGGGGACATAGGACGCAAAAACAATCTCTATTTTACAAAATTTATGTAATTAAATAAAAGATAAACTGTGTCTGGAGTATCGACATGCAGTTTAAATCACTGCTGGGTTTAGAAACTTGTGATTTAGTATGATCTTAAATAATACTTAAACCCTGTACTATTCTGTGATTAAACTACAGCAATAGCATTTCAGTTTGTTTTACATGTTTTATCTTTGTAACTCGTTGTTCTAGTGCCTGGTTAGCATGTTCGACTGAGGCTGACGAGGTCCCGGGTTCGAGTCCCGGGTCGGGTCATAACAAGTATTGGGTTTTTCTGACAAGAATATTCTCAGTACTAGCCCGGAGTTAGGAAGTTGCCGGTGTTTCACCCCCCGTGCTTCGGAGAGCACGTTAAGCCGTCGGTCCTGCGCCAGAGTAAAGGAACAAAGAGTGCACCTGTGTTTGCGCACACACTTGTGCACTATAATATCTCCCGCGCAGATGGCTAATTTCTCTGGAGATTGGCCGCCGTGGTCGAAATTCGGTCGGGAGGACATTATTATTAGGTATAATCTTTGTAATGGTCACGGATTAACTAATAAAAATTCAGAATTCCCTCTAGGCGTAACCTCGGTGTGTTAGCTAGAATCCTACAGAAGCATCACGAGCTCATTTTCTCCAAACGCGTTATCACCGAGGCAAAGACACCACCATTGCGGTGATACGCTTTCACCATACGCGCTGCCTGCAAAATTAAAACCTATTATGTAATTAACTCCGAGAATTAAATTAATTTCCAATTGGAAGACTCCTATTAAGCCCCTTTAAGGGTCGAACACAGCATGAAGAAATTATAGAATGAACACAAAAGCACCTGTTAAATAAATAGATACTTGAAGTTACCCATCTCCGATTTTACGTCTACCGTAATCATCCCATACCAAATATATGTTTATGCTAGGAACTCCGTGCGATGTGAAGTTACTGCAAATTGAATCCATAAGAATTCTGACTACAAAAGAAATAATGAACTTTACTTTTTAGCACTTTGAATAACATTGAAGATATACTTACCGTAAGTATAATATTTAGGAAACTTTATTGTTGTTGCTGGGTTTCCATTAAAACTTATGGAAAATACGTTGCTTTTACAAATTACAAATTACAAAAATACATTTGCCATTATTATTTAACATGATTTCAACGCCTTTTAGTGTTTTTTTTAATATCAGAAGAAACTCATTCTCACTAATTATGATCTATTTATTTTTGAGAAAATTTGTTATTGGCCATATACTCATAATATGTGCGGCTTTAACATATAGGTTATTCACAAATTCAGTCTTTGATTCAATTGTAGGTTTATTTAATGGCGTTTTGTAAAAAGTAAATAGGTAACTGTTCTTCATTCTAACTAAAAAAGTGTGTTAACTTTTTGACTACGTAGGCACATAAATTGGTAGCATTTGTGCAACTGCATATTACACAGATGAAAACACTAACGAATGTGTCGCCCAAAAATTTCACTAAATAAAATTATAGCTAAAATTAGTACATTTTGTACAGCTGCAAACACTGCTCTACCGCGATCTAGATTTATTATGGCGCAGTCTGTTCAAAACTACGCGAGGACCAACGTTGAAAAGCACAAAATATTTGCATTTCCCAAAGTCGGTACCTACTGTTTCATAATATGACAGATTCACTTTGTGACGGCAGATGTAGTCACAAGAAATGTAATTTACTTTGTAATTTAATTAAATTTTAATAATGCTAAAGGAAATAAAAGGATTTACGTCTAACTAATTTAACTGGTAACAGCATTGGTAATTCATATTTTATTTTATGTGTGCTTTAAAGGATGCATATGATATCTAATATGTTAGATATCCAAAAAACTACTTATTATGTTGAGTAAATAAACCGGCCAAGTGCGTGTCGGGCCACGGGCACAGTAGGGTTCCGTAGTTGTCCGTCACAAAATATGACAATATGCGGGAATTTTATACGTGTCGGCTATTATACTTTAGTGAAAATGGATTGGAACAAAAATTAACCCTTTAAAGCTTAATATTTTACAAACGGATCGTTGAATAAAATAATGGTTTTCCCACACCCACACTGAGTATTTTCTAGGCATTTCCTCTGGTCTAGTGGTTGGTTTAAGCCGGTTGTCCCACCGGTAAATACATGCCGCTGAGTTATTTAACGTTTGTATAGGGGTCAAACAGCAAGTTTGATATCAAAGCTAATCTTATACATATAATATTCCGTATCGTATTCAAATGCTTATATCCAGCTTTACCTAAACAAAGCACAAAGGGCATCAAAGACGAAGTACGCAAATCCTCCACACAAACAACGTCCATGGGATGAAACTGTGATATCTCTTGGAAGATAGCAAACCATTTGCTAGGAGAAACTGATTGACTGATTATATCACAAATAGTTGGAATCTGAATTTAAAATAATTGAAAACTTGTCTATATTTGTATCTGTATACCACTACAGGCCATTAACGTCCCACTGCTGGTCCCACTACGCTGCTCCAATGCAAGTTGGCGGGCTTTAACGACTATTATCGTGTTAGTGATAATAACCGGGACCGACGGCTTAACGTGCTCTCCGAGGCACGGGGGTGATACACCGCCAACTTCCTAACTCGGGGCTAGTACTGAGAATTTCTTATCAGAAAAACCCAACACTCAAATATGGCCCGACCCGGGACTCGACCAAGGAGTTTAGGTATGTACGATACCATAAACGGATGAGAATGGACATGTCACCGTAAGATTGTAAAAACCGTTAGATTATAATCTAACTCGCGAAATTCTAAACTGTCGAAAGATTACAATTTAACGAATTATTCTCCGGTAGATTGTAATCTGATAAGTATTTAAACCCGATAAAACCTAAGTGCCCGGCCTGTGGCCGGGCACTACTTGATTATTTATGTCGAACCCTAACCTAACCTACAAGAACGAGACAAGAAAACGTAAATAAAATGAATATTTCAAAAATTTAAACTCAGAACATTGAACAGTTTACAATCTTTCGACAGTTTAGAATTTCGCGAGTTAGATTATAATCTAACGATTTTTACAATCTTACGGTGACAGATACACGAAATTGAGCTGGAATTCGATGCTGTTATGGTTTACTTTACTTTGACGTCGAACTTTGACGATTTGATCGGCAACTTTTAGCCAATCGGGGGGCTGAACAGAACAGATACAAAATTCCAAATTGACTGTGCCGGAGATCATAACCGGGACCAGCTCTCACGTCTGATAAGAGAGCATTCACCACTGTACCGAGGAAGTGCCTAAATTCGACACTGTTTCCGAGTTATCTCACGTAGTCATCCAAATACCTACATTCAGGCCGCCAGTTTGAATAGTCGTCGACGTCATCTGTCTATACGTTACGGTACCGATTGCTTCCAGCAGCTCACAGCTACAGGCTTCACGAGATCATCCGTATAACACACCTAAGTTAGGCTATCCAACGCTGCGCTTTCCAGTGCGAGGCCGCCATTTTTATACGACTGCCTGAAAAAAGTAGTATATTGTTTTCAAGGTTCATGTATGTATGTATGTATGGGAGTTTGTATATTCCACCATAATCTATACGCCTGAATTGATTTTAATAAATGAGGTATCGTTAGAATCCCTAGCTTATTCCGGGTGACCTAGGCTGGTAAAATTTAAAAAAAAAATTGATGGGGTGACCATGGTCCCGCCATTTAAAACTAAATTTGAAAATAAGATTAACTATATAATCATCATCTAGAAAATGATGAGTAGATACCAAAAATATATAACAAAATAGGTCAATATCCAGTGATTCACAAAAAAATATCATTTAATAAAAATGTGAATAAGAATCTAATCTATTAGTTCGTGTTTTGGCAGGGCAGTCGTGTTTTTTAATTTTTTTAATTATGACTTGTAGAGCTTTGAGACTCCAACTATCGGTTGTTCGAGCTCGTTCTAATAAAGGATAAAGAAGAAGCTTGTTCCTTCGTTTTAGTACCTTACCCGTCCAAAGATCTAAGTCCGCCCATAATATCTCTCCGTGCCAGAACCCTTGTTGCTTAGAAAGTTTCTTCAAAAGTCGCTTGTTTCTGTAAACTTAGTTACAGGAACGGATTTGATGCGGGTTTGCATTTAGTAGGAAGTAAAACTAAAACTATTATATAAATAGGTTACCTAACAAAACCAGTTCACAGAACTACGAGTTATACCTACGTAATTTTGACATAGAAAGGTAACTAAGCTAAGAAATTGTAAACTGTCGAAAGATTGTAAACCGTTCAATGTTCTGAGTGTCAATTTTTGAAATACTCATTGTATTTACGTTTTCTTGTCTCATTCTTGTAGGTTAAGTTAGGGATCGACATAAATAACTTAGGTTTTTGCGGGTTAATATATCTTACAGATTACAATCTAGAGGAAAATAACGCGTTAAACTGTAATCTTTCGACAGTTTACAATTTCGCTAATTAGATTATGATGTAACGGTTTTTACAATTTTACGGTGACATATATACATACTGTACCGTGTACCTATGTATTATAAAGTATGTTAAAAAATCTACCCTTTGTTAAGCTATTATACTAATTGTAACATCCTAAGCTAATTGCAAATTTTTATTCCTTTTTAAGTCTCTTAGTTTTTGACTTAATTTAAAATTTGGTGAATTTTTGGTGCTTTTTATTCCGGGAATAGGAATAAGAAAAATTTTATCCACGCGGATGCAGCGCCCTATATATTACAGGGTGGATTGAGTCAGGAAAAAGTTTGGGACACATTGACGGAGGGCTTTCCCTGTCACGACAGCACACACTCGGCTTCATACTATAACGGTGCCAACACTTGAACTTTTTCCATTACCATACACTCCGTCGCTTTTGATTTTTTGGGAAACGTACGATACCTACCATGAATTTATTTTTTAACTAAAATGTACTTTCTATTTTATACGGTGCAAGAATCATTTCTATTCCATCATATTTAGTTTAAATTTTGCTTTATTTTTATGTATACTTGTGCGAAAGTAGGGTCTATAACCGTATGTCCTTCTCGTGTTTTTATTTTTACCTTACCTTTTTAATAAATTTAGATAAAATTTTGTAGGTGCACAATATGAGGTACACAGATAGGAACATAGGCTTTTGCTTTTTAACACTGGAAATCAATAATTTCTCACGGATCAAAAGAAAACCTAAAACTACGCGTGCGACGCGCGAAGTGGCAGGCAGCACTTATAATAATCTTAAATATTATATTTTTTATTAAATCTAATGATCTCTTCCGTCTCGGGACCATGGGGTCCCGGACTTTTGGAAGGCATACGAGGGGCCGACACCAATTCGCAGAGGCCCGTTTGACAATAGGCATGATGACTGATTTTGAAAAATGGTCAGATTATGTTCGGAAGTATCCAATATTTCGAAAAAATATCTTATTTCAGCAGAAAAATGAGGTTTGGTATATAAAATTGGCATTTGAAATTTAAATTTTAAAATTCACGCCAAAACGCTAGCCGGTGTCATGACGTCGTTTGTGACGTCACTATTGTTTTTACCAATGTACTCTGTGCAGTGTGCAGTAAACAATAGTGTGATTATCAAAGCTCGAAAACAAACAATTGTGACGTCATTTTTTTCTTGGTGTTTAATCCATTATGGCGGATTGCTGTATTTTATAGTTTTATTTAATCAAAATAAATAGCAATCTCACTCGAAATAGAAAAATAAATGCGTTTTTTATAATCTATGAATCCTATTTCATAGGATAAATTCATAATTCCATTGATTCTTGGTTACTGTCATCATGCCTATTTTACTCTGTAGGAAAAGTGACACCAAACGGCGAATATGCCTATATATATGCACTATGCGAGTGCACCCAAGGACAATCCCCGGTTATTGCAGGAGTATTGCAAAATTTGGAAACAAATGATAGGTAATTACGGCTTTGTATAGCTACAATAGACTGGTGAACTGGGTCTGTGGAAGCACTATTAAGTATATAATTATATTATTTTAATAATATTGAAATTATTTTTATTATTGATGTCTATCGGGAAATATGTTACCTAAAATACCTAATTGGCTAGTCTTTAAATACAACATTATTTTCGACAGCAGCTTTGGACCATCTCTTTAGAACTAGCTGAACAGCAGGCTGCATGGGAAGTTTCTTACGTAATTGGCTCCTATTAACCGCGAAGCCTGAGGCAAAAGACATGCCTTCGTTAAGTAACCTATGTAGTACTGCACGATTCTTGTAATGATGTTTTCTGTAATTGAAAATTGTAATTACAGTCGGCCTTATAGGATATTTTTAGATATGTGAGTATGAAAAAAAATTGTGCACTCGTTTCCATTACCGACATTTTTTTATTAATACTTGCCGCCCTAGTCGATAAACGTCACACGACGTAAGTTTTGCAGGACGTAAACATAAATTCAGATTGAGATAACTTCTTGTAAATGTTAAGAATTGTTAAAAATATCAACGGAATATCATTACTAATGGTAAAAAGCTACGTAAAATTTATAAATGGCATTTTTAGACGCCCCCAATATGATCCCAATTTAATGGTGACGCCACTACAATGTTATATGGTGACATTAGCTGTCAGTGTCATAGGGATCAATGTTCGCCGCGCCGAGTATAGAGGGCGTGTTATTGTCGATACAGAGCCATATACATTTTCTTTTAATTTTGGCTGCTAATCTATCTGTTACGGCATCATGCTGAAAGTGTGCTTCGTTGTATTCAAATCTGTCCAGTAATTTCAACGTGATACCGTAAAAACTGACAGACAAAGATTAAAAGAAAATTTGTTTTGGACTCTGTATCGATAAAATTTCCCCCTATATACATATTATATACTTACGTTAAGGAATCGTCTAGTTACAGTTTTATTATAAGTATGGATTCCGCCTCATGGCATCATTATTATTGTTGGGAGTACTTTACAGAAGTACGCTCGTTAAAATGACTAACTAATACCCAATAACAACTTCCGATACAAGGAATAAAATTGTTAGGCGAATGTTGGAGATGCCAACTTTTAATACTTTTTATATCATGTATTTTCCTGTATTTCTTTTAGGGTTAGGTAGTAAAACAAGGCATACCGTCTACAGGCGTATGTTCGCCATTAGTTGGACTTATAAAGTCATAAACGAGGAAGTTATGCGACGTGTCAAAAAAAAGTTCAAGCTTTTGCAAACCATCAAGATAGGAAACGTCGCATATCTGGGGCACGTGTTCTGGAACGTGAGATTCAAACGCCTACAACTCATCATGCAACGAAAAGTTGCCGCAAAGGGAGCCGTTGGTCGCAGAAAGAAATCTTCGTTAGCAACATGCGGGAGTCGACCGGAATCGCGAATGCCGTCCAACTATTTCGCCTATCGAAGAACAGAAAGAAATATATATGTCACTGTAAGATTGTAAAAACCGTTAGATTATAATCTAACTTTCGAAATTATAAACTGTCGAAAGATCAGAATTTAACGCATTATTTTCCGGTAGATTGTAATTTGATAGGTATTGAAACCCGATAAAACCAAAGGGGACTACCTGATTATTTATGTCGAACCCTGACCTAACCTACAAGAAGCAGACAAGAAAACGTAAATACAATGAATATTTCAAAAATTGACACTCAGAACATTCAACGGTTCACAATCTTTCGAATTTCGAAATTGTAAACTGTCTGTTCTGAGGGTCAAATTTTGAAATATTCATCGTATTTACGTTTTTTGTGCGGCCGAGCACTTAGGTTTTATTGGGTTAGTATACTTATCAGATTACAATCTAATGAAAAATAATGCGTTAAATTATAATCTGTCGACAGTTTACAATTTTGCTAGTAAGATGACAATCTAACGGTTTTTGCAATTTTACGGTGACGTATATATATACGGAGCTGACTGAGAATCTACGTTAGCAGATTGCTAAAGACAGAGATTAGCAGATTGCTTCATTGAGAGATTGACAGCAAAAGAAGAAGTAAAACAAGTAATTCTACAGTTTCGTCCGACCACTAAAGCATTTCAAGCGAGGCTACAGAACCCTACCTTAGGCGTGTGTGTGCGAACAGTTATATGTATTTAACGGAGATAAATGCAAAACATTTTTCATATAACCTGCATTGAAAATGCGAGTTTCAATGCCTGTTGAGCCACCTGAAACTAGTCAATTTCAGACGAATACGTCATGCAGCGGGTAGAATGCTGCCCTAGGGCAGAAAGTGATGGTTTGCCGCCCACTGAATGACGTAGCAGCACTCCTTTCAATCTTGTCAGAGTATCTTTGTTTATTTCAAACCTTTTTAATTGTCATTTTTTCCCCATCAAATAAACTGACACAAATGATATTAAATTATAAACAACAACCTAGCAACTAAAATTAATAAGAAATTCAATTTTAATAAAACGCGCACTTTTAATGCAGATTAAGATTAGAGGATGAAACACGATTTCAGACGTCGGGTGATGCCAGCCCTCGCTTCGCTCAGGCAGGCAAGGCAGGATTTCAGACGAGGCTTCACCCTCGTCTGAAATCGTCTCGTTTCACCCCTAGGCACACAATATAGTGAAAAGATGATTTGAGATATACCTGAAAATAGGTAACTACTGAGTACTGACATATTTTTGACTAGATGATGCCCGCTACTTGGTCAGCGTGGATTGGATTTTTACTTTCTCGGGAACTCTTCAATTTTCCTCGATGATAATAAGTTTATGTCCTTCCTGTATTCCGGATGTAACCTGTGTCTGTACGAAATTTGATCAAAATCGGTTTGGCCGTCATAGCGTAGCAGACAGACAGACACACTTTCGCATTTATAATATTAAGTACTTATGGATTACTTTGGTTTTATATGGTGTACTAATAATCAAACTTCCTACCATAACGTCACTTCACCGTTGTGCATTGTACTAACCTCTGAGGATGCTCACGTTTCGGAGCGAAACGTACCTACTGTTAGTCCTAAGCACTCGATGGTTATAAAGGAAACAACACGAGTACTCGAACTGTAGTTTATTAATTGAGATAATTTCAATATATCTCACAAAATAAATAAGATTTACTACTTAAATCACTTGTTGCGACTCACGTGGACCATGAGAAGGTCTTTCGGCGATATTTAGGTTCAGGGCCTTAGCTTTTATTGCTATTCCAGTCCGGCAGGCAGAAACCAGGTCCGTAGGTGAGTAGCAATTTGGCTAATTACCAGAACGACTGGAGATTTCGAATTAATTAACTGCTTTTATAGGCAATATATTGCTGATTAACACGTTATTGTCTCGCGTCAATCTCGAATAGTGGGTCAAAAATCAAAATGCTATATAAAAGGTCAGCAATATACGCCTTAGTAGCTAGAGATGTAACAGTACGTTGAGACTTTGAGAGGGCTTTGGAAGATTTGTGTGGGGTGGTTGTGTGGCGGTGCATATTGCGTTGCTTGGTTTTCCTGCATGTTTAAGGGCAAAACACACAGTTTTGCCCTTAAACATGGCCGCGCCCGATCCGCGCCCGCTCCCTGTGTGTTTTGCCCTTAAACATGGCCGCGCCCGATCCGCGCCCGCTCCCTGTGTGTTTTGCGCTTAAACATGCTCGCGCCCGATCCGCGCCCGCTCCCTGTGTGTTTTGCGCTTAAACATGCCCGTGCCCGATCCGCACCCGCTCCCTATGGTTTTACCTTTAAACATGGCCGCGCCCGATCCGCGCCCGATCCGCGCCCGCTCCCTGTGTGTTTTACCCTTAAACATGGCCGCGCCCGATCCGCGCCCACTCCCTGTGTGTTTTGCCCTTAAACATGGCCGCGCCCGATCCGCGCCCGCTCCCTGTGTGTTTTACCCTTAAACATGCCCGCGCCCGATCCGCGCCCGCTCCCTGTGTGTTTTACCCTTAAACATGCCCGGGCCCGATCCGCGCCCGCTCCCTGTGTGTTTTACCCTTAAACATGCCCGCGCCCGATCCGCGCCCGCTCCCTGTGTGTTTTGCCCTTAAACATGGCCACGCCCGATTCGCGCCCGCTCCCTGTGTGTTTTGCGCTTAAACATGCCCGTGCCCGATCCGCACCCGCTCCCTATGGTTTTACCTTTAAACATGGCCGCGCCCGATCCGCGCCCGATCCGCGCCCGCTCCCTGTGTGTTTTACCCTTAAACATGCCCGCGCCCGATCCGCACCCGCTCCCTGTGTGTTTTAACCTTAAACATATGGCCGCGCCCGATCCGCGCCTGCTCCCTGTGTGTTTTGCTCTTAAACATGGCCACGCCCGATTCGCGCCCGCTCCCTGTGTGTTTTGCCCTTAAACATGGCCACGCCCGATTCGCGCCCGCTCCCTGTGTGTTTTGCCCTTAAACATGGCCACGCCCGATCCGCGCCCGCTCCCTGTGTGTTTTGCCCTTAAACATGGCCACACGCGATTCGCGCCCGCTCCCTGTGTGTTTTGCCCTTAAACATGGCCACGCCCGATTCGCGCCCGCTCCCTGTGTGTTTTGCCCTTAAACATGGCCACGCCCGATTCGCGCCCGCTCCCTGTGTGTTTTGCCCTTAAACATGGCCACACGCGATTCGCGCCCGCTCCCTGTGTGTTTTGCCCTTAAACATGGCCACGCCCGATTCGCGCCCGCTCCCTGTGTGTTTTGCCCTTAAACATGGCCGCGCTCGACCCGCGCCCGCTCCTTTTGTTTGAAGCGGGACAGTGGGCGGTGCACATCGCATGCTATACGTAGGTACCTGTAACAGACAACTTTTGTCTTTTGTTAAGTTTAGTTCCTTGACTACGGAATAGTGTTACAAGTAACTATTTTAATATCAAATTTTAATCAAAACTTGTATTCTTTAAATTACGCTAGCGAATGCAATAAGCTCTTCTGAAAATTTGTGAAGAAACTAATAAAATTACTTTTCGACTTCTACTTGAAAGGACGTACGCCTCGTTAACTTTTAGACTTGTGCCTCCAAGAAACTAGCCTTATCTTATACTTACAACATGATGCCCGCGACTTCGTCGATGTGGATTTAGGTTTTGAACATTCCGTGAGACCTCTTAGATTTTTCAGATTCTGTTTGGTAAACCAGTGGTAGTCTTGATTATATTAGACATAACGACCTTGGAAATATCTACATGAAATTAAAGATTAGTCTTTTTAAATCCCCATAAAACTACAGAAACAACTCACCGGTACTTTTTAAAGGATTAAGTAAGCTTCACTAGAGCGTGCGATCAATTTAGTGGCAACGTGCAAGGGCCTGCATGCATCGCTTTAGCAGCAAACGAGGCGTGCTATAAAGCAACCAGGGACTGAAAAACAGATTCATAAAGGTTATGTACCAAAATATAAGTGTTACAGAATGAAAGTGCAACAGAATCGAAGCTCTAACCCTTTTGAATGGGTTTTTAATTCTGTTAACCTGAAACACTTAAATTTCTGTAATAGAAATTAATCTGTACCTACCAGAAATAAAGGGTTTTAAAGTGTTTTAAAGGTTTACCGCAATAGCGACGTTGCCAAATTTACTGTTGACGCGTATTCAGATTTGAACCAAGTTGAAAGCATCGATATGGTTGTAATTGTTTTAAGAAAAACATACCCATGTTGTGTCAGTGTGAGTAAAGTCCAATGAAGTGAGAAGAACGCGTTGTCACACCGTGCAGTTTGTACATGACTGCCATTTATGTACCTAAGGGTTACAAACGAAAACACTTATTAACAGAAATAAAAGGTTACAGATTGATTGGGTTACAGTATCGTTTCTGTTTCTGTTTTATAACAGTTTCAAAAAAGTGTTTAAACCCCTTATTATTTCGGTTACTGTTTCAGTAACCCCGATTGAGTATGGAAGTCGTAATCCTGCCCCCCCGGCAGTTCCAGTAAGTCCGCATTAATCTTTATTCGTCGTTGGTTATAGATAGGTTAATCGAAACTTAACAAAACGTTGGATAAACGATGGTTAGCAATTGGGAATTGTCACATTGTTATAATAATTACATATCCCATCACATAATAAAGCGGTTAAATGTTGTGGATTTTGCAGCGCAAATGTTTGGGCTTTTTGTTGTTTGCCCGCACTCCGAAACAAGGGGTTTAATTTGAAATTCAGATCGCGGTGTGCACTGTCTGCTGCACAAAATAAAGCTCCTATTTGAAACTCTGGCATGTCTTTGAGTTCCTGTACAATAAAAGCTCGCAAAGTGCAAACTAGGTTTCGATTGCCGACTATATTTTAATGCAAAAGTGAAATTAGCTTTAAATAAATACCTAGGCCCGTAATAAGCGTCATCGAGCTAAGAACAGGAACGCAAGAAGCGGTCAATCTACGCTTAAGACCGATACTTGAGAACCTGTCCTCAACTGACGTCGGTTTTCTAATACGGGCCACAGTGCTCTTTACTTTTTGAGCCAAACCTAAATAAGGGTCGAACCGCTTTCAAACTTTTCTACGCCAATGAGAACAAGTCTTAGTTAGGTATGTAGTCTGTGTAGACTAGAGTTTTGAATCGGCAAAAATAGAAACCGTGTTTCACATCTTCTTTCAGGCTACGTGATTCAATTAAAATTTTCCTATTCAAGATATTTCAGTTAACAAGATCGTTTGATTGTGTACCTATTGAAATACTTAGTTAATTTCAATGGAACCTTTACAAATATTATTCTGAATTGCCTTAGGTTCTTCAGAAATTGCTGAATTACCATTAACATCGGTCTGATAACATTTAGAGAGCTTGAAATTGGATATTTATCTTTGTCTTTGCTTGGGCCCATTTTGGTTACTTTTGTCTTATGAAGCAGTACTTCAGTTATATTGGAACTAACTTAAGATCAATTTTATAAGAGAAAAGAATCTTAGATAATGTAATAATATTAAACAGAGTTTTTTTTAACCTAGGTACTAGAAATATCTATATTTATTCAGAGAGGCATTATATTGCCAAATTGATTTTTACGCGACATTCTACTGAAGGCTAAATTGCTTGGCGGCACGTCTTTACCTTTAGGGTGGTAACCAGCCATTACCAAAACCACCCACCAGACCGGGACCAGAAAAAAGTTATAAATCTCCAAACTGACCGTGCCGAGGACTTTTCACTTATAGGACTATGGATAGGTCGTCATTGCGTTTAAAGGTTACAATAGCTTTAGTTAGAAGTGTCTCTACAGCAAAAAGCCATGTAGCCAGAACTAAAGAGATGTAGAGCTGCCTTTCATGAAAACTTAAGGAAAGTACCTACTGAAATAGCGTACCGTGAGTCCGTGAGTATGACACGAGTAAGTACTTAGAAAGTTTTAAGCCGTAGATGACAATGTCGTTGCTTAATGTATTTATATTGCTACGTATGGGTAAAATAAACCTAAACCAAATGGTGCACGCGACATCGTCTGTGTGGTTTTAGGTTTTCGATAAGTCCCGTGGGAACTCTATGGTTCTGCGAGATAAGGAGCAGCCTGACCCTCCCCAGGATTGCACCTCTGTACCAATCTCGTCGATTTCGGTTGAAGCGTAAGGGCCGCGTGAAAAAGTAGCGTATAATAGTCAGTAGAATGGATAGTAAAAGTATTCAGTATGTAGTCAGTAGCATGGATAGTAATTAATACTCAATACTTATGTTTATATCATAAAGGACGTAATGTTCGGAAAGCAGAGTGTACTGATTTAGTGCAATGGGGTAGTTTAGCTAATAATGAGAGAGTGTTAGTCCAAGTGATATTACATCACTTCTTCTTATTTTCTTCACATATTCTTTGTGTCAGTCAATCAGAGAGGATTGCGATCTGTAGATGTTGAACTTTTCTACTATGGAGGGGGTCTCTAGAATGGCGTGTGTCATAAAGCGTCCAACCTGCCCGCTTTACGGCGTTTGTCCTAACCAGTGGCAGTGATGGATCGTGGCTTGGATTATCCAATTATCTCTGAACAAAGGCGGAAACATATTATAACACAGCGCGCGACTTCCTTAGCTCGAGTGTGGCGATTATCGCTATGCTACAAAGTAAGCAACGGCGACCTCGCACTGGAAAGCGCGGCGTTGGCAGACTCCCCACTCGATGGACAGACGACATCAAACGAGCTGTAGAGATCCACTAGATGTATTATTAATTGAAGATTAGAGGTGGTAAAATAATAAGTAGCGCAATATCATAGAGCGCTATTTATAGCGCGTTCCATAGCGCGGATAACGCGCTATGGGAGGAGCAGCCATGACGCTAGGTACGGCGTTATGAAAATCACGCGATCGCGCGCGATGGCTCGTAGCACTTGTAGCGGCGTCCAGTTTCCGGTAGCGTGCTGCCGCAGGCCGATGGTATCGGATGGCTAGTCTCGCGTAACGCCCTTTTGTGAGTGAACGTCATCTTTGCATGTTACTAAATATAGCGCGCTACGAAATTCAGCGCACTGCAAGACATACCGCTCCTGCCGGCCGCCCACACGCTTTCTTAGCGTATTTAAAAGCGTGCTAAAAATTTATAGTTTATAATGTCCAGCAGTGGACATCTGTCGATTGACGACGACGACGACGGCTAGGTGTACTTTTATTGCGTTCTTGCTGGAGCCTGTTTATGTGCATTGAAGTCAATAGTGAGAGATGTGTGAGCCAATTACTACTCACTAGGGGCCCCATAACGGTTTAATGATTGAAACCTTAGCATGCATCGCTGATTGCCTAACACTCTTTCGCTATTGACCAAATACCATAGTCCATGAACACCATAGACTCAGCTAATCTCAACAAGTGAAATTGTAACAATGATTAATGCAAAGAATTTAGGTTTTTCGGAATAGGGCTACTGTTGATTTTGCTTGTCATAAGCTTCGGTTATACTCCTTTTCTCTGCCTGTACTTAGGTTATAACAATGACATACTCAGTCAGGTATTATTATTAAAATGACCGTCTCGGAAATATATGTATGACATAAAACCGTGAAAGAATCTATGATTTTAAACAGTCATAGAAGAGAATTTTATTACATTATATAGAAGAAAATTATATAGAAGAGAAATTATTTACATGAAATTAGATTATTTTTTCTAAACGAATTAGAACTTGATGATACCCGCGACTTCATCTTTACTTTTCCGGGGGAAAATGATTATGTCCTTAGTCCTTACCCGAGATAAACCTACCTCGATACTAATTTTCGTCAACAGGTTAAACAAATGGGCCGTGAAAGCGTAGCAGACAGACAGAGACAATCACACTTTCGCATTTATAATATAATTATGGATTTAGAAAATATCGTATCGTAAAACAAGCAATATTTCATGTCATCAATCTTTAGATGAGTGGCTTTATATAAAATAGCGACATTGATAGATGAAAGGCAACATTATTCAATTATTTTTGCGTTGTTTCTTATAATTTGTTTATTAATCTGAGTGCTAGCACCTAACGATTCAAAAGCACTTGTCAAAGTCTAATTGAACAAAAGAGATTTGACTTTGAGTATGATTTTGAAAAACGGGAAATTAAGGATTAAGGACATTGAAAATACAATTCTTAATAAAAACACTTTTGCCATCGTTTGATAAATATTTTCTGCCGAGAAATAACTTTGACAGTTTTTTTGTACAGTAAATAGTCGGGCCAATTTTACAATAACAGCTTAAGTCCATACCTATTTTTTAAAAGTTTGATGAGAATATGTTAAATAACAATATAGTATGAGATATATTTAGCAATATAATAGAATTATGAATACACAAAACCGAAATTAGGCACAGCATTTCAAAAACCTAACTACTTAGAACCTATTACCTATATTCTGTGCTAGAAGGAAACCGCGGGCATCATCCAGTCCATCCATAAACCATGGAACCGATATCGTCGATCTGGCATAGATATAAAGCATTCTGAAGACGGTCAAAGGATCTCTGCAAAATAAAATTATGCACAGGGGATTTTAAAAAGCATATATCCTATTTGAAGTTCCAAATTCTACCTATATTGTAATTGAAAAAAACAACAGTAGGTACTTAATTCATTTTCGTCTGGTGTTCTACTTTTATTCGACTCAATTTAATTTACAACAAAACCTCATCCATCATAAAGTTAAGTTGCGAACAGCGTAGTTAGCGCTCTGCATTTCAATTGTTTTAAATGTTACATAAAACGTTATTAACTCTTTCTGTGCGATAAAAATGTCTCGCGGAAGGTGCAGCTAGTGCATTTGCATCTACAAAATTATGTTATGACGGGTCGTAAAGGGTCGTTTCTCAAGGCAATAATACACCTAAATCATATTTCATACTCATACTAATATTATAAATGCGAAAGTGTATTTCTTTGTTGGTTTGTCCTTCAATCACGCCGCACTGGAGCAACGAATCGATGTGATTTTTGGCATGGATATAGTTGAGAACTTGGAGAGTGACAGCAGTGAGTGATAGGCTACTTTCCCGGAAAATTAAGGAGTTCCCGCGGGAATAAAAAATATTTAAAACCACGCGAACGAAGTCGCGGGTATCAGCTAGTTACTACATAAACAATCCATACTAACTATCACACTGTATGTCATCGAATTTCCATCCGTGTGTTGAGTCTTCCTCATCTCATTGCCATCTATCATAGCAGAAGAGAATAGATACGATAACTCCATGTAGGTAAATTATTAAACGACATCACTGGATGACACCACTGGGGTGTTATGGTATACGATATTTTTTTGATAAAGACACCACCGTAGTTAGGTCCAGTAATAATACTTGACATTAACATGGATGGATTAAGACTGTTAACTCTTAGTTTGGAGTTGTTTCGATGCACCTACTTATGATGTGATGTGCGGGTCTTCTGTGGCTAGGTGAAAGCCAATCGGGGTTACCTCTTAATATAAGCGAAGTTCCCGAAGCTCCCGTCATAATGTGCGCTTACCTTTACATAAAAAGAGTATTTGCTTCGCGTTGCAGAGATGAGATACGTACGGCAGCTGCAAAGGTATTTTATCTTTGATATTCCCGACTTTATATCCCTAATGAGATATCGTTAGACGTATATTTTTATGTAGTGTGCATTTGGCTTTTTGATGTTACATTTCACTATAATGCAAGTTCCTATTATTTGATGAATTGAAGGTTTTTATAAGTATAAGTTTTTCATTTTATTCAATTCAAATATTACTTGACAACTTAGTTGGGATAAACTAATTAAACTCTAGTTACGAGTCAAACAATGTGACTTAACTATGTCTAATTTGTTTTACCTACAAGTTTGTTTTGTTCTAAAATATTTTTATTCTTTCTCCTCTTAATTGTCCTCATAAACGTTTTTGTATCTTGTAGTTATTTTTATTTAAATTATTAGCGAATGCCCGCGACTTCGTACGCGTGGATCAAGGTTTTGTGGTTCCCGCGGGAAATCTTCAATCTTCCGGGATAAAAAGTAGCCTATGTGCTATTCCGGACTATAAACTATCTCTGTGCCAAATTTCAGCCAGATCCGTTCAGCTGTTGGGGCGTGATTGAGTAACAAACATCCATACATCCAGACATCCAAACATCCATACATCCATCCAAACTTTCGCATTCATAATATTGGTATAGATTGGCTGCTATTGTACTTATCTGACATCAGGCTTTTATCACTCTGTCGATGAAAATTACCGTTGGAGCGTGTGCGCTCTACTGAATATCGGGAAATATTTGCTTAATGAGGCCTTTGACGAGCCCGAACTGTAACGGGGTAATTGACTCTTGTCATATTAATGTGAGTATAAGCGCTGTGTATAGTCTATCGATGACTACGTGTGTGATGAAGTAACTTATGTCACTCAACTCTCCAGGTCCTCAACTATACCCATGCCAAAAATCACGTCGATCCGTAGAAATGAAATGAAATGAAATGACGTGAAATGAAGTTTATTTGCTAAATATGGATGGTTAACAAAGTTCTTAGAATTAAAGAGGCCCTGCATATTTATTCAATGCGGCGTGATTAAAGGATAGACCAACAAACAAACACACTTTCGCATTTATAATATTAGTTTGAAGTATGATGTGATAGTACGAAATATGATTGTATACCGTATTTTTGAATTCAAGCAAGATATTGCATAACTTTATAGGGGTAACAATTATTTGGTGGCAACCTAATGGTGGTAGTGTCTTTGGATATGGCGACGTTTTCGTGTACCTACTGTACAAGTGCGTAAGGCCCTATCCTACGTCAACGACAAACGCGACAACGTGACAATTATTATTATAGTGAATGAACTAGAAGTTTAATTCGCTATAATCCGCTACAGTAGACAAATCTGTGTGGTACAGTGCGTCTTTCACCTGCAACATGCGACACCCACCACCCAGCAATTCGCAGCATTCGTGGGTGTCGCATGTTGCAGGTGAAAGACGCACTGTACCACACAGATTTGTCTACTGTAGCGGATTATAGCGAATTAAACTTCTAGTTCATTCACTATCATGGACTTCCGCAAAGTAACGCCTGCTTCTATTCAATAATTATTATTATCCCGGAAAATTCAAGAGTTCCCGCGGGAATCTAAAAATAATATCTGTTGAACCGATTCTGATGAAATTTGGTACAGAGATAGGTTGTACGACGTATCCCGGGGAAGGACACAGGTCTCTTTTTATCTCTGAAAATTTAAGTGTTCCCACGGGAATCAAAACCTTAATCCACGCGGACGAAGTCGCGGGCACCATTCAATTTAGGTATATTATTCTGAAATCTGAACGTTTACTTTTTGTCGTCGCATACTGGAAGATTGGAAACTTTGGCCCTCATGATGTCCCATTACACATTTTTTATCAAAGTCAAATATTAGTATGGGGGAAAAGGTTCAATATCCATAGGACCTGTGTAAACAGCGTCCTCTCGTAAACTACTTTTGTTATACTTCTCCGTAAGGAGCATAAAAGTATAAAGCGTATGAAAACTTTAGTGGTAGTTTCTTTTATAATACGCAAAGGGATGACATGCAGCACCCGTACGTACTTACGCTTACTACTTTCAATATCCTAGTCCTTTTACGTATTTACTATATAATTACCATCTACTTAGATTGCACAGTAAAGATATAGAACGTTTTAAGTGGTAGTTTATTTTGTAACTTCGTTCGTAGGTACTTTAGACTTACTGTTTTCAATATCCTTTCAGTTCATATACGTATTGACTACTATATTTACCTTCTTATATTTCGAACTAAAAATAGAACGCGTTCTCGTAGTGTTTGTGACCGTGGTTTTCACAAACAAAGCCTTGTAAAATAATCAGCGAGAAATCGCCCATATACGGCGGGGAGGTAGGGTTGTCAGATGGGCGGGTTTCGTCTGGATTCTCCCGACATTTTAAATAATCTCCAGACTCAAAACCTCCAGAAAAACAAAGTACGATACAAAATAATAATTTTAAACTGCCGCCTAAAGGATCCAAATTATTGGACTCAGCAAAGTACAATGCTAAACACATGTGACAACCTAAATATTAAGTGTAGTTGAATTAGTCATGTCTCAACAATGTTAAGTAGCCTATTAATTAAAAACATAAACTATTTATTTTTCATATTTATTGCTCCCGGCAACAACCCCAAAATCTCGACATTTTCACTCGTCGCACTGCGCTTATAATCGTCGTCACTCATCGCAATACACCTCTACTCGTCGGCACTCGTCGCACTGCGCCTTCTACTCACTGTCACTCGTCGCACTGTGCCTCTACTACCTGTACTCTACTGTACTCTACCTGTACTTGAATTAGTCATGTCTCAACAATGGTAAGTAGCCTATTCATTAAAAACGTAAACTATTTATTTTTCATATTTATTGCTCCCGGCAACAACCCCAAAATTCCGACATTTTCACTCGTCGCGCTGCGCTTATAATCGTCGTGACTCGTCGCAATGCACCTCGACTCGTCGGCACTCGTCGCACTGCGCCTCTTTTCGCCGCCACTCGTCACTCACCGTCACTCGTCGGACCGCGCCCTCTACTCACCGTCGCTCGTCGCACCGCGCCTCTACTCACCGCCATTCGTCGAGCGGGACCTCTACTTGCCTATAGAGTCTACTACTACTCTATAGAGTCGTAACTCTATTAGAGTATAAAAGTAAGTAGTCGTAGCTAGAGTAGCCGATACTCACCACGCTTCATCTTTCGCCTATACTTCATTTTACCTACCTTATTAGATACCTACAGTCGAGATGGCTTGGGTTAGAATCATAGGTTAAGGCGGTGTTATCTTTAATTAAACATTTTTAAGAACAGTAGGCAAACGACGAAAGTTCAATCTTACGCGTAATCCGGGATAAGCCCTTAATTGCACGGACATGCGATTTACGAGTTGAACCGAGCACTAAAATTGTATTAAGATAAATTATGCCAGCTTGTTTTCTTCTATATATATTACTATTTAGCCACATTACGCATACGTTTTAAAGTTAATTAATTCGACAAAATATGTCGTAAGAACATGCCAATTAAGTCCCCATAGCTGCAATAATAGTACAGTGTGCGGCTATTATGAATCCCTTAGGAGTCGTTACAGAAAAGAGCATAAAGAAGTTAAAAGTTTGTACTATAGGTATGCTTATATTTTTCAGGACGAAACCATAGTCGTTTGATGTTAATTTAAACGTAGTCATCATATTCTATGGTAAAAATCATAGAAATATGGCACGTAAAGACACTGCATAAAATACAAGGTAAAACTTCCGTATAGAAATTGCGTTCGAAATTCATTTATGAACGTGTTAAAAGCAATCAGTATTGAAAAGGCTCTGAATTACGAGACGGTAGGTAGGTAAATTTAATTAGTTGCTTACAGCATACGGTATTATATAACGCGCGAATTGCCATCTCGGGACACTTTTATAGTAACTGTTGTACAGTTTAAAATATTATAAAATATGATCAATCTATATTCCATACTGTGAAGTATTGTACCTACACGTATTTATAAATAATACGTACTCTGCGTTCATCGGAGAGCCGATGGACGTTGGGGTCCCAAGGTGCTGGAATGGCGACCCCGCACTGGAAGGCGTAGCGTTGGCAGACCCCCCACGCGGTGGACGGACGACATCAAGAGAGTCGCAGGCAGTCTCTGGATCCAGGCGACGCAAGACGGTGGCTTATGGAGGGCCCTACAGGAGGCCTATGTCCAGCAGTGGACGTCCATCGGCAGTGGCGTGCACGGGGTTTAAGCTAGGGTAGGCATAAGTTACTGAAAATACCTATTTACTGACTGTCATGATGAAAAATGAGCATTGACGTATTTCCATTTGGGTAAGCTTTGCTTTTTTGCCTCTATGAACTGCACGCCACTGTCCATCGGTAGACGACGAACGAACGAACTCTGCGTTCATATCTACCTATAATTACTAGAGATAGCTGCACTATTGGTGACTGTCGCCAGGAAGGCTGATTCAGTGTTGGGTGGGTGTAGTAGGGCTTTCCACTGATGACGATAATGAAAGTCTGCCCGCATGCGGATGGGCCTTTCACTAGATATGGCCGCTTTATGTCAGTTTATGGTTATTCACGTTACGTTGATTGCTATTAAAGATTCTGAAGGCGTAAGAATTTATTTAACAGCAATAAACGTGACGACTTATTAATTGCTAATAGTTTTTTACAGTATGTATGTTCATAACGTCTTTGAGAGGTGGTAACTAGTAAAAGGCCCGATGAATAGCGTCAGTTTTAATACTGTTTACATAGGTACTGCGCATACTTTAATAATGAACAGGAATCAGCCTTTCTAGTTATGGTTCATTTTTGGTAACCATAAACCGTCTTTGAGCGGCCGTATCTTTTTTTTTTTTTTTTATCCACTACAAGTTAGCCCTTGACTGCGATCTCACCTGATTGTAAGTGATGATGCAGTCTAAGATGGTAGCGGGCTAACCTGTTAGAGGCATGGCGGTTATATTAAACCCATACCCCTATTTGGTTTCTACACGGCATCGTACCGGAACGCGTAATCGCTTGGCGGCACGTCTTTGCCGGTAGGGTGGTAACTAGCCACGGCCGAAGCCTCCCACCAGGCCAGACCAGGGAAAATTCAGAAATTATAAATTCCCAAATCGACCCTGCCGAGGATCGAACCCAGAACCTCCGCACGTTAAGACAACAGCGCTACACACTGCGCCACGGAGGTCGTCGAAAAGCCTATCCTCATGCGGGCAGACTTTCAATTTTATCATCAGTGGAGAGCCCTACGCCCACCAAAAACTGAATCAGCCCTTCTGGCGATAGTTACCGAAAGTGCAGCTATCTCCTATAATATACCTACCATGTCCGGTCGGTGGATTTTTTTATCTTGGTCTTTGTTATTTTAAATGGGACGAATGTTGTTAATTGCACATGCGGGATTGTACATTTTCGGTTAGATAGCAATAAGGTACCTAGTTCCCGAAAATACAGACTTCCTGAGAATATGTTTTTTTTTTATTTACAAGGCTAGCCTAGCCAATATGTATTACATGCCATAACTTATATCTACAGAGGCGGGACTGCAGGCTTGTTTTGAAACTAACATAAAATATTATGAAATAAAAAACCACTGTGCAAATGAAATCAAATTTTTCATTACTAACCTCAAAGACAATAGATATACAGTAAACTAAGCTCTACTGGTACGAAATTACACATAGTCATACCTTTTACTTGTACAGTGCTATGGGAAAGATATCCTTGTTCCTTTTTAGGGTTCCGTACCTTAAGAGGAAAAAAGGAACCCTTATACTTTATAGGATCACTTCGTTGTCTGTCTGTCTGTCTTTTTTTGGGAACGAGTGGAGATATCAAGTTAAAATTAATATAAAATACTTAGGTCTACAGACACATGGAGCTGCAAAAAATCAAGCTTCTAAATCAACGCAATAAAAAGATACGGCTGTTTATGCCGCATATTTTGCATCTTTTGACACTCGCCAATAAATCAAAACCTATAGAGTACTTCCCGTTGATCTAGAATCATAAATACTGACACATAGGAAAAAATCCGAAAATCGTTAATTTGGGTTAATTCGTTAATGGGGTATTCCGAATAGACTCCTAGGGTATCGAATTGTTTGTCAGGCGCTACCAGTTTAGAGCCATATATGTTCCTAAGTCACAAACTATAAAATAAGTATTGTGTGGTGGTACGGACTCAGCGAAACCCTTTTTCCACGAGTCTGACTCGCACTTGACCGGTTTTTGAGTTCTTAAAAACCGTACTCATATGAACAGGACAATGTTGAAGAATCGCTGTTGAAAAGAAATTGCAGGTTTTGCTTTTAGTTTTTAAAGGTTTTTTAAGAGTCTAGCTAGTTTTGACGATGTAATATTTATAGTAAGTATTTTTTTTCAAAAAGTTAATTGCATAATTTTCAGTGCTCCGGAAACTAAAAAGCATTTTTAATAACATTAAGTCGTTACCTCGATGTATGGTCGTACGTTTATCAAAAACCATGTTTTTCGAAATTATGTATTTTTATGTTGATACATTTAGGTGAGGACATGTAAAATGTAAAAAGAAAGTAAGATTACGTATTATAAAATTTATAACTTATAGTTGAACCCGCGACGATCTCAATCCTCTGGGAATAGCGGAATTAAAAGTAGAATATATGTGTTATAATGTAGCCTATATTATTATATACCTTTCTTTAATATTCTTTCAGTAGTTTTTACGTGAAAATGTAACAAACATCCATAAAAACCACACCGCATGTTATAATATTAGTAAGAATAGAATAGTAGGATAAGGTTAGTAGCTTAAGTACATGTTTTTAAAGAAAACAATAACAGGTGGGTTTGCTTGCAGTTTTCTATTTAAAATTGTAAAGATTTACAAGTTGGCCAAAAGTGTGCACAGCGGAAAATGAAACCAAATTTTTCGCTATTTGCCGCGAAAACAACAGCCGAAACAAAGCCCTTGTTATGAAAGAATGCGTCTCTTGTTTATAGAAAAATGGCAGATATTCTAATATTGGTTTCCCGTGGACGGAATTTAGTTATTTCATTTCAATTTACTGAAAGCCACGCTTGACCTGTTGTTCTATTATTTGAAATTCCGTGTTTTTGGAATCTAACCAGAGCGCATATATTTCCAGCCATACACCTTTGAACAAGGTCGAACAACACATAACTACCAAACAAATGAAGCTAGAATAAAACAGAACTTCAACTGATTAAAAACCACTAAACGCTTTAAACTATTTTGTAAAAAAATACAGATATGAATGGCTCGGATACAAATTTTCGACACCATATTAATTCAACATGATCAGTGAATTAGACGTGACAGTAGTTCTGTATACCTAATTGGCATAGTCTGCGTCTTGTAGTTTCACATACTCAGCTGTTGTGTTGGAGGTTTATAATCACCTACGCTATTATTTACCGACATATTTAGAAGATAATTAAAGTTCAATAATTCTGCCTGAAACTATGAAATTGAGGATGCGTATAACTCATGTCATCAAGAACCACTTCTAAAAGCACTTGGCGGATGCAGGAAGTGTTTTGGCGCTCCTCCAGAATTGCGCACCTTCCAACTCCGTTTGTTCGCCAAATATTCATGCATTAATTTGTTTACATACATTAAAATGTTTCGTAACTCCACTAGACTGTTGTCATCATTCACTTTTAATTAAGATTTTTAAAAAAGTAGCATCAATCCAAAATTTTTACTCGTCTTATCGCTTTGGATCGTGAGTCCACCACTAATTATTTTAAAAAGTTTCCAGTTTGCTTTTCTTATTGAGATGAATCAGCAAGAAACTTGGCGGTTGCATTTTTAAAAATTCAAACGATGAAATTCAAAATTACTTTGTATTCAAAAGTACTTTGTTGTGTGAATTTTTTCTAATGTTTTTTTCTGTGAGCCTAAATTTTATATCATTCCGCTCTCTCATCAGCATCATCGTTACGCTGATTTATCCATTTCATTGCCAACCACACATCCTATTGTCCGCGTAGCGCGCCGAGTGGGAAAAAACGATTTTCTGCCCGCAGCAGTTTTCCACAATAATAAGTCACTTGACGCAACTCCCGCGGGCGCCATTTCGACCAAATTACGAAGCCATTGTTACTGAGATATTGTTCGTCACCTCTTGAATATGTGCGAAAGGAAATGAAACGGTTCCCTCGCGTCCGTTGTACTTTGTTTGGCTCTCAACGTTGAAACGGAAACACGGACGGTCTCCATTCAGACGGTGCCGGTGTCACGTCAAATGACGTCCTATCACTGAGTGGGGAAATGCCTATGCATTATGCGTGATTGCATTCTGGATTAATCTTCCCTTTATATATAGTACACAGATGCCTGTCTGTATGTCTGTCTTTGTCAGAATGGATTTAGGTTTTGTGATAAAACTTGTGGAAACTATTTGATTTTACGGAATGTATCCCGGAAAATCAAAGTAGCCCGATATCTTTTTCTGAATTTAGTCAACTGAGTCAAACAGATGGGCCGTGAAAACGTTAAACTCAACCTTAACACTATTAACCTACTGACTCTAATTATCTATCTAAGTATACTTAATATTTTGGATGGAGGTATCTAAGTATAATTTTTTTTTTCATCCATCCCTCCAAACTTTCATTTGGATGGAGGGATGGATGTTTGTTACTCAATCACGCCAGAACGGCTGAACGGATCTGGATGAAATTTGGCACTGAGATAGATGATAGTCTGGAATAACAAATAGGCTATTTTTTGTCCCGGAATTTTAAAGAGTTAAACCGAAAAACCTCAATCCATGCGGACGACGTCACGCGGCATCAGCTAGTGTTTTGATAAATGAGAGGAGATATTATTTAAAACAGTAGCAAGGACCTATATATATCCGATATAGACTACACAATCAAGTTTTTTTACGTAAAAGTTTTGGTTTTAAACAATGGAATCGCAATTTTAGAATCGTATACATTTTGTGTATTTTCCCAAGTTTATGAAAATGCATTCGTCAATAAATCATAAAAATGTCAGGAACTTTAAAAACGCTCACCGAAGAATAGGAACCGATGAATCGATGAATTATACATTTCAAACAGGCGGATTGGCACTGTCTCGAGAAAGTTTCCTTCTTGGCAAATATTACTCAACAGTGTCTCAACTCTCAGCGACACTTCGATGTTAGTCAGTAGGTATCTACCTACTATGATACTCTTTCAGTAGAATCACTTTCCGAATTGGTTCCCGGTGGTAGAGTTTTGAGTTTGACTTTTGTTATGAGTGAAACAAGTTGTCCTACGTGAAATAAATAAAACATTTTTTCTGGAGAAATATTCTTCGAACAAGTCCCGTCAAAACAAAATATTCTACACGTCTTATAAATCAACATTGTACACTATAATGACAGGTCTATAATAGGGATGATGTCTATATCAGAAATAAATTATTTCTAACTGATTATTAAACAGAGGGTCTTCCAAAAGACCTAAAATTCACATACTCGGTTAGTTCCAGGTGTGATAACCATTTTACAATATACCTAGATCAAAGAAAAAAAGTGCGTTGAAATTTTGTGCCACGTCACAATGGTGAATTTCATACAACTTCCATACTAGAAGTGCGTTTTTAAGTTTGATAAAAAGCAAATGCTGATTTGATTGAGTTGTCATTATACGAGTATTATTGCTATACCTACTATGCCTTTCCGCGTGAAATATTAGTTTATTTTGTTAGAATTTAAACCTAGGTACAGAAAATAGATGTAAAGGTAAATACTATAATAGAAGAAAGGTAATAGCCAATTAATGTTCTGACATTTTAGTTTAACTAATCTAGAATTTGTGTACCTAATTACCTACAACAGAATAAGCCAACATAAATTATACACTTAAACGTAATACTCATAGAAAATTATTATAATGTAGTCAGCAATGTTACTAATAAAAAAATGTGTTTTCTTGAAAAAAAGACGGTGCATCAAAAGTGTAAGAGTGCAAACGACGACCTTAATTTTCTTGCATTAAAAAAAAGTTTAAACCCACTAGTTGGCTAGTTATTATTAATTTGATTTTAACTTCAACCTATATTTTAGATACAAGAAAATTTGTCTTTGACGTACTTACTTACTTCAGACGATGAGAAATTGTTTTCAGGCATGCCCTAAAGATGGGGCTATTCTTTATTTTATCGCGCTGGTGATCTGTCTTGGAAGCATAACATATTCCAATTAATAAATTTGACTGAATTTCTGGACGCTGTCTGGGCCTATAACCTATTATTTTGGCTTCCTTTATTAACGACGTGTTACGAGTAGGTATTTGACTTTAATTTCATTTCATGATGAATGTTGCTACTGTCGCAACTGAAGCAAAATCTTTATACTTTAATTTCTACGTACAATCTGGCAACGTTATTACATCATCATCATCTTTGCAACCCATAGTCGGCTCACTACTGAGCATGGGTTTTCCCTCGCAATGAGAAGGGTTTGGCCACCACGCTCGCCTTCCGGATTCACAGACTTCATACATCTTCGAGAACTATATGTACAGGGACTGAAAAACAGATTCATAAAGGTTACAGAAATATAAGTGTTACAGAATGAAAGTGTAACAGAATCGAAGCTGTAACCCTTTTGAATATGTTTTTAATTCTGTTAACCCGAAACACATAAATATCTGTAACAGAAACGAATCTGTACCAGAAATTAAGTTATTTTAAAGCGTAACCGAAACAGCGACGTTGCCAAATTTACTGTTGACGCGTATTCAAATTTGAACCTAAGTTGAAAGCACCGATATGGTTGTAATTGTTTTAGGAAAAACATACCCATGTTGTGTCAGTGTGAGTAAAGTCCAATGAAGTGAGAAGAACGCGTTGTAATACCGTGCAGTTTGTACATGACTGACATGTACCTAAGGGTTACTGACAAAAACACTTATTAACAGAAATAAACGGTTACAGATTGATCGGGTTACAGTATCGTTTCTGTTTCCGCTATAAGTGTTTAATTAGATCAGTGTTTAAACCCCTTACTTATTTCGGTTACTGTTTCAGTATTTATTTATAAATAATTCTCGAGCGTCCAGGTTTTCCTGTACCGTTCGAGTTTGTAAAGTTATTTAATTTATTAAAATACCCATAGCTCCGAAAAGTTAGACGTGCATGCCCGAGGATCGAATCCATGACCCAGTACAGGTGGCCGAGTGTCTAAACCACTAGGCTATTACTGCTTTGAAGCGGTGAACGTTACTAAGCAATGTTATAAATGAATAGATATACTCTGTTTTATGATTATATCAGCCATGCTAAAGGTTTAATGTGATTTGTATTTGTAATTTCATATACTGAGATATTATCTATTTCATTCATTTACTATTATTTTCTATATATTTTGTGTATAGTGTGCACATGTTTTGGGTTTTAACTTAGAACCGACCCTATCATTTTATACTTACTTGATATATATTACCTACTTATTACCTCTTATGTGTACTTTATCTATTTTAAAAACAATAAATTCATACTAATATTATAAATGTGAAAGTGTGTCTGCTGCTACGCTTTCACGGCCCACCAGTTCAACCGATTTTGATGAAATTTAGTCTAGGGATAGATAAGGTCCCGGGGAAGGACACAGGCATACATACTTTTTATCCCGGAGTTCAATTAAAGAGTTCTCACAGGAATCGAAATTAGTCCACGCGGACGAAGTCGCGGGCATCAGCTAGTGAATAAATAATTCTGTTGTAGCTACACAGTATCAAAACTGAACTAAAATGACATCTCTATGTTTATTATAGCAATAAAACTTACTGAATACTTCCAGCAGAAAGGGGCAGCATCAGATTTAGAGCTGTCATTTTAGTTTAGTTTACAGATTGTTTATAACAAAATTAGCCACTGTCAGTCAAATAAAGTGTGGCAAAAGGTTTGATAGATGCCATTAGGAGTGGCAAAAGTGGCCGGTATATTACCAGGGTGAACGATATTACTATCAAATCTCCGTGCGGCTACAGATCGACGAGTTGACCCGAAGCGGCCAACATCGCTGGCCGTAATTCCTGAGGGCCATCAGGAAGATATAATGCCATTTCTGTACCCTTGATGTCTTTTTAAGTGCGGACCCACTTAACCCTAACGTGGAGTCCACTATTTGCTACGCTTCGGAAAACATAAAGGCAACTAGGATCAAGGTTTCGTGCCTAAAACTAAAATTCTCAAAAGGGAGCATAGGTAGCTGATTTATATTGTCTACTAAGCTTCATTTGGCAGCTATGTAATGCAATAAAAGAAAGCCATGATGGCTTTTTGATGATAGCTGACGGATAATTATTTCCACTAACTTTTATTTTCTATATGATGCCCGCGACTTCGTCTGCGTTAGTTTTTTTGATTCCCGGGGGAACTACATCATTTTCCAGGTTAAAAGTAGCTTATGTCCTCTCCTGGGCCACCTATCTATCGAGATACGCGTAGCAGAGAGACTGACAAACACACACACATATAGTATGGATATTAGTATAAATGTTGTTAGATTAATTCATCATCTTAAAACAAAAGGCACACTATAGATGCTCTGAATGCTAAATTCATAACTAGTTTGTTTGAAACCACAATTTGAGTTTTAGCAACACAAATAACAATAAGCTTGAGGAGTTGCTTGAACTTCTGAGGATTTCGGAGTTGTACCGAGTAGGTATTTCAACAAATGCGACACTAACTTGTCTTGAATATAGTTTGTTCATAGACATTATGCAATAATCGGAATGAAGGATAAATGAACAGGTATAATTATGAGACCAACCATAATAAAATTCAGTAGTGTCATGATTTTCTAGTTTTATATTCTATGGTACGACATTCGCAATAAATATAAGACCATAAAAGACTTGAATCCAGGGCCGTAAAATAAAATAATTAAAAAATAGGGGATTCTGAGGGCCAATTGGGGCGATTCCCGCCATTTGAGCGCGAAAGACGAAAAGAAAATCGGAGGATTAAAATATTGTACAAAATAATTAAATTGGTAGTAACAATATTATATTATCGTGAGGTATAAAGTCTTACAATAAACATTAGGGTTTGATTTATTAAAGTAGGTAGGTACTTTCTTAGCTCTAAAAAATTACCTAGCTACCTACTGAATTTTATAGGCGTAGTAGATCGCTGCGTAAATTGAATTTTCGTAATAAGAAGCAGTTCGCGAATACCGATTATCCCTATTACATTATTATCCAACTGGATATCCAATAAGAATTTTCTTAAAAATGTAAAATAAATAAATTAAACCATATTATTCATTATACATGTCACGTCGACGTTAGATCGGTCACTTATTTCGTAGTAATCAATGATGTTCTATAAATATCATACTTAGGTAGTAGTAGTAGGTAGGTATTCTGTGCTCATAAATAGAGTTTTTAAAATACGCGATCCAGTATAGAAATAAAAATTTGATCTCTATCAATGGCTAGCCAAATATATCCATAATTCCATAACAATATCTAATGCTACTGCGAAAGTTAGTCTGTCCGTCTGCCTGTCCGCTACGCTTTCACAGCCCATCCTTTCAATCAGTGGCGTGCACAGGTTTTGAAGCTAGGGTAGGCATAAGATAGTCAGAATACCTATTTACTAACTGTTTTGATCAAATTATTAGCATTGACATGTTTTCATTTGGGTAAGCAGTGCTTTTATGGCTCTATGAACTGCACGCCACTGCTTCCAATCGATTTTGATGAGGTTGCATCCCGAGACAGGACATACTTGATATTTAAGCATTTTTATTCGTTCCCGCGGGCATAAAAATTAATCGACGCAAACAAAGCTGCGAGCTTCAACTTAAATGCGATATGTCTATACTTCTTCCAATGAAGTTTTAAAAGCTCTTTCAAAAAGTCGAAAGCTGAAATAAAAAATGAAATACGTTTGGAGATATTCTCAATTCTGGATACAATTTCAGTTCATTTAGGCAATAGCTTTTAAGGTCTTCTATAGTCTCGATAAACTTTATAGTGCCGGATTCAATTACATTCATTGAATGCAAATCTCCGGCGAAAGTCAGGGCTCGATTGAATCGATTAAACTTTTACCTTTTCCATTCGATTTTATGAAGCGAGAATACCTTCTACTACGGCTAGGTACAATTCAGTTATTACCTAAGAGGGTTTTTTTTATTACTAGTTGATGCTCGCGACTTCATTCACGTGAATTGAGGTTTTTCGGTTCCCGCGGGAACTTTTTAATTTTCCGGGATAAAAAGTAGCCTATGTGTTATTCCAGACTATCTCTATGACAAATTTCATCCAAATCCGTTCAGCCGTTCTGGTGTGATTGAGTAACAAACATCCATTCATCCCTACATCCATCTAAACTTTCGCATTTATAATATTATAACTTAAGATTGTATATGTCACCGTAAGATTGTAAAAACCGTTACATTATAATCTAACTCACGAAATCCTAAACTGTCGAAAGATTACAATTTAACGCATTATTTTCCGGTAGATTGTAATCTGATATATATTTAAACCCGATAAAACCTAAGTGCCCTGGCACTACTTGAATATTTATGTCGAACCCTAACCTAACCTACAAGAAAGAGACAAGAAAACGTAAATAAAATGAATATTTCAAAAATTTAAACTCAGAACATTGAACAGTTTACAATTTTTCGACAGTTTAGAATTTCGCGAGTTATATTATAATCTAACGGTTTTTACAATCTTACGGTAACATATATATGGTACTAGAGGTCGCCCGCAACTTCATCAATTTTCTCGCTGCAAAAAGGCTTTATATAGCTTACGCAGGTTTTTATTATTTGAAACTAATAACCTAAATGCTGATTTCCATGTCTTTACTTCAAAATCATAGAACTTTTATGTAACCTTCCTACCCTCATTTCAAACTATTTGGGGTGGATTTTTGTAAAATTTCTTATACAGGATATTATTATTTAAAACTAATAACCTAAATCCCGATCTTTATGTTTCTGCCTTCAAAAACTCAAGACTTACGAACGTCTAACCACCATTTCACCCCCTCAGTGGTGAATTTTTTCAGATCCATTTATTTGCTGATGTCTACACTATAGAAACAACCTTCCAAATTTCAAGTTTGTATACTTTATAGTTTCGTAGTGGTGAGTGTATGAGTGGTGGTGTTATATATACACTAGCTGATGCCCGTGACTCCATCCGCGTGGATTGAGGTGTTTTAGGGGTAAGAAAAATAGATAGTAGCCGATTCTCAGACCTACTGAATATGCATATAAAATTTCATAAAAATCGGTCAAGCCGTTTCGGAGGAGTATGGTAACTAACATTGTGACATGAGAATTTTATATGTATATAAGATTATACATTGATTATAAACAAATAATCAAAAAGGTTCGGTTTGTCATAATGGTACCCCGAATTCGAAATCAAAATATAAAACAGAGTGTGGTAAGTTTAAATACTTACCGGGATAGAGCTTAAACGCCGAGATGAAATCGTCTATCTACCACGTTTCATTCAAACCTCGATACAGATGATGAAAAGCTTTTCAGCAAAATGTTCCCGAAGCGTGTCCCATTGAACAATACAGTAACGCAAGTAAAACATTTTAAAGCCGTACCGAGACGATTTCCCCGATATTTTCATAAATTGCACTCGCTCTGAAGGTCGTTACTTACTCGGAATACCTATCGGTAATCCTATACGAGTTTCAAGACGGGGCCCAATTTTTGAGAATGCCTCGAGCATTTTACATTTCTAGAGCACGGTTATTATTGCTGAATTCGAGATGTAATGAGACCTCTTGACGATTTCGTCGTTGCAACTTGCAACCTGCAACGTTATGATTTTCACACAAAAATCTCTAGGAAAATCATAACGTTTATATTTTGACTTAGTACAGCTATTTATTAATATATATTCATAATTCCGTCCGTGACTTCACTTATAATTAAGGTTTCCAGTCTGCTACAGCATGATGCTGAGATGGAAACCTTTTGTTCACATAGTGATACATCTACTTAATATTAATTATAATTATTAGTCTATCTAAAACTACTTGTAGTGATCAAATAAAAAAAGCATTTTCTTTCTTTATCGCTACACTTAACACAATATAATGATTTTGCCTGAAATACCTCTTTGTCACTCTCGTTTGAAAGATTATACAGGCATAGTTAGTAAGTACTAGGCTACTAGCTGATGTCTGCGACTTCGTCCGCGTGGATTGAGGTTTGGGATCTCTTTAATTTCCTGGGATAAAAGTAGCATATGTGCTTTTCCAGACTATAATCTATCTCTGTGCCAAATTTCATCCATATCCGTTCAGCCGTTGTGGCGTGATTGAGTAACAAACATCCATTCATCCATCCATACATCCATCCATACATTCATCCAAACTTTCGTATCTATTATATTAGTACGGATGATGTGCTACGGTTACGGTAATAAGGTTGGTAGGTAACTGCTTAATCTAAACCAAGATTTCCAATGGATTCTAGACTTTAGGCGTGCCTAGGTATTTACTAGACGAAACCGCAATCCACGATGAAATGCTAACTGCATTTAATACGCCATAATATTAATAGTCTCACTGTTTCATTTAAAAATTTAATTTGTCTGAGTATATTATTATGATATTATGGTTTTATCAATAACCCTCATAACATCTTTCTCAACACTAACCTATTATTTTATACCCTACCTCATAACTCATTTATTTTATAGTTAAATACAAAGATGGATGGCTATAATTTCATCAATTATATGCAAGTACGCACAGTATATATTTAACACAATTTAATAACACTCCCCTCTAAATTCGCAACAAAAAGCTATCCATCATGGAATTAAATTTACCAGAAGCCCAATTCGCGCTTAAAGTTATAATTTTATCAATAGCTATAAATTAAACCATAAGACACAGACCTCTATCTCGTAATATCTACTAGGTGTTATAAAATTGTAATTGTTTATAAATAAATAAATAGTAATTAATGCATGAGATTTGTTTTACCAGTAATCCTCGAAGGATTGCTAGCAAAACACATTAAATATAAGGTTATTGGAGACTTTATATAGCTTATCAAGGCTTTTAATTCATGAGAATGCAGGATTTAAAAATTTAGCATACACTCTACCAGTAAATGGTGTATGAATATCTGATATTGTATTTGATTGTTTCCTTGCATGTCGCAAAATCAGCTGGGGCTCTTGAATTTTTTTTTAAATTTACGTTTTATATGACGTAGGTACCTTGACGTCCCTAATTAATAAGTATTATATTTCTAACACAAGAGCAACAACAAGATTAAAATCATACTGCTTTAAACGATGGTAGTAAGCTCCCTGACCCGAGTAACAAGCTTTCGCAGTTTGAAAGAATTATTTTAATATGTTAAAAGTGTGTCATAAATTATTTGAGCCGGTATCTTTAGTGGGGTTTACCGAAAATAATACAATAGAACTTAATGCTAGCTAGCCTAACCTAATTACTATATAAATCATGCCCACGTGGAATGGTGGCAAGAATGCTGGCTGAATTTCCGCGCTGGACAGCCAGGCTGATCCTTTGCGCAAAAAATGAGCCAGCCCTTCTGTCACCAGATGAGGCAATTAACCGCGGTGAAATATCTCGCAAAAATTGAGCCTGAATAAAATAAAATCAACACTTATATCCATACTAATCAGATTCTATTCCATCTCTGACCACAGTTTCACTCGGGCAAAGTCGCGGTCAAAATATTGTTTTATGAGTAATATGAGTTTACAAACGGTAAGTAAATATTTTGGACAATGCACGATTGTACCTATTATAATTTGCATTTCGTGAAGGTAAGCAAGATACCAATATCACTAATATTTTTTCTGCAAAAAGCTTCCTACTTTTGTGAAATTTTGTGACATAAAGGAAAATAGATTCAAATCCCGACCGGACCAGACAAGAACAGACATTATTGGACGGTATGAGATGAGACAAGAAAATAGAAATTCTAGTAAAGGCAAAACGCTTGTGGTGAAAAATATGTCGTATTAAAATGTAGGTATGCAGCCGTAATACATGCTTGATCTGATTTTCCAGTCATTTAAGCTCGCTGAATGTCGTAAATATGCATAATTACTATATGTCAGCTTTGACGAGCTCCACTCTGATGGAGAATGAATGCACTCTCTGATGACATAAACTGTAATTGAGGGCTTTTAACGGTTTTATGCTCGACAGCTGTTGTGCCTAGTTCTTCAGCCGAGTCCACTTCAAAAAAAAATGTGTCGTTCTGCGTGAGGCGTATACCTACCCAAGTAAATCTTTTCGCCGCAAATTCGATTATTTTTCTACGGAAACACTGGTAAGAGCTAAACACTTTTGTACTATAGCAAAAAGAGCTAGATTTGCTAGATATTTAGGTACTAGAAAATCCTAATAGGTAGGTACATAATTCTGGGGCGAATGTTTCGTACGGAAGGCTTTTAAACGAGTAGACATGGATATGAAAAAAAATTATTTATTTCAAAAAACTGTATCAGAAGACCATATTTGAAAAAAAATATTTTTTTTAATATAATTTGATTAAGTAAGTTAATACTTACTTAATTTGTACTATTAAAAAGTAGACAGATAATTATTCTATGTATTAAAATAATACCACAGATAATTAACGCACATGTAGATAGGTATTTCATAATGTTTTATGGAAAGGAAAAAGTGAAATGTCTCATATTATATAACATAGCTATTACATTTTGTGAATTTCCCTGCTATCTCGCAAACTTTCTTGAGATACATTTAAGCTTAGTATGAAGTTGTAATGACTTTCAGACAGTTATGAGCAAACTTCCGTATTAAGATCTTCAAGTATCTCGTATGTTTATTTCACTATGCAAGTGCTACGTATATGAAAGATTAATTTATTATAAAAATAGCTGATGCCCGCGACTTCATCCGCTTGAGTGTGGATTTAAAAAATGGGATCTCATTCAATTTTGAGTAAAAAGAGAAGCTTATGCCACTCTCCAGGTCCTCAACTAAATCCATGCAGAAAACGTGGATCGATTGCTCTGTTGCGACGTGATTGAAGTATAAAAAAACCAACAAACACACTTTCTCATTTAGGTGATTGAAGTATAAAAAAAACAACAAACACTTTCGCATTTATGTATTATACGCATTAGTACGGAGCACGGATTTCGATAATAAAAGCTGACAGCGATTTGCTTTACGCTCCAAAGACTTGAAGAAGAAATATGTAGCTGAAATTCAGTAAATACATACAAGAAAATTTTGTTACATTACGAGTTTTCACAAGCTTTTATTTTCACCAGTCCCGGTGACTGTCATTAATCAAATCTTATCAGTTTTTGACCCACTGCCCGGTTTCCGAGCTCGAATTAATGACAATCATACTAAAATAATACATCAATTACTAATGAACTGTTATATTGATATGTATGAGTTTATGTATTATAGTTTTTTATGTAATTAGGTATTAGCATGTTATTTTTATGTAGTCCATTGTATGATCATTAGTTGTGGCACTCCCGCTTCTTTCAAAGATTCCTAACCCACCCAGGGTTGTCTGGAGATCACTTTTAGTGATAAGACCGCCCGCCGATAAGATTCTAGTCGAGTGCTTTTATAATATTCGTATGAATTACTACTTAGCTAGTAAGATGTAACTTAAAAATTAAAATAAAGTTTGATATTTAATGAGATATTTTTTCAAATAGTATTAAATTCTTGTTCATGTTTGTAAAGATCCCCACCATTTATTTCTACGTAACAACCATGTATATTTACCTAAGTACAAGGAAATGTCTTTGAAACTCATACGACATCTTCACGAGGTTTTATCAGAGAATCTACGCACGTAATTAATTTTCCTTGCGACACCGTTTCAGGCTATTAATTAGGTAGAGCGGGCCTCTGGAAGTGATATAAGTGGAGTCTTCCAAAGTTAATTGGTTTATATAACTTTTACTAGGAATAAGAATGGAATTTATGGTTTATTCGTTTCTGCCCGCGTCTTCATCCGCTCGGATGCAGGATTAATTAAAGGTCCTGAAGGAATCCTTTAATTTCCCGAGTTGAAATTATTATTTGTCCTCCTCTGAACTTCGCTTTACGTTCTCTCTGAGGCACGGGGTTGAAACGCCAATTTTATATTTCCGGGCTAGCATTAAGAACTTTTTAGCAGAAAAACCCAATATTGTTTGGTTCTACCCGGAAATCGAATCCAGGACGCCGTCATTCACAGAAGAACATGCTAAGCACTAGACCAACGAGAAATTAAGCACAAAATATGATCATTGGATGTGCATACTACCAGTATTTATTTTCTCATTCATGTGTACATTTATTTCAATTAAAGCTAAGAAATAAATTAAAAACTAATTATATTTACAAAAAATACACGCCGTCCAAGTGATCTTTAATGGGCATAGTGCCCAAAACGATCACCAGAGGCGTGCGTGGATCAGTTTTTGGGTCACAACATTTATAAAATTCTTCGTGTCCGATGACCCCAGAGTCTCAAAAGCAAGCGCCGCAGAAGCGTAGTCCTTAGTAATGGCTGAGTATTTGCGACGCTTAAGCAACTGAGCAGATTCGGCAGCTGCACCCGCCTTTAGGCACGAGCCTGATAGATGGGACGCTGTGCATACTATAATACTATGTTTATTTATTGTGTTTATATGCCATCGGTCTAAACTCTAAAAGTATTATTATACGCAAAGCAGCTAAGCGTACCTACTTGTCAAAGCACTAATGGTCAAAGTGAATGAACTTGGTGGTGAATGAACTTGGTCAAAGCTGCATAGTGGCCTTTGCATGTATCTATCTACTCACTATTGAAACATTCAAGAAAATTCCAACTCACTGAATTTTCTTCAAATCCCTGCTCCAATAAAATAATATTTGTACTTATCAATATAAATTAATATTCTCAATTAAAAGTTCCACGAAAAATTAAATCTGAATGTTTGAAAAGTGACACAGGTGTCTTTGTAAAACGATAATGAGAAAGGAATATTATTAATTAAAACATCACAGTATGGGTATTATTGACTTAACCGGCTCAGTTAATTAAAACATAAATCATGAAAATAAATAAATTTTAATAAATAAATTTTATCGCATCGCTTGTGTACCCGCTTTCCATATTCATTCCTCAATTATCTCGATTTGATAAGTGCCACAAAGGGGTTTCAGCCAATTTATTATGTTATTCATTCGAGTTGGTATAGTATTTTGCTATTCCGGGCGCAGCCAGGTTTTAATATAGACAACGTTCTTGCCATTTCAAGTCATGTATTGTAATTCGATATGTAATCGATATGATTGAATTGTAACATAGATTATTATTAAATCTATAAATTTAAATAAAAATCGATTGTCAAAATGTATTGCATCACTTCAGAACGGCTGGATCGATTTTGATGAATTTTTTGTGTGTGTTTGAGTGGGTCCCGGGATAGTTTATTCGCTAAATTGAACCCAGTAGGGGGCGCTGTAATTAGGTTCTAGTTTCAGTACAACAACGTCTGCCGGGCCCACTAGTATATAATCAATAAAAACTTCTTCACCGAGTACATTGAGTAGTTTAAATTTGAAATTATGTAAAAATACATAAATCGGGAATATTGTTTCTTGAAAAGTTTTTAATCGTCTGGATAGCATTTCTCATCATTAAAATAAGTTTTATGTTTGTAACATTATTTTTTATGTTTAGATTGATTTGTAATATGGGCTACTTCTGAAATGCTTACTGCAAACGCTGCATGGTCTAATTCGATGAAAAACGGTTGGCTAGAATACGACAGAAGACACAGCTCACGATTCCTTTTGACTTCCAAGTTTCACGAGGGAAATTCGACGACAAGAGCTCCTTTGTCTACAATTTTATTTTTGACAATAGTCCTTAGTTTGTATAAATATACAAACTATTATGTTATTTGTAAAAAAGGCTAAATACAGTTCTATAATTGTATAATCTTACTTTCATGAAAGTTCCAGAACTGTTGGTAATAGCAAAATTGATTTTACATTATATTGTGTCAGTTTATCGCGCGCTGAATGGCCTCGTTCTAAGTTTCTGAGCAAAGTGCTCATTAAAATTGCGATTCAACTACTAAGTGAATAGGTAGACTAAGACTTTCTCTAGAATTAGTTCGTAGAAGTAGTTGCCTCTGGACTTTTAAAGATGGTAACATCCTGAGTGGAAATCCTAAAGTGTCGTAACTCGTAAAACTTCCGACAGTAGCTAAACTGGACTTACTCTCCAATCACTCATATTATAGGCCCTGCCCAGCCAGTGACATGCTGCTTTTGTTATTTCGCATTGAGTCAATTTTATTTCGTTTCGGCGAAGAGTGTAAAATATAGCCTTACAGAAGATGCTATTCAAGAAACACTTTAAAGGGGGTCCGACAAGGCTGCATACTGTCACCCTTAACTAATGACTGTTTGAATCTAAAAGTTTGGTGAGAACAATGATCACCGACAAAACAATTCAATTTTATTGACATTCGTGTTACATTTTATAGGTCAAAAATAGTTTTTACATTGAAACTTACAGTTAAGTATTTGACGATAAAGAAACAAAGCTTTGGAAGCTAGGTCTGTGATACGAGTACGATAGATACGTTTGATACCAAAGCGGAGGTAATCGTTTGCCTTTGTTTCATATTGTCGGACGGACAGCCGACAGCATATCCACCTTCTCGAAACCAACACAGTGGCTTTTAGATAAATCCATCGGAATACGGTATTAGGTATTCCTGTAGGTACTTACGTACCTAAATGATTTCATTTCATGAATATTTGTAACGATTTCATTTTCTATGATCTAGATATACCAGGTTTATAAGATATCACTAAGAGAGTTTTATTAGTTGGTTTGGTATTGCAATTATAAATGCGGAATTTTTGATGGATGGATGGATGGATGTTTGTCAATCAATCACCCCAGAACGGCTGAACGGATCTGGATGAAATTTGGCACATGGAAATAGTCTTACTTAGAATTTATAGTCTAGAAAAGCACATATACCGAAAAATTAAGGATGGGCAAAAACTTAATTCTCGTGGACCAAGCTACTTACATTAATAAATGTGTTTTTTGTTGATTTGTCCTTCAATCACGCTGCAACAGAGATCTGTAATAACAGATCGACGTGTTTTTTTTTGCATGGGCATAGTTGAAGACCTGAAGAGTGACATATGCTACTTTTATACCGGAAAATGAATTCCCTTGGGAATCAAAAAACTTATTTCACGCGGACAAAGTACATCAGCTATACATTTTTAAACTTAAGTTTACAAATCCCAATGAAATATTTATAGTGTACTAGCAGAAGACCGCGACTTCGACCGCGTGAAATAAGTTTTTTAAATTCCTAGGGTTAACTCCCTAATTTTTCGGGTTAATATAGCTTATGACACTCGCAAATAATGTGGCTTTCTATTGCTACCAGAACTTTCAAAATCGGTTTAGTAGATCCAGAGATTATCCCCTACAACGTCACAAACTCACAGACTTTACCTCCATATAATATTAGTATAGATTATCTATATTCATTTTTAGCTAAGTATAGGTTTAAGTCGATATACTCTCTTTGAACATATCAATATATGTTCCAAATGTATCGCGAAGCTACCGTAATTGTCTATGCATGGTAGTGTACTAATTCTCTTTAAAAAAATATTGATTAGGGATTCGTATGATTCGAGATTATTAGACCTTTGTCGTTAAATCTTCCTATAAAAACCAGTTTCATACATTCCACAATTTACTTTTTAATCCTTTGATGCGTTGTCCAGCTGCAGCGCTGTAACCACAGATCACAGAAACAAGGGCTGTAACATAGAGACCTAAAACATTTCTAAAATCCGCTTTCAAAATCAAAGAGTCCAAGAGTCCAAAGCCGCCAACAAATTCTTCAAAGTACTGCTCGCTGTGTGCAATCAATTTGTCTAAAACGGCTTAAAACGTGCCTAAAAGCGACACTGAGTTTAACGAAAACTCAACGAGCGAGCTTTGAATGACAGCATGGATTTTAGTTAAGGTGAATGTAAAAAGTTCACCTTTACAAAGTGAAGTTGGTTTAGTTTTTTCACAGGGATCATAGTTCAAGTTAATCATTGTCCAAGATGACAGAGGTGTGATAAAAAGTTACTTTAAAAACACAAACCACTATTCATGTTCAATTATCAACTTGAGATGTATCTACTCAAGATGTAAAAAAATAATAATCTTCAAAAAGACATTTATTTTGTAATAAGCATTATCTATTAGAAATTGTTTGAAACGCTGTATTACTTTCCCAAGCTTTTGTATGGTCTGGAATTTTGTTTTAAATTTCTACCTATACACTACTTCTCACTAAACTAGTCACTTACTATTCACTAATCATTGTAATAAATGTTTATTTATTACAATAAATAATTTTAATCGGATATATTAAAATAATCGAACTTCCGAATCGATTCAAAATTATGAGTTTTATACGAAGTCAAAGGTGTTACACAGTGTGGCCAATTCTGTATAACACAATTTCAAAACTTAACTAAAATTACAGCTTTAAAGTTAGTTCTGTCCCTTTCCGTAGGGAGTATTATGAAAGGGTTAACAATATTTTTAATGCTGCCATTTTAGTTAAGAGATTGTGCAGATCAGCTCCAGAATCTACTTTTTGCAAGAAATAATTATGATTCGTTTATAATTTTTGCTAAAAAATCGTTCCTAAAATAAGTCTCATACAATAAAGTTGCATTAGCCGCAAGTAGGTATGTGGGAACACCTGAATAATTTATATTGTTGGGAACTCAAAGTGCAAGAAGCGGTTTTGTTACATTGCCACGTGTATAACGAGTGGCACACGTAATCCCGACTCGCATACGATGTTGTAAAAGAGAACGAGCGCTTCGTATCTTGAGCTACTTTAATAAATTTGTAACTTACCTTAAACTTTTTAAATTAGCATACTGGGTGTGTGTTTAGCGGTTAGAGGTACTTGTTACCTGCTCTACTTTGGCTCTACCCACTCATTTAACGAATGAATTATATCTAACTAGCTGATGCCCGCGACTTCCTCCGCGTGAATTGAGATTTTTTGGTTCCCGCGGGATCTCTTCAATTTTCTGGAATAAAAGAAGCCTATTTGTTATTCCAGACTATAATCTATCTCTGTGCCAAATTTCATCCAAATCCGTTCAGCCGTTCGGGCGTGATTGAGTAGCAAACATCCATTCATACATACATCCATCCATCCATCCATCCAAACTTTCGTATTTATAATATTTATATTTATAGAAATTTATAGAAATTCACAATCTGTGAAAATTTCAAATGTCTAGCTATGGTTCATGAGATACAGCCTAATGACAGACAGACAGACAGACCGACGGACAGACAGCAGAGGCTTAGTAATAGAGCCCTGTTGGCACCCTTTGGGTACGGAACCCTAAAAAAAGAAATTTGTAGTTTTATTTAGCTATAGATAATTAAAAGTATTTGACAATAGGCTTTGTGTGTAAAAAAATAGGTACAAGATTTAACAATTTCTACACTTTTATGGTTGAGAGCTTATAGAACAAGAAATAATAATAGATGCCTTCATTTATCACCACTTATTGCCGAGTGTAACGCGACTAACATGAGGGACACGTTACGATGTTGTAAAAATAAATGACATCCTCATATCTGATGACTATTCGAGATTTTTGTTACCTACTTATTTTATATTACACTTAGAGTGCGGTAAAAAAAAAGCCTTAATCCAGGCTAAAACTGTAATCGTAATAGTAATTGCTTTATACGCACATAGCTCCGAAAAGATGAGCGATGTCTGCCCAAGATAAACTTCGGACTCCCCGAACAGGAGAACGTAGTACTCTACTAGGCAGTTACCGTTATTGTTTTGTGGAAATAATGGAGACTAAATTAATAGTAATTTTAGAAACATGTTATGAAGTCTACCTTGTGTCACAATAATTGAATTTTTGCCAGCAACTTGAAATGCAATATGTGCAGTCTTATTTTACCTATTGCCGTGTGTAACACAAGTGGGACTCGCAATTTTGAGTCCTATACGACGCGACGGTACAAACGTGAAAGACCAAGAACTACATATTATTTTATCTGTGGACTATTGGAACTTGTATTTATTGGTTACGTGATTTGTAGCTTTTATTGCATTATTAGTATCCATTTGTTTTTTTATCCTGTAGATACTACATATTACCCAATTCTTTAGTTCATGACAGACTCGATGATACCCGCGACTTCGTCCGCGTGGATTTTGAAAATCCTGTAGGAACACTTTGATTATCCAGAAGAAAAGTAGCCCCAAAATAAATGTACCTAATGAGTTTTTTCAAGCAACTTCACACTTTTGACGACCTCCCTGGCGCAGTGTTGAGCGCTGTTACCTTAACGTGGGAGGTCCCGGGTTCGATACCCGGCATGGACAATTTGGGAATTTAAAATTTCTGAATTTCCTCTGGTCTGGCCTGGTGGGAGGCTCCGGCCGTAGCTAGATACCACTCTACCGGGAAAGACGTGCCGCCAAGCGATTTAGCGTTCCGATAAGATGCCGTGTAGAAACTGATTAGGGCCGTATGGGTTTAATATAACTGCCATAACCTAACAGGTTAACCCGCTACCATCTTAGACTGCATCATCAATTGCCATCAGGTGAGATCGCAGTCAAGGGTTAACATGTAGTGGATAAATAAAAAACTTTCGTTTTAAGAATATTGATACGTTTTATTATAATAATAATAATAATAATAATCTTTATTAAAAGGTACAAACCCAATACAATTAATATTGTAAAAAAAAAAAAAAACGAGAAGAGAGTTAGAAACGAGTTTTCCTTATTTCAGTAGTGGTAACATCATATTTTTCGTGTTTTTCATCCAAGTGAACACAGTTGATTCTACCTACCGAAGAATCGACTGTGTTCAGTAAAAGCTACCATCTTACTGAAACTTAATCCTAATGAACTCTGTATGCTTTCATACCTTGGCACATAAGGGTGAAAACACACTAATCACTGATAGGACAGCGACTATTTGCTGAAAAACCGACAGCTAAGGTCTGAAACAGTTACCGAAATATGGGGTTTAAACACTATTTTGAAACTGTTATAAAAAAGAAACACTTGTAACGGAAACAGAAACGATACTGTGACCCAATCAATCTGGAACCGTTTATTTCTGTTAATAAATGTTTTTATCTGTAACCCTAATAAGTAGGTACATGTCCTTACAAACTGCACGGTGTGACAACGCGTTCTCACTTCATTGGACTTTACACACTGACATATCATGGCCATGATTTCTTAAAACAATTGCAACTTCAACCATCGGTGCTTTCACCTTAGGTTCAAATTTGAATACGCGTCAACAGTAAATTTGGCAACGTCGCTATTTTGGTTACACTTTAAAAACCCTTTATTTCTGGTACAGATTCATTTCTGTTACGGAAATATAAGTGTTTCGGGTTGAAATAATTAAAAAACACATTCAAAAGGGTTACAGCTTACACTTTCATTCTGTAACACTTATATTTCTTTAACCTATAAGAATCTGGTTTCAGTCCCTGCCGATATATAATTTTATATGGAGCTGCCATAGACTGCCTGTCACAACGAAACGTGTATATTATGTCACCGTAAAATTGTAAAAACCATTAGATTATAATCTAACTAGAGAAATGGTGAACTGTGGAAAGATTACATACAATTCAACGCATTATTTTCGGTAGATTGTAATCTGTTAGGTATATTAACCAGAAAAAATCTAAACCACCCCTAGGCCGGGCACTTCCTGATTATTTATATCGCACCCTAACCTAAACTACAAGAAAGAGACAAGAAAACGTAAATACAATGAATATTTCAAAAATTGACACTCATAACATTGAACGGTTCACAATCGTTTACAATTTCGCTAGTTAGAGTATAATCTAACGGTTTTTACAATTTTACGGTGGCATATATACGACGCGGGCGTTTCAAGCTGACATTTTGTCATGTCATGTCATGTCAGTATACTTAGTTTCGTGTCATAACTCATATTGGGAGTTTCTGAAATAACGCAATTTGCCCTTCGTTAGAGCGCTGTGTGGAGAGGCGCATAGTGTTGCATATTGAACGAGTCGCGTTGAATGTACGCGTATTAGTTATCTGCCTCGCGTAAATATAAAGTTTAGTTTGTTCATATCTTTACTAGATAAAGGCTGATAGGTATAATATGACCTACATCCAGAGACGTGCACAGGGTTTGAAGCTAGGGTAGGCATTAGTAAGTCAGAAAGCCTATTTACAGACTGTTATAATGAAATGAGCATTGACGTTTTTCCATTTGATTAAGAAGTGCTTTTATGCCTCTATGAACTGCACGCCACTGCCTACATCCATAAAGTGATGAGCTTGTTATATTGCAAGATAAACGTTGGACTAATAATCCATATAAATCCGTAATATAATACTTAAACGCGAAAGTGTGTCAGTCTATCTACACCTGTCTATGCCTGTTTGTCTGTCTGCTACACTTTCATGGCCCATATTTCAATCGATTTTGACGAAATTTGGTACTCTCTGTACCAAATTTCGACACGAATTCAAATTAGGTTGCATCCCGGGAAAGGACATAGGCTAACTTTTATTCCGGATAATTAAAGAGTTACTTACCGCGGGAATCAAAATCATCATCTAGTTCATACTAATATTATAAATGCGAAAGTGTGTCTGTCTGTCTGATACGCTTTCACAGCCCACCTGTTCAACCGATTTTGATGAAATTTGGTACAGAGATATGTAAGGTCCCGGGGAAGGACACAGGCATACGTACGTTTTATCCCGTAAAATTAAGGAGTTCCCGCAGAAATCGAAATTAATCCACGCGGACGAAGTCGCGGGCATCAGCTAGTAGGGGATGAAAAAATGCTTATTATACATATTTAGTCATGCTGTGCCACTACCAAAATGGAACATCAATAAAGTGAAACGGCCTGAGGCCAGGCTTTGTTCCGTAACAAGTGATTAGCTCGCGTGGACTGACTGCGAAAGCCGGTCAGCTGCACTGCTTTTGCTCGTCCACCGTAAACGAGAGCTTTTATTTTGTCCGCCCTGAGGCTAACACTGCTTCAGGGTTTATATTCTAAAACAATTCTACTGCTAAACCCACCTACCTAGTACTTGTACTTTCATACTAATAAGTAAGCATGAATTTTTGACTAGACTATTAACGGTAGGCACTTAATTTTTAGCATACCTACCTGTATTGTTAGATTCTTTTCAGCCTATACACTAGTATTTTTTATGACCCATTGGTTAAGCAATAAGGTAAAAAAACATTGAACGTCGTTATATTAAATGCTTATTATAAACATTTGATCATGCTGTGTCAGTACCGAAATTGAACATCAAAAAAAGAGAAATAGCCAGAGGCCAGGCCCTTATTTATTAAAAGTTACAATCTGACTTTTACGAGTAACGATACAGAAAAAGGTCGTACAATTTAATAACTATGTCACTTTTTACAAGTTCGGATTGTAACTTTTATTAAATAGGGGTCTGGCTTTGTTCCATTACAAGTGATAAGCTCGCGTGGACTGACTAAAAAGCTTTCAACTTGGAGGTGATGTATCATCGCTTAAAGCAGTTTTATTTCAAAACGACAGTTTTATGTCACGTACGTTGACGTGCCTAAAATAAGGATTATAGGTAATTCTAAAACACGAATATAACAACAAAGATACTAAAACTATTCGGCTTTAATCAATGGTAGTATTCCCCCTGCACTGCTCTTGCCCGTCCACCGTAAATGCGAGCTTTTATTTTGTCCGCCCTAAGGCTAACACGGTATCAGGGTTTATATTTTAAAGCAACTCCACTGGTAAACTTACTTACCTACGAGCTACGATGTGCCAATAGCCTCGATTATTTAATTTAAATCCTTTTATACAGGTTTAAATAAAACGCAGCTTGCAAAGCGAAAAAAAACTATACGGACTACTGTCTTATAGTATGCGAGCTTCATAAAAAGTGAATGACAAGTGAGTAAGTTTTGTCCACCAGCCAATTTTTTTGTGTGCTTTCAACCTTATGACAGTACGCTGGACCACAGAATAATATAATAGGCTGGACTTAGTTATTCATGCTAGGGCGGCTGTAGTCTTTTTGTTGATAAATAAAAATAAACCGTTTTGCCCGGCAAATGGTAAAAAGCGCGAGTGGTACAGTTGAGTGACTATCAAAGTCGGTCTACGTGAGGAGTTTAATCATTGATTAAATAAACCCGGCCAGGTTCCGTAGTTACAATATGCGAACATTTTATAAGTTAGTCGACTGTTACGAACTCGTTATCCTGTTAAGCCTACTTAGCTGTGATAGTTAACTTTTTTGTACCTATATACGAGTACTACTACCATGAATTTCTTCACGTATCCAAAAACAACCGTTTAGCTTGCACTCCTACAGTAATTTGCATATCTCGGAAACGGATATTCGAAAAATGGTAGTCCTGCACACCAACAATATTTTTTAACGACCTTTCCAATGACACACTGTGGGAAAGACGAGAAAAAAACATCCCCACTTTACGTGTAAGGGAGGTAGGTATAGTACGCGCGCGAGTTGAATGCAGAGCTTTTGTATGTGTCACCATACATTAGCTACTACTACTATTACTAATTTTTTTTTCAAAATTTCATTTCACCATTTTTCGGCATGAATAATATGAATATCTACGCCAAATTACAGTTTTCTAGTTCTAACAGGCTCTGAGCTAAGTCGCGGACAGATGGACCTATGGACGGACGGACATGGCGAAACTATAAGGGTTCCTTGTTGACTACAGAACCCTAAAAAGAATGCCTGTCCTCAGGCTATTTGCAGGTATGGCAGTTTTATTGAGACACATTGTTTACGTCCGCGAATACGCGATATTCCCGTTTTCAGGGAGGATAGCATTATTATTCGTGCTGGGTATTTTTTAAACAATTACTTAACAGATTTTGGAAACTCGTAATACTGTGAATTTCTGTGTGTGTGCGTCTGAATGTCTTAATTGTGTGTAACTGTAATTAAGTGAACGAGTGAGAGAGTCAGGACTTTTATATTTTCGTACAATATATAATTACAGCTGTCTAACCCCGGCTTTACTCAAAACACTCGGTAGGAAATTCGGATCCATACGTTGATCTGGAGTTGTCAGGAAAATTCAGATTAAGAGCTGGAGATCCGCTGTGCATGTACTTAGCAATCTTAAATACTAGATAAAAAATTCTTTCCAAAAAACCGACTTTCAAAGCCACTGTAAAGTAAAGAATATTTTTGATTTCTACACACTATTATTATATATATATAGATTTAAAGTGCATAGAAAACGCATAGATTTAAAATATCTAATCTAAATCTAAGACACTATGTTGAAGTCGGGCGAGCCTGATGCGTCAACTTTGCTTATCTTTGTTATACCCGCCCGACTTCAACATACTGTGTAGAAATCAAAATTATTTTTCACTTTACAGTGGCTTTGGAAGTCGGTTTTTTGGAAAGAATTTTTATTTTTCACCGTTTTAGTTTCAGGATTGAAGAGTTTGAGTCAACATTTTTTATGGGACCACCTCGAGAGCTTCCCCTAAGGACTGAAAAAAAATATTCATTATCGGTTTAGAAACCACGGAGATATGCACCGACATACATAGATTATAGCGAATTAAGCGAAAATTTATGTCTTTTTTATTACTGCATACCTTCATGAATACCTACATTTCAATTTCAATGTTATAATATAATAAGTACTGTAAAGTATACTAAAAACATAAATAAATAAATATACGTCTGGTTGTTCAAGGAAGAGTAGAGGGCACCAGGGCACGTGGCAGATCACATATGAGGTGGCAAGGCCAAGTGTGGGCTGTGGTGGATGAATGCACTCGCGAGGCTGCCATCAGAGAAGAGTGGAGACGGATAGTTAAGCGTAACAACACCAAAGAGTGACGACCTTGACCGCTCACGACCGGGTGGCAACCCGGAATAAGCTAGGGATTCTAACGATACCTCATTTATCAAAATCGGTTCAGGCGTATAGAAGTTATGGTGGAATATACAAACTCACATACATACATACATACATGAACCCTGAAAACAATATACTGCTTTTTTCAGGCAGTCGTATAAATAGAAAGCAATTCCCGCCAGGTCTGAAGTCACCTTAAGGTGCGGGGCATAAAGTCTTAGTAGAGTTTGAAAGGTCCCGACGGCACTTCGGCTAAGTTCTGCAGCGCGATTGTATATTGAAAGTTCAATACGTGATCTGCATCGCACCGAGGCACCGTAGTTATCCCTCGTGAAAGATTTAATGAATGCCCTTTGTTACCGCCACAATGGCGGCAACTAATTCGATGGTAGACTGTGCGCAAACAATCCAACTTTCATGAAAATAATAACAGCTTCCATATTGCTGCCTAATATGTCTACCTAGAATATAAAGTAAATTGAATGTAAGAACGAAAGTATTGTACCGTAGAATTGCTATGGGGTAGAGAGACATTTTTAGGAGTTTTAATATCCATAATAATCCATAATCAATTATATTATAAATGCGAAAAAGTGTCTGCTACTCTCTCATGGACCAGGGCTCCAACCAATTTTTACGAAGTATAGGTTATAACAATAGTTTGCATCCCGGGCTCTTCATCCTGAAAAATCTGAGGATTCCCACAGGGTTTTTAAAAACCTAAATCTACGCGAAGTTGGGGTTATATGCTAGTTTTTTAGCAAATTACCTTATTAAGTAACCAGGAAGACTACAACCAATTTTTTTTTGGTCGTAAGATAAGTATTAAGTATAATATAGGTAACATGCCATAGCCCTGTTGGTGTGGCACTCTGCACAAGAAAAGCACCTGGGTCAACATTATGCACTGCCAAGGTAATAATACGTTTTGCTAATACGTTTTAGCCATTTAACTAGGTATAGATCCACATTAAAACGTTTCATTGCATCAAAAAAATACACTTACTTGGCCAATTTTTTTTAAGTTTAACATTTTTAAAAGGTAGGTAGGTACGCGGTAGTTTCCAAGGTACGAGCTTTGATGAAGTATGTCAATATTCAATAAAGGGTACAAACTCAAAATAAATTTCAATGTGTGCACGAACCTACAGGTACATTCAAAATTAATTAAATGAACTCGCACTCGCATTGCAAGTCTTACGAAGCAGATTGAAAGCTGTGTTTGACCTGATTTTGTACTCCCTACGTTTTATTACGTCGACTTATCTTCTTCCATTTCAATAATGAGAACTGGTGTATTGAAATTTTCATTTCTCGATGTTTTCATGAATTTGTTGTTTTTTTTTTGTGTCAAAACTGAAGAAGTTCGTTGTTTCATTGACACGTCTAGAGGCTAAACATAATTATAAATTAGGTATTACTAGCGAACGCCTGCGACTTCGTCTGCGTGGTTTGAGGTTTTTTGGTTCCCACGGGAACTCTTTGATTTTCCGGAATAAAAAGTAGCCTATGTGCTATTCCAGACTATAATCTATCTTTTGCCATTTGCCAGCTGTTGGGGCGCGATTGAGTAACAAACATCCATACATCCATATATCCATACATCCATCCAAACTTTCGCATTTATAATATTAAGTAAGATTAAAGGTCCCAGGCGGTAGCTACAAAACAAGGGCTGGTTAATTTTTTTGTGTAAATAGGTAGGTACATGCCAAAGTATGTGTTATTCATACTTAACCATAAAATATTTATATGATATACATACTTCCTACTACCAAAATTTCATCAGATGGATAGGTACAATAGAGATTAATTAATTAATTTAGTTGGCAAATCATTTCGAAGAATACCAATCTCATTGTATATATTCAGAATCCATTTGGAATATGATATACATATACATAGTCGTATATTACTTAATAAAAATAACAAGATAAAAAGTCAGCATCGCTCACACATGAATGAGGAAAAGGGGAGCAAATTGCCGTCAGTATTCTAATGCTTCGATATCTCTCTATTGAGCATATTTTTCGATTTGTTTGGGCGTTGGGCGCGTCAGTGATTTATGGATAAAACAGTTTTGCCATACACAACGTATGGCAAAAGATATATTAGGTCATACAGTTCTGTCGTTATTCGTACATCGTTCACATGTCATTTATCCTATGCCTCGGATGGATTCCAAAACATTAACACTGTGGAAAAACATGTTTTTGCTTTTATTTGTAAGTTTAAATCTATAAATGTATGTGAGAAGGTAAGTACCTAGTAGGGCGCTTGGCCCTTACAGGCTTTGTCAGATTATAAGCGATGATATCCTATAGTGGCTAGAAACCCTACCTCTGGATTGCGGATATTGCCAGTGCGTATACGCTGTATGTTCTGTTGTCCCACGTGTTTCTGATAAAGGAAAAATATTAATCTGCCGGTTTGCATTGTGGGGGTGGCCAAAAAATTATCGTGAACGCGTCAGATTTTGAGAAGGGATGATAAGTGAACCATCAAGTAGCTCCTATTCAAAAGACTGACAATTTGGACGCGACCAAAAGTCATTGACCGATTTTTGAAAACGCAAAAAAAAAATCGTGACAGAAATACTCGAGCGCGTCAGATTAATAGACAGACGGTTTATCTTGATGTCCTTATGGTACTGATCCATAATCTGATATTTATGTGGAGGAATTCATTAATCTGATGGTTAGAAAAAAAATCGCTATTTAATGTCCTTGGGGATTGAATTTTCAAAAATGGTGAAACACGTACTTCTTAATATTCAACCGAAAGCTCAAATACCAAGTTGCATGGCTATAACTTGAAAAATGAATGACTTTCACACAAACTTTAAACCCTAATTATACCCCTTGGGAGGAGAAAACTGTGACACAAGTACTTCTTTATATTTTACCGAAAGCCAAAATACCAAGTTTCGTGGATATAACTTCAAAAATACCTTGAGAAATGAAGGACTTTCTTACAAACTTTCATCCTCTATTTCACCCCTTTGCGGGTAGAATTTTCAAAAACTGTGAAGGTGTCAAAGCTCAAATACTTACCAAGTTTCATGGATATAACTTGAGAAATTACGGACTTTCATACAAACTTTCAGCCCCTTAGGGGTGGAATTTTGAAAAATATGTCCTTAGTGAGCGCCTACGCTACAAAAGGAACCTACTGTCAATATTTCAAGTTTCTAACCCTAGCGGTTTAGGCTGTGCGTTGATTCCTTAACAATTTTGTGTATCTATATAGATAGATTTTAGTTACTTCGGCTTGTGCAAACCGGCAGATTATGGGATTCCCATGATCCGTGACTAATTTCCTTAAAAAAAAAAAATTACCCGCGCTCGAGAATGTCCAGGTGACATTTTTTGTGCAAGTTTATTACTCTCCCACTCCTTAAGGTCACGCTCAAATCGTCAGATTATTTGAATGTACACTTTTCAGCATGTAATTAACTCACTCTACCTTAATCTGACGCGCTCGAGTATTTCTGATGATCGATTTTTTTTTACTATTCTGATCTGCTGTCCTAGACAGACCCACCAACATACAGGGCTCATATTATATGGTGAAGGTACTCTACAGGGTCTAAAGAATCCCCCTTATATTAATCTGCCACGCTGGAGTAAACCCAAAAATCCCCTCTTCGGCTCCCCAACTAGTACGCACAATCACGTCACGCACACATTTACACGTATACAAATGTATACAGATAGGATTTTAACACAACCATGAGCCACGCGTTCTCAGGAATTGCAAGAACTACTCTAGCGGCACGCTATGATGGCCGGTTTGACACATTACAATAGTGATGTGGAATGTCAATTTATTCTCGAACAAAAAACAATTAAGTTTTGTTTTTGTACCTGATTAAATAGGTTTAATAAAACAAAAATGTATATGTTTATTTAATTTATTTGAACGAACTGAATATTTGAACGAAAATGAATATACATACTTTATATGCACACAAGAAACATATGAATACAAAAGATACCAAAAAAGGTGCCACAAAAGGCCATAATTAATCAGATTCGTCCATACTACTATTTTCACTGTCGTCACTGCTATCATCACATACATTAATAATTATATGTTCGTTTTCTATAATATTATCTATTTTCACATCTCTTTCATAATCTTCCCTTATTAATTTAACAGTTCTATTCACAACCTTTTCCCAGTCTCCTTTAGTCACATGTTCACAAGCTTCTTCTAATAATTTTAGCATTTTTTTTGTGGTAAATGGGGGTTCTGTATTGTGTCTTGCAGCATATCCCTTAATTTGAGCCCACACCAACTCAATCGCATTATACTCACAATGGTAAGGCGGTAACCGTATAACTCTGTGCCCATGTTCTAATGCTATTTCGTCAATGACGTATCGGATCTTGGTTGGTTTGTTTTCTTTTAAAAGACGTACTAATTCCGCTTTTAACATATTCATGTTTGCATCTACGCCATTTTTACGAAGCCATGCGACGATATCAGCTTTCTTTTGGGATTGGGCAGGTGGCTTGTCAATTTGCATCGAGTGGTATGGGGCGTTGTCCATAATTATAATAGATGGTTCAGGGAGGCTACACAACATTGAGGTAAACCATTCAGTAAACTTTTCTCCATTCATGTCTTCATGATAGTCTCCAGTGGTTTTTGACGCAAAAGCCATGAGAGAACCTTCGACAAACCCGTTGATGGTTCCGGCGTGACAAATTATAAGTCGCGATCCTTTTCCTACAGGAACTTTGGAAGTAGATGCTGCTGTGTCATCGTTCCAAGAACGGCCTACAGTATGGTTAGCATTAAGCCATGTTTCATCCAAGAACACAACATTTTGCCAATTTTTGATTTCTTTCACTTGCCGTAAAAAAGTATACCTTGCCATCGCTATATCAAATCTTTCCATCAATATTTTGCGTTTGTTACATTTTTTGTATCGAAATCCAATGGTCTTCAAAATCTTCGTTAAAGAACTTTCCCCACCGAAGAATAATCCAGCTTCCTTCAGTGAATGCACCAACTTTTTTCTTGTTGGATACTCCTTCTGTAAATAGTAGCCGTAAACATGTCTTCGGATAGCATCGGCATCAAAGCTATCGATGCCTACGACTGGTTTTGCTCGTTTTCTCTTTTTTGGTGTGTGAAGTTTATTTTCTTCTGTGCCAGTCTCGCCATATTTTTTTTTAGTTATCCGTCTAACAGTTCGTTGTCCAATATTAAGCGCATCAGCTACGCGTTCAACCACTGACGTTATAGGTAAAATTGGCCCTCCATTTTGAGCTTCACGATCGAAATAGTTACGAAGGCGTATTACGAACTCACGTGTCTGACTATTTAGAACAGTTCTCTGCGTACGTTCGGTCATATCGACGAAATCCACAACAAAGGGCTTGAACAGAGTCCAAATTAACGAGCAAGGGTCAACAGTAATGCAGTATCAATATTTGAAATCCAAAGCCAGGTCAAAACTAAGTATATCACAATCGCATTGCACTGACAGTTTATACTTTTCGAAGCAACGTCAATTCGAAACTGCTTTGTTTTGCATTGAGCATTGACGCGAGTTTGCCGGAGGTAGTAGTTGTGCTAGCCAGCGATCCTATGTGACGATCGTATTAGATTCCATTTTTAAAAATTTATTGATATTTTTTTGCGATTTCAGAGGTTTGTCCACATAGTGAAAATTGTTCATATTCACAAGTACATTCACCCCTTAAATGGTGCAAACTGATTTTTCTACACTTGTATACATTTAAGAAATCAATTTAATAAATAAATTTTGAGTCCTAAACCTAAAACTACATTCGATAAAATTTATGAATCTCTGCACATCACTATCGTCAATAAAGTAATACAATTATTTCCTTCAAAGTCGTTATCAATTAATACGGAACTTCATGAGCGGACAAACGTCAAACCGGCCATCATAGCGTGCCGCTAGTTTAGGTATACCACAGGAAATCCGTGCTCAGGTCGAGATGATGATTATGATGATGATAATATGCTTCGAGCTATGTTGATCTGTTTAAATGCTCAAAGGGTATTGAAGTAAAATGTTTTACCGTCAGCAAAATAAAAAGAGCACGACTACAGTATCTTAAGTCTAATACATAACGAAGATTATATTATCACAAAGGAACATACAAAAGGGCCTCGTTACATGTGAAATATCTGCATAATATTAAAGCGCACCGGTGTTCCTGAGCGCATGCCTGAACGAGGCTCAAAGGGAGCTGGCATAAGCTGGATGTAGCCTATTTGAATAAATCATTATAATCCAGTCATTATATACATTTGGAAATGCAAGTGAACCGAGAAAGCTAAATTTTGGATATTACGTGGGAGAGGCCTAGAAAAGCTTAACTTCAAATTGTCGACCAAGATTTCGTATGTGCATTTTCCGCCATCTTGAAAATAGGGTTAAATCCAGTTTTTTCACAATTACACGGTTCTCCGTTGAAATACGAAAATTTTGATACAATCCTTTAGTGTTTCTTTTTTACGATCTATAATTAAGGTGCTTCAAATCAAATCCTTACAAATCAGCAGTTTATTTGCATGATGAAATAAATCGCCTAGTATGCACTGTCGCGCGTTTCTTTCGTGCATGCCATTACTTAATTGGAAAATCTACACATTTTATGTAAATAGTTACTCCGAACCTAGAAATATATCCAAAGAAAGTTCCACCTATCAAATGTCAGCTATGCGTTGAAAATTGAATTGAATTTTAGGAAAAGTTAAAAGATTATTAATTTATTTATAGGTGAAGGTTTGATTGGACTGATATTTTGATCATTCGATGTATTTCACTCAGTCAGTTCGTTCCTAACGCCATATATGGAATAACTTGTAAAAATACGAATGATTTGACTTTGAAACGCAGTCTCCACCGAGACTCAAGCGATTATTGAATACCTTCGGTGTCTAGATCGTTATTTCGTTTATGAGCCTGCGGAAGCAACTGCGGCCTGGTCAAATGATTTGATACTGTAGTATTGCTTAACTAAGTTTTATAAATCAACTAATTGCATTAAATCTCTAGTGGTTAGAGTACAAATATATTAAAAGTGTTTTATTAATACCTACTTCTGGATTGCTGTCACTAACAGTAGCAGTAGCATTTTTTTCGGGCCTTATTTTGGATTATGATAATCCCTGAGCTTCTATTTTCGCTTCAAAGTCAGGTTTTTAGAATAATTTGACTGTTCTCTGCTAGCCAAAGTTCAGTGCGGCGGCATTCGCGATTATTCTTCTCTCTAAAAAAACTCAAAATTCTTATATATATTCCAATTAGGTACACTGTACACTTATTGACGTACTAATATTATAAATGCGAAAGTTTGGATAGATGTATATAGATGTATGGATGTATGGATGTTTGTTACTCAATCACGCGCCAACGGCTGAACGGATCTGGCTGAAATTTGGCACAGAGATTAGACTTATATTATAGTATGGAATAGCACATAGGCTACTTTTTATCCCGGAAAATTAAGGAGTTCCCGCGGGAACCAAACATCCTCGATAGAGCAGAGCTAGCCTAAGCATTAGCTACCTAGTAATATAAAAAAACATGATGGTGATAATCAGTTACGGTATCTTAAAACTAAAGCTACGAGGGTTCCAAACACGCCCTGGTCTGAGAAGAGCCTACAACACTCAGGCGGGTTATTGGTAGTACCACCATCTCACAAATATCGTTAATTACTTTATAACTGTAACAATTGCATAATTAGCCGCTGGAACAATTCATACCCATGCCTTCCTATCATTCTGGCCTCTTTGAATAAGACTGGATGATCGAGTGGCGTTTAAAAATACCGCTCAAAGTTGAGCGCTATTTTTGAACTAGATAGCAAAAACCAGTGAATGCTAGCTTCAAAATATTCAACAACATGATAGTCGCAACAATAGAATATGTGGCGGGAGGTTGATCCCCGACCCTGTGCATTGTTGGCATCACTGTTGTTTGGAAATTGGGATAGGTTGGTTTCAGTACAAAGACATTTTTTTGATAAAGGTTTTTTACTGCTGTCAAGTACTTACCTACTACTCGTAGATATGTTTCGTGTACGGCGTACTATGTTTAACCAAAAGTAGATAGGAAAATATATGCTTAGGTACTAACATTCTACATCAATGGCAAATATAGTTAGATATTACCCATATCTAAATATATTTTCTATTGATGTAGATCCATAATATCTGCTAAGACACAGTTATGTATTTTAGAATATCTGCTATTCTTAACATTTTATTTTTTTAACTTAATAATATGTTATTGAATGTACACATAGGTACTATATTGTATAGTTAACATTATAATTTCATATAAGATCATTCTTATGCCAATACATTTTGTATAATTATTATACTACGAATATTCTCATATAACATTAATCACAGTGCAGCGTATATAAATCGTTTAACTTGCCTAGTTTAAACAATTTGCTATGCATGACGCTAATGAACTATAGGTATTCATACACCATACAGTGTTATAAATTAACGGCTGGTACTGTTTGCGTTTCACGTTATTTCAGCAGAATTTAACTGATAAAATTTAAAAAGGAAGCTACCTCTACACCAGCAAAGCCAAATAAATATATAAAATACATTAACCAGGTCGGTTAACCAAAATAACCAGGTCATAGTCCAGGGTCCTTCGCTATAGCTATATTATTTCATCTGTGAACCTATAAACCATATTATAGCCAACCCATACTCTGAGGCTTGACATGGTCCTTCGGTATTATTAGGAGCCGTTACATTATAGTAGGACTGTCGAGTGTCGGATTTAGGAATCTGTCATCCTAAATGAGGCTTACTCGCCAGACTTTTCGATGACCGATGATGTTGATGATTATATAAACATGGCGAAACTAAGGGTTCCTTGTTGACGGCTGAACCCTAAAAACCAACGCTATAAAACCCTCTAAGTCTGAAAGGAGACGGGCGTTATTAGTATCTACTTACTACCTACCTAGTGGGCCTATGGGTGGAGATGATGATGTATTTGAGAAAAAATATAGACGGAGAAAATATAGACGTGAGTAATTAAAATAAATCGTATATCACGTTCGTAACTATGCTAAAGTGATTATGATATGCTAAGTACTTAGGACTTAGATTTATGATATGTGGGTTGACAGGGCTTAGCTATCCAAGGCTAAAAGATTCGGTTCAAAATAGAGAAGATTTTCACGCGATGATGATGATGAGTTAGGTAGGTATGTACGCTTGAAGTCCGTTTCGAAGAGGTCCATTTTTGTTTAATTCTCCAAGCCTTACACGTCTATATGACATGAATTCATATTAGAGACATCGTAAGAATGATTTTACATACGATTTTGATACTATTATTATATCTAATTATCTTTGGTCCGTTTTCGTATTTGCAAGGACTTTACGAACAGTTCGATATAAATTTATATCGAGACGATACGCAGGAAACTATTTACATTAGAAATAGTAGCGCTAAAATTGTAATATTTCTTTAGATACAAAAAAATAAATTGCCAAAGCTTCTAGCCGGGAAAAGTTTTCTTTCTCTTATTGCAGAAATAATAATAGAAGTTAATACCCCACCACACTGCAACAAAGCCATATATTAGCCAAGTTTGCAATAAAGTCACAACATTACACATAGGTAACAGTAACAAATAGGTATAATAGCTAGTTCACCTTCTGTTATTCTTTTAAAACAACGACTTATATTGCCACCTTTTAAATTTTTATTTTTATAGTCATAAAAAATCCGCTGCAAAGACCAAAGTTATTAAATAGCAAAATTGGGCCATTAAAGTATTTTAAAAGGTGCCAGTTGGCAGTTTTGATTCAAGATTTACATATATATGAACTATTCCAGAACTTTGGGATCCCATCGACGTCTATCGTTAAAAAATATGTACCTACCCTACTAAATAATAATATTATATTGACTTAACGAGCATACTGACCAACCGATACAATGATCCCTATGAAACCCTAGAATTGATTTGAGCCGGGCCTCCATTTCAGCGTATCAAAGTTGGTTCGGTCAAAGCATTGTATTTCCCGCTCTTGGTCTGCAAGCGCGCCAAAGCTCGGCCGACTGACTCAATTAATTAAAGGGCCATCTAATTAATCAGCCGAGCCCAATCGACAATCGACATGACACACTAGATGGACTGGTCGATCTAATGGAAACCCATTATCGCCGATTATTCGAGCAATTTGGTAATTATGAAGACCGACAACCCGATATTATGAAAATGTTGAATATATGCAACCTATTTAAATTAAACTAAGGAATATTATATACTTCATGACAGCTTAGTAGCTTTAGTTTTAAGATAGCGACTCCGTCCGTGTGGAATAAGTTTTTCTAAAATTCCAACGGGAACTCCTCAATTTTCCGGGACAAAAAAAGCCTATGTCACTCTCCAGGTCCTCAACTATACCCATGCAAAAAATCACGTCAATCCGTTGCTCCATTGCAGCGTGATTGAAGAACAAACCAACAAACAAACAAACTTTCGCATTTATAATATTAGTATCATGAAGTATGATTGGACGTCAATAAGTGTACAGTGTACCTAACTTGAATAGATAAATATTGATTGATTGATTGATTGACAAGTAGGTACTGTGGAATTACCTTCAAGACACCTTATGTCCAGCAATGGACTTCGAGACGACTATGACAAGACGTAGTCATCGCATCCGCTGTTAAGTGAAAAACATTGAATTCATGCCTTCCTTGCTATATAATAGTAAAATCCATTCTCTTATATTAAATGCGAAAGTGCGTATATCTGTCTGCTACGTTTTAACGGCCCATCTTTTCAACCTATTTTGATGAAATTTAGTATGGAAGTAGTTTACATCCCGAGAAATAACAGGTTACTTTTTATCCCGGAAAATAAGTAGTCCCTCGGGACTAATAATCTTAATCCACGCGGCCGAAGTCGCGGTCCACAGATCTTTTTACGTGCCAACTGTGCTAGTATTCGTACCTAAGTAGCGGATGATATATGTAGCATATAAAGAACGTTTAACTTCAAGTGTTTGTGTAGAAAGGACTTTGTGTTATACCAAAAGAGTCCATCCATTATCATCAACTAATCTAGAAAATAATAATATTCTTCTCTATATATTACGTGGCAAGGCTTCAACTTAGATGGGGCATGTTAGGCGCTGGGAACAGTTATTTAAATAAAGTTCAGGCCAGCCAAAAAGTTTAGCATAGAGGGGAAGTGGGAACACCTAGGCGGAGTAAATCTCGCAGTTACAAACATTTTATTGGACGGAACGGACGGCGACGGTGAACTAGTTTCGTACAGCTTACGCAGAAGTACTTGTTTGTTACGACTCGACACGGCTATTAAATAGTCGTAAATAATTTAAAAGATATACATATTATTTAGTTATTTTGTAGGTGATGAATTTCGGTTTTTAGATATCTCGGGGCTTTCGTGGGAACTCTATGATTTTCCGGGATAAAAAGTAACCTTTGTCACTCTTCAGTTCTATAACTCGTATAGTAACTATGCAAAAATCACGTTGCACAATGGCGGCGTATGGATATTTATAAGTAAGTAGGTAAGTATTTTATAGTTCCATTAAATCACAAAAAACCTTTTAAATTGTATCTTGCCCATCCCTTGGCCTTGGCGATTCCTCTGAAAGGTACTTACCTACTGTTATAATCTATATGTCACATTATAAAAACCGTTAGATTATAATCTATCGTCGAAAGATTGTGAACGGTTCAATGTTTTGAGTGTCATTTTTTGAAATATTCATTGTATTTACGTTATATCGGGTGAATAGGTATATCTAACAGATTACAATCTACTGAAAAATAATGCGTTAAATTGTAATCTTTCGACAGTTTGCAATTTAGCGAGTAAGATTATAATCTAACGGTTTTTACAATATACATATATAATCTAATAAACCTACTAACACTAAATTTTTTATGAGGGTTTGATATGACTTATGGATAGGTACAAGTATGAAGTACTTAACACTAAAGCGCACGGCGGAAAAGCTATACGAACTAAGTACTTCTTTGGTTACGCATACGCACTGTAAATCTTAATATTGAAGAAGAATCTCCCAGAAGTAGTAATACATTAGATGTAATACAGAAGTTACAATACATCTTAAACTAGCGAATGCCCGCGACTTCGTATGCGTGGCTTGAGGTTTTTTGGTTCCCGCGGGAACTCTTTGATTTTCCGGGATAAAAAGGAGGACGTGTTTGGAACCCTCGTAGCTTTAGTTTTAAGATACCGTAACTGATTATCACCATCATGTTTTTTTTATATTACTAGGTAGCTAATGCTCAGGCTAGCTCTGCTCTATCGAGGATGTTTGGTTCCCGCGGGAACTCCTTAATTTTCCGGGATAAAAAGTAGCCTATGTGCTATTCCAGACTATAATCTATCTCTGTGCCAAATTTCAGCCAGATCCGTTCAGCCGTTGGGGCGTGATTGAGTGACAGAGATCATACAGACATCTATACATCCATACATCCATCCAAACTTTCGCATTTATAATATTAGTAAGTAAGTATAGATGTATTACAACTTCTGGGAGCCACGAAGCGACTTCGTTTCCGTCGCGCGTTGCATTTCTGGACTAGTTACTTATCTTAAGCTATATGATGCCCGCGACTTCGTCCGCGTGGATTAAGTTTTTCGATTCCCGCCGGAACTCCTTAATTTTCCGGGATAAAAAGAAGCCTATGTCCTTCTTCCCCGAGATACAAACTATCCCTGTACCAAATTTCATCAAAATCTGTTGAACGGATGGGCCATGAAAGCGACACACACTTTCGCATTTATAATATTAGTATGGATTAGATCAGTCGCGATCGACGAACGTCGGCTCAATCTAGGTATAGGCATCCAATCTTCTATTTACTCGTAGATACTCTTATACAAAGATGCAAGCATCAGCTAGTTTTATGTACCTACTACAGAAGTGTATATGTAAACCCCTGACTTTATTACGGAAAAGGGTCCGGTATCGTAGGTGCTTCTAAAAGAGCTGGCACTTTTATAAACACGGGCCCTGGCCATAAACTGTTTCCGCCATCGCACCGTAAACATTTCCTATGTCCCCACATAAAAGTATATCACAACATAAGTGTTCATAAATTTTGTTTGTGTATTCGCCGAATGAAACAGATTTTTTCAACAGCTCATGTCCACAAAAAATCTTAGGTTAAGGCGCAAATACACTGTCGAACACTCTCATTCAGATTTCGGTACGAGAGAAAACACACTACAGGTACGGAAAAGAAATTGTTTGGCGGCCAAAATATAAAGTAAGTACAAAAACCTTTTATATGAAACTGCAAGACAGGTCAAAAAGTCGTTTCCCTTCGACGCGGACGTATCGTGCATACGTTTTGGGCTGCCCTGTACCTATCTAGTATGATTTCGCTTATCGACTAAAGGCTATAGCGACCTAGTGTAGATATATGAATCTACATGACTGTGATGTATGTAATGTGACTACATGATGTGATGTAATGTGACTTGTTTTAAATATATAGGCTTGCGCTTGGCTGCAATCAGACTTGTTTGCAAGTGGTGATGCAGCCTAAGGTGGAGTGCGCTTGCCTATAACCTTAAAACGCGCTTGTCTTGACTTAAAAGTTAACGTGTGAACCGACACTAGGAACTCAGACTGTTGACCTCTCGGACTTTTTGTTAAATGGGATAAATTACACTCACCAAGTTTATATAATTTCACATGGCATGGGAATAGTAGCAGTCTGAAACATTATTATGTAGTACATGACTGAAATAAAAATAAAACGTAACAATGTAGTGTAGAACACAACAGTCGTGGTCCTTTGTTGGTTCATAATAACTCGGAATAAAGCCACTGAATATAAGTTTTGGTAACACAAATAATAACAAGCTCTCAAAGTCGCTCAAGCAGACGGTTACAAAGTTGCACTGAATTTCGTGACAAAGCGAGTTAAGTTGAATGTTATTGGACAGTCTGCCACGATTGTCTTCACCGCAAGGTGTTCTGAAACTGTTGGAGACAACTGAATAATTGTTTGATAATAATTCACACGCAATAAGCGCTTTAATTTTCAACTTCTCAGCTTTACACGTAGAATGTACGTGTTGTGCTGCTACGGATTACGTTGAAGGTTTGAAGGCATGGGATCTAGTGTGAAAGCATATTCACTGAGCACTATATAGGTACTACAATAGAACGTACCACTATAGCAACAGATTAAAATATAATACTTAGTAACTTTTTTTATTATCACTGCGAACACTAAAACTGTTTAAACAACGTACCGCAGCGCTAAGTATAATATGAAATCTATGACAGACTACGAGATCGTTGGCATCGCACGGATATCACATGAGTACTTATTTTGCTTTTTTGAGGCTTTTATGTATATAAAACAAGACAATGTAATAAGACAATGTAATAATTAATATTAAAATTATAATGTTTTTGCATAAGTAGGTTAACAGAAATTCAGGTTAAGTATGAGAAGAGAGTGGGTGAAAGTTTCTCATTTAACCATTAAAAGATAAATGATAATGATAAATGATTTATTTATTTCATGTAAGACAACTTGTGTCACTTATGAAACGTTAAGACTCTACCACCGGTTCGGAAAAATTATTCTACTGATAAGAGACGGTAAGAAACTCAGCAGTTGCTGTTACAATAAGTAGACAACACAACACATGCGTTACAAGTATTACACTGACTTGTGGGTCACGGGATGCGAGGTCGGTTGCTTCCACGCAACTTTGTCATTAAAAAAATCATCGATAGTGTAATAACCTCGACTAAACAAATGCTGTTTGACACAGTCTTTAAATCTATGTAATGGCAAATCCAGTTAATCTGTACACATTGTAAAGATAAGCGCAAATAGCGAACTGAACGGCAAACTGATAGATTCCCAGCGCGCTGTAGCGTGCCCTCTAACGAGTTTGATTCCTCGGCGCGGAGCTGTAACGCGATTTTGATGAGCCCGCTAGTCGCTGCCGATGCACGACCAAGAGATTTGCAATCATCGATATTCATCCAATCGTAAATTGGATTATAAAAAGTAAGTACAACTTAACATCATCATACTAATCTTATAAATGCGAAAGTAGGTTTATCTTTTAATCACGGCGCAATAAAGCTACGCCTCGACGTTATTACTTGCATGGGTATAGTAGATACATGTAACCTCGAGAGTGACATATGCTACTTTTTATGCCGGAAAATTCCCGAAAAAAGGAGTTCCCGCGGGAATTAAAAAAACTTAAACCACGCGGAAGTAGTCGCGGGGCATCAGCAACTAGCAAGTGCTGTTGTGTTACTGTGCCTCTATTATAATATAATATAAACTATATAATTGGGTATTCGACAAATAGTCAAATCAGCAACTTTGTTTCAAACGTCAAAATGCGTCCTAAGTATGGGAATATAAAACTGAAATGTGACGTCATTAAAGTTTGACGCACGGTTTTACTTTAATCCATTGTTTAAAATGGATATTCAACATAAAACTGTCAGGGGACGTGGATATTACGACTTTTGAGTGATCCTCTATTTGATAATGATTAATTATCATTTACCGAATTATATACCTTAATTTAATAATTACAACACTTAAGTTGTAATTATTAACCAAAAATTGAAATATGAGTTTATATAACTGCAAAAATAATAAGAGTTCCACCTATGGTTATTCAGCTAGAAACAGTGAACGATAGCGCGTCAGAATATACTAGTAGCGCCATCTGTTACCCTGTTGATATATTAACGTTAACTTAACAAAACAAACCGCGCGTTTTACAGCGACGTACGCGCTACGACAACGTTCTACAAACTATGTTTATAGTGATTCAAAAGTTCTTCACGGCGTTCTTCGCCTGATACTCATTAGATTTATAGGTTCGCAACAATGTGCAACAAACAGACCAGACAGCGAGCCGTTGCTAATGTGGATGTACATGTTTGTCGCGCACGAAAATAGTCAATTTTTTGCGAGATAAGTATTTCACCGCGGTTAATTGCCTCATCTGGTGACAGAAGGGCTGGCTCATTTTTTGCGCAAAGGATCAGCCTGGCTGCCCAGCGCGGAAATGCAGCCAGCATTCTTGCCACCATTTCACGTGGGCATAATTTATTAGGTTAGGCTAGCTAGCATTAAGTTCTATTGTATTATTTTCAATAAAAATTTAAAAAAAAATAGCCAAATTGTATCTCTAACATTAATTAACGTTACTATACATTTTGAAAGGTACATATTAATTTCCACTACTCAGAAATGAGTATTTTAATCAAGCCCCCATATCATCATAATTTATTTTGCGCTGTAAATGAAATGATATTATATCACGGTTCATCATTTATTCAGATTAAATACATTTTCAGCAACATGTCGTCGAGATATAGGCTTTTATTTTTGTAGGCGTTACCTGAGAGTAACTTAAATATTTTTTATGTGTAGGTTTAAGCTTTTTTAAAAATTAATATTCGTAAAATTATTTAGCACTAGCTGATGCCCGCGACTACGTCCGCGTGGATTGCGGTTTTTTGGTTCCCGCTGGAACTCCTTAGTTCTCCGGGATAAAAAGTAGCCCATGTTTTATTCTAGACTATAATCTATCTCTGTGCCAAACTTCATCCAGATCCGTTCAGCCGTTCGGACGTGATTGAGTAACAAATATCCATCCATACATCCATACATCAATCCATCCAAACTGTCGCATTTATAATATTGCTTAAATAACGTGCTGATAACATTTCAATGCTGTTGGTATAGTAGATAATTATGCTGCTGCTGCCAGATTTCGTCGCATTTGCATTCCTATCTATCGCCGCTAGCGTAGCGATTTGGGCATAATCTGCAACCAGAATTAAGTTACGAAATTTTTAAAAAAACTGGCCAAGTGCGAGTAGTAAGTTTAAAAATATTAAAAATATTTTTATTATATGATGTAACTGACTGGCTTCCCATAGCACAGGGAATCCTAGTTTGGGGGCCAGGAACTTAGCTAGACACTGTTTTTGTTTTTCTATTCATTTTATAATTATTAACCTCAATATACGTACATTGTTTACTTAGTTACAAACAATTAATTATTATATTTGAAGGTACGGCGAAGGACTGGCTACCCATAGCACAGGGAATCCTAGTTTGGGGGCCAGGAACCTTAGCCAGATACTATCTTTGTTATATATATTTTATTATATAAATATATGTATATAACTTTGTACCTACTACTACTACTATTGTTTAATTGTACTTTATTTCATATTTAAAAAAAAAAACAGTGTATATGTGTGTTTTTCATGAAATAAATAAATAAAATTAAAAAAAAAAACTAAAAATTTACTTCGTACCAAATTTCAAGATTCTGAGTTCACGGTAAGTACCTACTTACCGTGAACTCCTGTAGGTTATAATTCCCTTGCGAGTGTCGAAAATTTGCAGCATAAACGGCTGTATCTTTTGATTGCGTTGATTTAGAAGTTTGACTTTTTACAGCTCCAAGGGACAGTAGACCTGAGTATTTGATATGAATTTCAGCTTGATAGGTATCTCCATGCGTTCCTGAGAAGAAGGGTCTTGACAGACAGACAGACGGACAACAAAGTGATCCTATAAGGGTTCCGTTTTTGCCTTTTGAGGTACGGAACCCTAAAAATGCGTAACTTGCTGTGACTTTTGTACAAAATCTATTGTATACCTAGCTCCATTTTAAACTTCGAAAAAGCTTGTTATATATATGCTTTATCAACAGTTGCAAATTACTGAAGTCATCAATTACCTGCCTCTTGGCAGCTGCACATTTTTGCCCCAGGCCACCTTGGCACTACTCCAGGGTCGTGCATTTCACAGATATCATACCTCATAACTTAGTAGCCTACCATACAAACAAATTCCTTAGCCAAAGAAGAAAATAATTCATAGTCAAACTCGTCGAAAAGTTGAAACTGCCTAAATCTCAGTAAACTTTTTCAATATTGCAAAAAAAATATATTAAAATACATTTTCTCTATAATTTTAGTTTACATATTACAGATAACTATACGCTACATAAGTTATCATCAACATGAAAACTTGTCTATCCATGTGTGAGGGCGAAAACACGGACAAAAATATCGTCTAGCTGACTAAAAAGTCTGCGCACACTTTTCTAACTAGCGTTTTCTAATTAGTGTTTAAAGTATCATTATACATTATCCGAGTACATGTGAATACGTTAATTTCGTTTGCAATTATTATCATTGGTATAATTAGGAATAGGATTAGTATAAGACGAGAATAATCCATTTAGGTTTAGTTAAGCGTTATCTCGCTAAACCGGTTTAAGGAAATTTCACGCTTTTGAAAACATTTGATGGTTTGTTGTAAACGTTGATATTAATTAATATTAGATTTAGTACCTAAGTACAGGAGGTACAGTTAAAAGGCATTGCCCTGGTCCGACAGTCCAATAGTCCCGGGTGAAGGGACCTCGAGGTTGCGAGTGGCAGGAATGGGGGCTCCTCTTCTTCCATCTTTGTAAAACACGCAACCCTGGGAAGACGACAGCTTGTCGTGGGACAAGCTGCCGTGCAAAATCGAAAAGGGGATTATATCGCGGACGAGCCCAATGGGCGTCATGTTCTTAAGAGTTCCCGGAGCTTCTCATTACTTGCAGAGGATGACCACCTAGGAGGTTTTATTGGGTAGAAATCCCACATAACCTGATCACCTCCCCCGGAGATTGGGTATCTCAAAGAGATTTCCCCCCGTAACCAAAAAAAAATACAGGTACAGTACAAAAGTAAATGATAGCAATTTATAATTGATTAATTAGTAAATTAGGTGTTTGGGATATTTTACCTACCTAATTCATAAAAATCGACACAAAAGTCAGAATAACTTTGCTACAGAATAAAGTTTGCGTAGATTGTAGACAATCAACAGATTTAATAAATAGTTTTGTATTTGAAAATCAAGTTGTAATTGTAAATACCTGAGGGCATAAGTCGCCTTATAGTTGGCAACAATGTATTGTTAGCTCGAGGCTTTGGCAACCGTCCAGAAATAGAGGCTATACCTATAATTACTGGACTATTATCTCTTAATAGTTCATAATATTATCACCAAATATTAATATTGTACTACCGCACATTGTAAATTATTTCAGTAAATAACATGAAAGATACCATAACAATACGTCGGTGAAATAACTGGCTTACATAATATGGCGCTAAACCAGTGGCGCCTGACAAACAAATTCAAATTCAAATGTAAAAAACAACATTCGAATAAACTTTTACAAGTACTTTTGAATCGTCGAGTGAATCTACCACTGGTTCGGAATGCCATTCCTACAGAGAAGAACCAACAATTCGACACCCTATGCTTCCCTATCGCTTGGCGGCACGTATATGTGCCGGTAGGGTTGTAACTAGCCAGGGCTGAAGCCTCCCACCAGGCAAAACGGCCGTATCTTTTGATTGCGTTGACTTAGAAGCTTGGTTTTTTACAGCTCCAAGGAACCGTAGACCTAAGTATTTGATATTCATTTCTTGATTCTTGACTTGATACCTCCACGCTTTTCCGAGAAAAAGGTAGTTACCGACAGGGCGACCGCGTATCTTCTGCATCAATCATTGTTACAGTATCAATTGTTGTGATTGGCTGAATTTATGATATTCTTGCTGCGACAATGGATTTTGTCCAATAGTGGAAGAGTCTTATCCAATCAGAGGTGATTGCGATCGTTACACTGTAGCTGTCAGAGATACGCGGTCGCCCAGCAGGCTGGCAGACAGACTGACAGATGGACAACGAAGTAATGCTATTAGGGTTCCTTTTTCAGGTACTCTCTTGTCCCTAGAGACTAACTGATTACTTTAGTACACCTTAGCTTAGCTTAAAATGACGCACTTTTAGAGCATAATGGGTGAAAATGATTTCCTTTTTAAGAATAGTTCAGTAACAGCACCCTACATGATTACTGAAAGGGTTGTGCCCACTTTGGTCCAGAGCGGTGGATTGTGGAGGCTTGAGGCCGATTGATCGAGGGCTTTTGATGTCACGACAGCACATCCTTGTGCTGCTAACCCGGTCGACACTTCAACTGTTCCATTTTTCGAACTCGCTGGTTGAAGCTATTAACTTTAGCTTCCGTGGAGCACAGACACTAGGATTATAAGGGACGATTAAGTTTTTCTATATATAAGGTCTAACATGGACGGATCATGGTTTAAAGAATTTTTATTGTCGCAATGTTCATTACATTCTAGGTACCTACTTACCTAATTTGTGGTATAGTTTGTGCAGCTCCTGTAAGGAGCTCCTTAAGTAGGTAATGATTAAAGCGATTCAGAGTGCGGCAGTACCTAAGTCTGTTCGATCAAAATGTCTTTCAAAGTAAAGATAAATAGATTTTGGATTTTTTTTGGATTGTCTGATGGGTAATCAAAATATGTAACTATCTATCTAATTACTTAATTGCGACACGACTTGTGCTTAGTTTTGAGCCGCCCAAAAAAACCGAATTGTCCATTAGTGCCGCCATACATGGACTGCTAGTCAGTTAGTGATCAACATACACGGACCGCTCTTTCAGTCATAGTCAACAGCTTGAAACCTTGGTGGTTTGTTGGTGACACCATTGATAACTGCTGCCAACCGCCTGAAGCAGACGCAACTGCTCGAGCGGTCCATGTATAAGTGTACGTAGAAGACTGTAGTTCACTATGCACTATGCAGTCACAGCTTGAAGCAGTCCGTTCTGACTGCTTCAAGCTGTCCGTGTATCTGAGGCCTTAGTCGGAACTTAGTACCTACTAGACGTACTATACCTATTGGACCAGGTAATTCATTTCAAAATACGTGTATCAAATTGTTCTTACAACTTTTAGCTCTAAAAGGGTGAATCCCTATTTCGATGCAACCCAATGATTGGTAAAGTTTGTCCATTATTCCCTCAAAAGGCAGGGCGTGGGCCCTAAAGGTAAAGTTACATATATTTCCCTACCTAACCAAAATCATTTGATGTGGATAGTTAATAAGCGGGGAGTTAGAACTCCAAACTGTTAGTGGAATGTAGGTGAAAGCTGTGTGTTGTTCAATCTACCAATTAGTAGGTATTTTTGTCTTGTACAACTAAATACAACGGTTTGAATTATTTTTCGATACGTTCAAAATACCGAACTTAAATAAAAAAAAGAACTTAACTAAGTATTGACTCTACAAAACTTTACAATAACTAGGTTTGAAAGAGTGAAGGACAGTATAGGTGCAGCGTCTATATATGTAACCGTAAAATTGTAAAAACTGTAGAGAGATTAAACTGTCGAAAGATTGTAAACCGTTCAATGTTCTGAGTATTATTTTTTTTTATTTACGTTTTCTTGTCTCTTTCTTTTACAGGTACTGAACTATAGGTTGGGTTAAGGTTTGACATAAATATTCAAGTAGGCCTGCGGCCGGGCACTATATGAATATGGTTCGATCGGAATATGGTATCTGGTTCTATCAGGTTAATATACCTAATAGATTACAATTTACCGAAAAATAATGCGTTAAATTGTAAGCAGTATGTTACGGTTCACAATCTGTCGACAGTTTACATCTATGTGTATCGAGTCAACAATCGCCTACAATCTAACGGTTTTTAAAATTTTACGGTGACATATTATATATAGAAATCCAAACTCAGTCTTATTTTTGTCGGCTTATGTAAGGAATGAGTTTAATAGAAACAAAAAACAGAAGGACTAAGCAAGCAGCGGCAAAAGCTTGGCTTGCCTTCTGCAACTTGAATAATGTAGCAGGTATTTTACGTATACTCTGTTTTTTATATTTTAAATCTTTGTTTATTCGTGAAAGTACATGTGGGGAAATAATCTCATGTTTTTGCAACATTTAATTTCGATGTAAAAGTCGTAAGAAAGCGTCATCCACTGATTTTTTTAGGGCTGCTGTAGGTACCATTGTTGATTATATCGACTTGCCCAATATATTTTTAACTAAAAACAGCTTATCTCCATACGATCTTATTCCTTCCCGTAACCCTGCATTTTCCTGCTTTTCTTCTCAAATACCTTTATATAAATTAAATTTCACCGCTTGAAAGTAAAAATCGTAACATAAACGTGAAGCAGCGGCACTGGTTCGCAAATGTAAATACCTAGCATTACTCGCCGAGAAGCTCTTTGAGTCAAGATATTGGAATTCTAATCGATAGGTAGCGTTTTATACATTCTTGCCTTTTTGGAACTCTCAAAAGTCTGCTTTAGAAAGGATTGCAAACGTATTTCACATCCAACCGGTCTGTTGTTAAATTCCTGTAGAAATATTTAATCTTCAATTCACCAAATCCTGGAGAATCGATTAAGCGTAATATCCATTAGCACCCACCCATTCTACGCCACCTACGAGCGAATACACACTAAGGACCGGACAGGGGGCATACTGCCATCGCTTGATTTCGTATTGTTTATTATTGTTGTCGTTCGTATTTTAGAATAATTAAAATCCCTATGCTAGGGACGTCAAGGTACGTGACTTATAAGCGTTATTTTGAAGTAATAGCGATGGTAGTAACCCCCAGGTCAAAACGTTCCCCCGAAGCGTCTTTTCGTACTAACTCGATGTATTTTACTCAAGTGGCCCAAGTATAAAATAGTTGATTTAGCGATAAGTTGATTAATTGAACGCCTGCCGCTGCCGATAGGCAATCTTAAGTTCGCTTAATCGGTTACTTAGCTCGCTAACTTATTTAAACATTGCCTGTGAAAATAGAGTCATAAGTGTTATTTCAGACGTGCCACAACCACAGCCTTCCACATCCAGCCACGTTCCCCCTTTATATCGTCAGTTCATCGTGCTCGAGAGCACCCCATACTACGCTCACCCGTACGTGGTCTACACTATACGTACATAGGTAAAAATGTCGCGGACACAATTTTTTAATACGAAAATGCGTAGTTCCATTCACAAAATTACGACACCGGGATTCCACAAAAAAAAATGCAGCATTCACACGAATGCAACAAACTACAACGCGACCTCAATAATAGTTTTAACTAATTATTTGTAGCTGTAACAATAATGCAACTGCAGTGTGACCACTCATATGTCATAAACGCGTCCTCTGCCTGGTGCCCCTTAAGCGGCTGCTATATGGTTGTTATTTCGTGGTCCGTCAGAATGGACAATAAGATAGATTCTAATGTATATCCGTTCTTAACGTGGCCTATTATGAGGCGTGAAAGGAAAGCTGACGTGTCTAACGCAATTATGAGGCCCGAAGAGCGCCTTTAATTAGTTTAAGACAGCCGGAGCGTAGCTTCACACCCCTGCTATTATAATATTATAATGTATCTAACTATAAGGAAAGGTATCGTAAGTGGGCATATATTCAACAAAATTGAGTAAGGGTGCTGTCTTACCAGGTGAACAGTTATAAATACTACTAGCGTAGTTACTTTGCTCTGCTACGCCAGTCATTGTAGACACAAAAATCGCAAATCGTTAGATCGCAAAAAATTGCCTACTGATTTTTTGGGATGTTGTTAGGTTAGGTACCAATAGTGTATAACCAAGTTTGCTGCTTCAAAAGAACTGTGCTATCTGAAAACCTCAAAATTTTCCGATCTTTTTCAGGTTTTAGCCTTTAGCATAGAATTTCTAAAATGGGCATAACTATGCACATACTATGGAGTACGTCACCTGTTCCACTTTTAAAGTGGATTTTTTTTGCTATAAACTTATAAACAGCTCAAATGACCGGAACCTCCTAAATCAGTAGGCTCAAGCCGCAGAAAAGCCACAGTCCACACCTCACTCACTCCTCAGTTGGCCTGGAAACTGACTGTTTTTAACCACCTTTGTACCTACCTGTCTCTCCGTCTTTCTATCTGTCTGCTACGCTTCCAGCTTTCACTGTCCATCTTTTTAACCGATTATGACAAAATTTAGTAGATATTTTGCATCTCGGGGAAAGACATGCTTTTTATCCCGGAAAATCGAAGAGGTCCCACGGGCATGAATTCGCAGACGTGCAATAATTTAGACGCTTGTTAAAAGGCGCGTCTCCGTTGAGTCCTTTCAATGCATGCTAAAGTCCTATAAGTACTTATCGGAAGTACATCCTAATCTCCTTGGCAGGCGTTTCTAAGTCGAAAGCAATCAGGACGAGGTTTGCCAATTAAGTACTAAAAGCAGATGCAGTCGATGCGGATCATACTTGGTACTTTATGTAGTTTGCACATTATTTTGCATCTAAGAGTAACTAAAGATATTGAAGAGAAAATGTTGTTATTAGTATTTTGAATCTTAGATTATTCATTTGTAATAAGTAAGTAGTCATTTATTAATTTTCTTTTGGTGTTGGTTTACATTTTGATAATTATATTGTTAGTATTTTGAATCGAGTGCGGAAAAGAGACGCAGGACAGGAATAGATCTTCCGAAGGTCTCGTCAATAAAAAAGGATAGGTATACAAAACTCGTAAAATACGACGCTGGATTCTATATTAGTTAAAATATAGATACCACAAGAAAGAGTCTATCTAGTAAAAGCTGAGAGTAGATTAGAAACTCAAGGTTAAACAAAAAAATCTAGTTTATTTTAGGTTAACCGACTTATTTATTGCTACTTTGCACTTACAGCTTTCACAAGACAGATCCTATAGGTAGGTTTTATTGCTTTGTGGTCATATTAGGACTCAGAGCAATAAAATTTGAACAGTATTATACTATTAGCTATATAATGGATCCTTGATTTAATCATGTATCAACTAAAAGAGGACGTAAAAAAGGGCAGCGGTGAGCGAAAACAATAAAAAATTAATGTCGTGTGTAATCTGGGATAAGCCTCTAATTTCACGGGCACGATTTACACGTTTGACCGTTCCCCGGTGAAATATTATTAACGTAAATAAATTGAACAATTAAAATGGCCATCTGACCCTCCATTTAACGTTAATATTCAACCCATTTTTAGTCAGATTTTAGAATTTTTGACAGAATTTATAGGCGGTTCCATGCAAAGGTGAAAATCTGATGAAGGTCGAAGATCTTCATAGATCTTTATCACTATTTAGCTGACTTCAGGACGCCATACCCCTCAACAGACTATCACTTAGCTAATCACTTGTTAACATCGTAATATATTACTGTAATTATATTTAAACCTTTTTTCACAAAGGGGGTGGTTTTCAATTTAATGCGTATTCTAAAACAGTAGTTAAGAAGAAAAAAACTGTTGTCTAAACGTACGAAAACAATACCTACAGTTTATTTTTTAAACCTTTAATCTCTTCAAATTAATGTAGAGATCGTTAAAAATTAAAAATTTAATGAAATATTTCTACTAAAGCAATAAAAAAAGGGTTTACCGAGCATTTTTTTCAAAAACTTTGTAGTAGGTAGAGAGACCTTATTTTAGAAACACTAAGGCGTATCACAGATAGAAAAGGAATTTCTATTTTCCTTGCTGCTAAGACAACAGTGGGACTGTGGGAATAAAACCGCGCTGTTATTTATAGCAAGAACAACGCCAGACACGTAGATATTGCTGCCTCGTTTAGCTTTTCTCGTGAAAACATTTGCGTGAGTTATTTGATTTCAATTTCTTGAAAGCCAGTCAACCAAACCGTATAAATAAAAGATTTGTTTCGCTTTTTTTCAGTAGGTAAGTACTAATTAGGTACCTGTCATGAATTATACTACTTAACCTACAAACGTTTAATTTGAGAGTGCCACCCAGACCACTATGGGGACACACTCCCCACTCATTCACACATTTTTATTTCCAATCCCGTTCCTCGAAGCGTTTTGAAAACTAAACTAAACTAAACCAAAAACAATAATATTCTATGTTGACTTAATTAACGACACGATTCGACTTCGACTAAGTAGGTACTACAGTTGTGCTACGCCGTAGAAACTATACCTAGCCTCTACCTCTACGGAGGCGTTAGAACGGATAAACTTAGAAGGGTTATATTATATAAATAAACCTTCTAAGTTTATCCCTAGCTTCTAGGCTGTATCCATCTATCTGTTTACCTTTCACGGCTCAGCTGATGTATCATGTCCGGAATCTGACGGACGGAATCTAGTAAAGTTAGCTTTGATACACATACTCAATTCCGGGAAAACAAAGATTTCCTACAGGATTTACCTACCCTTTAAGTAAGTGTCCATACGGACGAAAACGTTCAAAGTCGCAGTCAAAGGTTTATTAATAAAATTAAAATAAATTGTTCTCCCGACGGAATTTCGGCCACGGCTGCCAATCTCCAGAGAGATTAGACATCTGCGCGGGAGATATTATAGTGCACAAGAATGGGCGCAACCACAGGTGCACTCTCTCTTCCTTTATTCTCATAGCCCGATGGGACGGAAAATCCGACACAACCGGACCGAGATCAGGCGTAGGACCGACGGCATAACGCTCTTTCCGAGGGATGGGGTTGAAACACCGCCAAGTTCCTAACTCCGTGCTAGTACTGAGAATTTCTAGTCAGAAAAACCCAACACATAATAAAGTCCCGACTCGAACCCGGGACGTCATCGGCTTGTTAATAAGGTTAAGATAGTAGACAAGTCAAAATGAACAATTTTTTTCTAATAAGCAGTTAAACGCCAACCTTATAACCTTAGCCATCATGACTTCTGGGATATTCTATTTCATTAGCTCGTAAAAAGGAACTTTTCCTACGAAAAAAAGATCTCCAAAGATGTATTTTTCAAAAGTCACGATTTTCCTTTTTCTTTCTTTGATATATTGTTCAAGGATCAAATGCATCTATAATTTGGTGTTTAAAGTAGGTTAAAATATAATATGTTTTTCTGTTCTTCACGTTCTCAAGTCGTTATCAGGGGTTACAATTCATAATTGTTTTTGACTAAGTGTTTTTGTTTTTAGACGTTTACAATAGATTCTATATATGAGCAACTAAAATTACGTGGACGAGTACATAAAGGAACAAAACATTGCCCAAAAGTACCAAGTTAGAACCTGTCCTTTTTATTTTAAGAGCTTTAAAAATAAATTAATGAAATTAAAAATGTTTTATTGTTAACATTTTTCTACGGATATAAAATAGCGAGTAAAATGAAACTAACTTATCTGTTAATTAAGGAACGAAAAGTCTCACTGTTTGATAAAGTAATAAGCATTAGTAGGAGTGTCGTATTTTAATTTCAGCCCCATTTGCCGGCTGATTTCTTTTTATTCGGTAATTACATTTACAATGTCCCGAAGGCGGCCATTAGGAAAGTTTAGAAGTGAAAAGGAATAAAACGTTTTAAGAAGGAAATCGTTTTGTTCTAAGGATAATTGAGGATTTATATTTTCTTTATAAGACCGAGTTGTTTCGAAACGTGCCCTAAAATAGCATAACATAAATAAAATAAAAGTGTTCCTACGTACGAATATCTTTTTCTGTTCTACATTGTAATAGAAATCAAATAAAAAAATGGTTTTATTGCTGTGTGGTATGTAATTTTTACAAGGTATGTAGAATTTAAATAAATGAGATTTTTATGAATGAGATATCACTTGATCGATCCTGTTAAGCGTGTCATATAAATACCTAAATTAAGACATATCCATCTACAAAAACCTAGATGTATTCAATTATTGTGTCTGTCCGCTACGCATTCACAGTCCATCTTTTCAACCGGTTTTGACGAAATTTAGTACAGATAGGTTGCTGCATCCCGGCGAAGGACATCGACTATTTTTATCCCGGAAATTCAAGGAGTTCCTACGGGATTTTCAAATACCTAAATCCACGCGGACAAAGTCCCAGCGACTTCGTCATCTAGACTGAAATAAATGTAAAGAACTGATACTTATCAAATGCAAGGCAAACTCATTCGGTCCGGATGTTGGTATACAAAATAAGTAACTGGTAACATTGCACACAGAAACTTTCAGAGGCACCCAACCATATTCGTTAAGAAAATAAGCTTTAAAAGTTTAAAACCTTTATAAGACGCTTCCCGTTGCTACACACATTTTCCGCCGACAGGTCGTATTTACTTTGTGGCTTGAGGTGTTCCCTGGAAAATTTACGAGGGCATTTTCGCATAGGAGAATGGTGAAATTGCATACACATAATGTAAGTGAAAATTTTTTGCTAACTTTTCTATTCCTATGGCCAATTGCACCCAAAAACGGTTATCAACTGACAACGACATTGAAGTAGCAAGAGTCAGGGCTTAACTACAAAATTTGACTGAATAAAATCAATAATAGAGTTCATTAATTCTTGTACTCATTTTGATAACTTTTTGGTGGGCATATTGCTAAATGTAACGATAACATTCTGTGATGCAAGTGGTAACTGCAGGTCCTATAGAATTAAAATAGTATCGATTTCTTCGACAAATGCCTCAAAGTTCAATGCTGAAGTTTAGTGGTCGTCAGCGGTTGTAAGGTCTAATCCGACGCAGCACTGTGTAGTGTATGTGAGGAAAATCAGTCCTATTTGTAGCGTTCACTTAACTTACGGTATTAACTTCGAGGTAGGACCTAAAGCCCTCTCAAAATAGAGACATTTTCTGAATTTCCTTCATTGAATATTATATTAACATTCTAATATTATCCCTCTTTGGTCTAGTGGTTATCATGTTCGACTGCCACCGATGAGGTCCTGGGTTCGAGTCCCGGGTCGGGCCATAATTAAGTATTGGGTTTTTCTGGTTAGAAATTCTCACTACTAGCCCGGAGTTAGGAAGTTGGCGGTGTTACACCCCCGTGCCTCGTAGAGCACGCCGTTAAGCCATCGGTCCCGTTTACTATCCCAAACATGATAATAATCGTTAAAGCCCGCCAATCCGCATTGGACCAGCGTGGTGGGTCTAAGCTCTAATTCCCTTTGCAAGCAGTGGGACGTTAATAGGCTGTAGTGGTATTCTAATATTATACCTATACACGTATATTTAGTGATTATTTTGATCATGAAATTTAGTATATTATGACTAAAAATAAACTCTTAGCTTTAGATTTTAGCTGATTATCACCATCACGTCTTATACTTTGTAAGCATGACTTCTAAGAAGAAGGTGTACTTTGTGGGTACCTATTTTGAATAAATATGTAAAAAAAACATGATCACTATACAGAGTGGAAAGTTTGAATGGGCCCTGGAGGGGAAGTACCTTAAATCCTTAAGTTAGATCATTTTACTTAAAGGAACCATTCTTTTATTTTTAAAAAGAAACAAAACTGCATTCAAAGATTTTTTAAAATTCGCATGTCTCACCCGGGAATCGAACCCGCTAAAATTCAAAAAATGGGCACTCGCTGTTTTGTTCCACTAATCGATACAGTCAATGTTAAAGATAAAATTTCTCCAAGAAACGTTAGGTCTTACATTCGTCTTTCGTACAAGATATCCATAAAATCGAATATTTACTACACAAATTCCTTACCTTACATTACCTAGAATTGTTCACTTTCAACAAGTAAAAGACACGTTATAATATTCTTTTAACGCTAACATCCAAAGAGCTTTCTAATTCTATCTATTAAGTATAAGCTTGCTAATTATCTCTAAGTACATTGTTGAAGACTTAGATGTAAAAAAATTGTTAAATGGTAATATGTAATAAGTTTATGCACATTTTCTTCCTGCACGAGGAGTTCTGACAAAAAGTTTAAAAATGGAACGTTCAAACTTTGTTTGCAGTGCGGGTTTGCAATTTTGAAATTCGAACGAACATTTTGAACATATTTATCGATTTTGTTTTGTCTTGCTTCCATTTAATAATTGTTTAATAATGGCGTATCAAGAAAAATTTGATTTTGTAGAAGCTTATTTTTTAAACAACAAGAATTATAATTTAGCTTTACAGTGGTATAGTGAGAGGTATCCAGACAGACAAATACCGTCCAGAAAAGTGTTTTTGCGAATGGTCACAAATTTAGTAAACATTGGTAGATTCAAAAAACGGTTAGAACGCCCTCGGCAACAAAATTTAGATTTTTCCGATTGTGATTTAAGCATTTTGACATACTTTGAGTGTTACCCAAAAGCGTCTAGTAGGGAAGCTGCTCAAGAGATAGACGTATACTGAGTGTTCTGAAAAAGTACAAATACAAATGTTTTCGTAATGGGCGATTGGTGCAGAAACTATATCCTGGAGATACTCAAAGAAGATTAGAGTTCTGTCAGAAAATTCAAACAGAAATATCCCGAAATCCATATTTCTTAGACTACATAGTATGGTCAGATGAAACAAATTTCAGTAATAATAGAATGTATAACAGACATAACAATCATTATTGGTCCCGTCGAAATCCATTCCGTGTTCGAGAAACAAACAATCAGGTCAGGTTTTCCTTTAATGTTTGGTGCGGAATCAGAAGCAATATGGTTGTTTTAGTGCACATTTACGAAGGACATCTGAATACGGCAAAATACATTGAAATATTAGAGCTTTTACAAAATCAATTAAACCTTTTACCGGAAGACGAACGGCATAGTATCATTTTTCAACAAGATGGCGCACCTGCTCACAATAGTAGAATTTCCAGGGCTTTCCTTAATGAGAATTTCAATGTCTGGATAGGTACAAACGGGACGATTAGATGGCCTGCAAGAAGTCCAGACCTGACGTGTCTGGACTATTTTCTATGGGGCCATGTAAAAAATGTTATTTACAAAAAGTCTTATGAGACTGCACAAGAGCTAAAGGTTGCGGTAGAAAATGCTATTATGAGCATACACCACAACACTTTGCAGAAGGCTACAGGAAATGAATTTCAACGAAGAATAAATTTGTGTATCCAGAACGAGGGGTCTCATTTCGAACAACTTATTAGTTAAATTATTATTATTAAAATGTATGTACGCAATTTTGTAGTATGTTTCTTTTCGTTTATCTTGTACGAAAAACGAATGTAAGACCTAATGTTTCTTGGAGAAATTTTATCTTTAACATTGACTGTATCGATTAGTGGAACAAAACAGCGAGTGCCCATTTTTTGAATTTTAGCGGGTTCGATTCCCGGGTGAGACATGCGAATTTTAAAAAATCTTTGAATGCAGTTTTGTTTCTTTTTAAAAATAAAAGAATGGTTCCTTTAAGTAAAATGATCTAACTTAAGGATTTAAGGTACTTCCCCTCCAGGGCCCATTCAAACTTTCCACCCTGTATATGTCACCGTAAGATTGTAAAAACCGTTAGATTATAAACTCACGAAATTGTAAACTGTCGACAGATTGTGAACCGTTCAATGTTCTGAGTGAAAATTTTTGAAATATAAATTATATTTACGTTTTCTTGTGTCTTTCTTGTAGGTTAGGTTAGGGTTCGACATTTATAATCAAGTAGTGCACTTAGGTTCTATCGGGTTAATATACCTAACAGATTACAATCTAGAGAATTATAATGCGTTAAATTGTAATCTTTCGACAGTTTGCAATTTCGCGAGTTAGATTATAATCTAACGGTTTTACAATCAATCTAACCTGCATCAGGATGCACAAAGCGGGAAACTGAAACAATTAAAAAACAATCTTGCATTTTGAAGAAGAGGATTCTTTTTCTTGTTTTGAACCTTTATTGAAAACTTTACTTTATTAAAACTTATAGTTAGGTAGCTAGTCCTAACTTACCTAACCTCATTCTAGTAAGAACCTATACAAATCATGCCCACATGGAATGGTCGCAAGACTGCAGGTGGTATTTCCGTATCCGTGCTGACTACCAGGTTGATCCTTTGCACAAAAAATGATCCAAAACTATTCATCTAAACTAGGTAGATACTTAATAACTTTAGCGGCGGCTTTTAGGACGCTCTATCGAGCTTGTCGCTGTCGCCAGTCGCTTCTGCTTGCCACCGGTCTCGTACAAAGTGTAGGGGCACACAATACCTACATGATGAAGTAAACATGTCGCGGCCACGTTAGCCAATCACCTACATGATGACGTAAACATGTCGCGGCCACGTTAGCCAATCACCTACATGATGACGTAAACATGACGCGGCCACGTTAGCCAATCACCTACATGATGACGTAAACATGACGCGGTCACGTTAACCAATCACGTGCCGCCGCCTGAATCACGATAACGAAGTTCTTTCGGAATTGTACTATATATATGGAACCTACAACAATTGGCCTTGGCCCAGTTGGGATCCCCGAGCATGACATCGGCTCGGAAAAAGATCTTCCTATTGCATCGGTCGAGCATACCATACGCTCCCGACAAAATACCTACGTCGCTTGCGCGTTTTCCGAAAAGATTTGGTTAACCCTTAACTTAAGTCTTTTTTTTTATTCTCTACAAGTTAGCCCTTGACTGCGATCTCACCTGAAGCTAATTGATGATGCAGTCTAAGATGGTAGCGGGCTAACCTGTTAGGGGTATGGCAATTATATTAAACCCATAGCCCTATTCGGTTTCTACACGGCATCGTACCGGAATGCTTAATCGCTTGGCGGCACGTCTTTGCCGGTAGGGTGGTAATTAGCCACGGCCGAAGCCTCCCACCAGGTCAGACCAGGGAAAATTCAGAAATTATAAATTCCCAAATTGACCCTGCCGGGACTCGAACCCAAGACCTCCGCACGTTAAGACAACAGCGCTACACACTGCGCCACGGAGGTCGTCTACTAATGAAAGATAGATTATTACAGATAGCTGGACACTATGCCACATAACGTTATAACCTAAAGCTATTAGGATCACACAATGTGGTCCAAACATTGTTAGATATCGATAATTTGTGGTCATTGGGATCGGATGAGTCCGGGATGGCCAACAGGGTGACCTCAATTCCTGAGTGTCATCGGGAAGTTATACCTAACACCCAACATTCTGTACCCTTGATGTCTTTTTAAGTGCGGACCCACTTAACCCTAACACGGACTCAGCGATTGATTCGACGCTTTGCACTAAAGGAAAACTGGAATGGAAAATAGCTAAGTAAAATTCTTCTATTAATGAAATGTTTTTAGTTGTTTGGGTGGAATGCGAAAGTGTGTCTGTCTATCTGCCTGCTACGTTTCAACAGTCCATCTTTTTAACCGATTCTCATGAGATTTGGTACAGAGGTAGGGTACATCCATAGAGTATTTATATATAACCACTATAATATTTCTCTATGGTTACATCCTGGGGAAGGATTTAACATATTAGGCTATTTTTATCCCGGAAAAATGAGGAGTTACCCTAGGAACTAAAAAACTTGATCCACGCGGGCAAAGTCACCTAGCTACTAACTTCCAAACTTTAATATTATACTGTCTGTCTATATCTGCCTGTTGGTTTGTCTGCTACGTTTTAACTGCCTATTTTATTGACCGATACATATGAAATTTGGTACAGAAGAAAGGTACATCCCGTGAAAGAACATAGGCTACTGTGTATCACGGCCAATCAAAATAAACCAAACAGTCGAATATGACACCATCGTCTACTTCTTTATATAGAATCGAAGTAGGTAAATAAGCATAGTTCAGATAATAGATAAACTCTTTATTGCTACACAGAAGTGACAAAACATAAAGATGCATAGAAAAAGAAAAACAAAACAAAGAGCGCAAGGGCGGTCTTATCACTAAACGTGATCTCCTCCAGGTCATTAATTAAGGTTCAGCCCCCCGATTATGTAAGGAAATCGTTATCGTAATCGTCTGTCAAACGTATAATTCGACCTGTTTATGGAGGTCATAGATGCTTGCACGTCAAAACGCATGTAGGTACTCCTTAAAAAGTTCGAGTTATACGTTATGAACTGTCAAATGAATACGAATCACCCATCAGTTGCCCTTGAAACTGACTGTTTTAATCGAATAAGCACTCATAAAGCGATCAGGTAGACCTATAAATATAATCGCTACAAGATTGCCTGTAAGCACTATTATCGGCCCTTAAACTGTTGCCTCTGGAACATCTTGTTTCTCGTTACAACAAAGCGAGTAGATCGCGCAGTTAGGTGAAGTGGTCTCTGTAAACGGCCATCAATAAACTGCGAACTTCAATTTACTGCTAGACTTTGACTCTCCAATTACGAGTCGGCACTCGACGCTCTTCAACTCTCCGCTTGAAGTCACAATCTGAAGTCTGAACTACGTGCACTAAGTAGGAAGGTTCAGGTAAATGCTTAAGGACTACAACACGAAAATAGGGACAACCTCTACAACTGTACCTATTCATTTATGCTTTTGTGTTCGCACCTACATAAGCTCAATCGCAATTTAAGAAGCATGCAGCCACGAACTTCATACTGATGTAGGTATTAAATACTATAGTAGTTACATAGTAGTTATCCCAACCACAGCTAAGCATATTTGCTAATCGATTTTGTATTAACTACAAAATCTTTTAGGTAAGTAAAAATTAAAAGGAATTAAAGGGAAGGAATAAAATTGACGGATCATATACCTACCAATATGTCATATTATTGCGAAGGATCATACCTACCTACAAGTACCTATGTCATACGCGAACTCCACTCCAGTCAGCTTATTCTCTTTCTCAGTGGCGATCAAAAAATACAAGCCACTGAGCTTATTCGAAATATATTTTTTATCAACTGAAGGTTTTCTATGAAATGTTGAGCTCGGTTGACAAATGTGATAGTCCTTTAATTAATTGGCGCAGTAGACTGGAGGTTGGGATACGGGTGCTTACCGGTAATTGAATGTAAGTAAATATTTACATAATGATAATACCTCGACTGTTTTCAAATTGGTAGGCACCTACTTGCAATGAGTAGACAAAACAACAAATATTTTAGTAATAGCTCTCTCTATCACCTGCTTGAATACTTATTGTCATCAATATTATAAATGCGAAAGTTTGGATGGATGGATGTATGGATGTATGGGTGGATGTTTGTTACTCAATCACGCCCGAACGGCTGAACGGATCTCGATGAAATTTGGCACAGAGTTAGATTATAGTCTGGAATAACACATACGTAGGCTACTTTTTATTCCGGAAAACTAAGGAGTTCCAGCGGAAACCAAAAAACCTCAATCCACGCGGACGTAGCATCAGCTAGTATCGTTATATTTTTATCTACTTGTACAAATTTTGAATGCAATAATTTTTCCTGGATGGTCAGTGGCGATTTCTCTAAGTTAGCGAAAATTCAGTTTGCGCCGCAAAATTAATTATTATGAATTACTTATTAATTTTTACTTACGAATTATAATAGATCTATTTGAGTATACTTAAGTACTAATATATAATAATAATTAGGCATAATATATTACAATATGACATACCATTCACAAAACACAAGTTAATCAACGAAATGTTTGCGCTATGGCATAAAAGCGATCGAGAATCTATACATCTATATCTATACATATAATCTATAACGGCTTATTCCAGACTGATCATACAAGTGACAGAACACTATAAAAAGAAACAAAATTATTAAAATACCCACATTAATAGGGATGATGACAACTCAATCAAAACAACAACTCTATAGCAAACTTTTAAAAACGCACTTCTAGTATGGAAGTTGTATGAAATTTACAATTGTTACGTCATCAAATTTCAACGCACTTTTTTTCTTTAATCTATTGTTTATTATGGTTATCAAACTTTAAACCGAGAATGTGAAATTTAGGTCTTTTCGAAGACCCTATATTTAATAATCAGTTAGAAATAATTTAGTTTTGATATGGGCATCATTCCTATTAAACTGCAATATTATACTACTTTCGACGACTTATGTATGTAGGTACTTCGAAATGTTGGTACTTGGTAGGTATTCAAACGTAACGTAAACTAAATAGGTGCGTAACATATTATTAAGTATATCTATTACAAATTCCACTCTGATAACTGCTTTGAAGCAAAACTGAAGTTTCGTAATACAAATACGAGTATTAATAAGCTTGGGAAGTCGCTGGAACTTGAGACGTAGATTCCTAAAGTTTCGTCAAATATTACACCAAAGCGACACTAGCTGTAACGTTGTTTGCTGCTAAGGTTTGTTGGGCCACGGAACAGGGAATCTGCTTAGTGGCATACCCCACCGTCGCAGGTCTATTTTAAAACGGTTAATGCACACCCATATTATTTTGATAAAACGTTTTTCGTTATGAAATTACCTACTCATAGATTTTTGAGTTACTCTAATTATGTCCTGTGGCTGGCTCTATACTGTATTCCACCAGCACAAAATATTATAGCATTGCCCTCGGCAAACTTGTTCCCAGTGTTTTTCTGCCTAGGTATCCACTAGGTAGTCGAGATGGAATTGTTTGTGCACAATTGTGCTGCACAAGATTTTCACGGAATCGAACCATTTTAGGAAGCTGCACCAATTGTAAAATTGTTAGGTACAATCTTAATCATTATTGTGATTGGCTAAATAGTTTATGGTATTCTTGCAGCGACAGTGGTTTTCGCACGGGGCTTTGCCAGTAGCGAGAGTAAGTAAGGGTCTCACCAAACCTTTCGAGGAGGGCAAAGTCTTTTTCAATATTAATACCATATAAATATTTTAAACTTTTCATGTGGAGATACCTAGGCAATGCTGTGGTCTTATTAAATAAGTGAGTGGTCCCGGGGTCGATTCCAGTAAAAGCCATTAATTGAAAAGTTATTTCAATATGATCTCTGGTTGATCTGCCATCATCTAAATAGACTGCATGATCACTTACTACCAGGAGTGAGACATCGCGGCTAATGGATAAGTAATTGTGGTGGTATTAAATAAAACGTGAGAAAGGTCATACAAAACCTACCTACTACTAGTAAAAGGTCGAGGTATTTAAAGTTAAAATACTGTTGTAGGTAAAGTCTCAGAGCACTCCATCAGGTTTTTCGTCGTTAGGTAGGGAGTACCATTAAACTTTATATTCCCGATTCAATTACATTCATGGAATGCAAATCTCTGGAGAATGTTCCCATTTCCCAAATCCCGATAGAATTGATTAACTTTTAGCATTTCAGTTTCATATTGTTACGTAGCGCTAGCGTTAGTCCAATCTTTATCGAGGTTGGTTATTTGTGACTGTGTTTAAGTCGTGCCCATATCGTAGAATTGATAATTTCTTTTCATTGATGTAGAATTTTAGTAGTTTCTTTTATATGAACAAGAAACAATGGGACCAGTTCTGTTTAGCACAATCTCTATTTATATTACTATCCCTTTCATAATACTCCCTATGGAAAGTGGCAACACTACGCTTAGAGCTGTCGTTTTGATTTAGCTTAGAAATTTTCCTAAACAGAATTAGCTCTAGTGTAGGTATAATATATCACTAATAAACGCCGCAATTTCACAAAATCCTTAATTTTATGAAATAAATGATCATTCGACGATTTGTGCACGACATAATATAGAATGTCCATTCAGCTCATTGAATAATATTACGGGTTTGAACTCAGAACGAAAGAACTCATATTTTTATACAACTGCCTGAAAAAAAGGAGTGTATTGTTTTCAGGGTTCATGTATATGTATGTATGTGAGTTTGTATATTCCACCATAACTTCCATACGCCTGAACCGATTTTGATAAATGAGTTTCGTTAGAATCCCTAGCTTATTCCGAGTGACATAGGCTAGTACACTTTATTAAAAAAAATATGGGGTGACTAAAGTTGAAAAGGAATATTCGAAATAAGATTAACTATATAATCATCATCTAGAAAATGATGAGTAGATTCCAAAATATATAACACTATAGTTCACTGTCCAGTGATTCACAAAAAAATATCATTGAATAAAAATGTGAATAAGATTCTAATTTAACCAGATTAATTTAGATTTTTAACTTCTTAGTTCGTTTTTTGGCAAGGCAGTCGTATTTTTCAATTTTTTAAATTATGACTTGTTTTCCCACTACAAGCTAGCCTTTGACTGCATGCCAGTTAAATTAAAGTTTTAAACCCCTACTCCTAATCGGTTAATATAGCGCATCGTACCGGAACGCTAAATGGCACGGAGGCACGTCTTTGCCGGCAGGGTGGCAACTAGCCACGGTCGATGCCTCCCACCCAGACCATTAAACCAGAGAAAATTCAGATATTATAAATTCCGGCGTTCAAACCCGGGCGTTCAACAATGCGCCAGGGAATTCGTCAAATAACAATTCGCTGCTATGCATTCGTGGGTTGATAATAGGGATGATGACAACTCAATCAAATCAGCAACTATTTAACAAACTTAAAAACGCGCTTCCTGTCCATACAGGAAGCGCGTTTTTAAGTTTGTTGTTGTTGTTGATGTTGTTGTTGTTGTTGTTGTTGATGGATGTTGTATGAAATTCACAATAGTGACGTCATCAAATTTCAACGCACTTTTTTCTTTAATCTATATTTTAAAATGGTCATCAAACTTAAAACTAACCAAGGATGTGAATTTTTTGGAAGACCCTCTATTTAATAATCAGTTAGAAATAATTTATTTTTGATATAGGCATTATCCCTTTTCATGAATAGGTACTATTCCTAATTAATAAAATCAAAGTTTTAATTTTTTTAAATCATTTAATAAAATAAGTGATGCATTAATATCTCATAAAGAACACATTTTAATAGCAGTCATTTGAAAAATTATTGTTATGATTTATTTTAAAATGAATTAATACATGGAACATTAAGGGGCTTCGCTTCACAAGTTGATATTTCTACACATTAGTAGTTATGTCGCAATGTAAACAATGATATTATATTTTTGATTTTTAAGTAGCAATATGAGACTTAATTAGTATTTAATAAAATAAATATAGGTATATAAACTAAATGATATAATAAAAATAATATATTCAGAGCCCTCTTTAACAGATCTGTAAAACAATCCCAATTTTAAAAATGCGGATTTTTCATAAACATTAATTACTTGAACCAGAAAGTTGGAACACAATTTCTATAGAAAAATTTAAGGCCATTTTCTACGTAACACACCACTTCACAATCCATCAAAAACATCGGAAGTGTAGATATAAACTCTAACTCTATAAAGCTTTGTTTATAAACAGAAAAATATAATATTTATACGTACTTAATATAATCAATATAATACATACTTATAAAAACATTATTATTTTACACTTTCTTCAATAATTACTTATTCATTTCATAATTTTATAATATAATATAGTCTAGTTTCGTCGGAAATAAAACTTTAGTATACAAGTCGAGAAGTTTAAGTACCAACATCTTAAATAGCTCTGTTTTAATAAACTTCAGACCAGATCCCTCGCGAGTAAATTCATGCGTATCAAAATATATTCCAAATACATTAATGGCCGTAATTACACTTGTAAGTTTTACTAAACGTACCTGAATAGTCTTAAAAGTAACTTTCGTCATCGTTTACAAATGTCACTTAAGTTAGTTGCTTGTTATTGCTGCTTAAGTAAAAACCTAATAGTGTAATTGTGGCTAAAGGCTATACAGGTGATCGGCATTTTGACTGCATATTGGTGGATCAGGAACTACATACAGAATGCAATGCAAAATGCATTCAAATATTTGATCCAGAATAGTTTATAATAATAATATGTAAAGTAATAAAAAGAAAAGTGTCTTAGTTGTGTTGATAAAGCGATATGCATTCAAAACTCGGATCTATTTCGGTATACACTTTATATTACATAATATACGGTAACATTACGAGTATGTGGACCAAAAATGTATTGAATGCGCTTAGTGAACTATAAAATAATATAACCTTCCGTGTGTCACACTTTATTAAGGACTAGTTTTTTATTGTTCGTTATGAAAAAGCGATTTGCAGGTAGAATTATATTTTGAATACAAAAATTAACTAATCTAAGGGTAGACCATGAGATACGCGACCGCGACCGCGACGCTCGACAGCGGCTTAAATACTGAGGTGACTTGTTTGGTGACAAAAGCTTTTTCCCAATGCCTTAAGAAATATCTTTTGAATTGTTCCGTGTTCCGAATTTTTTGTGTATTAAACATTAATCATTAAATTTTGCCTAGTTTCAGAATAATAATTGTCCTAGGTGAGCGACAGAAGCGACGTCATGCGACGCGAATTGAATATTTGACAAATAGTCAAATCAGCAACCTTTTTTCAAACGTCAAAACGCGTCCGAAGTATGGGATATAAATGAATTCTAGTATGTGACGTCATGAAAGTTCGACGCAGTTCTTTACTTTAATCGATAGTTTAAAATTTCAGTGGACGTGGATATATAATGAATTTATTTGAAAAAAAAAAAATTTGAATAGTTGTCAAATACCCAATTCAAATTCAAATTCAACGCGACAGACGTATCTACGCGACAACGTAGGCCAAGTGAAGGGTCAGTTACTGTTTCATACTGTCGCGTCGCGTTGACGTTTGTCGCTCACCGTGAGCGACTAGTTGTTTACTATCGCGCGACACTTGTGGCTGTCGCAAGTTGCGATCGCGTAGCTTATGGAATATCTTAACACGAAACATAATTTTAATAGCTGCCTTCATTATGTTGTGCTCAAGCAAAACTTTTAAAGCTTATTTTAACAGAATTTATAAATAAAATCAAGCTATTTCTTTAACATCCTGCCATCGTTGCTAGAAAATTAATTTATGAACTCTGGACGCGAAACTAAACTAGCGGCACGCTATGATGGCCGGTTTGACGTTTGTCCGCTCATGAAGTTCCGTATTAATTGATAACGACTTTGAAGGAAATAATTGTATTACTTTATTGACGATAGTGATGTGCAGATTCATAAATTTTATCGAATGTAGTTTTAGGTTTAGGACTCAAAATTTATTTATTAAATTGATTTCTTAAATGTATACAAGTGTAGAAAAATCAGTTTGCACCATTTAAGGGGTGAATGTACTTGTGAATATGAACAATTTTCACTATGTGGACAAACCTCTGAAATCGCAAAAAAATATCAATAAATTTTTAAAAATGGAATCTAATACGATCGTCACATAGGATCGCTGGCTAGCACAACTACTACCTCCGGCAAACTCGCGTCAATGCTCAATGCAAAACAAAGCAGTTTCGAATTGACGTTGCTTCGAAAAGTATAAACTGTCAGTGCAATGCGATTGTGATATAGTTTTGACCTGGCTTTGGATTTCAAATATTGATACTGCATTACTGTTGACCCTTGCTCGTTAATTTGGACTCTGTTCAAGCCCTTTGTTGTGGATTTCGTCGATATGACCGAACGTACGCAGAGAACTGTTCTAAATAGTCAGACACGTGAGTTCGTAATACGCCTTCGTAACTATTTCGATCGTGAAGCTCAAAATGGAGGGCCAATTTTACCTATAACGTCAGTGGTTGAACGCGTAGCTGATGCGCTTAATATTGGACAACGAACTGTTAGACGGATAACTAAAAAAAAATATGGCGAGACTGGCACAGAAGAAAATAAACTTCACACACCAAAAAAGAGAAAACGAGCAAAACCAGTCGTAGGCATCGATAGCTTTGATGCCGATGCTATCCGAAGACATGTTTACGGCTACTATTTACAGAAGGAGTATCCAACAAGAAAAAAGTTGGTGCATTCACTGAAGGAAGCTGGATTATTCTTCGGTGGGGAAAGTTCTTTAACGAAGATTTTGAAGACCATTGGATTTCGATACAAAAAATGTAACAAACGCAAAATATTGATGGAAAGATTTGATATAGCGATGGCAAGGTATACTTTTTTACGGCAAGTGAAAGAAATCAAAAATTGGCAAAATGTTGTGTTCTTGGATGAAACATGGCTTAATGCTAACCATACTGTAGGCCGTTCTTGGAACGATGACACAGCAGCATCTACTTCCAAAGTTCCTGTAGGAAAAGGATCGCGACTTATAATTTGTCACGCCGGAACCATCAACGGGTTTGTCGAAGGTTCTCTCATGGCTTTTGCGTCAAAAACCACTGGAGACTATCATGAAGACATGAATGGAGAAAAGTTTACTGAATGGTTTACCTCAATGTTGTGTAGCCTCCCTGAACCATCTATTATAATTATGGACAACGCCCCATACCACTCGATGCAAATTGACAAGCCACCTGCCCAATCCCAAAAGAAAGCTGATATCGTCGCATGGCTTCGTAAAAATGGCGTAGATGCAAACATGAATATGTTAAAAGCGGAATTAGTACGTCTTTTAAAAGAAAACAAACCAACCAAGATCCGATACGTCATTGACGAAATAGCATTAGAACATGGGCACAGAGTTATACGGTTACCGCCTTACCATTGTGAGTATAATGCGATTGAGTTGGTGTGGGCTCAAATTAAGGGATATGCTGCAAGACACAATACAGAACCCCCATTTACCACAAAAAAAATGCTAAAATTATTAGAAGAAGCTTGTGAACATGTGACTAAAGGAGACTGGGAAAAGGTTGTGAATAGAACTGTTAAATTAATAAGGGAACATTATGAAAGAGATGTGAAAATAGATAATATTATAGAAAACGAACATATAATTATTAATGTATGTGATGATAGCAGTGACGACAGTGAAAATAGTAGTATGGACGAATCTGATTAATTATGGCCTTTTGTGGCACCTTTTTTGGTATCTTTTGTATTCATATGTTTCTTGTGTGCATATAAAGTATGTATATTCATTTTCGTTCAAATATTCAGTTCGTTCAAATAAATTAAATAAACATATACATTTTTGTTTTATTAAACCTATTTAATCAGGTACAAAAACAAAACTTAATTGTTTTTTGTTCGAGAATAAATTGACATTCCACATCACTATTGTAATGTGTCAAACCGGCCATCATAGCGTGCCGCTAGTGTAAAGCGCATAATGGCTTATTTTTATTGGGATACGAAACACGTTCGTTGGACGGGCGATTTCTATAAACCAATTTGTTTTGTCCGCATGATGAATTTATGCATACACGCATGCTTTCAATCGTCCGAGCTATCGATCAATGAAAATGAGCCATGTTCATTAATCATTACAATTTGTAACCCGAGGAGTCCTTAGGAAATTTTAGGAAGGTGTTTATTAAAATCTGAAAGTTAGTAGCATACCTTGCTTTCACTTTTTATTAAACAGGCTTTCGTCAATTAACTTGAAGGTAGACTACACTTGCTAGCCTAACTCGGACTCTCGTAGTATTAAAAGTTGATAGTTTAATCAAAACTTCTAATATAATGTACTTTTAACGTGGCATAATAATTATTGATAATGTTAACAATGGCACAGAGGGACTATAGCGTTGAGGATAATTATCTAGTTACAAGTGGTAGTCGTAGATATAAAATTAACTATAAAATGTACAAATTGTATCAGGTACGTAAATGTAAAAATACTAAACAAAGCGTTTCCGACGTGGGCGTGGAATGAGAGTAATCGGATATGGCGATGTTTTATAAACTATCTCATATCTATCTGATTGTAACTGTAAAGTAGGCTTATCAACATCTCTATAGATACTGTCGCTCTAGCACTGAACTCGAAAGCTTCAAAGCGATAAATGCAATCAATCCACTCTTAGATGAAATACACGGTTAGCAGCTTTGATATGTATAACAGAATCAGCTTACGAGCGTCAAAATATTCTCTTACCCACGATTACTTACATAAGCATGTAATATTTTGTAATTTAGGCGATTGATACTTTAATAGTAACTGAATAAGGTTACTTTTCTAATGCTATGTTTCTCTTTTTGTTACTGCAGCAGAATTAAAATGAAATAAGTTCAAAGCGGACACGTTTTGTTTGAATTGAAATGATAATCAAAAGTTCGGTGCTAGTACGTAGAAGTAATTATTTCAAAGTGAGGATGTCATGATTTTATTTAGGTCGGTAAACCTACTTACAAGCTCATTCGACGCTTTTCTTTCATATAACTCGTAATGTCGTAATGTAACGTCTTATTCTAGGTGAGTGATTTGTTGTGACTGTCTGATCCGCTTAGGAAAGTCATACAGAAAAATTATCACTGTGTTAAGTATATTGTGCAAGTAAAGGCTAACTATTAGGTATTATGTTAATATTGTTAGTTATTATGTTTAATTGTATAATCTGCAATATCATATGCTTGTCTAGAGAAATACCTAATGATATATCTCAGGCGTACTATAAACCTCGAGTTCAAGTATTTAATATTGTATATTGGATATCGCAGGGCACTGGACGGAACACAAAAGGTGATGTAATAAAGCTTTGTTGGAGCTTAGATCGGTTAGAGGAATATATAGAATTATTTGATCGTATCACGACTCCTCATAATGCATTATACGGTATACCTGACTTAGCTTGAAGCACCTTTATATGCGCCAAAAGCTACTCAAGAATTGAAACAACGTCACGGTACGCTTCAATATCAGTCTTTTGATGATAAGTAGCACATACAAAAGTAAATCGAAAAAAAATGAGCAGTTGGGTTTGTATTTTAACAATTTTTCAAAGAACAATGCCATCGTAAACGCTACTTATATGTATCTACTACTTATAGTATCTACTAATATTACAAAGAGGTAAAGTTTCTGACTTTGTGAATTGTGAGTTTGTGACGTTGTAAGGGGTAATCTCTGGATCAACTGAACCGAATTTGAAAATTCTGGTACCAATAGAAAGTCTCATTATTTGTGACTGTCATAGGTGTCATATTATCCCGAAAATTATGGGAGTTCCCGTGGGAATTAAAAAAAACTTATTTCAATAAAATCCGCGGATGAAGTCGCAGGCAAGTCTGCTAGTACAACATATAAGTAGCGTTTACGATGGCTTTTTAACTATAGCGAACTATTAAAAAGTGCACACAGGGCTCTGGGGACTTTTTCCACAGACTATTTACAAACAGCACGTGTCTTGTACTTTATTGATCGAAGTATTAAACAAGTCATAATTAAAAAAATTTAAAACACGACTGCCCTGCCAAAAAACGAACTATAAAGTTAAAAATCTATATTGATCTAGTTAAATTAGAATCTTATTCACATTTTTATTCAATGATATTTTTTTGTGAATCGCTGGATATTGAACTATAGTGCTATATATTTTTGGAATCTAATCATCTTTTTCTAGATGATGATTATATGTATAGTTAATCTTATTTTCGATTTTTTTTTTCAACTTTAATCTTTAATGCGGGACCATGGTCACCCCATATTTTTTTTAATAAATTGTACTAGCCTATGTCACTCGGAATAAGCTAGGGATTCTAACGATACCTCATTTATCAAAATCGGTTCAGGCGTATAGAAGTTATGGTGGAATATACAAACTCACATACATACATACATACATGAACCCAGAAAACAATATACTCCTTTTTTCAGGCAGTCGTATAAAAAGCAAAGCATGCATAAGCCGCGGTTAGTCGTGGTGCACGGATGACGTCATTAGTTTTACAGTGCTGAAAACACACTGCTTTTGGCGTGTATACTGCGTGCGTGATGTGTATATCAGCAGTAAAGATAATGTAATTTCCTCGACAAATCACTCACGTAGGACGGAACGTGACAGTTTTAGTAAACTAGAACATTCTATTGTCCTAAACGATGCGTTACTTAACGTAATAACGAATAGCACCTATACCGATACCCTGTGCCGGTCTTATATATATAAAATATTGCCTTTTCTCACTCATACTCTACATCAAATCTTCAGCTATGGTTCAAGACACATTGAGGGTTTAATCAACGAGGCGCGACTTTTCTAAAACGTTGCGTAGTAAAGTGAAATTTATTTACGATGTACTTATTCATGATCGAAAAATTTCACTGGTTTAAGTAACTGCTACAAAGATATTATGTTTATTTTGTAACATTTGAAATGACGCTTCGCTTTGTCTTTAATTCACTATTCCTTTTGTGTGTCCTATTCACGTTGTCGTGAATAGGACACACAAAAGGTCACTAAGACTTGATACCTCGTGAATATTATTTATAAGACCGCAACAGAGCACCGGAAGCGTAATGGCTAACTATGTAAAAAAATTGGGCAAGCAAAATCAATATGTACTCGTAACATAGAAATTCCTAATAATATGAACAATATGTACTCTTAATAACGCTTAAATAAAAATAAAATTACGATATAGACTCGAAAACACTTCATTCTCGTTTCGTAATAATGAAATATATATGTTTTTACATTTATATTTAAAACTCTGAATCTTTTATTTTACAAGGTTCGACAGACAGATACCTAAATATTTCTCAACAATGATACTCTCACATTGAAAACACATTAAAAACAACAATTTACGTATTGCTAGGTCCATAGTTTATAACTTGGACTGTTGTGACGATCGAGACTAAGGCTGAGGCTACACTGGACAGCGACGCGATTTGCGACACTGAAGCGATCGATACAGACATTCAATTCATGGCAATAACTGTATGATAGGAAATATTAAGCGATGTTGTATCGTCTATACAACATTATCGTTGGAAAAACTATATCCATTATTGCTACGGTCTCAATTTTTGTGATCAGCTGAATATGTCTTTGCTATGAGTATGAATTTTTGCCAATAGCGCAAGGATGTAAGTTAAAAGGAGAATATAATTACACTGGGGCTGCCATACCATCGTAGTGATGGAAACAATGTTATGTGAAATTAAAGAAATATCTTGCGCTTTAAAAGTATTTATGTGGTTTTATTTTGTGTAATAATTTTACAATGTTATTGATTGTCACTCAAACAGAAAAACAAAATGACAATGACATAAACATAAAATGGTGTCGAGAGGTTGCATATCCTCACAGTATGGCATATTTTGCTTATAGGACTATTACACTGCACTTTTCACAGGGACCCTTACACTTGAATCAGTGTAGTGTAATAAAATTTAGAGAGTAAGGGTCCCTAAATTGGTCCTTATTGCCGTGGAATAAGCGACGCACTATCTAGCGGTCACGCCCACTCTTACCACAGGGCCCTGTAAAAAGTGCAGTGCTGCTGACACTTTTTTGTGTAGCCAAATAAATCGCGCGATATCGCTAAGAAGTATTTGTATAAGTGTAGCTGCGTAACTAGTCACGGGATTTATAATTTAAAAGTCACATTATTATAAAAGCCACGCTTTATTTTTGACCTCGCCCACCCAGTCGCATCGCTAATCGAGGTCGAATGTAACCTCAGCTGGACGGTCAGGGTATCGCCACGACACAGACTCTGATCAGTCCATGCACTTTTCTATTAAGTTCCAACCTTTTAGGTTGTATGAAATGCTATCCATTCGAGAGTTCGTCTTTAAGCCACTGCGGCACGGGCCGGCCGAGTCTCACTAGTAACTTGGAAAGGGCCGTGTTGTGTGGCGTGTAGTAACGCCTTAAGAACTTGGCCGATCGCTCCTCCATGGGCGGGTATATCCGCCCTTTGGACTTGCCGAGGCATTTGGTTTTCTCATTGCTCATTGCTTGACAGAAGAAACCTTTTTTCGCGTCGTATCTGTAACGAACATGGTTATGTATACACTGCATGATTATCGCCTAAAACACACTTAACTGATACGCTTTAACTAGCTAAATAACACTATCTTCAAATCATTCACCGAATTAAGCCGGGAGTCGGCGTTTCAATCAGACTCAATAATTGAGTCAAGATGTATCTTCCCGACCACGGCCACGACGGTCTACAGAGAGATTAGCCATCTGCGCGGGAGATATTATATAAGGAGTGCACGAGTGTGTGCGCATACACAGGTGCATTCTCTGTTCCTTTACTCTCATAGCCCGATGGGACGGAAAATCTGACATGACCGGTCAGCGGTTAGGCGCAGGACCGACGGCTTAAGGTGCTCTTCGAGGCACGGGGGTGAAACACCGCCAACTTCCTTACTCCGGGCTAGTACTGAGAATTTCTTGCCAGAAAAATCCAATACTTGTTATGGTCCTGGCCGGGACCAGGGACTGTCCCAATCCTTTGTGACGCTGTCTCAGATTATCTGAACAGTAAACACATAAAAAAAACTGGAATTTTTATACCAAGAATTTTTTTTTATTTACCTTTATATGAATGAATGAGACTGAACTGAGAATTATTATAAAGAATGAGGACTTTGACTATAGTCAACAACTTCGTAATGACAAAAGTAGGGCAACACATCCAGCCAGCGCTCCAGGTAACGACTGTACTGGCCCGGGTCTTCCTCACTACTACACTTACTTGAGCAGCTTCTGGTAGTCGAGATGCGGTATTTTGAGGAACTTCTGCAGCGCGTTCATCGCTGTGGCGGGCTCTGCGCGGAAAAGAGATCCGTCCAGCACGTGCAGCTGGTGGGCGCTGTACTCAACCAGCCAGCGCTCCAGGTAATGACTGTACTGGCCCGGGTTTACCTCACTACTACACTTACTTGAGGAGCTTCTGGTAGTCGAGATGCGGTATCTTGAGGAACTTCTGCAGCGCGTTTATCGCTGCGGCAGGCTCGGCGCGGAAAAGAGATCCGTCCAGCACGTGCAGCTGGTGGGCGCTGTACTCAACCAGCCAGCGCTCCAGGTAATGACTGTACTGGCCCGGGTTTACCTCACTACTACACTTACTTGAGGAGCTTCTGGTAGTCGAGATGCGGTATCTTGAGGAACTTCTGCAGCGCGTTCATCGCTGTGGCAGGCTCGGCGCGCAAAAGAGATCCGTCCAGCACGTGCAGCTGGTGGGCGCTGTACTCGACCAGCCAGCGCTCCAGGTAATGACTGTACTGGCCCGGGTTTACCTCACTACTACACTTACTTGAGGAGCTTCTGGTAGTCGAGATGCGGTATCTTGAGGAACTTCTGCAGCGCGTTCATCGCTGTGGCGGGTTCTGCGCGTAAAAGAGAGCCATCCAGCACGTGCAGCTGGTGGGCGCTATACTCGACCAGCCAGCGCTCCAGGTAATGACTGTACTTGCCCGGGTTCAGGCAACGGTTCCTAAATGGAATGAACGTTTCCCATTAACGATTTATTTGAAAAACATTCAAACCTCTTCAAAATTATGCCTCAAATTAAGAATCTACACTTTTTGAGTAGATAAATATGTAAAAATTATTTACTTATTAGAAATATAAGAGTCAACAAGACTAATTTACTTCCAAACTACCGCGAAAAACGGATCTTCTCGATTTTCGGTACTATTAGGTCTTACATATGAAATTGGCGTGTGTCGTACTTTGATCTCAAATATCTCCTCTTTGGTAAGGAATTTCAATTTCAAATTTATACAGCTATTTACTCATGCTTTTGTGTTTTGAAAACCCCTAATTCATTTGTTTTTTCCTCTTTTGGATTTTTCTTTGCGTCACTCAGTCTACAAAATGCAAAACTTGAAATATCACGTTATTTACGAGTACGAGTTCCATCGTGGCACCAGTGCTGCAGAAACTGCTCGAAGGATTAATGATGTGTATGGCGGCGGTGTCACAAAAAAAACAGTGCGTTTTTGGTTCCAACGTTTTCGTTCTGGAAATTTCGACCTGCAGAACAAGCCCCGTGGACAGCCGGAGACCAACGTTAATAATGAAGAATAATGAAGAAAAGCTAGCTGCTAAACAACCGAGGCTGGTCAATCGCTCTAGGCCACTGCTGCTTTAGGTCAACGCTAGACCACACACTGCACAACAGGCGGCTACCAAATTAGAGGAGCTTCAATTGGAATGTCTAAGACATCCACCGTACTCCCCGGACCTTGCTCCAACAGATTACCATTTTTTTCGAAATTTGGATAACTTCTTGCAATGAAGAAAATTCAACTCCGATGCGGCAGTCCAAAGCGCCTTTAAAGATGCCCGTCCGAATGTTTTTTTAGTAAAGGGATCAATGAACTGTCTATGAGATGGCAAAAGTGCATGATAGCAATGGTACATGCTTTGATTAAATAAATATATTATATTGAAAAAAAATAACGTAAGGACCTAATATTTTATAACATACATTCTAACATACATACTTAATAATAATAATTAACCTTAATAATAAGAATTTACCTGAGATCCCGAAGAGATTTCGGTGCGGAGTCGTTGGCCGTGATGACTGTGTGGAAGGTGTAATTGTTTGCGACCGGGTCTCCGTGCGATCGTATGTGCTGGTACCATGAGTACGCTCTAAAACAATACTCTTCATTAAAACTTTAGCGACATTTTAACTTTATCTGTCGACACCTTAATTTACTAAAGTTCCTCCGAACGCGTGGATTAAGGTTCGCAACCCTGAGAATTTTGAAAAATCCGGCCTTATTCCTTGTGTACACTCTAAAGGGAACCTCTGTGCAAAAGTGCAGTTTTTTTTAGGTCCAAGGGCTTGGGCTGGGCTTTGATGATCCAGTGAGTGAGTCAGGACTTTTATCTTTATTATGTTTAAGAGTTTTGTGTGATAGTTCTTTTCCTTTAAACCGATTGACGATGTATGAATTCTGATTTATGATACAAGTAAGCGTTGGCTACTAGTTGTGCATTTTTAGGGGTTTGAGCAGACCACACATCTGGATTTTGTGTCATTTTTTTAAAATTTCTGTTGTTACAATAGCTAACCTAGATTACCTACTTTAAAACTTTACCTTTACTATTGAAATACCGGATGGCGAATGTGTCCATATTTTCATTTCGATATTGTACAGTGCATTTCATTAATTAAAAGCAACATCGTAAATATTTGTTTTAGCGTTAGTACAGGTATTGTATCGGAAAAGGCTTGTTTGCCAAATAGTGATATTTTTTTTGGGTTGCTAATTGCTATCTTCAATGAGATAATATGTCGTGCTCAAAATGTTACAGGTATTTTCCTCGAATGTGATAAAAAAAAACTGGTATAGTATTTTTACGTGAAACATTACGTCTTGGACATTGGTCTTTTCTTTGCAGTGAGCGTTATATTTCAATATATACTATCGACATTCGCGGTCTAGGAAAAATTACAAAAAATTATGTATTAGCATTCAGGACGCTCTTCAGCTTAGCAAACGCCACTTTCTATTTTTCTATTTTTTTAACACAACATTTTACCACAGAGTAGATTCTGTTAGTTCCGAATTTTGCGACATGCACAGATAAGTTTGTCGGTACTTCGCACATCCCTAGTAAGAAGGACAACTTTGAATATAACGTCACATCACAAAAATATTTTACTATACCGAGTAAAGCCATTCAAGTTTCCATTTAAACAAACCTAGAAAATATAATCTCGAAAGGAATGTGAACCGAAGGCATTACTTGGTCGTTTAGGGAGTGAAACAGTAAGACCTAATTAACCATGGCCACGGCACGCTACCTAGGCGTTAGACACGAAACTAGCGACGGCCGAGCGATGGCGACAGCGGGGCGATGTGATTCAAGATCTGGCGACGAATTTTGGGAAGGTCCTTTAGGCAAGCAGAAAATGTGATAAAATATAAATTCGTCAATTGGCGAATCCAGTCCTGCTAGTCTGGTAGGGCGTTTGCGGTTATTTCGCTACTGCGCAGCATATGCATGCATATTGCATATATACATGTGCAAAAAAGAAATTATTTTTTGCCAACTTGATATTTTTTATCTTTAAATTTAATACTTATTGAATTCGAAAAAAACCCAGACGTTTTTGTCGGTTATAGTTTTACCAGACCTCTTCAAAAAAAATCAAAATTGAGCCAGCTCTCCGACTAATCGCGTCGCCCCGCTGTCGCCGTCGCTAATTTCGTGCCCGTACACTAATTCCTACGGTTACCTCAAAGGAGTTTTTTCATACTAGCGCGGTTAGCTCTGATATTTATGTTCCTATTTACTTGAACCTGAATTACCAGAGGAAAACGAGAATTAAGTATTTAAACCGCGTCTTTTGATTCCACCCAGCTCTATGAAAACGGTATTTCTCTCAGTAAACTTTCATTTTGTTTAATATTGTCTTGCTTTTGTGGAATTTGGAGTTCAAGTTTCTGGAGTTTTTACTATCGTCTTCAGATTAGAGCTTATTAGGGTAAGGTTTATTAAGGTAAGTAAAAACACTATTACACCTATTACACACAAACAAATAACAAAACAAATGTAAAACGAATCGTGACAGAATTAACAACTTGTTACTGGTTAAAGGCGGTGTGTCAGGTCTATATTTTTTTCAAGTTTTCTACTCGAAAGTCAGCAAGAATTTAAAAATAAAATCAAAACACGTTCTTGAAGCGAACATTAAACGAATGAATGAATTGCTCACAGAATGATTTGAAAGTAAGCAGTTTATTAAAATTGTGTTCAATTAATATTTTTTGTTAGAATTGTTCGATGCTTCAGCACGCAATCTGAAAATTAATCTTAGATACAAAAAATTAAGACTTATATTACCTTTTGGAGGGGGAGATGAGGATAGCTATGATCTTTGCATTTGGCAGGAGCGCATGCGCACGCCGTGGCACCAAATCGCCATCGAAGTACGTTGCCGACTTCTCGAATGTCAACTGTGTGCTGTTGGTTTGCTTGGGTTGGAAGAAACTCAAGTACCTGAGGGAGAAAATGTACTAGTTACTGAATCATTAACACTTCAAATCTAAGACGCTTACTTACTAACTTGCACGACATACGAGTACTAATGGGAAGCCATTATTGCCCCTGGATAATCAGGACCTGCTAGATTAGCCCAAACAGATAAGACAGCCGATAAGTAAAAAAAAAACAAAATCTTTCAACGTCTAAATAACAATATTCCCAGATATACCCTTTGATTTTGTTTATTTGTACGTGTACAAACTTGGATCGTAACATTATCGTGTGCCGGGAAATGCCAAATATGGACTACGGTAGGACTATATTTGGCCGCATGGAAATTGCAAGAACAAAGCTTTGAAGTTCGATAGTCCTATGGAGTATTTAATATCTCGAAGTAACAATCCAATTCTCTATGCATATTAACATATAAGGTCCAAGTTTATTTAACTGTCAGGAACATTTAATTCACCATACAATAGATCTATCCAGAAAGTTGCTCAGTGAAGTCAATAATAAATCCCTATAGTCTGTCAATTAATTATTTGCCTTTAAATGCATCATGTAACTCAGAAACCTACTCTACTTCATGTATTTCTAATTTACCAATAAAGAAATTCAGAGGCCCAGCTGTCTAAGGAAATCGTAACCATTGGAGACTTTAAAACGTATTACTAATCAGATGGAATTAACAGATTTACGAACGATTACGATTACGATTTCTCGATTACTTATACAATCTGGGAGCAGGATTCTTATTCTGTTATCCCATAACAAAAAGTTGAAATCGATTAGAGGGCGTGAACCAAAGTCCTTCGGGGAGTTTATACGCTTCTTGAATATATTCGCATAATCAATGTTGAGTTTGTTGTGGGCTCTTCTCAGACCAGTACGCGTTTGGGACCCTCGTAGCTTTAGTTTTAAGATACCGTAACCGATTATCACCATCAAGTTTTATATTTAAGTAATTTTTAACGCCAATAAGTGTACCTACAGTGTAATACGAACTGAAACGAGTTTTAATTTAAAAAGCGGGTAACTAACGAGTTCCGTTTATATTTTCATTGCTGCTCGTACAAAAAGCGACATTCATATTTTCTTTCATTTCCAAAGTAAAGTCGTTAAATAAAGGGCATAAAAGTCTATTACTGCAGACGGAATATTTTAAAACAAAACTGCTTAAGAACAAAAGCGGTACAAACATTTAGAGGCCTCATCGAGCATTCGTCTGGGAAATTCAAAAAGTATTCCAGCGGCAACAGTAAAACTGTTTTATGGGCGTCGTTTTATTTACAAGCACTAAGTATTGTAGCGCGGGTCGATAGGGGGGGGGACATTTGATTCGGCACGCCTGTCACAAAGTTGCGTGCAGAAAATACGACCGCTTACTTTGTCCTTGCCAAGCTGGCACCACACGAGAGGCGAGGGAGCTCAACTACTCCCTATTATAGTGCTTGATTTTTTTTTTTTAATCTCTACATGTTATAGGCCTATTACACTGCACTTTTTACACGGCCCTGTGTGGGCGTGCGTGCGAGCGTCGCTTATTAAGCCTGATGGTAAGTGATGATGCAGTCTAAGATGGTAGCGAAATAACCTGTTAGGGGCATGGCAGTTGTATTAAACCTCTACCCCTATTCGGTTTCTACACGGCATCGTACCGGAACGCTAAATCGCTTGGCGGCACGTCTATGCCGGTAGGGTGGTTACTAGCCACGGCCGAAGCCTCCCACCAGGCCAGACCAGGGAAAATTCAGAAATTATAAATTTGACCCATAAATGACATATAAATTATCCCAAATTGACGCTGCCGGGGATCGAACCCGGGACCTCCACACGTTAAGACAACAGCGCTACACACTGCGCCACGGTGGTCGTCAAATATAAATATTTATTTAACTAGTTTTTAAAGTTTTTTAGGATTCCGTAGTAAAACAAGTACATGGACACAGAGTCGTCCAGTCCGTCTGTTGGTGTCAGAACTTACAGCCATTAATAAAAATAAAGATGTATGAGTTTTACAGTTGAAATTTAATAGTAATCTATATTCATATTATAAATGCGGAAAGTTTGGATGTATGGATAGATGGATGTTTGTAAATCAATCATGCCAGAACGGCTGAAAGGATCTGGATGAGATTTGGCATAAAGATAGATTAAAGTCTGGAATATCACATAGGCTACTTTTTATCCTGGAAATCAAAGAGTTCCCGCGGGATACCGAAAACCTCAATCCACACGAACAAAGACGCGGGCATCAGCTAGTAGAAATATAAACCTGTTACGGCAACGCAGACGTATTTAAATTGGGAAAAAAAGTTTAGGTACCTCCTGAACATGAAAAGCTAGAGCCGAATAAAGAATTTTGGTAGTAATTAAAAAACCAATCGTTTATGAAAGTTTTTAGTAACATAAAACTTTGACGCAGTAAAGCATCAATCATCAATACGGAACCCTACCTCATGCGTGTCTGACATGCACTTGACTAGTTTTTTCATGAAAAATTAACTGAGGTGTCGGTACTTGCAGCTCAGTAGATGTCGTTTAAAAATACGACCGTTTCAGATTCGAAGGCTTTTTGGGTCTTCATTAAAATGTAAATTGACTCTGTGGATTACATTTCGATAAATGAGTTTGACGAACTAATGAATATAGAATGCTGATGAATATTCTTTTAGAAGAAAAAAAATATTATATTACAAGTGACCGCCCGCAGCTTCGTTCCCGTGGGATTGTCGAATACCATACTAACATTATAAATGCGAAAGTCTGTGTTTGTCCTTCAACATTCTTACATGGGTATAGTTGATGACCAGGACAGTAACATGTTAATTTTTATCCGGGAAAATTAAGTTCTCGTGTGAATTAACAAAAATTTATATCGCGCCGACGAAGTCGGGGGCATCGGCTAGTCAATTATAAAGAGAGCCTAAGTGCAAAATTCAACTTTTTAGGTCCAAGGATAAGGATTTTCGCTTTATATGAAGAGATCGTAGTATGAAAATGATAAAAAGTCTTTCATCACACACTATAGCCCATTAACGTCCCACTGCTGGGTACAGGCCTCCACTCTCATAGGAGAGAGGGAATTAGAGCTTAGACCCACCACGCATTAGAGCAGCGTTTATTTATCCTTATATTAAATGTAATAATAAATAGCAGATAAGAATAACATGTTCACATTGTGATTCGACTGAAACAAATTGAGCGTGTCATGTCTTTCGCGAGAAGTTAACTCACGAAAGAACTCACTCTTTTGTAATAAAGTTATTACACGTAGGTGGCGATAAAGTTACCAAGTGTGGAAGTTATTGTAACGTGTCTATTTAATTCTAATAAATTGTCTTACTAATAATACATCATACAATTTGAAGTCATAATAGTTATGGTATAAAATAAAGTTTGGTCAAACAAGCTACGAATCTTCCACGAGTTCTAGAAATATATTCCTGCACTTACTACTACTATACAAGGCCGCAATGCCCCCGTGTAGATACGATAATTATAATTTCCTTGTAAATAGTAAATGGAACGTCTGAAGTATAGACTGTCGTGGTAACATTTATATGAATCTACTATTAAATATTTACTTATATTGCATCTAAAATAGCAGTAAACGGTAGTTTATTTTTTAAGCTGTCTAAGAAATCTGGTAACGATATTAAAATATGCCATTTAAAGAGGTATCGAGGTATTTTTTGGTTTATGTTCAAGAGGATGAGGTTGACAAAAAAATACTTATAGGCTTTGATTCATAGCCAGACAAATGGAGAGACACACTGGACGAAACTTTTTCAGTCTCTTGTTTTACTACGGAACTCTCAAAACATTCTGAATGTGTGTATACTTAAAATCCGTTTCATCATAACATTTGTACATTGTTGACGTAAATGTGTTTACTGGCGTATTCAGAGCGGAAATAGCCAGACAAACAGCAATATAGTATAAATAAATACAGCGCGGATTGAATTGGTATCTAACATTTGCATTACAATAGTTTCGCTCTTTTACAACTGCCATTCGATTTCGATTACTTCGGAGCCGGATATTCTGGAACCAGCAGTTAAAGTTGCACCCAACTTGTTATAGTTCGAAAGTTTGGTAGCGGCTGGGCTTAATGAATTTTATTTAGGAAGAAAGAGCTAGGTATATATCTACTAATCTTATTTAACTTTAAGTATTACACATGCGGAAGGTTGTTTGCTCGCTAATAATATGTACCTACTTAAAAATCTATATATTTAAAAAATACCCCGGCTGAGTTTGTTGTGGGCTGTTCTCAGACCTTGACTTGACTGCGGATCACGAGGTCCTGGGTTCGATTCCCGGTCGGGCATAAAAATTGTTAGGTATTGGGTTTTTCAATTAAGAAATTCTCAGTACCAGCCCGGAGTTGGAAGTTGGCGGTGTTTCACCCCCGTGCCTCGGAGAGCACGTTAAGCCGTCGGTCCCGGTTATTATCACTAACCTGATAATAGTCGTTAAAGCCCGCCAACCCGCATTGGAGCAGCGTGGCGGGTCTAAGCTCCTAATTCCTTCTCTCCTATGAGAGTGGAGGCCTGTGCCCAGCAGTGGGACGTTAATAGGCTGTAGTGGTGTTCTCAGACCAGGGCGTGTTTGGAACTCTCGTAGCTTTAGTTTAAAGACACCGTAATTATAAAATAATAATAATATTATAAATGCGAAAGTGTGTCTGTCTGCTACGCTCTCACGGCCCATCTGTTCAACCGATTTTGATGAAATTTGGTACAGGGAAAGTGTATCCCGAGGAAGGACATAGGTTACCTTTTATCCCGGAAAATTCAAGAGTTCCTGCGGGAACCGAAAAAATATCTGCTCAACCGATTTTCATGAAATTTGCCACAGAAATAGTTTGTATCAAAAACCTTAGTCCACACAGACGAAGTCGCGAGCATCATCTAGTAAAATAATAAAGCTATTACAACAGTTTTTTTGGTTCAAAACGAAACACGTAGGTTGTAAGAAATTTAGTGAGTCAGTACCTAGTAGTTGAGAGAATGTGAAAAATGAAAAAAGGTAATGTTCACGCTTGCTTATAGGTAAGTGAAGTAATAACTGAGAGAAAACGCGACGTGAGAAGTACAAAAAATATATTACATTTGGAGCAATTTTTATCGTCCATACGACGACGTGTCAAAATAGCAGTAGGTATGTACTAATAAGGTTCAAGGCCTGTATAGCGCCGTGAGAGTACTCGAGAACTTCATATATTATTCACGAGCCTCATAGTCAACCTGCACGTAACATAAATCAGGTTATTTATCTTTATTATGTGTTGAGAAAAGGCGGAGACTCGAGCGAATTACGGGGCACGGCGTTTATTGAGGTGCCAAACTAGTGTTATATACGACATACGACGGCTACTGTACTCCTCTGGGTTACTTTTACGAAAAGGAACTAGGTATACCTGATTTTTTAAGGTTAGAACAAGGTAGTAGAACTACATGTAGGTTTGCCTAGTGTTTCTGACCATCTTATGCCATTTTATTCGGAAAAGAATAAAGCTGAAAAGTTGCAATTTTGAACAGATATCTTTAGTTTTTAACAAGTTCTGAGCGCCTGAAGTTCTGGTGGGAGATTTTCTTCCCATTCAATCATGGAATTGTCAAGCGCTTGACAGCTGGCGTTGGTGGTAGTTAACATTGTTTTGATCGAATGCCAAAAAAAAACTCCCACTCAGCCTACTGTTCCCTACTTACACTAGCGGCACGCTATGATGGCCGGTTTGACACATTACAATAGTGATGTGGAATGTCAATTTATTCTCGAACAAAAAACAATTAAGTTTTGTTTTTGTACCTGATTAAATAGGTTTAATAAAACAAAAATGTATATGTTTATTTAATTTATTTGAACGAACTGAATATTTGAACGAAAATGAATATACATACTTTATATGCACACAAGAAACATATGAATACAAAAGATACCAAAAAAGGTGCCACAAAAGGCCATAATTAATCAGATTCGTCCATACTACTATTTTCACTGTCGTCACTGCTATCATCACATACATTAATAATTATATGTTCGTTTTCTATAATATTATCTATTTTCACATCTCTTTCATAATCTTCCCTTATTAATTTAACAGTTCTATTCACAACCTTTTCCCAGTCTCCTTTAGTCACATGTTCACAAGCTTCTTCTAATAATTTTAGCATTTTTTTTGTGGTAAATGGGGGTTCTGTATTGTGTCTTGCAGCATATCCCTTAATTTGAGCCCACACCAACTCAATCGCATTATACTCACAATGGTAAGGCGGTAACCGTATAACTCTGTGCCCATGTTCTAATGCTATTTCGTCAATGACGTATCGGATCTTGGTTGGTTTGTTTTCTTTTAAAAGACGTACTAATTCCGCTTTTAACATATTCATGTTTGCATCTACGCCATTTTTACGAAGCCATGCGACGATATCAGCTTTCTTTTGGGATTGGGCAGGTGGCTTGTCAATTTGCATCGAGTGGTATGGGGCGTTGTCCATAATTATAATAGATGGTTCAGGGAGGCTACACAACATTGAGGTAAACCATTCAGTAAACTTTTCTCCATTCATGTCTTCATGATAGTCTCCAGTGGTTTTTGACGCAAAAGCCATGAGAGAACCTTCGACAAACCCGTTGATGGTTCCGGCGTGACAAATTATAAGTCGCGATCCTTTTCCTACAGGAACTTTGGAAGTAGATGCTGCTGTGTCATCGTTCCAAGAACGGCCTACAGTATGGTTAGCATTAAGCCATGTTTCATCCAAGAACACAACATTTTGCCAATTTTTGATTTCTTTCACTTGCCGTAAAAAAGTATACCTTGCCATCGCTATATCAAATCTTTCCATCAATATTTTGCGTTTGTTACATTTTTTGTATCGAAATCCAATGGTCTTCAAAATCTTCGTTAAAGAACTTTCCCCACCGAAGAATAATCCAGCTTCCTTCAGTGAATGCACCAACTTTTTTCTTGTTGGATACTCCTTCTGTAAATAGTAGCCGTAAACATGTCTTCGGATAGCATCGGCATCAAAGCTATCGATGCCTACGACTGGTTTTGCTCGTTTTCTCTTTTTTGGTGTGTGAAGTTTATTTTCTTCTGTGCCAGTCTCGCCATATTTTTTTTTAGTTATCCGTCTAACAGTTCGTTGTCCAATATTAAGCGCATCAGCTACGCGTTCAACCACTGACGTTATAGGTAAAATTGGCCCTCCATTTTGAGCTTCACGATCGAAATAGTTACGAAGGCGTATTACGAACTCACGTGTCTGACTATTTAGAACAGTTCTCTGCGTACGTTCGGTCATATCGACGAAATCCACAACAAAGGGCTTGAACAGAGTCCAAATTAACGAGCAAGGGTCAACAGTAATGCAGTATCAATATTTGAAATCCAAAGCCAGGTCAAAACTATATCACAATCGCATTGCACTGACAGTTTATACTTTTCGAAGCAACGTCAATTCGAAACTGCTTTGTTTTGCATTGAGCATTGACGCGAGTTTGCCGGAGGTAGTAGTTGTGCTAGCCAGCGATCCTATGTGACGATCGTATTAGATTCCATTTTTAAAAATTTATTGATATTTTTTTGCGATTTCAGAGGTTTGTCCACATAGTGAAAATTGTTCATATTCACAAGTACATTCACCCCTTAAATGGTGCAAACTGATTTTTCTACACTTGTATACATTTAAGAAATCAATTTAATAAATAAATTTTGAGTCCTAAACCTAAAACTACATTCGATAAAATTTATGAATCTCTGCACATCACTATCGTCAATAAAGTAATACAATTATTTCCTTCAAAGTCGTTATCAATTAATACGGAACTTCATGAGAAACTACATTCGATAAAATTTATGAATCTCTGCACATCACTATCGTCAATAAAGTAATACAATTATTTCCTTCAAAGTCGTTATCAATTAATACGGAACTTCATGAGCGGACAAACGTCAAACCGGCCATCATAGCGTGCCGCTAGTTTAAAATTATGAAAATAAACAAGCGCGAGTCAGACTCGTCCATCATGGCTTCCATAATCCGGAGCTTGGAAATAAACAAAGAAGTGGCTAACTATTTGGTCAAATTAATAATTTATTGTTGCAAGAACAAATCCCTTTTGCCAATTTCTAAAAAAAAACCGTTAAGTTTAATGCCGTGTCTTATTTTCTTAATTCGACATTTTGACACGAAACTAAAAAAAACCTGTATAGCTAGCATGCGCACTACGACTAAAATTATGTCTACCCGTTATCTCTATCTGTCTACCGAAGCTAACGTGGTTACTTGTCTCGTTACGTCAAAAGTAGAGATAAAAGTAAGTAATATTTTTTATCTGTGGTATTTTTCTCTACGAACCTTTACATGCCGACTATTTTTTTATTGTAATATACCGCATTTTGTGCATGGTAGGGTAAATGAAAAATTTGCCGGCAACGACGACATCTCTCTCGTCGCGAGATAATCTCGTTGTGCGCATGCTAAGCACACAGGACATGAAAAGTGAGAATCGACTAAAAAGTTTTGGCATGCTTCATTTCAAGAGCATAGCTTGTCATAATTTTTTGAAAAAAAGAAAGAAAAATTACTCCGCCCCGGGAATCATGACTATTAACGGGCGCGGCCCGACACATTGTCAATAAAGCTACACTAACAGACTGTGAAGAAGCCATTAGGGTTATGTGTTTGTACAACTACCATTTTCTAGCGTACCATTTTCTGTCGTAAATGTGCAACATTTTTCAATGCAACCATACTAACACAGCACAACAGCCGATGACACAAACCTAACCATACTATAATAATTATTGTAAATACAACAGTCTATTTATTTGTTTGTTAAGTTTTCCGGCAAAATACCTGAGTCACCCTGGGAATATAAATCAAACGCGAACGAAGTGCCCATTAAAACTTACCAATCCAATCCTTTCAAATAGTTGTTGTTATTGAAGAATTGCAGTTCTTCGTAAGTTGTCGGGCTCGGCAGGTTGGGCACCAGATTGGGATGCATAGCCAGGAACGTGTATAGCGCTGTGCTTCCAGTCTTCTGCGGTCCAATCACGAGGATTTTTGGAAGCGTGTCATATGTATCGCACCATTTGCTTTTTGACCAAATTTTTCTATGCCGGATGTCGTCGCATGGATTCTGTTAAAAGAAAAAAAAAAGAACATCGTTAAAAGGGTTCACTATTCACATTACTTCATTAATATTTCACTGCAGCGATCCTATCCGAAGCATGATGGCTATTGGACTAATGGAAGCAACGTTTCGATTCCAATGGGTTGACTACATCCAGTGAACACTCCAGTTAGACTGCCTATCAATTGATTGGAATAATTAGATTGTAGGCGATGGCGCAAAAATTCCTGCTCTGGATTGAATTTTCTAGAATAATAGCCCCTACCATTGTGATTAATTCAAAGGGGATATATTTATTATTATTATTTACAATCAACATATACAAATGATATAGTTACAGTCCATCAAACTTATCTGACACGGTGCCAAATTGGAACTAATATTCATGCCGGTTTAATTTTTTTTATTTTTCATATTAACTAGCGACGTTGTCACCGGGTCAAAAAAAAGTTTATGGGACTATACATGAGACTTACCACAGGGTAAGACAAAGTGAAAAAAATATTAAAACTAAATAATATCATACGATGTAGAGAGAGGGATAAGCCCCCAATACGAAAATCATTTAATATTTATTATATTGAAAAGTTTATATTATACTCAAAAAGTAACAAAATACACACCAAAAAAATATTCACGCCTTTATAAAAATAATATATTCGTTTGAGTGGATTATATTCGTTCCATATTCATTCATATAGAATTGAGAAGGCCCCTGTATTTTGCGAGCTCGATACGTAGAATATTATATTTATACCAAATAAGAGTATGACAGAACCCAGCATGGGAATCAATTCTGCAAATTGAATCAGCGGGTAGATTAATATGTGCTTCGATGTATACTAAAATATAGCTTTTCCATTGAGCATACTTTGGTAAAATATTTGATCAGGATAAAACTTTTGTTGAAGCAGACGCCACGCCGTGGAAATCCATGATAAACAAGGAAAACTATCCCTAAGGAAAAACAAGCGGAACATATTCTTCACAGATCCTCCAAGGCTCTAGTGTCTCTAGGAGACTCCACGGATTACCTTATAGTACGTGGCAGTGGTGTGTGATTTCATTTTCATTATAATTATTGTGTAACCAATCGTGAAAAAATGTAGACATTAAAAGTTAACTTACGGTCGAAATTAATAATCTATCTGTAATCTGTCTATACGTTGCTGAACAAACAAAAAACAATTTTGACAAAAAGGACATTACAACTTTTGACCGTTAAAGATCCAGAAATATAAGGATAGATTGGAAGATGACGATACGATGCCGTATAGAAATCCATACCGGGTTTAATGTAACTGGCATTCAGGTTAGCACACTTAGACTGCATCATCATTTACCATCAGGTGAGATTATAGTCAAGGGCTTACTTGTAGTGGCGCAAAAAACACTATGGAAAATTACAGTACAAGACCACCGAATGCCAGAACTAAGTTAGTAACAATATTATTATTCTAGACTTGCCTGGATTTGACTATGGACGTGACAATAAAAGTGGATTATACTCAAATCTGCTGTTCAATGGATGCAAAAATTCGGTTGATATCATCAATATAAAATTTTATTTCTAACATCGCTCGCGAAAATGATCCAGGCTTTACACCTGGAACGTTTTATTGTGTTGAAAACAAAACACGGCATTCAGTGTCACTACAAAGACTTATCGAAACGCCCCGCTGCTAGATGCCCCTGAATATTCATTCACAAAGCTCTCGAGCCTCGAGGTTCAACAATGGACAAGCGTTCCCCATTGTTTCGCGTGTCTAGTGCGTGGACACGTTTTGTAAAGTTCTGTATAACACAATCAGATATTCTGAAATCTGGAATAAAGTCTAAAAATAATACGTGGAAATACGGTACTTGTTGTATTGTGAAATTGACTTACAATTGCTTATTATGTGTTAAGTATGTTCCCCAAAAATAATTCTTATCATTCTATATCTTGCCGTCGATTTTTCACGATCCGATTATAGACCGTATAATCCAGCAAATATCCTCCACCTTTCGTATTAAATATACGTATCGGATAACGTTTATCAATTTTAGTAAGTGTTGTTTTGGATGAATTACATTAAAGCTTGGGCAGACAATTCTGCCGAGCTACTGCTGTCACGCCATGTCTGTGTGTAGACCTGGAGACAATCTTTAATATATATATTTTTTTATTATATAGGCTAGCGCTTGGCTGCAATCAGACTTGCTTACAAGTGGTGATGCAGCCTAATGTGGAGCGCGCTTGCCTAGAAGATGCCTATTCACTCTTGATTTGAAGGTACCCATATTAAAAGAGGAGGGATAAAACGGAAGCCGGAAGGGCGTTCCATATCCTAGCGGTTCTAATTAGAAACGAGGAAGCAAATCGCTTCGTACGAGCCCGCGGAATTTCGAATGCGTAAGGGTCCTAGACGTAAGACCTTGTCGATGCCTTGCGGTTCGATAATAAAAAGGTCACGGAGGAACCAGTTCGAATAGTTTTTGAGCATACTCTCCGAAATATATCCTGTAGAATATCGACATTCTACACCAATTGATTACACTCACCCCCAAAGTGGGTTCAGCTCGTCAGGTCTCAGTTGGAAGTAGTTCTCGGCGAGCGCGAGCGGCGGCGCAGATGCAAGGCGCACGTTGGTCCAACATCGCAGGAACTTCACCACGGACTCGTACGTGTACAACGCCAGGCGATCGTTCCCGTAGTTTGACATATGCGTCATGAAAACGTTGGTGAAGTCACCACAGACTCAAACATATACAGTGCCCAAACGGTCATTGCCGAAAGGACATGACCAGTAATTGCCCTCCGATTCGGGACAATGCACAGGATTTCCGTTTTTACAGTAAGGTTTAAAAATTCAAAACGAAATTATTATGGATTTATTATTCCAAATAAGGTCGGGGTTCAAATGACAAAAAAAAACAGTACGTTTATTGTTTAAATCTTGAGCGTCCGCTTTCCTCTTTAAGCACTACTCCATTTTGACGTTCCATTATATCCATGCCTAATAATAATCTTGTAACCCTACATGAATACCATTTAAGTACCTTAGTTATTATATTAGGAATGATTTATTTTTGATCAATTAAATAGTAATGAAAAGGAAATGTATGTTTACGCCCTGTCACATTGCATATGCTGCCATCTGTGGTCGAATAGTTGAACTTGTTAACGAAAAGTATTGAGCAATACTTAAAAATATTTTCTAGACTCACCACAATAACTAGCGCCATCTAGTGTGGGAAAGCAGTTTTTGGTGAAACTTTTTTTATCTATTTTCTCAGTTTTCAGAGCCTTCAGACTCCTGAAACTTTTTTATTTGAAAACTATAAAATATAACAATTACAATAATAAAGAAATAATACTTGAAAATATTTTTTTAGACTCGCTTAACACAATGAATAGCGCCATCTAGTGTGGGAAAGCAGTCTTTTGGTGAAACTTTTTTGTTCATTTTCGCAGTTTTCCGAGCCTTCAGACTCCTCAAACTTTTTTATCTGAAAACAGTGAAATATTACAATTACAATAATAAAGAAATCATTGCTGAACATTGATTTTTGACACCTAGGCAAGCTGCCATAGTTCCACCGGTCAAGTCCTTTGACCTTTTTCCTACAGTTCCTTATATTACTTGTATTACCCACCGTGAAAACGTTCAGTGTGACGTTCTGCCGAGCTACTGCTGTCATACCTTGTCAGTGTTCAGACCTGGAGACAATCATCAATTTGGTAAACTCACCCCCCAAAGTGGGTTCAGCTCGTCAGGTCGCAGTTGGAAGTACTTCTCGGCGAGCGCGAGCGGCGGCGCAGACGCGAGGCGCACGTTGGTCCAACATCGCAGGAACTTCACCACGGACTCGAACGTGTACAGCGCCAGGCGATCGTTCCCGTAGTTTGACATATGCGTCATGAACACGTTGATCTAGATACAAGAAAATCCACAAGTGCTGTTAATCAATACTGATATTATAAATGCGAAAGTGTGTCTGTCTGCTACGCTTTCACGGCCCACCTGTTCAACTGATTTGGATGAAAAATCCCGGGGAAGGACATAGGTTACTTTTAATGCCGGAAAATTAATCCCCGAGTTCCCGATGAATCAAGAAACTTAATCGACGCGGACGAAGTCGCGGCCATCATCTAGTTGGACAATAAACAAGATTAAAACACAATAGCACAAATGCGAAGTGTGGACTGCGTTCTGGAAAATGAAAAGGTTCGCAATTCTGACGTCCCGGACATCGGCTACCACTTTCTTTCTCAATTTTTGGAAGTCGGTTAAAAACCGAGCTGCAGAGTTTTAAATGATTTCGACGGCGCGTTTTTTTTAAGTTGGAGTAATTAGGAAAACCTACAGGCAGTTGAATTTTCTAAATTTCATTTTGTTTAAGAAACAAGGATTTACAAAGCTTGCTTTTTAAAGGCTTGCATCAAGCAGTTGGAGTTTAAACATAATTTAATAAAAATATGGAAATAAAAAACTATTTCAGAACACTTCAGCGGAAATAAGAATTTATATATTCCCAACACTCGTTTGCAAGCGGTTGGCAATAAATCCTACAAACTAAGTTATTAAACAGTAACAAACTCAGTAGGTATAGTATATTACTAGTGGAAACTTAGTTCAATCAACAACAACATAAACTTGCTAACAATAATTATTGCGAGTACAAAACGGAAGCAAGTAAAACTCCAATTATTATTGATTGCATGAAATATTTTAGTCTTTCTTTTTAAATATACGTTGTGTGAATCGGTTTTACAAAATCTTTGTAAATCCGGGTTAAAACCTGTCCATCTCCGGAATGCAAGCTTCACAAAATTTAATTAAAATTGGAGCGTTAAGTAAAAGTTTATAGAAAGAAAGACACGTTTTCGTATTTATAATATTTTTATGGTTTCCCCTGTCGCCTTACCAGGCTTAGCATAAAAGACGTATGTACTTAATACACTAATAGAATAACTTTATAACTCTCAGATTTTAATTAATCCTGAGCAACACAATATTTATGAATGCCCTTTTAAAATGTAGGTTTGAGTTTTATCTTAATAAGTCACTTTACAAGCGCATTGTCGTAGCGTAGTCAGTGGCGTGCAGGGGATTTTAGGCCAGGACTTTAGGCAATAGTAAGGTAGTTGACTTTTTTAATTACTTATTTACTTATGATGAAAACTGAGAATGGCCAGGCAAGCAGTGTTTTAGTGCCTGTATGACCTGCACGCCACTGAGCGTAGTAACTACCTTGTCCTTAAGCCTTCTATCAGAAGAAACACCTAGGCATGGCAGGCAATTTAGGAGAGCTCGTTTCCGTAATTGGAGCAATCAGGAAACAGAAACGGACTATGTTGCTTCAAAAGCGAGAGTCCTACGTAGTTCGTACAGCTCAGATGTATGTCAATGAATCGATCGTTATTCCATTTCGCAATCATCGAGCGGTTGGTTGTATGCTCTTTGACCATACTGTCAACAACGTTAAAGCAATACTTAAGCAATATTACTCAAAATGACAGATGTCACGTACCTTGATGTTCCTAAAATATAATATATTATATAATAAGGGTTATATTTCTAAAACACGAAAGTCAACAATAATTAGACAATATGGCTTTAAGCGTTGGCAGTATGGCCCCAGTAACAGTAGTGATACAGTGAGTAAAATAATACGACAAAAAAATAGGTAATACTATCTTCAATTTGTTTTTAAATGCCTCATTCAAGCTTACTCGGCTGCGGGCTGCGGATCATAATTTCCCAGGATTCAAGTTCCTGCTCAGGCCAAAAAAGTTTTTGGGATTTTGTAAATTTCCCAATAAGCAGGTTGGCGATGTTACAACCTAGCTCGGAAAACACAATAAGTCTTTACGACTGATCTCTTTCCAGCCGTATCTGTTTGTCGTCGATTGTATGTATCATGTACACAGTCACTTGTGCACTACATTATTAAGTATCTCTTGTGTAGACTGCTACAAGACTTTAATTAATAACACAGTAACAGATGGCTAGCGAACACTTTACAGAACGCTTTCAGAAATTAGAAACATAGTTCAAGTGCCTACACTCCACAACGTAGCAACAAGCACAAATTCGCTGACCACAATTTCGAGTGGCAATGACCGCAGGATTTACTATATCCGCATCGGATAGGTTGTCGGAGCATTGGATTAGGTATCCGCGAACCTGATGTAATTAAAGCTCTTACAACAGCTGCCGGCTCGTACCCACCTACCGGAAACAGAGGCCCAATTTTATAAGCAAATCGTAATCATTTGACAGCTTAAAACCGTATTATTCGGGAGTTCATACATGCTTCTTTTTTTTTTATCCACTACAAGTTAGCCCTTCACTGCGATCTCACCTGATGGTAAGTGAAGATGCAATCTAAGATGGTAGCGGGCTAACCTGTTAGGGACATGGCAGTTAAGGACCTGGAGAGTGATATACTTTGACTATGACTTTTTATCCAGGAGAACTAAGATTGAAAAAAGCTTAAACCACGCGGACGAAGTCGCGGACATCAAAAATATTGCTAACCCTTTCAAATTAAACCCATACCCCTACTCGGTTTCTACACGGCATCGTACCGGAACGCTAAATCGCATGGCGGCACGTCTTTCACCGGTAGGGTGGTAACTAGCCACGGCCGAAGCCTCCCACCAGGCCAGACCAGGGAAAATTGAGAAATTATAAATTTCCAAACCCTGCCGGGGGTCGAACCCGGGACCTCCCTCCGCACGTTAAGGCAACAGCGCTACACACTGCTCCACGGAGGTCGTCTACTAATGAAAGATAGATTATTACAGATAGCTGGACACTATGCCACATAACGTTATAACCTAAAGCTATTAGGATCACACAATGTGGTCCAAACATTGTTAGATATCGATAATTTGTGGTCATTGGGATAGGATGAGTCCGGGATGGCCAACAGGGTGACCTCAATTCCTGAGTGTCATCGGGAAGTTATACCTGACACCCAACATTCTGTACCCTTGATGTCTTTTTAAGTGCGGACCCACTTAACCCTAACACGGACTCAGCGATTGATTCGACGCTTTGCACTAAAGGAAAAATGGAATGGAAAATAGCCAAGTAAAATTCTTCTATTAATGAAATGTTTTTAGTTGTTTAACCCTGCGCCACGGAGGTCGTCAGTCGCTTCTTGACGCGCAGGAATCTATGAACTCCTTAAACAGGTCCAATCATCTTTTTGACAAACGATTACGATTACGATTTCCTTAGAAAATCGGGGGGCAGAAACTAGAAGTCAGAAGAAAACGAACTGTGATTTGTCAAAAGCAACGTTCAAAAGTACAATTTTCTTCTTATTTTGCTTTGCGGCAAAACATCATTTTATTTCATAAGTCTATAGACGACGGGACTATTAAAAATAACTAGTTCTTTTTTCTTATTTGTAGTCATCCTGGGTAAGTGCTCATCGATTGCAGTAAAGCTGCAACCTCAGTTGTGCTGTTCGTTAATTTGGTACCAAAGCTATGAGATTTTTTTAAGCGAAATCTTTCCTGGTTACCTACTTACCGGGTTGTTTATAAGGGTCTGAAACAACTCCCCACCCTGGATGGATCGGTCGAGACGCTGACGGCCGCCTGGGTATCTCTCCAATAGCAGCGTGTGTGTAAACAGTCCACAGGTTTGACGAGGCAGTACCATCACTCCCCGATGCCGGAAACCACGGCGTAACCTGAGAAATAATAATGTTTAGAGGCTTTTGGAGTTTACTCCATAAGAATCGATTTTATGCCCGGGGTATGGGGAGTAAAATCAATCCGTTACGTTACGTTATTTTTATTTCCATGATAACACTTTTCATTCGTAGGGAGTAAACTCCAGTCGTGCGTCGGAGCTGACACCCACAATTTTTTTAAATTTCCTAGTCTTTCGTTTGACTGCAAAACCGTCTTATACACAGCAATGATGCGGTCTGGGTTGGATCATTTTTATTTTACCGCATAACTCTTCAAATCTTGATAAGCACAGAATATGTGGATAGTGGACAAGAGAAAAGGTAAATTAAGGCGCATTTAATATTACCTTAGTGTCTCAGCAAAACAGGAATTTCACGCATATATAATATAGTGAAATAATAAAATTAGGTTTTAAAATTTAAAATATACCACTCGAATTTTAATTTTCATTTCAATTAGCACAATGTTGACTTATTACTTTCTGCTCTACAAAACTAATAATAAAGCTATCAAGTTGAAAAAATAAAGGATTAATTAATATGCAAAATTTTAACACGGACAAAGCTTGTCCCGCTTAAACTTGTTCTTTTGCGATTTAAATTCAGCTTGCATTTTCATTCATTTAAATAGCAAAGTAAACAAAAATAGCAGGCGTTCCGACTAGAACTCAACAAATGCGTGGACATAACAGGACATACAAAGCCCAGACCACAATATACATAATACGTAATATAATTACTGGATGAATTTAACTTTTGAGGTTTTTTATTTGCTGTTGGTTGAAAAAATGATCAATGTATAGGTATAAAGAGTAGACAGATTCTGACAGAGATGTTATACAAAGTAGAACAAAAGTTATATACATATTTATATATGTCACCGTAAAATTGTAAAAACCGATAGATTATAATCTAACTAGCGATATTGTAAACTGTCGAAAGATTGTGAACCGTTCAATGTTCTGAGTGTCAATTTTTGAAATATTCATTGTATTTACGTTTTCTTGTCTCTTTCTTGTCGAACCCTAACCTAATTAGGTTTTTCCCGGTTAATATTCCTAAGAGATGACAATCTATTGAAAAATATCGCGTTAAATTGTGATCGTTCGACAGTTTACAATTTTGCTAGTTAGATTATAATTTAACGGTTTTTACAATGTAACGGTGACATATACATATCTACTTTTGCCCACGCTAAGCCCAACTGTATTATGTATTTAGCTTATGTTATGTTCTATACATATGTATAGAATAGAGCATTAGCTTGGGTATTGATTTTACTCTATTCTCTCTTTTATTAAGTAGGTTCATGAGCGAGTACCGGGAAGTTACGTCATAGCTCATATAATAAAAATATTATGTACACAAAGTCAAAGTTGGGCGTAGCGTAGGCCCAAGGGTGATTTACTGGTTGAGAAAAAGAACTTATGCCCTTATACGCAAAGTGTACAGCAATCAGGCCTGCGTTTAAATAAAACATCTCTCGGGATTCTGATCTCCAAATTCCAGAGAGGCTTTCAGAAAAAAAGAAATCTTAACAGACAATTAAGCATCGGGTATTCAGTTCGGCGATTTGGTAAGAATAATTGCTACATCAGTACGGGAATGCGTGTACAATGCATTGTGAGACGTCACCGCAACGCCTCGCTGCGGTCTGGAGCACTTTGGAAACCGCAACACGGTGCTAGTAACAAAGCCCAATAATGTGCTGCCTATCGCTCCTGAATAATCTAAGCAGTTAGCCAGTGATCAACATACACGGACCGCTCTTGCACTCATACTCAACAGCTTGAAGCTACCATTGATAACTGCTGTTAACCGCCCGAAGCAGTCTCAACTGCTCGAGCGGTTCCATGTATGCGTGTACGTAGAAGACTATAGTTCACTATGCAGTCGCAGCTTGAAGCAGTCTGTAGGGGCACGCATACCTACATGATGACGTAAGCATGACGCGGCCACGTTAGCCAATCACGTGCCGCCGCCTGAATAACGATAACGAAGTTCTTTCGGAATTGTACTTGGTATATACAGAACTTTCAATCTACAACAGTTGGCCCAGCTAGGAGCCCCGAGCATGACACCGGCTCGGAGGAAGATCTTCCTATTGCCTCGGGAGCATATACCATACGCTCCCGATATTGGTGACCACCGACAAGCAACACCAAACAAGTCAAAGTCATGGATATGGAGTCAATAGTCAAAATCAAAGTCAAGAACAAGAAAACATTTGTAAGTCGTCAAGACACCACCGGGTCGACAGTACAGCAACAGACGAACACAGCGGCTCAGCAAGTACTTAACACATGTATAACAACAGTTGGCCCAGCTGGGAGCCCCGAGCATGACACCGGCTCGGAGGAAGATCTTCCTATTGCCTCGGGAGCATATAGGAGCTTCAAACTGTCCTTGTATGGCCGGCCTAAGGCCTTACTTTTGATTTTACCATCATCATCATTTCTACTCATTTCCGGCTCATTACTGAGCAAAAGTCTCGTCTCGAAATGAGAAGGATTTAGTTAGTTCCACCACGCTGGCCAAGTACGGATTGGCAGACTTCACAAACCTTCGAGATCATTATAAGATAAGAACTCTCGGACATCAAGGTTTATGAAATACCTATATATTCCAGAATTTCTGCGTTCCGCCTTCAGAAAAACCATACGTCGGGTTTCTATACCACCGGGTTACGTATCCAGAAACAATCGACCACGGTCCACGACGCGAAAATAAATAATTTTTTTCATCGATTGGTCATTTTTCACAATGGAAAGAGATTACTGATCCGTTGAGGTTCCACTTGCACCTTAAAATCGGTAAGGTATCTAAAGATGTCTGAACTAACCATAATAGATAGCACATAATATACCCTTTGAGTGTGTGTGAAATGTGAATTACATATCACACGTATCAAAATTCAGGCCGAGAAAAAAATTACTCTTTTTTTCCTCATATAAATGTGATAGGGTTTCATCTTTTTCTACAAAATGACATAATATCACGAAGACAATTTTGAAAAATGGCCCCTCCAGCTCAAATATATTGCTGACCGAAATACTGATCATAAAGTCCGAACTAATATTTTAGATTTCCCAAGGCTACATACCAGACATAATAAATTTTGATCATGCCATTTAGGTATTTTCAAGAAAAAGTTGGAATACGTTTTGATATCTCAAATATTTTCAGAACGTATAAAAAATAAATTAATTTCGGTTACCATTGTTATTCAGACTTATTATTACCACTATTCATACTGAATAGAAGAATCTGGCGCGTACGAGGAGAAAATAGCTGTTTCAGTACGAATTCAAAAGATGACTATACTGCCAAGATAAATGACACTACAAAACAGAAAAACTTACCTAGCTGGCCGCAAATGGGGATATTCCTCAGTACTCGTCACTTTGACATCCCAGACTTTTCTCCAGGCTTCGTAGAGCGGTTCGTGGACAGGGTATACGCCAGAGTGGTGGGGCGACACCGAATAGCACGAGTTAGTGGGAATGCCGTGTTCAAGAGCGAACTGTTTGTTCAACATCATTTCCGCTTCGAGCTGAGACACGTTGCTGTATAGATGCGGCTGCTGGTGGTTCCACATGTGGCAAAACCTAATCAATCAACACTTAATTAGTTTCTTCACATTGTCTTTACAGCATTTTTGTCATATTTTAACAGCTAGCCGATTCCAGCGACTTTATCCGCGTGGATTGAGATTTCTCGGTTCCCCCGGGAAATCTTGAATTTTCCGGGACAAAAAGTAGCCTATATGTTAATCTATGTCTCTGCCGAATTTCATCCATAACGTCCATCCATCCAACTTAACTTTCGCATTTACAATATTAGTATAGATAGATAATAGATATATCTTGTACACCATACAATATCCCTCGTATCTCTCTAACTAAGTTCTATGATTCCGATTTCGTGGCGGATTCTAACAAGATTTTTCCGCGCAAACTTGGACAAAGCGCGTTATGTCCTAGAATGTGGTATGGCCTAGTTTCGAAAACGAGGTTGGCCTAAGACGATTAATGGATAGCTGACCTTCTTACTTACTCAAGACATGAGCTCTGGATATTGTCATATCCTACAAAGTGTTTTATCTTTAACTGATTGCGGAGGTCAGAGTCAAATATTAAGCAGACACTGAATGTGAAATCGTAAACAAAACACAGTTTAGGGGCAAAGATAAGTTTTTAAAATATTTTTATTTATACTTATTCAGCCTAGTGTGTTCCATGCAAAGTGCCTTTCTTTCCTCCATTTTTTTCCTATTCCACTAAAAGTTAGCCCTTGTAGTATAAGGTAGTGGGGCTAACCTGTATGTGTTTAATATGGCAGTTATATTAAACCCATACCCCTAGTCGCTTTCTACACGGCATCGTACGGAACTCTAAATCGCTTTGCGGCACGTCTTTGCCGGTAGGGTGGTAACTAGCCACGGCCGAAGCCTCCCAATAGACCAGACCAGAGAAAATTCAGAAATTATAAATTCTCAAATTGACCCTGCCGGGGATCGAACCCGGGACCTCCGCACGTTAAGGCAACAGCGCTCAACACTGCGCCAGGGAGGGCGCCTCCTTATTTTTTTCACCGTCTGTTAATCATCAAGTTAGAAGCCTCGGCATCTTTTTGTCTATTGTGGCCATCCATTTTTTTAAAATATTTTCTTTATTTGACCTACCAGTTAAAATGTTCCCGATTCTTCAAAAGCGCATCATCGCCTCTGTTCTCTAGGGAGGTGCCGTGGTGGTAGTACTTTGCACTGAAACCGAGATTGAACCGAAACCCTGGCACAAGTCTCTGCAAAGCAGCCTGTGATGCCATCAGGGCAGAAACATCTTCCTCGTGTAGGCGCGTACCTGAGTAAAAAAATGTTATCTAGCAAGAAAAGATAACAATTATTTTGCTATAATCCGAGCATTATAGCAAAAAAATAATTGTAATCTTTTCTTGCTAAATCGTGAACTTTCGCAAAGTAACGCCTGATTCTATCCAATATTTAAAAATGTTATCGTCAAGCTTCGTATTCACTAGGGGACAATGTCGCGACACGTGTCACGGGATATTGGTTCCCTAATGAATCACTACAGCCCATTAACGTCCCACTGCTGAGCACAGGCCTCCACTCTCATAGGAGAGAGGGCATAAGAATTAGACCCACCACGCTGCTCCAATGCGGGTTGGCGGGCTTTAACGACTATTATCATGCCGGGACCGATGGCTTAACGTGCTCTCCGAAGCACGGGGGTGAAACACCGCCAACTTCCTAACTCCGGGCTAGTACTGACAATTTCTAGTTAGAAAAACCCAATGCTTATTCCCCGAGACCTCGTCGGGCGCGGTCCTACATGCTAAACATTAGACCAACGAGGCAGTTATGTTAGCTAGCCCTAATGAATACGAGGCTTAAAATACTAGGGCTACCTATTTAAAGATAGTATTATACTATGTGCGGAAGTTTAATAATGGAAATATTACACGAAAATGAAATAATAAATCCAAAAATCATATCATAAAATTCCCCACGTATTTTGTCAGGAATTTACTTTAATAAAAGCAGCGGCGATTCCTTAATTTCATTTACGAATAGCAAGCTTTATTTTGTATACAAAAATATAATAGTCAAGACAAATCGTCTTGCCCGCCTATAAAATTTATTACTTCAAATATCGAGATGTATGCAGAGTTTCAGCCGTCAAGTAGTTATGTAGAACTTACAAGGTACATACGTGCATACTCTCTAAGTACATAAATAGAAAGGGTTGATTTCTATTCAGGGGGAATAGGTAAGTCTGTCATTATTACATGAAGAGTAAAATAAGTATTAAAAACATGATACATAAGCATAGCCATATTTTTCGGCGCGAGCATGTTTTGTACAGCTATAAAAATTGTAAGTTGTAACATCCCTACTAATGTATACCTACCTGTATGTCTGTTACCGTTTCACGACCAATCCTTTTAACCGTATAGCTTGCATTCTGGACATACTCGTATATCTAATTTTTAACCCGGAAAGTTTAAGAATTTGCGCATGGTGTTAAAAAACCTAAATACAAGGCGACGAATTCGGATATCATCTAGTTGTATAACAAAAAATATTAGGGTTACCTCATATGTACTCTGGCTTCCTATTTAAAGTGTTGGTAAAGTATTTTTTGTCAGCAAAAAAAACTCCGTATTTATTATAAATACAAAAATACACGATCAAATGGAATTGGATTACATCAATGACTTGTGGTCCATCCAACGCATGTCATGTTCGGTGAGCTCTCGATGCGTAACAGTTGAATTACGACACTACAGAGTACCAACAGATTAATACAAATTGAACTGTACATATAAAGGTACAAAAACAATCGAGTCAAATAAAAATTGGCGCGGGATAAATGAACGGAAATAATAAAATTGCTTCACGGAAAATTTCCATGAAAGTTTAATTAAAACAAAATTTTAATCAACTTATCGGATAGGTAGGATCACTTTGGCTCATCAAAGTGTTTTGTTTTTTGTATATAAATTGTATTTGTCTTTTTGTAGATGTCATTTCTACCTACACAACTCCGAAATAACTTTGGCCTAATGTTCTAGATAATTCAACTTTATATCATAGAATTAAAAAAAATACTAAGTAAGTTCTTCTGTTAGTAAAGTTGAGTTTTAAATTTTCCGGGCCTATGCCCTTTCTTGGGAATCCTGGGATCCCCTAACCTATCACTGGTAAGAATCCGTTAAACAGATGAGGAGTGAAAATTGAGCAGACAGAAATACTTTCGCATTATTAATATTAGCCTACATTTGTTCAATAAAACTAGGTGGGGACCACGAGCGTGACTTCGTCTTTGTGCGGACATAGGTTTTTGATAATTTCTGTGAAATCTGAAAATATCTTTGATTTTCTGGAATAAAAAGTAGCCTATGCCCTTCCTCGGGATGCAACCCAACTCTCTTCCAAATTTCATCAAAATCTGTTGAGCAGATGGGCCGTGAAAGTGTAGTAAGCAGACAGACAGACACGATCGTATTCATAAAAATATAAGGTTCATCGCCTAAGGTAAAGCATAGTAAAAAAAAAGCTTTAAAAAGGATAACAGTTGTACAATACGTAGATGGAGATAGACGATAAAGATAAATTAAGTATTCAAGAGGTGTGACCATTAACGAGGAGCGTAAAAAGAATTAGATCACTCGCACACCTGATAATATGGAGTAAAACTGATTCAGTCACGTTTCTCTGAAAGGGTTGAACTGCATTTTGTACAAATAGATTTCTACACGTCACATTGCGGTATATTTAGTTAGATATATTTTAATCCACTATTAAGAAACATAACTAGACGTGATTTAAATATGATAACTGATGTATGTGTCACCGTAAGATTATAAAAACCGTTAGATTATAATGTAGCTCGCGAAATTGCAAACTGTCGAAAGATTACAATTTAACGCATTATTTTTCGGTAGATTGTAATCTGTTAGGTACATTAACCCGATAGAACCTAAGTTATTTATGTCGAATCCTGCCTGCGGCCGGATTATGTATGTCGAACGCTAACCTAACCTACAAGAAAGACACAAGAAAACGTAAAAATACAATTAATATTTCAAAAATTGACACTCAGAACATTGAACGGTTCACAATCTGTCGACAGTTTGCAATTTCGCGAGTTAGATTATAATCTAACGGTTTTTACAATCTTATGCATTTCTATTTTCTATAAAAAAAGGAAGAGGGGATCGTGAAAAAAAAAATCAAATATGTCTCATCGTGGATTGTTCAAATGTTAAAATTATTTTTGTCCAGTTGAAGACAACGACAACGAGCGTTGTTAAATTTGGTTCAGTTAAAAAAATACGGTAAGTAGGTGTTTCTTTTTCGACCCGCACATTTTTATGGGTATCATACATAAAATTGTACTCGTATTTCAAAATGGCCTGGCCATTAACGGAGAGAACAAATATATTATGACCGCCGACCCACCTGATTTTACGGGATAAAACTGAACCGGTCACGTTTCTCCAAAGGGGTGAACTCGATCCTGAACAAATAGCTTTTTACACGCATCGCTGTATTGCGTAACCATAAATACTATAAACACATTGTAATGGATGTGTCTGAATGTAACTAATCTGAAAGTAGAATGGATTTTTCTGGGTCACACAGAATGTTTTTCGAAATGGTCTCGATATTAACGGGAAGCACAAAAGACATTACCTGGTAAAATATAGGGATACATTTGAACCAGTCACGTTCCTCTAAGTCGAACAGGGGGTGAACTCGATCCGAATAATATACGATTTTACACACTCAATCGTATTATTGAAAAAGCCTGAAAAGCCTGTGTATTACCTACTCTCGAGTAATTTATTAAGGAAAAATGCGGTCGCAAAATCTTTGTAAGTAGAGATTTTCATAGGTAAATACATATTATAATATTTCTGCGACTTTCTTGGTATTTGTTTGACTGAACGTACCATGATTTTTTTTTAATGAAGATACGTAAAACATAGAGATAGAAGAAACAAGAAAACTCTACCAACATCAGTTTGCTTGAATAGGTAGGTAACTCACAATTTTTGATACTAAAAATGTGTGGAATTATTTTTATACTTGTGCAATCGATGTAATAATATAATAATATCAACTTCATGAATTGGAACATGCGTTACGATAACCTACTGAAGTGAGAAGTCATATTAAACTGCTTAGTGATAGTAGCTTACATCCATTCATACTGATTTTGAGAACTGTACCTATTTAATTATATAAACAACTAGCGGATGCCCGCGACTTCGTCTGCGTGGTTTGAGGTTTTTTAGTTCCCGCGGGAACTCTTTAATTTTCCGGGATAAAAAGCCTATGTGCTATCTATCTCTGTTCCAAATTTCAACCAGATCCGTTCAGCCGTTGAGGCGTGATTGAGTAACAAACATCTATACATCCAGACATCCATACATCCATCCAAACTTTCTCATTTATAATTTATATAATATTATAGTAAGATACTTCTTAATGTAGATCTACTTACTAATAAAATGTAAAAAAATATGATATTATAAATACAAAAAGTAAGATGATGAAAAACAATAATTACTGTATTTCCCAGCAATAAAATTGGTTACGTGCTATCTACAGTTCCTAGTAGAATATTAAAACCAATCTGTTAGGTATATAATAATGACTAGGTGTCAAAATGCCCGTGGTTTTAACCTATTTTATAATAAGCGCAGGCTTCAATCAAATTAAATTAATTTGTGTGGATGGCTTTCACAAATTGAACTACAACTGCGGTAGGTGGCTACTTTTATAATTATAAAGCGTTTGGCAACGTATCGAAAATTGCAAATTTCGTGGTCGCCAGTAGAAAATGCGGCTTTCCCAAATTTTTAATCTGCATTTAACCGCTGTTATATATGTTTTAAATTTTTAATTAATTTATATATTAATTGAACGGAGGCCTTTTATGCATTTAACCTAAATTGTATTAAATATTTGAACAAAACCAGTAATTTCTAGTATAATAAGTAAGTAGTTGTTGCGAATAGGTAAGTATATAGTAATCTATTTACGGTTCCGAATGTATCCCATTAGTTTCATCTCATAAATCTTCAGCTTCAGGGACTCTTACTTTCAGGCCAAGTTGTAAATCTTCCACACATTCAGACTTTGGTACTTAATTTGGCAATAAGTAGTTAATAAAAGAACTTCAGTAGTAGGATGTATGGATGTTTGTCATCTGGCTGAAATTTGGCACTGAGATCGATTATAGTCTGGAATAGCACATAGGCTACTTTTTATCCAGGAAAATTGTAGAGCTCCCGCGGGAACCAAAAAAAACTCAAACCACGCAGGCGAAGTCGCGGGCATTCGCTAGTAAGAAATATTAATTTTATCTCTGCTTTTGACGTAACGAGACAAGTAATATGTGTAACCATGTGAGCTTCGGTCGGATAACGCGAGAAAATGGGTAGACATAATTTCACTCGTCGTGCGCACGCTATATCCCTGCTGGCGGTTCGTCCGTGAATGTGTATCTCTATTTAATAATCCCAGTGCATTTACCTCGTTCGCCGACAAAGATGTCATCAATATCGACGAGTATCCATCGGTCTAGGCTCAGGCTCAACTGACCGTGGCTGAGGTAGCTTAGTGCGTCCAGAAACAGCAGTCGATGCAGCCAGAACTGAAGCCCGGATCCGAACAGCAGTCGTTGGACGCCGTCCAAACGACCATGGTCTTGTACCACGGTCGCTAACGGGAGCCTCTCCTCTGTACAAGAAATTTATTGTTAGTTCACTTGCTATGATATAAATTTAAATCTCAGTACAACTACTATTACTAACTATTAAAATACAACTATTTTAATTCCGCCAGAATACTTTATTCTATGATTGAGCAAGCGAACGAATTCATACTTGTTCCAATAGCTTGAAATTTCACGAAAGACAATCTTAAACTTCATCTTATGATAGCATACCTATTACCTACCAAGCAAGACAAAAGAATTCTTGTTCGATAATTTTTCGATGGTGTTTTATCATTCGTTATGAATTCATTATGATTATTTTGGGTTTATTGTTTTGCTCTTACAGAGCCCAAATACACTACACTAGCGGCACGCTATGATGGCCGGTTTGACACATTACAATAGTGATGTGGAATGTCAATTTATTCTCGAACAAAAAACAATTAAGTTTTGTTTTTGTACCTGATTAAATAGGTTTAATAAAACAAAAATGTATATGTTTATTTAATTTATTTGAACGAACTGAATATTTGAACGAAAATGAATATACATACTTTATATGCACACAAGAAACATATGAATACAAAAGATACCAAAAAAGGTGCCACAAAAGGCCATAATTAATCAGATTCGTCCATACTACTATTTTCACTGTCGTCACTGCTATCATCACATACATTAATAATTATATGTTCGTTTTCTATAATATTATCTATTTTCACATCTCTTTCATAATCCTCCCTTATTAATTTAACAGTTCTATTCACAACCTTTTCCCAGTCTCCTTTAGTCACATGTTCACAAGCTTCTTCTAATAATTTTAGCATTTTTTTTGTGGTAAATGGGGGTTCTGTATTGTGTCTTGCAGCATATCCCTTAATTTGAGCCCACACCAACTCAATCGCATTATACTCACAATGGTAAGGCGGTAACCGTATAACTCTGTGCCCATGTTCTAATGCTATTTCGTCAATGACGTATCGGATCTTGGTTGGTTTGTTTTCTTTTAAAAGACGTACTAATTCCGCTTTTAACATATTCATGTTTGCATCTACGCCATTTTTACGAAGCCATGCGACGATATCAGCTTTCTTTTGGTATTGGGCAGGTGGCTTGTCAATTTGCATCGAGTGGTATGGGGCGTTGTCCATAATTATAATAGATGGTTCAGGGAGGCTACACAACATTGAGGTAAACCATTCAGTAAACTTTTCTCCATTCATGTCTTCATGATAGTCTCCAGTGGTTTTTGACGCAAAAGCCATGAGAGGAACCTTCGACAAACCCGTTGATGGTTCCGGCGTGACAAATTATAAGTCGCGATCCTTTTCCTACAGGAACTTTGGAAGTAGATGCTGCTGTGTCATCGTTCCAAGAACGGCCTACAGTATGGTTAGCATTAAGCCATGTTTCATCCAAGAACACAACATTTTGCCAATTTTTGATTTCTTTCACTTGCCGTAAAAAAGTATACCTTGCCATCGCTATATCAAATCTTTCCATCAATATTTTGCGTTTGTTACATTTTTTGTATCGAAATCCAATGGTCTTCAAAATCTTCGTTAAAGAACTTTCCCCACCGAAGAATAATCCAGCTTCCTTCAGTGAATGCACCAACTTTTTTCTTGTTGGATACTCCTTCTGTAAATAGTAGCCGTAAACATGTCTTCGGATAGCATCGGCATCAAAGCTATCGATGCCTACGACTGGTTTTGCTCGTTTTCTCTTTTTTGGTGTGTGAAGTTTATTTTCTTCTGTGCCAGTCTCGCCATATTTTTTTTTAGTTATCCGTCTAACAGTTCGTTGTCCAATATTAAGCGCATCAGCTACGCGTTCAACCACTGACGTTATAGGTAAAATTGGCCCTCCATTTTGAGCTTCACGATCGAAATAGTTACGAAGGCGTATTACGAACTCACGTGTCTGACTATTTAGAACAGTTCTCTGCGTACGTTCGGTCATATCGACGAAATCCACAACAAAGGGCTTGAACAGAGTCCAAATTAACGAGCAAGGGTCAACAGTAATGCAGTATCAATATTTGAAATCCAAAGCCAGGTCAAAACTATATCACAATCGCATTGCACTGACAGTTTATACTTTTCGAAGCAACGTCAATTCGAAACTGCTTTGTTTTGCATTGAGCATTGACGCGAGTTTGCCGGAGGTAGTAGTTGTGCTAGCCAGCGATCCTATGTGACGATCGTATTAGATTCCATTTTTAAAAATTTATTGATATTTTTTTGCGATTTCAGAGGTTTGTCCACATAGTGAAAATTGTTCATATTCACAAGTACATTCACCCCTTAAATGGTGCAAACTGATTTTTCTACACTTGTATACATTTAAGAAATCAATTTAATAAATAAATTTTGAGTCCTAAACCTAAAACTACATTCGATAAAATTTATGAATCTCTGCACATCACTATCGTCAATAAAGTAATACAATTATTTCCTTCAAAGTCGTTATCAATTAATACGGAACTTCATGAGAAACTACATTCGATAAAATTTATGAATCTCTGCACATCACTATCGTCAATAAAGTAATACAATTATTTCCTTCAAAGTCGTTATCAATTAATACGGAACTTCATGAGCGGACAAACGTCAAACCGGCCATCATAGCGTGCCGCTAGTTTAAAGAAAAAAAAAGAATTGGCAGTCATAGGGACTGCCGATAGAAGTGAAAACGAATATTCAATATTTTTTTAATTTAGTTAATTTTTTTTCTGATAAAACAAAATTATACCTATACATAATTCAAATATAAACCTTAAAACTAAATCATTTAAGTTTAATTACGAATGTACTATATTTATATTTAAGACCTTTTGTCTTCGTAACAACGCGAGGTGTTGGCCACGGTTACACAGCACTTATTAATATAAATCTTAAAACTAATGCATTAAGTTAAATTACGAATGTACTATATTATTATACTTAAGGCCTTTTGTCTTAAGAAGAACGGTATCGGTTTCGCGTATTCCACATTTTTACCCCCTACCAAAAAGTGCTTAACGCGCCTAAAGAAGTGTTCACTTCAAAAATTATAAGTGTGGCTTGTCCACACTTATAACTTTAGTTTGCCGGTTGTCATTTTATTATATTCTCTGCTTGGGATTATTCTTGAAGACGATGATGAAGAATAATTATGTCTAAGGAAAATTAATAACACCCTTTTATTGTTAGACCTTAGTATAGTAATATGATAACCATCGTACTAATATTATAAATGCGAAAGTGTGTTTGTTTGGTGGTTTGTCCTTCAATCACGCCGCAACGGAGCAACGATCGACGTGATTTTTGGCATGGGTATAGTTGAGGACCTGGAGAGTGACATAGAATACTTTTCATTCCCGAAAATTAAGGAGTTCCCGCGGGAATAAAAAAACTTAATCCACGTAGCCGAAGTCGCGGGCATCAGCTAGTATCAAGTAGATTAATATATAGTATGTATCTAGTTGTTTACTCTATAGTGTATAGATTTGTTTAATAGCTCAGTTTAAAAACCCTACATAGAAATCCCAAAATGCGGCGTTTGGTAAGAGCTCCGAGCGTAATTATTACTTTCAACAAAATCAACGGACTTGTTAGTACTCAGGAAGTCTCAAAAACGAGATGCTTAAAACGTTTCTGTTAGCAGAGCTTGTTTGCGGTTCACGGAACCGGCACAAAATACACCGACGTAGGAGTATAACAAAATCGACTAATTCTGGGAAGATATACATTTGAGAAATGGAGCATGTACCAGTTTGTAGCGATAATAGGCTTAAAGAGAAATGGAGCCCTTTTAGAGGGTCAACATTAATTAAGACGGTACACAATAAGTACTCAACTGCGCATCATTATAGTAATCACCTAGCGGTTTAAGTACGAAACCTATTTGAAGACGTACCGCCAAGCGATTTAGTACGAAGCCGCATAGAAATTAAGCAGAATACATGCATCCATCAGTCTACATCTTACATCCATCCAGCCTTTTGGAGAAAGCAGAATTAAAAAAAAAATATCTCTCATAGGGACTGCCGATAGAAGTGAAAACGAACGTTTTTTTAAATATTTTAATTTCTAAATATTTTAGTATTAAAATATTAAGGCATTAAACCTTAACATTAAGGCATTAAAGTTTAATTTCGAATGTAGTATATTTATGTTCGCGAGCATGTCGGTCTCGCGAGCATGTCGGTCACGCGAGCATGTCGGTCACGCGAACATGTCGGTCACGGTCACGCGAATCTACATTTTTACCCCCTACCAAAAAGTGCTCAACGCGCCTAAAGAAGTTTTCACTTCAAAAAGATAATAAAGAAACGAGATACACTTCAAATGTCTGACAATTTTCAGAGATGTTTACAGGACCAATGACTGTTGGTACAGACAGTTTGAATTTTTTAAAAATTTAAACAAGCGTGTGCAGCCTGCTTCCTAATTTAGTTTTAATTGTAAATATGGGGTTTTTTAATATCAAAATAAAACACACAATTTTTCGTTTGAAATACTTAAATAATAAACCAATTTATTCCACGTGGAAAATTATTCAAGCGTGTAATAAATACCCTACTTGTTACGTCAGGGGGACTTCCAACAAAAAACGTGTAGATCGACAAAGAAGGGATCGAGCGAAACCTTTACAAATAGCTACATGTGTACAGGTTGACCGTAATGTACCTGACATCAATAAAGAGTGTTGTTGTGCTGATATCGGCGTATAAATCATACATTTGTTGGATAGATCTAACATAGCAGGTTGGCCTTGGCAAGTTTACACATACAAACATGAAACAATGTTTTGATATATTGATTCTCATAGCCTAATAAAGATACTTGAAAAGACTCATGGACAAGATAATGTGAAGGGAGAAGACTGAGAGAGGCATTTGCACATATTTAACGACAGCGAGACTTGTCTCCCCTCCAAGCAGTCTCCCCTCCAAGCAAAGAACTGATATTATTGGGCTGGCTATCAATTTAAATAATTGACTTTCCAACATCAGGGCAAAGGCCTCGACGACAATATTTCTCACAATAACACTGTGATTGTTCTTTATAGTCAAGGGCAGATGATCGTAAACTCTGGCCTGTACCAAATACGTGAATAACTATCGTAGCTACTCTAAGTCTAATTCAGAAATTATTTTTTATAGGATCTCGGTTATGCTGTTTCAAAACTTATTTCTAACAGAATAAAGTTTACTCTCGCTCTTTTGACATGAATATATTTAATTCCAAGACCGGTCAAAGGTCCCCCTAATAGACGAACCGAGGCAAATTCATTTGACCCGTTAACAAAAGGATTGAGCCAATGTAGCTTTTATTAGAGAAATTGATTAGCGATAAGCCATAAAACCACTGGGATATTTTGACTCAAATTGTTGGAAGTTTGTAAGTATCGAGGACCTAATTAGGTAGACAAATGTGTTTGCTAAAATTAATTGGAATGTTGGCTAAACTTAATGGTATCCGTAAAAGGAATACGTCGGGATACGATCATTAAAACCAATTTGGGACTAAATCATTAAAATAAAACAGCCTGTTTTGTATTGAGACACGTTATAGAAAATCCTGTTCTTACTGAAGTCTCAAGGATAACCAAATCTGAACCCATACGAGCTTATAACTAGCCAGATAATCCATACTAATATTATAAATGCGAAAGTAACTCTGTCTGTCTTAATGTTACGCAATAACGCCTAAACTACTGAACCGATTTAAATGTAATTTGGTACAGAGTTAGTCTCGAGCTTGAGAAAGGACATAGGCTACTTTTAATCCCGGAAAATTCAAGAGTTCCTGCGGGAATAAAAAAAGTGTCTCTTCAACAGATTTTGTTGAAATTTGGTAAAGGTGTAGTTTGTATCCAGGGGAAGGACATAGGCATCTTTTTATCCCGGAAAATTCAAGAGTTCCCGCGGGAATAAAAAAAATGTCAGCAACAGATTTTGATGAAATTTGGTACAGGGGTAGTTTGTATCCAGGGGAAGGACATAGGCTATTATTGTATTATCCCGGAAAATTAAAGAGTTCCTGCGGAATCAAAAAACCGAAAATCCACGCGGGCGAAGTCGCGGGCATTCGCTAGTATACTCATACACTAATCGAAATGAATCAAAGAGCACGTAACCAAATCAAACAAAACAACCAATCTATATACTTCTATATGTATAGGCTCACTTCACCTCACTTTATGGCGCGAAACCGGTGGGCAAAACATAAAGCGACCCCATTAATGAGATTGCTTTGTTCCTAAAACATCACTTGCAAGCAGAGCAACGTCAATTTATTTAACTTATTCAAGAAATTAATACACAAAATAAAGGAGAACTTTTTGGTCGAAAAGTTCCCTGAAAGTCAAAAGCACTCCGCTTTAGACTTACAGGGTAATATTAATAAATCCATACTGATAATATAATGCGAAAGTGTATGTACGTCTGTTATCTCTTCACGGCCCATCTCACGCATATTAATGCGAAACAACGGTGGACTCGGGACTTTACAACTAGCGTGAATTACTTCAAACAATGACATACTACGACACTTTTAAAGGAGAAGGGGTTAATAGATAGACTCATAAAATCCATATCTACACTAATATTATAAAAGCGAAAGTGTGTCTGTCTGTCTGCTACGCTTTCACGGCCCATCCGTTACACCGATTTTGATGAAATTTGGTGCAGGGGTAGGTATCCCGGGGAAGGACATAATATAGGCTAGGCCGGAAAATTAAGGAGTCACCCGCGGGAATTAAAAAAAACTTAATCCACGCGGACGAAGTCGCGGGCATGATCTAGTGACTAAATAAAGAAAAGACTAAAGAATCTGAAGGAACTAGGAGTTTAATTCGCTATAGTCCACGACAATATCTATGTGGTACAGTGTGTATTTTACAGTTAAGGCCCGCGAAATTCACCACACGACAGAAATCTTCCAAATTATTCTCAATGTATAGTACGCGCGCGAGTTGAATGCAGTCGGGGCCTGAGGTGACACATATATGAGCTCTGCATTCAACTCGCGCGCGAACTATACGTTTCACTCCGATACCGGAGCATCTTCAGATATTGACGCGACAATGTACGATTGTAAAAACATAAATTTACCTATTGTCGCAGATTATAGCGAATTAATCTTCTAGTTCCTTCATTATCATGGATTTCCGCAAAATAATGACTGCTTCTATCTAATACTAATGAATCTACTTAATAGATATGTAGGAAGGTAATTTACTTTCATAGGCATAGATGTATACGATTGTAAAAATATAAATTTACCTATTGTCGCAGATTATTGCGAATTAATCTTCATTATCATGGATTTCCTCAAAATAATTACTGCTTCTATCCAATACTAATGAATCTACTTAATAGATATGTAGGAAGGTAATTTACTTTCATAGGCATAGATGTAAAAATATAAATTTACCTATTGTCGCAGATTATTGCGAATTAATCTTCATTATCATGGATTTCCGCAAAATAATGACTGCTTCTATCCAATACTAATGAATCTACTTAATAGATATGTAGGAAGGTAAATTACTTTCATAGGCATAGGTTTCGCGGGTCATTAGCGCAGGCCTAATGGCGCCAAGGATTCGTATTCATATCGTGTAACACGCGCGCCGAAATTCCAGTGATGTCATCGAATTCGATATCATACGGCTACTGTTGTATCGCACGTAACCCGTTCCGTGCCATACATTTTTATTTTCGGCTATGATAACGTATTTCACGCATGCATTGGTGGAGGAAGAAAACGTTTTCGTTACGTGATTCGGGGACAAATTCGTACGATAAATCAGTTCAAAAATTCTCGTAAACTATAAAACGTCTACATTTCAGACTGTAATGATATTTATTTAGGTTTCAATGCTATTATGTAACTGGCATAACATTTGCGTAATGGTACGCTATTGCTAAATTTTATTGCAAATTAGGTAAATGGCTATTTCAATAAATTTTGTAGTTTGTATAGAGGTAAATATGTAGATTATACCTAAGTTGTTGCGTATCGTGCTTTGGTACAGATAATTTAAATGCGAAAAGTTGAAAATTTTCAGTAAGTTAGTAGCTTAAAAATACCGTTATTGTGTAAGTTAATTCTGATCATCGACACGTAAGTAGGTACTAGGTAGGTAGCAAATATCGATGTTCAATAAATTACAATTTATTATAATTTATATTTGATAAGGTTCTAGGAGTTTCAAAATAATTGAGAAGGATTTCCCTGTATTCAACATCTAACAGAACCGAAAGTTATATTAATTAACAACGGGATGGAAATATTAAAATACTAACTAGGTAGGGTACTTACTACTAACAACTACGACGTCGTTACTCATCGTCGCGTCGTAAAGTAGTTAGTATTAGAAGTAAAAATTCGGACATTACATGCAATGCCATCTATTGCAAGACGTAGGTAATATCAGAATTTCAGAAAACTTCATACAAGTGCCAAAACCACCAAGTCTCAACTCAATCGCGTGGAGGATGCGCAAACTCAAACAAGCATTAATTTTTATCACTATCCATACCTAATATTATAAATGAGAAATATTTGTTGCTCTAACCGTCAATCGAACCACAATGTAGCCGTTATTTTTTGCTGTGTATTCAAAAAAGGTTCAGAGAACTATGCTCGGAGTGACCCTACGTGATTAATCAATTGGGATTGTTAAAAGAGAACCCAAATCCACGCGGTCGAAGTTGTGGGCACAATCTTGTAAAGGTAAGAGACGATTGAGGGTATAATCACCATTGACGCCATAATCTGTCTGCCTCAGCGCCCACGCGACCGGCTCGTACGTGGAAGAGTTAGCCCTGAAGACAGTCCAGTGTTCCCCAGGCAGTGGGCCCCAGGCCGTCTCACCAGCTCGAGCCAACCGCAGCACGGGCGAAGCAGGATTCAATGCAGCGTCCTAAACGGAAAATTGTAACATTTAGGTCGGCCTCATTTTTTAATGTCGTTACCAGCCACAATGCCTTTTTTTTCTCTATTTACATCGCGTATTCGTATCGTTTTTTAGAAAACGCTCAGCTCATTAAAAATTCACTTTTTTCGTTAGTAAAACATAACTAATCTGGAAAAATAAACCAACGCTATTAAATTCAAATATGTATGTTCAATTTTAGTACACACACATAACTAGATAATAAGTACTTTATTTTATTAATCTTTCCAGATTTTGGGAACTAATCTGTTCGTTAAGTTAGTACCTATAACCGTTCTGAAGACACGGTAATTTAAGACGCCTCACAACAATATCTAGTAACCAGATAACATTAAAGAGCCATGAATATAAAATAGATCCTAATCCTCAATTCGCAGACGACTATTACTCATAATACAGCGATAAAACGTGAGATTTATAGCTACAACGATATTATATTATAGGTAATTTCAGTCTGGAAACGGAGGGTGATGTTGTGGGCGACAATATGCCACACAATAAATTTCAATTTACCTTAAGCCGTAGATTGGTATGCATGAAGAGTGGGAATCCTTTCAGTTGAGCGCCAACAAGACTCTCCTCGCCTGGTGTTGCAAAGCCGACGACCCCTACTGAATATTCTCGACAGTATTTGTCGAGAAGCTCTCGATTCCACTTGTCCATATTGGCGTATTTCGACAGCGATTCAAACACGATTACACCGTAACGCCCCTTGTCCAAGGTGGTAAGTACTGGCAAGCTTTTGCCCGCTACTTCTACCTTGTACCTGTGAACAAGAACTTTACTGTAAAAATATTTTAAGTAATACCTGAACTCATTAAGTAATTTCTTCGAAATTACGGGATACCGCTATTAGTTTTTTAAGCAGAGTAAAAAAATAACAACGTAGTAACAATACAAAGCTCAAATTGAAGCTATATGTACTTGATTTTATCTCTGTATTGCTTTGCTTCAAATGAGCTCATTAAATAACTAGTTATAGCTGGCGCCAATCATTTAGTCGCGTGCTGTCGTTATTTTAGTTCCCATTCATATTTGGCAACTGTCAAGCGGCTTCCTAAAATAGATCTAAACTGTTTAATTAATATCTATTACGGATAGAGAACTTAAAGGCAATTGTATTAAATTAATTAATTTTTAACTTTTTAGAGTCAGGATTGAGTATTTGGAGTCAGAATTTTTTATGGGACCACCTCGAGAGCTTCCTTCTAAGGACTGAATAAAAAATGTTTCGAACCGGTTAAAAAACCACGGAGATATACACCGACATACATTTAAAAAAAATTGAGAACCTCTTCCTTTTTTGGAAGTCGGTTAAAAACTAGTTACACTTGTAAGAGTCTATAAAATAATTGTATTTCTTAATTAATAAATTCTTTATTGTTTCCAGTTTTGTAGTTGCTCGTATTTTTAAATTTTCCAGTTTTCTTTTTGTCCCTTTGTACTGGTACTGCAACCGATAGACGACCTGAACAAAGGAAGACGATTCTTTTTGTTATTCTGTTTCTGCAATTAGTAATAACTCAAAGACTATTCAATTACTTGCAGACGTTTTCCTTTGCAATGTTATTTAAATTTATTGCTAATTTAGATTTTTGCAATGATGACAAACTAAATATTCTATTCTCCAAGTTTTTTTTGAGGAATTCTGACCGAAGGAATGATATTCGAGGACCCTGAAAAATACGTTACGTATTTATTTTTCAGTGTCTTTGAATATTACAAGGTAAGTAAGTAGTCTGAATAAATAAAAGGAAAAGGTGAACGACAGGTTTTTTTCAATATTAGACCCCGGAATGGGTAAAATAGGGGGTTGAAATTTGTATGAACCTTAAACTTAACGAAAGCGAAGCCGCGGGCAATAATCAGTTTTGTGATATGATCACATATTAAACCCCCTTAGGGTTTTAATATTCAAAAATCACAAAAGTCCTTTCTTAGTCCTTTCTTAATGCCTAGTGTAGTGATGTATGCCAAATTTCAGCTCGATCCGTCCCGTAGCTTGACCTGTGCATTGATAGATCAGTCAGACAGTCACCTCTTATATTATATTTAGAAGATATTACGTTTTTGTTCAACGGATGGGCTGATTCCTTTTGCAAAGTAGGTTTTTTCTAGATGTTGAGATTAGATTGGACCTAAAATACCGAAACGAGCTAAACACAATCTTGTTGTTTATAATTTTACATTTCCATTTCTTAATTATTAGCAATCAAATTAAAATGAACATTATCATGAAATACTGCGACAGTTTTCAATTATAAAGGTATTTTAATCAAAGGAATACTTCCTCTCCGACCCTCGTCAAGGTTGTGCAACTTAAATACATAATAGGTAAATTACTCTTGTAGCATTGCAATGAGTCAATATTTCTAAAATGGTAAAGTAAAACAGTTCGAACCACTGCAAGACGGTTTTCAATTTTAGTTCAATAGAGGCAATTTAACCAATACAGATAATAGCTGACAACCCTGTAAAGGTTTTCAAATGTTGAAAGCTTAACTATATACAAAACGTAGGGTTGCCCTCCTAGGCAATTAAATAATCTATACTTTATACTTTACTTAATATTATAAATGCGAAAGTTTGGATGGATGTATGGATGTCTGGATGTCTGGATGTCTGGATGTCTGGATGTATGGATGTCTGGATATGTGGATGGATGGATGTTTGTTACTCAATCACGCCCCAACGGCACAGAGATAGATTATAGTCTGGAATAGCACATAGGCTACTTTTTATCCCAATTAATTAAAGAGTTCCTGAGGGAACCAAAAAACCTCAAACTACGCAGACGAAGTCACGGGCATTCGCTAGTGTTACATAAAGTTTAAAACAATATATCGTAAAATCACTGACGACTTTAAGAAGATGACGGACATTGTGATTGGATGGATATAGAAGGCGGACGACCGTGATTGGTAGCGCACTCATGGAAAGTTGTGTATGCTTGTCTCTCAACGATTCTAAAAAATTTAATTCTGCGTCAACTTGGCATGACTACTTGGAATATTCTTTACTCTTTAGCTTGTTGACAGCCCTTGCGACCCCCAACAGGTAGAGAAATGAAGCGAAATATTGAAAAAGCTACCGTTCATTTTGCTCGAGTTGCGGCTCGTTTCAATTTGGCAGTCCGAGTGCACACGGACCGAGGCACCGGCGGATGGCAACTTGCAAATAGCACTTGCCTACCCTTGCCGGTTCGCCTTTTCCATTATGTATACCTAATACCTACCAACTCGGAGGACTCGTTGCAACTTTGGGATCGTACGTTGGCAACGTTACTGAACGGTACCGCGAAGCGATATTTGCTATTCAGAATGTTGAGAGCTTAACATTCTTGAGTAAGTAATCTTCTAAGAGTAAGTAGGAGAATGTCGTATAGAAGTATGAAAATAAACGCAATATCGTATTTTATTTGTTTTGTACTTATTGCTTACGGATACGAATTTAACAGTACATTAATAAAAATTGTAATCGCAACTAAGATGTTATGTCTTCGTTTTGAATATAACTATACATATGTAGGTATCTATATCTATATATCTAAATGCGAAGGTTTGGATGTATGTATGGATGTTTGTTACTCAATCACGCTCAAACGGCTGAACCGATCTGGCTGAAATTTGGCACAGAGATAGATTGTAGTCTGAAATAGCACATAGGCTACTTTTTATTCCAGAAAATTAAAGAGTTCCCGCGGGAACCAAAAAACCTCAAACCATGCAGACGAAGTCGCGGGCATTCGCTAGTAATTGATAAAGATAAACACGTGAGCTTTTCTAATTAAGTACATCCCATAATTATTGATCATGAAAGTTTATAGGTAATGGATTGTAGTGTAGTCTATTGATTTCCCGACGAAGAACTTTAATATGGGAGTTCAAATACCTGCCGGTATACGAGTAAGTTTCTCTAATTACCATAACCTAAGTAACATTATAAGGTAACAAGATACGATTTAATGTCAGTGATACCAACCGCAGCAACTTTGTAAACATGTATCATTGAATCTATGACCTCTGACGCAACAGGCGTATACTCTTAGCTCAGCGACTCGGCTTTAGACTATCGTCGTAACCGGAGCTAACATGTTTTAATTACCTTAATTAGCGTGCTGTTGTTACACAAAATGGCGTTTCACTTTAAATTAGAGTACGCGAAACGGTCCAATTTGAGCGTGAACCGAAAGCAACGAGGGCTTAATTCGTGATAAGGGAACGAGTTGAATAGCAGGGAAGGAGAGTACCGCGATTAGGGACCCACGATCCCAGAGATAATAGAAGTTATCATTGAGAGAGGGCGCCTCATGTCGCTTGTATCTAAAGCCGGCTGCATGTTTTCACCTTACCGCTTTCTGTGTAACCAACTTTTTGTACAACATAGTTAGCAAAGAAAAAAGACCCAAATGCAGGAAGAATACGTTGCCAATGAAAAGACATTTAATAATAATGTGTAGTAAAATAGAGCTGTTTATGCTCAATACGTAGGCGGGTAGTGTTATAACGTGGAAAGTGGGAGTACGATATATATTTTTACTCAGTGGTCAAAATATAAGAACGCCCGCGCCGCGGTCGAGACCCTTTCTAATGGCGGTAGCGAAATGGTTCGATTTGGCGAACTAACGACCGCACAACTACCTAAATACTTTCAACATACATACTTTAATCTTAGTATCTAATTACTTACCCAGTTATTTGTTTGGTTTAAAAGGGCATAAGAGTTACCAAGTAACTATATTCCAACTAACGATATATTTTGAAGTAACGTTTATTCAATTTAGGTACACTATAGGTGCACATATCGACGTCCATTACTTACATATAAAACGTGATGGTGATAATCAGTTACGGTATCTTAAAACTAAAGCTACGAGGGTTCCAAACGCGCCCTGGTCTGAGAAGAGCCCACAACAAACTCAGCCGGGTTTTTTTTCATTATCACCATCTGACAAGTCATCTGAACTAAGGAACTATCAGAGCCATTAGAGCTAATTATTGCCAAGCCTCCTTGTCATTTAAGTAATCTTTTACATGGTAATAAGACCTTTCTAAGTATGATGAGATTTTACATTTTTTACTCATCAATCAAAATCATACCTATTATCAAAGTTAAGCGACGATTACAAAAAGTAGTAAAAATATTTAATGGGGGCCCATCGCTTGGTACCAATACCGACCCCAACTCAGAAACAATCGTAAAACCAGTAGACGGCTATTATGGAAATGTGAGACGTAAAATTTTCCTTTTCCAGATCAGTCTTGAAACAAATCATGCATTCCTGCCACCTTTTATAGGGTAAGTTTTTAGGTAATAAATTTCCTTTCCACTAGGTAATTAATTACTTAAAAGATTTTGCTAATCGATAAAGAGGTGGAGGTATCTTAGGTGAAAAAGCGACTGCCTGCGTCTTCTCTCCCGTTGAAATTTCGAAAAATCTAGTCTTATTCCTTTTCTACATTATCCATGCTAATCCGTACTTTTACTAACATTATAAATGCGAAAGTGTCTGTCTGCTACGCTTTCACGGCACACTTGTTCAACCGATTTTGATGAAATTTGGCACAGGTTTGTGTCCCGGGAAAGGATATAGGCTACTTTTAATCCCGGGAAATTTAAGAGTTCCCGTGGGAATAAAAAAACCATCAATCCACGCGGAAAAGTCGCGGGCATCGTCTAGTCTATGGCAAATTTTAGGGCTTTTATTGGGCGTTGATTAGTCAGTGAATGAGTGAGCAGGTGTTCTTTTAGGAGACTTTTCTTTTTCTTTTTATTAACGATTAATGATTATGTATTTGAATAATGATTATGTATTTGACGACCTCCATGGCTTAGTGTTGAGCGCTGTTGCTTTAACGTGCGGAGGTCCCGGGTTCGATCCCCAGGGCAGGGTGGCAGGGTTTGGAAATTTTTAATTTCTAAATTTCCCGGGTCTGGTCTGGTGGGAGGCTCCGGCCGTGACTAGTTACCACCCTACCGGTAGAGACGTGCCGCTAAGCGATTTAGCGTTCCGGTACGATGCCGCGTAGAAACCGAAAAAGGGTATGGCCTATGGGTTTAAAATAACTGCCATGCCCCTAACAAGTTAGCCCGCTACCACCTTAGACTGCATCATCACTTACCATCAAGTGAGACCACAGTCAAGGGCTAACTTGTAGTGGATAAAATAAAACTATTAAGTAAAATATGATTAAACTACTACTACAGTATTATATTTTGTAGAATTTAAATGTTATTACTTAATAATGATATAGGGGACGGACTGAAATGTGGAAGTCTTGGGTTAAAATACCATCCGGTGTACTTTTGTCGTAGCTTGTATCTGTCACCGTGAGATTGTAAAAACCGTTAGATTATAATCTATCTCGCGAAATTGTAAACTGTCGACAGATTATGAACCGTTCAATGTTCTGAGTGTCAATTTTTGAAATAATAATTGGATTTCGTTGTAGGTTAGGTTAGGGTTCGACATATATAATCAGGTAGGGCACTTAGGTTCTATCCGGTTAATATACCTAACAGATTACAATCTACCGAAAAAATTGTAATCTATCGATAGTTTGCAATTTCGCGAGTTAGATTATAATCTAACGGTTTTTACAATCTTACGCTGACATATCTACTCCTAGCACAAGCTTCTCATAATTAAGCGTATGAGGGGAGAGGGGAAGGGTGAATGTTGCACTTCTGAAGTTGTAGTATTCCTTAACTTTAGCACTACGCCTTTACTTTATGACTTATGAGGTAGAGCAAGCTTTAATTCCAAATTGTACAGTCACGTGTAATGAAAGTATGTAATTTTAAAGCATAATCGTGATACAGTTGTTTCTTGTTTTACTATGCCATTTAAGTATATCTTGAAGTCGTATTCTAGCCTATATCATAGGTGGGATGAGGCGTTGAGATGAGGACGAGGCGCGATACCGTTCCTAATGAAACTACTAAACAAAACCACAACGACTTCCGAGAGACTGAGCGAGAACTTAAGTGCCGTCTTATAATAATTCTCCTAACATTAAGGAACGCAGCTTGTAGTCAACGATCGCAATAATAAGAACGCACCGAACTTAACGAATTTAGATTTATCCAGTATGGCTAGCATGCGCATTACGAGTAAAATTATGTCTACCCGTTGTCTCTATCTGTCTACCGAAGCTAACATGGTTACTTGTCCCGTCACGTCAAAAGTAGAGATAAAAGTAATATTCCTTATCTGTTCAATTTTTCTCTACGAACCTTTACATGTCGCCTATTTTTTTCTTGTAATATACCGTATTTTGTGCATATTAGGGTAAATGAAAAATTTGCCGGCAAAGACAACATCTCTCTCTGTCTTGTCGCGAGATAATCTCATTGTGCGCATGCTAAGCACACAGAAGGTATTTTGCTGTACAACACTGACGGTAAATAACTACAATGTTTTTTCCGAAAACCGTACATGCAGATTGATACTATCATTAAACCCTTTTTATGCCAGACATGAGCAGATGCTTAGCATTTCCGCGAATCTCAGCATGATTTGAAGGATGACCGTCTAGCTTGTAATCATCATAAAGGTCCACTTTGTCATGATGGGGTCCGAGCCCTCACATTACACGGAGGAAAAAGTTATAGTTGACATTGTACAAGGTGATTCGGTCACATCACATGTGGGGACTGGGGATACATCATTGGAATGTTTTGCATTTATTAATCGCCTTCTTTCGTCATATGAGGATCACCGTGTGGTTGACATTATGTTGGAAGCTTATCTCAAAAACATGCGGATTGCGGCGCTAGTTGTTAGTATACACACCTTTCTTGGGATGCAATCGGACATATTATGGTCTCGACGAAAACTTACCTTGAAAATGCCTGCACACAAAAGAAAATTTTACCAAAATTCTTTTACTGTACAGGCAATTGAAGTTTGGAATACACTTCCACTTACTATTATATGTAGTACTAGCGTATGAGGTTTTTTGGTTCCCGCGGGAACTCTATAAAAAGTAGCCTATGCTATTCCAGACTATAAACTATCTCTGTACCAAATTTCAGCCAGATCCGTTCAGCCGTTGGGGCGTGATTAAGTAACAAACATCCATACATCCATTCAAACGTTCGCATTTATAATATTAGTAAGATTAGTAAGATTGTATTTGTGTATTGTTGTTTATGTATTGATATGTAATCTTTCGTATGTCGATTTATGATAATTTGAACCACATGCTTTTATTTTCCTTCTCCTAATCTTAAGGTTGCCTGGAAGAAATGGCTATTTAGCCATAAGGCCGCCTTTTGTATCTATTTTTTTGTGTTATTTCATGTTTTTATTGTTTTTGTTCTCTTATGTGGTACAAATAAAGTGTTTAATAATAATAAATAGCGTAGTTTGTACGTAATGTAATTTAATAATTAGGTCGCATCATGTGTGTGGAATCGGCACGACTGCTTCCAAATTAATAACGAAGGAATGTTACACCTGACATAATAATATAATGCTGTATATAGCAAGGTGTATAGGTTCGTTAACCTCAAATTGGTTCATTTCAGTGTTGATGAATAGGTAATTTAATTAGCATATTAAACACGTAATTATTTATTCATGCGCCTAATCATAATTCCACCTTACACTCGTACATCTGTTCAAACAGGTTCAATAAATTTGATAAGGTACCTGTGTTTCTAAATAATTTACTTAAAATATGGGAGAGAGTTTGGGATCTAAGTAGGTACATCAGAACGTGCATAATCTTAACCTACTGTAAATTGAAATGAATGTAGGTGTACTGAATGTATGTGTTATTAGGTATCATAAATAGAATATGTCCAAGTAGCTTCGTCCGCGTGGATTGGGCTTTTTTGGTTCCCACGGGAACTTTTTCCAGACTATAATTTATCTCAAATCCGTTCAGCCGTTCTGGGGTGATTGACATCCATCCATCGTAAAAAACATCCATCCATCCATCCATTTATAATATACCTAAGTATAGTACAATATAAGTATAGATTCTTACACATAGTGGAGGACACTTGACTCTGGACCGTGGAGGGCTACCTAACTATGTATTTCTCGGGCTGCCAAATTATTTAAAAGTACTCAATGCTGATCTCTGTAACCCTATGGGTATGTAGGTTTTTCTATAAAAGAGTCATAAACTCCTTGGATAAAGCAATTCGATATGGCACACGTGACCTTTCAAACCTTCCCTCCCGTACCTTTCATATTTAAGTGACGAAGACAAATCGATAGGCACCCCCATTTGGCGAAATTGATGTAGAGTTTGATGTAGAGTACCTACACACTAAATCTGAAGCCTCCAGATCACGTTGACACAACGTGTTTGACAGGAGCGGGCCAAATTGTAAGTGTGGACGCTTGTTTTTATACGACTGCCTGAAAAAAGGAGTAATTGTTTTCAGGGTTCATGTATGTATGTATTTATGTATGTGAGTTTGTATATTCCATCATAACTTCTATACGCCTGGACCGATTTTGATAAATGAGGTATCGTTAGAATCCCTAACTTATTCCGGGTGACATAGGCTAGTAAATTTATTTAAAAAATTGATGGGGTGACCATGGTCCCGCATTAAAGATTAAATTTGAAAAAAAATATCCGAAAATAAGATTAACTATATAATCATCATCTAGAAAATGATGAGTAGATTCCAAAAATGTATAACACTTTAGTTAAATATCCAGTGATTCACAAAAAAATGTGAATAAGATTCTAATTTAACTTGATTAATTTAGATTTTTAACTTTTTATTTCGTTTTTTTCGGCAAGGCAGTCGTGTTTTTTATTTTTTTTTAATTACTTGTTAAACTGCCTAAAGATTCTAGCCGTGTGCATGTGAAATTGTAAGCCAATAACTGGCAAGCTGGCCAGCGCTGGCCACAGTCCACACACAGCTAATATAGATACTCGAAACGTTATGACTATTTAAATAGATTGAAACAGAATTTTGGAGCAAATTAATATGACGAACTAAACCCTATCCTAAGGTTTTTAGTTATCATATAAGTAGTGTGTTAGTCTAGCATTGCGAACGCACGTCAAGCAATAATAGTAGATTATACACCAAGGGGATAAAGCACTGTTTTATGTCACGGGCGCTACATTGAATCCTGAACGTAACGAAGGACTCCAAACTAACTCCCGAGCGCAGCGAGGGTGTTATAAGTTAATTCCCGACCAAAGGGAGGGAATTAAGATTGAGTCCTGAGTGCAGTGAGGGATTCAAGCGCCCAAGAAAAAAACTGCTTTATCCCGGTGGTGTATACTCTACTTTATACTTCTACCATAACAGTAAAACAAACTGTAACGGTTAGATATTTATTGCAAATCATAGTAAATAGGATACATAGGTCTAGTAAATAATAAAAAGAAAAGACAAATTAAACTTTTCATTTCAAACTTTTTGCTTTTCATGCTGCCAGTGTTTATGCAGGTACACATACTCCTTGGTTTAAAAACTTTTATGTCAAATGGTACGATCGTTTAGTCGACCAGTCTGGAGCCTAGACTCTGTTGTGCATATTTACAGTATGGGGTTGGTCAACTAGTAGGGCGATCGATGGACTAGATTACGGCCCTAGGGCATGAAGACTGACTTTGGACCCGCAAAAGTATGATTAAAACAGTAGTAAAGGTATGGTAGAAGTATAAACAATATTTTCATCATCCCTATTCGAAAAACGAATATTGGCTTCAGAGGATAGCGGGAGCAAAATGTAATTTTTAGGCCCATGGGACTTTTCATTTCTCTGTTCTGATTGGTCCGCGTTCGTGCTTCTGATTGTTGCTTAAACGTATACGTAATGTCCATACATAGTACGTTGATACTCCTAGATTTTTTTCATACGTAATGATGAAAAATAGTGTGTGTCACTCGGGGCCAAATTTTTTGTTCTCGGGCGGCGTATATTGAATTCCTCGCTACGCTCAGGGTTCTACTTTAGAATTCTTCACTTCGCTCTTAATTCAAAATCGCCCTCGGGGAACAAAAATTTTCTTTGGCCCCATATAACAAATAACTATTTTTGCATTCCCAAGTCTAAGCCCATATCTTGCCTAAGGACATTTAATCAACTTAATTAAATTTTTCATGCTGTCATTTTTTGTTTTAAACATGATGCGTTTCTAAGAAAGTGACATTACAAAATTTTACATCATTATAAAAGGCCTTATGCAAGTTGGCCTCAACAACCAAATCTGACTCAAATTAAATTACTACAAAACAACTACAATCTACAACAGCTTCTTGAGCTTGACGAGTTCCGGTTTATCAATCTATTTAAAAGGCGAAATGAAAAAAATAAGTTTCCAGTGAAAACCCATATTAGCTAGCAACGTTTTAAAATACAACACGTCAACTGGCAACTAAAATGAGGTTAATCATTAGGGTAATTGAGCGTGCGCCGGCGGGGTTGAGTCTGACCCCTTCACGTTAATTGGCAAAATTACACCCTAACTGCGTTTGATTCACGTTTTATTAATCTATTTACAGTTACCAAGTTACGAATTTCAATAAAATCTAGTAAGTGATAGACTTCAGCGGAAGCGGAACTAGCATAATCGACGCGAAAATAATGCACGCGAGTCGTCGATTTTACATAAAATTGACAACTTTGTACAAATTGTAGCGCGCAATCGCCATTCAAGAACACGTCTTCCCCAGCAACTGGCTTAACATGCCATTGTGATTTCTCTTTGTTTATTGAATTGAAAACTTCTTTAGCCGCGTTGAGCACTTTTTGGTAGGGGATAAACTTGTGGATTCGCGTCACCGACGTGCTCCGCGTCGACATGCTCGCGTTGTTACGAAGACTTAAATATAAATATACTTCATTCGTAATTAAACTTTAATACCTTAGTTTTAAGTAAATATTATTTAAATATTCTTTTTCACTTCTATTGGCAGTCCCTTTGACTGCCATTTCTTTTTGAGTGTCCAATACCTTTATAAAATTCTTAGCTCTAGTGAAAGCCAATCGTAGTCAGGTTCTGCATAGGATAATTACATCGCACTGTTAATTTTGTATAAAATTTACTGTCTTCTAAAGTGGCTGGAAGATAAACTGCCCACTGTCCCTGTGCCACTTCAGCTTACTCTAACCCTTTGGGCGATGTCGATTACCTATTAAAATCCCAAAACGCTTTTTAAAAGGCAATCGTAAACTAGAGTCTGGAAAGTGGAAACCCCTAATAGGAGGTTGATCATTAACGCAATTGGGCGTGCGCCGCCGGGGGACAGTGTGACCCTCCCAGCACGTTAATTCGTAAAATTACCTCCACGAACTGAGGCGGGCTTCCCGTTTTATCTTTTGGAGGACGAACTCGGAATATGACATGGAAATTGTCAATTTACTACGCCACTATTTCATTTTACTGGCGGTATAGAACGGATAAAGCCTCGATAAAGCCGGCCCGCTGACCTTTGCTGATGTGATTTTCATGCAAAAACATAAAATCTACATAATATTATTTCTTAGGCGACGACATCTTCTGCGGGAAGTTTAATATAAATACGACTTCATATTTAGTGTGGCCTAGGGTTACATAGTTAGCCCATATTTACTAGATGCTGGATAAATTATAAAACAATAACATTTTTTTAATTAAAAAAATCTATTGTTCCCCAAATACGGAATAACTCTGAGTCGAAGCTCATAACTTAAGTGTTTGCAGTAAAGTATGATAATATAAAAATTAAATTCTTTGCCTCATATATTTATTTTTAATTACTTAAATCAGGTATAACTTGAAGAGAAAAATATTGGAATAAAGTACGATGAAGGTTGTCAACATAACAGTTCAATTCAAACACAAAGAAAAACTGCAGCGTTCATGCAAGCAAAACTTTCAGTAAAGTTGTCGTCTATCGACTTGGCCCGCTGTGCAAAAAACCTCACAAGTCACAAGGAACTAATTCCTAGCCCGTCAAACATTTCATAAACATGCGCAGTCTCGGCGTCTGTTCACTCAAACTGGCGTGGTACCGATTTTTACAGTACGTTTGAGTGACGGGAATATAGTAGGTACTTAGAAAGTGCAAAGAGCCGCGAACATCAAATTGTAATTGACGATTGCTATTCGTTTCGAATACTCGATTCAAGGCAATTTGATCTCGATTGATGGCAATCTTCATTGAGACAGACAGTATTGATGATTCAGTATGCCATTGACTATTGCTTTGGTCAATCGTTTACAGATTCGCGAGATTCCCTTGCATTTACAGAGGATAGCAAGTGACTCTTTGAAGGTATCTGGCAATAGCCAATAGTGCATGAGTGTCCAATCACCACTATCGCAGCAAAAATACCATATATACAGCCACTCACAACAATTGAGATTGGAGCAATTTCTTATTTTTCTACATGCCAATTGCCAACAGCAACTGAGGTCAAACACATTGTACACTTCGATTGAACCTAAATTATTTGCAATGGTCAATATGGTAACACATTGGTAATTGTGATTGAGCGACTCACGGCCTCTTGAGCACTCTACTACCACAGGACCACAGAATACTATTTAACGACCGAGCTATTTTCCGTTATCAGTAGAAGACTTTTACCCCTTGTAGACAGCTAAGTACCAGAATATAAATTATAGTTGTGGCTGCAAAATCTAAAACATTATTGACTTGCTACCGTTTTGAAGTAAAACAAGAATTTTAAAACATGACTAAAGCAAATAATAATTTAATTTGCAATCATAATACCTACCTTTTACACTCAAGATTACTAGAATAACAAGGCCTTTTCCTTTTTTAACATTTGTTTATACGAGTTTTACGAAAAAACATCACCTAATTAATTTTTTAATATACTATATTACATTTCATACAGAACACAAAATAAACAATCCTATTCTAACGTTCGTTTTTAACTCTGTAGCCCAAAGCTAAAGCTTTTAATTGGAGTACATTTTTAAATCTTTTTGTTTCGCTGGACCGGTTTGTTGATGTTTGCAGACTAGTTATAAATCATTTAATAAAAATTCTCCAACACGATTATTTTATTACATAAAAGGTTGGAGCCTTCTTTTAAGAGTAATATTACCCCTGTGGCAGAAGAAATGTAGCAGTATGTAATAGTGAAGTACTTTGTGCCAAATGAGAACTGGTAATTTATTCTGCTAGATTTGAGCAGTCTGACTTGAGGCAATCTGAGGCAGGTTGAGGATGCGTCTCTATTTTTGCACACCGTCTCTTACTGTGTCTTATCTTTGTAATTTTTGTACACTGTCTGTGACGAAAGATTTTGTTCGGTAAAGTTTATATATAAGTATAAATACTCATATCGTATGACCCAAAATTTTGCAAAATAAATGATTTATTATTATGATTATATTATTAACTGCCTCTTTTTAATGCGAATCTAAAGCGTGTTAGTGAAAGCCAGATTAATATTACTATATTAATTATAAACTCTCTTATTAACTCGATGGATATAAGAATAGATAAATCACCGCGTCGAAAAATTATTAGCAATCCATCACTTACGCAGGCGAAAATACTCAGCTTACAGCACCGACGCAATGTCGCCTGATTATTATAGGTATTCTATCGGATATATAATTTCGAGTGTCAGGAACTTCACAACAATTCCAACGTCCATGCTTCCTGTCACGTATAACTCAAAAGTACCTTGTAGTAAATTAAAAAAGCCATCTTCAAGGTAAGCCCTCTAAAACGAAGACCTCCATTATTTGGTTCTTCTAAGAATGGGTATCAAGCAAAAGCCGCAATTTAAAAATAGCTCCCGAAAAGTATAGCTGATATTCTTATTAAATTTTTTGGAGAAGGCAATTAATTTCCAATGAAGCTAACTTATAAGTTGAGCAGCGCTGACGTCCCACTTTTTGTATGTACTTATGTATGTGTCACCGTAAGATTGTAAAAATCGTTAGATTATAATCTAACTCGCGAAATTGTAAACTGTCGACAGATTGTGAACCGTTCAATGTTCTGAGTGTCAATTTTTGAAATATTAATTGTATTTACGTTTTCTTGTGTCTTCCTTGTAGGTTAGGTTAGGGTTCGACATATATAATCAGGTAGGGCACTTAGGTTCTATCTATCCGGTTAATATACCTACCTAACAGATTACAATCTACCGAAAAATAATGCGTTAAATTGTAATCTTTCGACAGTTTACAATTTCGCGAGTTACATTATAATCTAACGGTTTTTACAATCTTACGGTGACATATGCAAGCAATATCGAAATCGGGATGCCTTTTTGTATGTATGCAAGCAACATCGACATCGGGATTTCCTCGTTAAGAGTCAACAAGAGTAGACATTCGTGGTAAACATCGTGTAAGACCAAACCAGGCTACCAGCGGCGAATACTAAGATCACATGAACAACTACTGCCTTATTGATAATGTGACTGCGTAGCGTTGCAAATATAACCTATATAGAGTGGCATCTGGGTTTAGATGCGCGAGCCAATATCCTTCTGCATTCACAATGGGTGTTTTGTGTACATAATTCATACAGTGCCGCGTTTGATTACGAGTAAGTTGTCAGCATGACTGCGAATGCAAACGGGATAACTGTCTACTTTTACAGCTGTACTGCATTCCAGGATAACAAGTGATTCTCAAGTGATTTCTACATAAACAAAAGTAGTAACTACGCTTATTTAAAAATTTCATGTCAATCGACTTTTACTGAGCTCGGATCTCCTCTCAGGATATGAAAAGAGTTTAGGAGTTTTAGAAAATGGTTGTCCACGCTGGCCAAGTGCGGAATTACAGATTTCAAACCGTCCGCGTCCCCATCTTGAAAAAAAAAGGATAGACGTCTCAGTAGAGTTTACCTCTTTTAGAATCAATTTTCATAGATAAGCCTAGGGTATAAAAATTTATGGGGAGTAAAATCAAACTCTCTCCGTTGCGTTATGTACATGTTTCCATAGTAACACTTGTTTATGTTTCCATGACTATGTAGTGTATTTTGATGAATATGAATTATATAATTAGTATAAATATAAATAAATGTCTCAAGCATGCTTTCAGTAATATGTTGCCTCCACAGTGAACGATTGTGGACTTCACATCGGAGTGAAATGTACGTTGAGGGTAGTTTTTGGGAATTTCTGTGGTGTAGTGAATGCCACGTGCTATAGGTGCGGGATACACACTGTACCATATAGATTTTCCTGTTGTCGCGGATTATAGCGAATAAAACTTCTAGTTCCTTCATTATGAAAATTTAACTCCAAAAATGCCTAACATTTGACTTAAATTTAATATAAAATTATTTTCCCGATGCTTTGCAAAGTAAAGAGTACTCGCTCTATTTGTGAGAGCTGTATTAGCTTTTGTAATAACGTAGCTTTCTTTTCTTTGTAACTGTTTCTTTAACGGAAAAGGACTGGGGTTAAGAATAATATAGAACAGTTATTCAATTGCTTCCGGCCTATTCAGTGAAATGTTTGTTGTTTGTAGTTGGTATTCGGCCAACGCGAGATACGCAAAGATATACGAGTAAATTATCTTCTACCAGATGATAAGCCGCGATTTCGTCCGCGTGGAATAAGTTTTTTTAATTCCCACGGGAACTCCTTAATTTTCCGGGAAAAAAGTAGCATATCTCCAGGTCCTCAAATATTCTGATGCAAAAAGTCACGTCGATCCGTCGCTTTTGAAGGACAAAGCAACAAACGAACACACATTCGCATTTATAATATTAATATGATCTGACTAAATCCACGTTAAAATTATGGTTGTTGATGTGTAGAGGTCTATCTCTTCCGTTGCTAGAAGAGCTTCGGCATCAAATCTCGCCTCTACGAAAATTAAAAGTTAGCATAACAGAACGTAGGTAGGTATGTACAGATATTCTTTTTTCCGATCATAGGTATTTATTACCTACATCATTCGCAGTTTGGGCATTGAAGTACGGATGAATATTGATACCACTAGATACGTCTCTCAATCAGCGGCGAAAAGTCAAAGGATTCTAATCACTAAGTAATTTTACTCATGCATTTATCAGAAATTCACCGCGCGGGCTACTTCTAAAGCAACTGGACAATCATACGGAACTTGGCGTTGATAAACTAAGCATGATATGTAGTAGTAATACGGTTAATACACAAAAGAAGTATAGTCGTCGTCATCTCAGCTCAATACAATATTTATGAGCCATTGGTAGCGATTCTGTAATTTAAAATCTCTAAACTAAACTAAATTTTAAAATCGCTAATTTAGTTTTTCTATCTCCATATGCTATTCTGTAAATGCCTTCAACTAAATTTAAAATGTCTAAAATTCTCTCTAAGCTGAAGTCTAATTTGAATTGCGAGTGTTACCATATACAGAAACAAAAATTGCACGATTTTGTCTTTGTTTTTTGCGCAATAATCGTCATAAAACTTTTTGTGACTAAAATCGCATGAAATGACTTTTTAAACGAAGAAAAATTACTTTGATATAATAAAATTGATGTTCCTTACACCAGCTACGTATTAAACTGCCAAAAAGAGACATTTTGATGATCCTACATAAACAGATTCCTAGTTCCATGATGCTACTACATACTAGAATTTTTTTTTCTACCTCTATCGCTGTAAGTTGTCACTTGTCGATCGCGGACCGTCGTCTTTGGTACATATCTTTGTTGTTGGTTGTTTGGTGGTTTGTTTTCATTTCGATTTTCGAGTTACGAGTTTTCAAAATCTTTGAATGAATCCCCAAGCCCGTAAAAGAGCGAATAAAAAGGAAATGTAACTTCTAGTAGAGAAATTCCACCCTAAAAATTAAGTTATAACCTAGGCATAGAACAACAAGTCCCATGGACGTCCCCGGCCATCCTGGTGAATTACTTGGCGACAAGCGTATGAAAGTAAAAGGCTACTAAAGCAAGCAATTGGTAGTAACTGCATCGGAAACTATGGCTGCAACGACAGACTTCCAGGGAGTTGGATCACCGGCTTTCGGCTATCTTCCGTTCTGATTCCGAAATACAAAGTGAAGTCCTGTGTTTGTGACCGTATAATATCCTAACTGGCGCCTGAATTTCTTCAAGTCTAGGCCAGTCAGATTAATTGTCGTGAATATAAAAGTAGATTTACCGAAATAGTTAGGGTACCTACATAACCTACAATCTGCGCGAATCTGTGTCGTTTAGTTTAAGATCCTTTTATTACCGTAAGTGGCACGTAAGGCTAACGTAATAAACTATCTGTGCTGCTTAGAATCATTCGTTTTATTTGAAACACCCCTGCATAGACTAGGACCCGTTAAAGTAGGTAAATCCTGTGTTCACACAGGAATGTGCAACAAAGTGCTTGAAGTCTAGTATTTGTAGCTTTAGTTTTAAGATAGCATAACTAATTATCACCATCATGTTTTATATGTAAGTAATGGACGTCAATATGTGTACCTAAATTGAATAAATGAATTGAATTAGTCAACCTAGACACTCTGTTACAATAATTATAAATAACTAGCTGACGCCCGCGACTATGTCCGCATGGATTGAGGTTTTTTGGTTCCTGCGGGAACTCCTTAATTTTCCGGGATAAAAAGTAGCCCTTGTGTTATTCCAGACTATAAGTAATCTATATCTGTGCCAAATTTCATATAGATCCGTTCAGCCGTTCGACCATGATTGACCTACAAACATCCATCCATCCAAACTTTCGCATAGTAACATTACATTACATGTAATGGCTATATTATAGTTCATGTTTAGGTTTTACGGGATGTACCTTTAAGTGTGAGATCTATAGAGCGAACTTTGACTTTGCTTAGACTTAAGACATGGTTAAAACAAGATATCACTATAAACAAGATGTTACTCACATAAATCCACCTCGTTTTAACTCTGAGTAAAGTCTGAGCCTAGTCAAAGTACGCTCTATAGATCTCAGCATAAGTATTAAGTATGTCTGTATGATAGGACCTTCGAATTAAACAATTTTGATCAAATTTAGTACATAGGTAGGTAGGCTTACATCCTGGAAATGTAATATTACTACTATTTATCTTGGAGCATCAGTTTAAAAGGGTTCACAAACATCTTATTATACAAATATGTTGATTTGAAATGAAAGACTTATGTATATATAACATTTTTATGTAACTAATGTTAATTATATATTGATATTTATTCATTTTTATTTAGGTACCTATAAGATTGTTATAAAAGAATAAAACAAAAATAAAAGGTTTTAATTAATTTTCTTTTTATTAATTAAAGTATCTAATAATAAATCCTTGTCTTATTATTCTTGCATAAGCATTAGCGCAGGGCACTAGTAACAGATGATGTGAAAATTTGTTTCTGCCGCCTCAGCAGATCCTTTGCAGCTGTGTTCTGGAGCTTGAGATTGAATACATGTCTGTTCAACCGATACTTGCCCAGTCTTGGGTTAATTTGCTTGGTGAATTAAAGTGTTCATCAGCACTATCTGCAAAATGCACTGAAATTTTGTATTTGATATTTTAAGGAAGGTAAACGTTACTTGAAAAAACTGCAACTTGTAAATTTTGACAGTTTAGTGAAAACATGCATATTTGACAGAGCAAAGCAGTCTCCAAGTCTACTTGAATGAATTTGCACTTGTTCTTTAGATATAACTGAAATACTATGTGCTACCTACTGAAATATACCTACTTAACATATTTTATAATATTATGTTGCAGTGGTTTAGGCAATCTAAATAATTTTAAAAATTTATCTTCTGCCTAACCTTTACTAAAGTAGATGTTCCTTAACTAGTTAGGTATAGCTATGTACCTAATAGAAAGGAATTAGCTTATGACTGTATTCTTTTCTATTGTATGGGTTCTAACTACCTAGTACCTACCACAGAAAATGCCAACAGCATGAGCTGATTAGCTGATTAGTATGGCGTTAGTTTATTTCGGTTTTCTAAGGAAACTCCAGAGCTACAGACCATTGGGTGTGTGCGTACCTAAAGGGTAGGAAAGCAACCAATATGGTGCAACTATGTCAGTCTGGTCACAATTTGCATATTTTACTTATTTTCCCTATGAATACTACCTAAGATTACAAAATTTACCTTTCGATAATAACCAGAGCTTCAACTATGTATTGTTCCATTTTAATAGCTGTTATAATTTTAAACACGTAATCATAATCATAGCCTTCATTGCTGAATAAATATTTTTACAAGATGTTTTTCTTTTTACAAAATTTTATAGTGAACACAAGCTTGTACTGCTACATAGGCCTCCTCTAGAGCCTTCCAGATCTTCCTTTCCCGTGTTGTTCTGTGCCATATAGCACGAGCCACCACTCTTAAATCATCCTCCCATCTTTTCCTTTGCCTTCCTTTACACCTTTTGCCACCCCTAGGATGCCACTCGGTCACTTCCTTAGTCCATTTTCCACCACTGTCTCTCATCATGAGTCCCGTCCAATGCCATTTTAACCTTCTTATATGCTCTGTTACATCCTTCACTTTGCTGCGTTTTCTTATAGTTTTTTTCTGTCTTTCTTTTTTATGTTTATCATACTTCTCTCAATACTATATTGACAAGTTTCTAGTTTCAGTGCGTATGCTTTCGTAAGTAACCAAGTTTGGCATCCGTAAGCATCAAATACTTTTTGCTTTGCACTTACTGGAAATTCTTCACTTTTCATAATTTCCTTTAAAGACAACTATCGTTTCCATGCATTTGTTAGTCATTTGATTGTGAGGAGAGATAACTTGCCTCAACTACACATATTCTATTGGTTTGTTATTAACTTTTATGTAATTTGGTCTCCATTTGTCATCAATTTAGTTTCTCTTTATGTATTCTAGTTAAACCTACCACAGCACTCTGTTTTTCTAGTTGTTTTAACATTTAACACTAAATTCGAACACAAATGCACCTAATAATGCATAGAAGTTACACTTGAACTATTAACGCAAATAACTTTTTGTGAAAATTCGTATTTATTTTGCTTTATTCCGCTTCTCTAAACTTAGCGACCACCCTCCGAGGTCCTGTCTAAAATTAGAGAAAATTATCTAATTTTAGTTTGACGTTTCTTATTTTTGACGTTTAGAACGTCGACCAGAATAGCATTTCGCTAATTTATCGCTAAATTGAATAGTTAGAACTGTCAGGCATAATTTTAGGTTAGAACTGTCAATTAGGTGTGTTGTCAGAATAGCAGACGTGTCTAAGTCTAATTTAAGAGATTTTAAATTTAGAGAAACGCACAGAGAATTGGCACCATTGATTGCCATAAATATATATGGCAATCAATACTAATTTTAAAACAAGTCATAATTAAAAAAAAACACGACTGCCCTGCCAATAATATTTTTATAAAATTAATAAAAAAAAAAAATATTGCACATTCTAACTAACACTCGACCAGACATCGCGTACCTACTTCCCGGTCTCGCGATGTAATGTACCTACTATAATCTTACCGTATACGGTTGGCGACAAGGAGCTCGGCGATGTCGCGCCCTAGTCGCGAGTAGAGCGACTCGGCAATGACCAGCACCTTGGCGTCGATGCGGAGTCGCGCGTCGGAGCGGTGGTCGCGTGCGGACTGTTGCTGCGACTCCAGCAGTGAGCACTGCGAAAGCGGCCGCGGTACCCGGTCCCGCCACACTAGACTGCACAAAAACGAAATCATAAATACATGGTAATCAATACTAATTTTAAAACAAGTCATAATTAAAAAAAAAAACACGACTGCCCTGCCAATAACATTTTTATTAAATGATATTTTTTTGTGAATCACTGGATTGGACTATCATAGTATATATAAATCTCGTGTCACAATGTTTGTCCTCAATGGACTCCTAAACCACTTAACCGATTATAATAAAATTCGCACACCATGTGCAGTTCGATCCAACTTGAGAGATAGGATAGTTTAAATCTCAAATTATAGTCGCAATTTTAATTTATTGCTAATTATTTGTCTGTTATTATTTGACAGTCACAATTATCTGTTAACTCCAAATGATTCTAACAGATGTCGATACCTTTCTACTGGGTTGAGTAAGTAATCAATAGATGGCGCTGCTATGGTAAATCTACGAACGTGTCATATATGCTACATTATAACAGCATAATTACCACGTGTTGTTGACGCTATAAAATTAATTAAATTTATTTTGTAGTGAACGAAATACCGTATAATTCAGCTAATTATTTGTCTGTTATTATTTGACAGTCACAATTGTTTACTATAATGTAATATAACAAAAACTTTAGCCACAGCAACGCGTGGCCGGGTCAGCTAGTAGTGTTATATATTTTTTGGATTCTACTCATCATTTTCTAGATGATTATAATATAGTTAATCTTATTTTCGAATATTTTTTTTCTAATTTAGTTTTTAATGCGGGACCGGGAAAAATTATGGGGTGACCATACCCCATAATTTTTAAAAAAAAATTACTAGCCTATGTCACCCGGAATAAGCTAGGGATTCCAACGATACCTCATTTATAAAATCGGTTCAGGCATATAGAAATTATGGTGGAATATACAAACTCACATACATACATACATGAACCCTGAAAACAATATACTCCTTTTTTCAGGCAGTCGTATAAAAACCCGTAAAGGAACACTTGTTGAGTCGATGCTAATATACAATTGACGAACTTCTTAATGACAAATTTTTTCTAACCAGTAGGTACAAGCTAGCCCTTCAGAAAAGAAGCCTACTAGAGAATGAGATAAATATTACTTGTATTCTATCTCATACGCTCACACGCTAAATCCTTAACGTATATGTTTGTCTCATTCTGGTGTCGCTTTCTGGTTTCGTTGATTTTCAAATCACAACGATTCTAAAGAAGTTTCACTTCAAAAATAAAGATATTTGGTAATTTTTCCGTAAGTGTTTCATTCATTATTCTGTTCAAATGAATGTTCTTGTCCCGGCTGAAGTTACAGCGGCATGTGGTCCGTTTGGCAAGTAGCATTAATTTAGTTAAGCGGATTATTTATTTGAAACAAACAGCATTCTCTCAAATTAAAATCTATGGCGAGAATTATTATCTAAGCTAAGAATGAAATAAACGGAGGAGTATGCAAGAACCGATCAATTAAGGCTCTGTGATAGTGTAAAATCGGCAAAACGGAGTTTTCTAGAAGCTAGGAAGCTAGATGGTAAAATTCCGAAAAAAATTTGCTAGCAACTTGCTTTTGATTACAACTTGACGGCAAGTGGCATACCTCTTTATTGTGATAGATTCATGCATCGCTATTTTTATTCGGTTACTATGGGTCTCCAGGCTCTAGAACGTAGTGGGTACTTTGGTAGTTCGTTCGCCTAAGTATTTTTTTTATTGATAATTTCGTTTAAGGCTGGATGTACTCAAAACATGGTTTTCTTCTACCACTTTTTAGGATAGTAAAAATTAAAATTTCATTACCAAATAAATACCATTCGCTACTCAGATAAATGGAGTATGACGTAATTAAAAAAAGTGGTCAAAAAGTCGTATAGTAACAGCAGAAAATTATCGGGAAATTCATGGAAATCTCAAAAAAGGCGTTATCACTTTACGACTATTGTGATTTAATTTGAGACATGATTTAAACAAAAGTTATTTCAAATTAATCGTAAAAGATCAAAGAACACTTTAAATAAATAATATTTTCAATACAACTTAGTTTTTTTACAATCTGGTTCCAAACATTCCTCATTTTTACAGCACGAATTTTTCATACAGATTTAGTACGGGCGCGCATCTCAAAATTTTGTTATATATTCATGAAATTCGGCAGTCAGATTCCATACGCCTCCGGGCTCTCAAAGCGGGAGGTTGCGTTCCCTTGCTTCTGAAATGACGTCTGTCACTGTTAGTATCCGTACACAAACGTTAATGAATCCACTACCATCGAACAAAACTAATCATCGATCAATATACGTATAAAAAAATGTAACTGGACGATTTCTGTATATAAAATATTTATTTTGAAAATATTTAAATTTATTATATTTGTAATTGGTGGTTATTTTATTATTTACTGAACCCAAAACGGTATTTTATTCTCTTGTCTTATTTTGCCTGTTCTGTGCACACACTCCACTACTACAGATTGAACTAACTTTGAATAGGTATTTTGGTTCTGTAGATTTTTTTCTATTAAAACAGTCATCCGAAGGAGGTAACTGGCGAAATATCGATTTTAGGCAGCGAAATAAAGGTCGAGTATAGATGAATTGAATGAAGCGTCGCCCCTTCATTCAATTCATCTATACTCGACCTTTATTGAATGTTTTGCGTAGAGCATCCTTTTACATCCACTTATGGACACTCTACCTACAAATGATATTAATATAATGATAAAACAGGTAAAACCCACTGTACAACTTGATCATGAGGAATTAGATTTAGTGGATACAGATGTTTTTCTCGGAAAAACGTAAGAAACTCCAATGGGGCCATCATATAGATGACTTATCGAACAGACTCAGTTCTGCTGCATTTTAGAAAGATTCGCCACTTGACAGATTTAGAAACTGCGAGAGTGGTATATTTTGGTTACTTTCACAGTATTATGTCTGTCATTCTGTTTTCGTCTTGCAGAAAGGACTGTTCGTGCCATATACAAAACTAAATTCAAAGAAGTTGAAATTATGACGGTCCACGATCAATACATAATTTTTCTTTTATTGCCATTTTAATAAAATAATTATTCGGCTAAATTACTAATAAATTAATAATTGTTATAATTTTTTATCGACCAATACATAATTGAAAACTAGATGATGCCCGCGATTTCGTCCGCGTGGATTTTTGATTCCCGCGGAAACTCTTTAATTTTCCAGGATAAAAATTAGTACCTAACCTATGTCCTTGCCCGGGATACAACTTACTCCTGTACTAAATGTCATTAAAATCGGATGAACGGATGAGTCGTGAAAGCATAGCAGACTAACAATCATAATTTCAAGAAAAAAATGACCATACAAGAAAATATGAGAATTTAGACCCGCTTCCTGACTTTGTAAAATTAGTTATTCAGTTGTCGGTAACAGTATGCCTTTATAATTATTATATTATTTTATTATTATTATATATAAATATATTATTATTATTATTATATTATATTATTATTATTATTATTATACTATATATAGCTCAATTACCACTCACTGACTGACTGACTGACTGACTGACTCATTGACATAATTGTTCTCCTAGAAAGAGACAGAAAATGATACAATGATGTATGGGAGATGTGTTCCAGTGCGGGAAAAATTATGACATTTCGGAAAAACAAGATGGCGGCCGACGTGATTCTTGTAACTCTTTTGTTTTCCAACCGATTTCGTTGCAATTCGCAATGATTGAAGAAATTAGGAGAACATCTATAGAAAAAGTGGAAAAAATTGGAAAAACAAGATGGCGGCCGAGCTGTAGTGTTTTAAAATTTTTGATTTTTCGACCTCGAACCGCGGCGCCACAGATCCGAAACGGCGTGGTCGAGCATTTTTGTTTTTCTATTCCCGCCTACAATTATCCTTTATTTTGACGGAATGGGGGTGGTTTTTAAAAATTCAAGATGGCGGCTGCCACGGCGGCCGTTCGGTTTGAGTTACGAAAAAACGCAATTTTAAAATTCAAATTTCTCGCAGTTGGCAACGTCGGAGCGTTTCGACTTCTACGGGGAGATTGTGTGTACAGACTCGAGGTATGGACTGGGAAAATAAAATTACCCCATTTATAGGGAAAATTTCAAGATTTACCCCAAAAATTAAAAAATCGAAATACGTATTTTTTGCAAAATTCGAGTATGGGCAACCACGTGTCTCACTTGTGCGAACGACATTTGGGTAATTTCGTCGCCGAGGTCTGGCGACACTGGAATTAATCAAAGAAAAAGTGATTTTCGACATGGTTTTGTTTCAGGGGCTATCATGTCGGCTGGGTGCGAGCGAGATGAAAGATTGAAACGTCGTCAGGAGTGGTGTATCCTGTAGTTCACGGGAAAATTATAAAACTATGTCAAATGATTTTGTGAAACGAGGTGGCGGCCATTTTGTATTCCTTTTCGTGTTTTTGAAAATTTCGATCACGTCTTAGAGGCGGTTGGCAACATTTGGGAAAGTTGACATGTATGGATCGATTGTGTAACTCGACGGGCAGTATCGAGAAATCAAAACAGTGTTGCCACATTCGGGGTAGTTTTCGAGATTTTCCCTAAGAACTTCCTCCTGTAAAATTTTGTATGAAAAAATTTTTTTTCACTGCTGGCTTCGTATGGAAGTCAGAAAATATAACTTGAAGAAAAATATGGAGACAGCTGATGATTGAGGATTTCGGAGACGGGTAAAGGGCACGGCCAGGGTATTGAAGATAGGTGAGGGGTGCTCGAACAAATGTCACTCGAAACCTCATCCAATTGGCAATAAGTAAAAAAAAAACTCAAAAATGGTGGATTCAAGATGGCTGCCATACAAATTTCGTTAGTGTCTATCTCGGAGAGTATGAGAGATGGAAGTGTAGTTTCTTGGCAAGAGATGATCAGGACGAGGAGGTCTAATTAGCGAAATAAAAAAAAAATCAAGATGGCGGAATATTTTTTTCATACTAAATTATATGGCGAATATTGAAGAGACTGCAAGTATAGAAATAAGCAAGATTTTGATACGGTTCCGTTTTACCCACGACGAGGCTCCCTGGAATTACAAAACAGGAAACTCATATCAGAGTTTTAAAAAATCAGCGCCATTTTGAAATTCATTGTTAATTGACCGATTTCGTTCAAAATCGATATTTAGGACTCCCTGGGGATACAAACAGGAAACTGTTACCAAAATAAAATAAAACCAGCGCCATTTTGAAATTCTTTGTTAATTGACCGATTTCGTTCAAAATCGATATTTAGGGCTCCCTGTGATTACAGAACAGGAAACTGGTATCAAAATTTTAAAAAAATCAGCGCCATTTTGAACTTCTTTGTTAATTGACCGATTTCGTTCAAAATCGATATTTAGGACTCCCTGGGGAAACAAAACAGGAAACTGTTACCAAAATAAAATAAAACCAGCGCCATTTTGAAATTCTTTGTTAATTGACCGATTTCGTTCAAAATCGATATTTAGGGCTCCCTGTGATTACAGAACAGGAAACTGGTATCAAAATTTTAAAAAAATCAGCGCCATTTTGAACTTCTTTGTTAATTGACCGATTTCGTTCAAAATCGATATTTAGGACTCCCTGGGGAAACAAAACAGGAAACTGTTACCAAAATAAAATTAAACCAGCGCCATTTTGAAATTCTTTGTTAATTGACCGATTTCGTTCAAAATCGATATTTAGGGCTCCCTGTGATTACAGAACAGGAAACTGGTATCAAAATTTTAAAAAAATCAGCGCCATTTTGAACTTCTTTGTTAATTGACCGATTTCGTTCAAAATCGATATTTAGGACTCCCTGGGGAAACAAAACAGGAAACTGTTACCAAAATAAAATAAAACCAGCGCCATTTTGAAATTCTTTGTTAATTGACCGATTTCGTTCAAAATCGATATTTAGGGCTCCCTGTGATTACAGAACAGGAAACTGGTATCAAAATTTTAAAAAAATCAGCGCCATTTTGAACTTCTTTGTTAATTGACCGATTTCGTTCAAAATCGATATTTAGGACTCCCTGGGGAAACAAAACAGGAAACTGTTACCAAAATAAAATAAAACCAGCGCCATTTTGAAATTCTTTGTTAATTGACCGATTTCGTTCAAAATCGATATTTAGGACTCCCTGGGGAAACAAAACAGGAAACTTACCAAACTAAAAAAAAACCAGCGTTATTTTGAAATTCTTTGTTAATTGACCGATTTCGTTCAAAATCGATATTTAGGGCTCCTTGTGATTACAGAACAGGAAACTGGTATCAAAATAAAGAAAATATAGCGCCATTTTGAAATTCTTTGTTAATTGACCGATTTCGTTCAAAATCGATATTTAGGACTCCCTGGGGATACAAAACAGGAAACTGTTATCAAAATAAAGAAAATATAGCGCCATTTTGAAATTCTTTGTTAATTTACCGATTTCATTCAAACTCGATAAATTAGAACTCCCTGGGGATACAAAACAGGAAACTGTTACCAAAATAAAAAAAAACCAACGCAATTTTGAAATTCTTTGTTAATTGACCGATTTCGTTCAAAATCGATATATAGGGCTCCGTGGGATTACCAAATAGGAAACTGGTACCAAAATTTTAAAAAATCAGTGCCATTTCGAAATTCTTTGTTATTGTTGCGATTTCGTTCAAAATCAATATTTAGGGCTCCCTGGGATTACAAAACAGGAAACTGGTACCAAAGTTTTTAAAAATCAGCACCATTTTGAAATTCTTTGTTAATTGACCGATTTCGTTCAAAATCGATATTTAGGACTCCATGGGATTGCAAAACAGGAAACTGGTACCAAAATTTAAAAAATTCAGCACCATTTTGATACCGAATTATTTTATTATTATACTATATATAGCTAAATTACCACTCACTCACTCACTCACTGACTCATTGACATAATTGTTCTCCTAGAAAAAGACAGAAAATGATACAATGATGTATGGGAGAAGTGTTTGAGTGCGGGAGTCGAGTAGGGAAAAATTATGACATTTCGGAAAAACAAGATGGCGGCCGATGTGATTCGTGCAACTCTTTTGTTTTCCAACCGATTCCGTTACAACTCGCAGTGGTTGAAGAAATTAGGAAACGGTCAACAGAAAAAGCGGAACAAATTGGAAAAACAAGATGGCGGCCGAGCTGTAGTGTTTTAAAATTTTTGATTTTTCGACCTCGAACCGCGGCGCCACAGATCCGAAACGGCGTGGTCGAGTATAATTTATTTTTCTATTTCCGCCTACAATTATCCTGTTTTTTGACAGAATGGGGGTGGTTTTTAAAAATTCAAGATGGCGGCTGTCGCGGCGGCCGTTCGGTTTGAGTTACGAAAAAACGCAATTTTAAAATTCAAATTTCTCGCAGTTGGCAACGTCGGAGCGTTTCGACTTCTACGGGGAGATTGTGTGTACAGAATCGAGGAATGGATTGGGGGAAAAAAATTACCCCATTTCTCGGGAAAATTTCAAGATTTACCCCATAAATTAAAAAATCGAAATAAGTATTTTTTTAAAAATTCGAGTACGAGCGACCACGTGTCCCACTTGTACGAATGACATTTGGGTAATTTCGTCGCCGAGGTCTGGCAACACTGGAATTTATCAAAGAAAAAGTGATTTTCGACATGGTCTTTTTTCAGGGGCTATCATTTCGGCTGGGTGCGAGCGAGATGAAAAATTGAAACGTCATCAGGAGCGGTGTATCCTGTAGTTCATATAAAAATTATAAAACTATGTAAAATGTTTCTGTGAAACAAGATGGCGGCCATTTTGTATTCTTTCTGTGCTTTTGAAAATTTCAATCACGTCTTAGACGCGGTTTGCAACATTTGGGAAAGTCGACATGTATGGATCGATTGTGTAACTCGACGGGCAGTATCGAGAAATCAAAACAGTGTTGCCACATTCGGGGTAGTTTTCGAGATTTTCCCTAAAAACTTCCTCCTGTAAAATTTTGTATAAAAAATTTTTTTTTCACCGATGGCTTCGTATAGAAGTCAGAAAATATAACTTGAAGAAAAATATGGAGACAGCTGATGATTGAGGATTTCGGAGACGGGTAAAGGGCACGGCCAGGGTATTGAAGATAGGTGAGGGGTGCTCGAACAAATGTCACTCGAAACCTCATCCAATTGGCGATGAGTTTGAAAAAAACTCAAAAATGGTGGATTCAAGATGGCTGCCATACAAATTTCGTCAGTGTCTATCTCGGAGAGTATGAGAGATGGAAGTGTGGTTTCGTGGCAAGAGATGATCAGGACGAGGAGGTCTATTTAGCGAAATGAAAAAAAAAACAAGATGGCGGACAATTTTTTTTCATACCAAATTATATGGCGAACATTGAATAGACTACAAGTGTTGTAGTAGTGTTTAGTAATTGACCAAATTAGTCTCCTAGAAAGAAACAAAAACGATACAATTATGTTAGGGAGATGTGTTCGGGTGCGGGATGGGAGAAGGGAAAAATTATGAAATTTCGGAAAAACAAGATGGCGGCTGTCACGGCGGCCGTTCGGTCTGAATTACGAAAAACTGCAATTTTAAAATTCAACTTTCTCGCAGTTGGCAACGTCGGAACGTATCGACTTTAACGGGGAGATTGTGTGTACAGACTCGGGGTATGGATTGAGGAAAAAAATTACCCCATTTCTAAGGAAAATTTCAAGATTTACTTCAAATATTAAAAAATCGAAATACGTAGTTTTTGGAAAATTCGAGTACGAGCAACCACGTGTTTCACTTTTACGAATGACATTTGGGTATTTTCGTCGCCGAGGTCTGGCAGCACTGGAATTTTTCAAAGTGAAAGTGATTTTCGACATGGTATTTTTTCAGGCTGGGTGCGAGCGAGATGAAAAATTGAAACGTCATCAGGAGCGGTGTATCCTGTAGTTCATATGAAAATTATAAAACTATGTAAAATTTTTCTGTGAAACGAGATGGCGGCCATTTTGTATTCTTTTTGTGTTTTTGAAAATTTCGATCACGTTTTTGAGGCAGTGGGTAACATTTGGGAAAGTTGACATGTATGGATCGATTGTGTAACTCGACCAGCATTATCAGAAAAATATGGAGACAGCTGATGATTGAGGATTTCGGTAACGGGTCAAGAGCACGGCCAAGGTATTGAAGAGAGGTAGGGAGTGCTCGAACAAATGTCACTCGAAACCTCATCCAATTGGCGATGAATTAAAAAAAACTTAAAAATGGTGGATTCAAGATGGCTGCCATACAAATTTCGTCAGTGTCTATCTCGGAGAGTATAAGAGATGGAAGAGTGGTTTCTCGGCAAGAGATGATCAGAACGAGGAGGTGTATTTAGCGAAATGAAAAAAAATTCAAGATGGCGGAACATTTTTTTCATACCAAATTATATGGCGAATATTGGAGAGACGTTACAAGTGATACGGTTCTGTTTTACCCACGAAGGGGCTCCCTGGGATTACAAAACAAGAAACCGGTACCAAAGTTTTAAAAAATCAGCGCCATTTTGAAATTCTTTGTTAATTGACCGATTTCGTTCAAAATCGATATTTAGGACTCCCTGGGGATACAAAACAGGAAACTGTTACCAAAATAAAAAAAAACCAGCGCCATTTTGAAATTCTTTGTTAATTGACCGATTTCGTTCAAAATCGATATTTAGGGCTCCCTGTGATTACAGAACAGGAAACTGGTATCAAATTTTTTTAAAAATCAGCGCCATTTTGAAATTATTTGTTAATTGATCGATTTCGTTCAAAATCGATATCTGAGGATCCCTGGGATTACAAAATAGGAAACGGTTACCAAAATTTAAAAAAAACCAGCGCCATTTTGAAATTCTTTGTTAATTGACCGGTTTCACTCATAATTGATATTTAGGGTTCCCTGGGATTACAAAACAGGAAACTGATACCAAAGGTTTAAAATAGCAGCGCCATTTTGAAATTCTTTGTTAAGTGACCGATTTCGTTCAAAATCGATGTTTAGTGCTTCCTGGGATTGCAAAACAGGAAACTGGAACCAAATTTTAAAAAATCAGTGCCATTTTGAAATTCTTTGTTAATTGACCGATTCCGTTCAAAATCGATATTTAGGGCTCCCTGGGATCACAAAACAGGAAACTGGTACCAGAATTTAAAAAATCAACGCCATTTTGAAATTCTTTGTTAATTGACAGATTTCGTTCAAAATCGATATCTGAGGATCCCTGGGATTAAAACACAGGAAACTGATACCAAATTTTAAAAAATCAGCGCCATTTTGAAAATCATTGTTAATTTACAGATTTAGTTCAAAATCGATATCTGAGGATCCCTGGGATTACAAAACAGGAAACCGATACCAAAGTTTTAAAAAATCAGCGCCATTTTGAAAATCTTTGTTAATTTACAGATTTAGTTCAAAATCGATATCTGAGGATCCCTGGGATTACAAAACAGGAAACCGATACCAAAGTTTTAAAAAATCAGCGCCATTTTGAAATTCTTTGTTAATTGATCGATTTCGTTAAAAATCGATATTTAGTACTCCATGGGATTACAAGACAGGAAACTGGTACCAAAATTTTACAAAATCAGCGCCATTTTGAAATTCTTTGTTAATTAACAGATTTCGTTCAAAATCGATATCTGAGGATCCCTGGGATTACAAAACAGGAAACCGATACCAAAGTTTTAAAAAATCAGCGCCATTTTGAAATTCTTTGTTAATTGATCGATTTCGTTAAAAATCGATATTTAGTATTCCATGGGATTACAAGACAGGAAACTGGTACCAAAATTTTACAAAATCAGCGCCATTTTGAAATTCTTTGTTAATTAACAGATTTCGTTCAAAATCGATATCTGAGGATCCCTGGGATTACAAAACAGGAAACCGATACCAAAGTTTTAAAAAATCAGCGCCATTTTGAAATTATTTGTTAATTGATCGATTTCGTTCAAAATCGATATCTGAGGATCCCTGGGATTACAAAATAGGAAACGGTTACCGAAATTAAAAAAAAACCAGCGCCATTTTGAAATTCTTTGTTAATTGACCGGTTTCACTCATAATTGATATTTAGGACTCCCTGGGATCACAAAACAGGAAACTGATACCAAAGGTTTAAAATAGCAGCGCCATTTTGAAATTCTTTGTTAAGTGACCGATTTCGTTCAAAATCGATGTTTAGTGCTTCCTGGGATTGCAAAACAGGAAACTGGAACCAAATTTTAAAAAATCAGTGCCATTTTGAAATTCTTTGTTAATTGACCGATTCCGTTCAAAATCGATATTTGGGGCTCCTTAGGATTACAAAACAGGAAACTGGTATCAAAATTTTAAAAAATCAGCGCCATTTTGAAATTCTTTGTTACTTGACCGATTTCGTTCAAAATCGATATTTAGTGTTCTCAGGGATTACAAAACAGGAAACTGATACCAAAGTTTTAAAAAATCAGCGCCATTTTAAAATTCTTTTTTAAATTACCGATTTTTTTCCGAATCGATATCTGAGGATCCCTGGGATTACAAAACAGGAAACTGATACCAAAGTTTTAAAAAATCAGCGCCATTTTGTTTTTTTTTTAATCACAACCCGTGAGCTGCTAAAGCAGCTCACGCACAGAGCAAAAAACTAGTTTTATAATAAACTCACAGAAGAAATATAGGAGATGTGTCTCAACAAGTTCAAATATTTTGTAAATAGTAAACTAATTGAAAAATCCTAAATAAAATATAAAATAAAATAGAATATACAAAATTGAAAAAAATTGAGCCACCCGAAACTAGTCAATTTCAGACGAATACGTCCGTAAATCATCAAAGTGCTGGTTTTGTACCTGCTGAATGACGTAGCAGCCCTTCTTGCAATCCTGTCAGAGTATCTATTGTTTATTTCAAACCTTAATATTTGTCATTTTACCATCAACTAAAGTGACAGATATCATATTTGGAAACAACAACCTGGCCACTAAGAAATACATAAAACTCGCACTCAATGCAGATTATATGAAAAACTAGCTGATGCCTGCGACTTCTGGGCAGACCTTCACTATCGGAGATCGGAGAGATCATCAGTGGAGAGCCCTACACCCACCTAATACTGAATCAGCCTTCCTGGCGATAGTTACCAAAAGTGCAGCTATCTCATAGTCATGATATTATTATATACGTTTTTTGCTGTCATAAAACTATTTCGTTATATATAAACACCAATTTGGCAAAATGTTACAAGGACAATTTTTATTTATTTTATATCAAAAATATAATTACTTTATAGTTTATACTAATAAATATCGGTTTTATTTCCCATTCCAAAGTGCTATAAAAGTTTCACACCAAAAACTAAATAAAGAATGGAAATAGGTTTTTTTAGGATTAATTGTGTCATTTATGATGAATCAACGGGACTTTACCACCAGCTTGAAAAGAAGATTCTACTGAGAACATATGACAATAACTCGGCAGTTAATAAAAAAAAAAAATACAATAATGTACCTAGCTTAGCTTTAGTGGAAAGGAGTTCAACTAAGCAACGAAGTTTTTTTACATAATGAGGATAGGAAATGCAGGGGGTTTAGGGGCGATGAAAAACTGCTACATTATATTTCGCCACCATTTAGAAGGTTATAATAGCTCAGGTGGAAAAGCGGGCTGTACCAAAACCCGAAGACCCCGGTTCGAGTCCAGAGTCTTGAATCTGATTATTTTTCCCCTTTTTTTAAATATAATACAATGTTTTATTTTAAAAATAAAATATAATTTATAATTTAAATTTATTTTCCAAAAAACACGATTAAAAAAAAAAATAATGTCCCTCCCGACCGAATTTCGGCCACGGCGGCCAATCTCCAGAGAGATTAGCCAACTGCGCAGGAGATATTATAGTGCAAAAGTGTGTGCGCATACACAGGTGCACTCTCTGTTCCTTTACTCTCATAGCCCGATGGGACGGAAATCCGACACGACCGGAGAGAGATCAGGCGCAGGACCGACGGCTTTACGTGCTCTCCGAGGCACGGGGGTGAAGCACCGCCAACTTCCTAACTCCGGGCTAGTAGTGAGAATTTCTTGCAAGAAAAACCCAATACCTGTGGCCCGACTCGGGACTCGAACCCGGGACCTCATAGGTCGCAGTCGAATATGCTAACCACTAGACCAACGAGGCAGTAAAAAAAAGAATATACCGAGCAAAGCTCGGTCATCCAGATATTACTAGTTGAAGTATGGAACACAGAAGCCGACTACTTCTAAAACCACTACGTCTACATGGCACATCCCAGATGGAAATGGAATCTCCTAGTGCTGTCTTACACCGTTTTTAAACTATTTATGCAGAACTACTTCTAATACTAAGCGCCATGATTATTTTAATTATTAATTTAATTTACTTTTCTTTCAACCTTTATCATATAAACACCTATAGATAGGTGTTTATATGATAAAGGCCTACCTACCTACCTACCTATACAGTCTTATAGCTATAAATCAGTTAGCAGGAATTAGTCGGTTGGTAATTGGTATATTATCAAGAAGCACCTCCATTATCCATACTATGATATTATAAATGCGAAAGACCTGTATTTGAACGGCCTATTTTTTCAACCGAGTTGGTATAGAGTAAGATTACATCCCGAGGAAGGACATAAGTTAACTTTATCCCGAAAAATTGAGAAATTCCCGCCGAAATAAAAACGAATACAGACGAAATCGTACGTATCATCTATCTATCAATCAATAAATAATAATATTATCTCTGCCATAGTGAGATAATTGATCGCATATTGTGTGCACCCGTGGTAGGGGCTGAATCCTTTCTATGTGTGCCTGGGTAGACTGTGGTTGTATGTGTATGAAAACAATTGACAGCGGGTGACAGATTTGCGAAGAATTCCTAGAGGGCTTCGATCCTTAACCCTAATCCTAATTATAACTAACCCTGTCGATACCATCATCTTGCAGGAGATTACTTTCATCGAACGCTTTTTTTGTTTGCAAAAGATGAGATTCTTTAAACTTCATGCGGATATTAAATTCAGCTCAGGTAATTAAAACTTCGCAGATTTATTACTTAGTATCTAATCTACCTACTGGAGTTTTGATGAAAATCAATCACAAGCTGCCAAAGTTGGGCCTGCGTAGTCAGTTGGAGCCACATCAAAGAGTCATTACGGTTCATCTCGAACGCGTGAGAATAAATAAAAGACTTTTGAGCAAATATTTATACGTAGGCAGGGATCGCGAATAGGGTTTTCATATGAAGTGTACATTTTAATTCCTCGACGAATTTAGAAAATAACTAACAAATATTTAAAGACATTCTATTTCCAGACCTTCACTTAAGTGAAGAGAGATCTTCACTAAAGAAAAGATCTTGGTAATCCAAGAAAGTAAAAGTAGTTGGGTATTGAGTATAACAAATTAAGTACCATACTATTTTTAACAATTCAATCATATTATTTTCATTTACTTAAATGGCTTTCAGATGCCACACCAATAACTTATTACATGCTTACTAAGGTAAAACGATCAATAGATTTTATCCATAAATACTTAAAGCTCGTCTAAGCCTAAAATGAACGCGCTAAGTTTGCATATGAATGTTTACAACATCGAAGGAAGGATACATTCATTTTTCAAAGGACTTTTCCTTAAAGATCACAAATTATAAAGATTTTTGGAAAGGAGTCGTAGATAAAAACAACGTAAAAGTTTTATAAAAAACGAAATAAACTTTGTGATCATTGAAATTATTGTCAATTTCCGAAACGGTCTCGTAAATTCCGAAAGATATGGTTATCGTGGTCTGAAGTCGTCGTGCCTCTTCGCTTTAATGAAAGCACCGCCCGCTCCTCCGGAGTGAAACTTTAACGAAGAGCTGAAAAGAATAACCGAGGCAAAGGCACTTTTTATTTGCTATCCGGCGAAAGCAACTACGATGAATAAACCCAATTCATTATCCAGAATTGGCTCTATCCATATCGGAGATTTTCATTTTTAGATTTACTGTGTACCATTGGTGATTTATTAGAAGAAATTTTATTGCAATTCTTTATCATATGAAAACTGGTAAAGCAGGAAAATTCTTCAGAAGAAGGACTTCGTCCGCGTGGATTAAGATTTTTTGATTACGCAGGTACTCTTTAATTTTCCGGGATAAAAAGTATCCCTCCCCGGAATACAAACTACCCCAATACTAAATTTCATCAAAATCGGTTGAACAGAGAAAGCGTAGCAGACGCACTTTCTTATTTATAATATTATTATGGAATTATTATTATTAATATTATAATATTAATATTTTGAAATTGTTCGGAATAAAAAAAAATGCTTAGTTGCAACATATTATCATGCAGGTAATTTGGAGAGTAGAAAATTGTTAAAAGATGGTTAAAAGTGCCTGAATCCACAATTTGAAAAGTTTTAATGTGCATATTCAACGAGCAATTAAGTAAAAAGAAAATCTCCGTAATATTTCCCAATAAACGGCGTTAACACAAAAGCCTTTAAAATCATCCGATTTATAAGAACCGAAGTTACCAAAGCAGCTTCCATTAATTAGGCGGAACACAAGTTTCGCCATAAATTCACAGGATCCGGGGAAACTTGCCGCCCCTGCCGCTCATCGTAGCGGTGTAAGTAAATTTTAGTCGATAAAATAAAATATTACCGCCCTGGCTACACGACATCCGCCCTAATTACATAAAATCACGTTATAAATTACTCTGAAATATTCGCCTCCTCGTTCTAATTTAGAAGTGAAAAGCTGCCAAACAAAGGGCGACAAGGACGCTCGGCACAAAGTTAAACGCTTTTAATTCTTTTGCAAAGCAATTTCCGGAGTTAACGGCAAATTTGATGCGCAATAAATCTTTTTCGATACTTGTAAAACGTCCAGACATATTTGATTTTTCTCCATGTGTGACCAACGTAAATGTTTGTTCAACGATCGATCGATATGAAGTATGAACACACTGAGGTTTAAAGGACACCCATTAGGTAACTATAATATAAAAGCACGAAACAGGTCCATTTTCTAAAAGATTAGTATTTGATTGAAAAAAAGACAACATATGTCATTTTGTTTAGCTTGTGTGGGACTACCGAAAATTTTTGGTCAATGATCAAACAATATGAACTCAACAAAGATTAAAAGGACATCGTCCATTAATTAAGTATAATATAAAAGTATATAAGAAACAAGGTCATTTTAAGTACAAAATATTATATATACTTTAACTTCATGTGTGACGAACAAAAATTTTTGGTCAACGATCAAGATATGAACTAACCAAACATTAAAAGGACATCAGGATATGTAAGAACAAAAGGGACTGGCCCAGTTTACAAAACTGAAAGCAAATAATATATTTATTTAAATATATATCAAGATTGAAAGGCTTTACCGGCTGTCACGCGATCTAACAATGGAACGAAGGGTAGTCCACAGCTGTCAAAGCGGCACTATTCAGTAACTTTATACAAAACGGGGGGGATGTTTTGAAATTTCGTCGACAATAATCCAAGTACGGCGCGCGGAGAAAATATTAATTGTGAACGTTATTTCTTAATTTTGTAACCAGAATGACTTAATGTTTAGTTAACGTCGACGCAAATGATCCACTGATTATATAGTTTGGGAACATTCAAGTTTAAGTTTATCTCCTCTCGGTTAATTTGGATGGTATCGAGTTGCGAGTAAGTTCCTTGAGTTTGCCTGGTTGCGAAATTGCCAAATTCGCGATATTATGTTACGACGGTATAACTTAAACCATAAAGTTAACTAAGAGACTCGCTTGCAACCTGCAAGCGAGGGTCTCTTAAAAAAACCATTCAATTTATAGACCTTCTCAAAATTATTTATTAAACAAGTAGTAAATTTATTTATTTTTATTTATTTTTAACTTTACTGTTTAATAAAGAAAAATTTACTTATATATCACAAATTATTATGAGTTCATAAATATTCCTCTCCTAGACAAAGATAGTTTCATTTATAAGTTAAATTTTGTGCATCCATGTCTACTTCTACTAATATTAAAATGCGACAGTATGTTCCAGTTTTCCAAATATCACTCCCTATAGTGAATATCGTTCTAACTATTCCCACCAATCAGGTCATCAGTACTGAAAATAATACAACAACAAAATACTATAATATACTAAAATATTATAATTTCGTATACCGTTTAACTGCCGAACAAATTTGCATTGACTGCGGTGGGTCCGCATTACTATCTAATGAAGCACAAATTTCAAATAAGCAAGATTAGTTATGACCATCGTAATGCCTAGTGAAATGTGTGCTGACTAATGTACTCGACATCGAAACGCCGAACGCATTAAATTGCTGTAATGCGGTTTAAACTAAAATTACATAGTAACACACTCGAAACAATAGCTCACTAAACCCAATATAGAGGGAGGTGACCGAGCGCGATAATTTCATATTATTGTTTTCTCCAACAGCATCATGTTTGCTACTTAATGGTTAGCAATTAAACTGGATTTTGTGCGAGTGGCGCTATATTTCGGCTAAAGTAATTAATTATGTTCGAGCATGTTTGACGACGTTTTAATTTTAAATTTAATAACGAATGCATGAATTATATTTAAAACAACGCATATTGTGTCGATGTAAAATGAAACACACATGCTTTTACTGTAGTAAATTTTCCCCTGTAAAGTCGTAGCATTGAATAATTTGCAGAAATAGTTCACGACAAAGAGGTGTACAGATTAATTAATCGATATCGCACAGTCGATATTTACGGGCTCTATTGATTCATTAAAACAACCTAGTTACTGCATACATAAGTACGTGATAAATCTATGATTGTGTGTAACCATAAACCTACTAAGTATAACCCAAAAATAACGTAAGGTACCTGCCTCTGATGTTTAATGTTTTATTACGCGTATTGAAAACATTGAATATCACAGAAGAGTATAAATACTTAACACGTTGGCGGAAATACCTGCTATATCAGTCATTTGAACTCAGATTCAAGGACGCACCTGCCATAGCATTCACTATTTGCTCCATAGTTTTTGACGAAAATGCTATAGCAGGGTTCTTTTAGTATGATTTTGTGACAGCTACACTTTTTCTGTCCAATCTTACGCAATTCGAAGGTGTTTAGTGCCCTATAGCACACAAAAAATGCGCGAGCAAAATTACCCTCTCCCGCTATACCCGCACTTCTCACACACACGCACGGCTTGTATAGCAGGTGTCAATGTATGACAATTTGTTCAGTCGCGAGGTAACTGCGCCGATGTGCAAACGCGTGCGTACGTAGATTTTTCGCGCACACAATTCAATGTTTCGGTAATCGTAAGTAATGGGTTTTGTTGTTTACTAGCATAAAAATAGTGTTGTTATGTTTTAAGATAGTAGTGAATGTATATTACAAGTACAATTCGATAATTAATACGTAATCAAAGATACACAAGTTTGTTTACTGTTTCTTTTCTTGCACGTCTTATGAAGGTAGGAACCTACCTATATAAATAATTATAAACAGTGGTATGATTTACAGATGCCTCGAAAATACAAGAAAAAACGACTGTTATAGAAGTTACGTCCTATCTAGTAATGAGTATGTATTAAAATAGGACACACCTGCTAAAGCATTCCGTACAAAAAAATACTGCCCAACGAGGGTGACTGATTGTCCGCTAACGTGATATTGGTATGGATTTTCAATTTAAACTCACCTTGTAAGCGGCATCGTCACATAATACGTATAGAAGAATATGGTGAGGACGGACAGTAGCATAACGCCAGCTACGCACTTCCTCACGTTCACGTGGCTGGCCAGCCACAGGCAGCAGCGCGGCGTCGCCGACTTGTGCGCGTGCGCATACTCCCCGCACTCGAGCAGCGGCGTGCGCAAACCGCGACCCTCAGCCATCTCTAACATTAACACACCACTATATTTACACAACACAGTAACACTTAGTCCTCTAAAACGAATAGTTCACTGTACAATCTCTATCTGGGAACTCTAATGGCCACGTTTGTCCTTGGTGGAGATTTTTGTCGCCACTTGCCGCGCTTCCACATTTCATAGTGTCGAAGCGGGGTGGAAACGCGTGGATGCGCTGGGAGGCTGAATGCGGGGGCTCCGCTGACGGCCATCTCGCGCCGTCAAACGTGTCCTTTGCCGATTCAAAATGGCCGCCGACGCATGTTGGCGGGTTGTGCTCATCACGGCGACGGCGTGCACTCCCGGTGGTAGAGCTCACGACATCCGGGTACAACACCACTCAGCCTCTGCCGTTCTCATCGGTTTTAACTGCAACAAAGATAACACAGTGTAAATAAAGTGTAACAATAACTTTACAGAACATTATACATTATATACGAGTCTACGAGTCATTATAGTAGATACAATGTCATAATTAACTTGGTATACGAAATGCGGTAGGTATATGAAAGAACGACTAGTTTGCTTGCTACTTTACAATACAATTATAATAAAATATGGAGCAAAGCTCCGTATCTTGTGCATAATTATATGCAACAACAAATATTGCAGAGTTCAAATAGCAATTATTTTATTGTCAAAGCAAAGATCACGATAGAGGAATTGACATCCATCCCATACACATAATAGCGATAGGTAGAGACGTAGGCCCCCGACTACTTCAAGCAATCAATCATGATGAGAAACTTTTGGCCGAAAAAACTATAGAAATCATTTCTAAGGCCTTTAAACTTCATTCATCTTCAACAGTGGTTGCACTATACGTAATTAAAAGAAATATTTATGCTAAATTAAAAGAGCATTTCAAGTTTTACTTGCTTTTAGATCATTTTAACGTTTAAACCTCTAATCGAAGTCTTGTAGATTACCACATCGGAAGGTGGAACGTGTGTGGTTACAGATCAATACGAATTCGCATAATATGTATTTTAATTATATTTTATCTCCTGAGATTTTCGTACCCATCCAATCGTAAACTCTCCAGTGATGGCTGTGAATCCAACCCTCCCGTTGCTTGATTATAGGCCCAAATTGAAATGCATCTTTGCAATGCTGAAACGAGGTTATTCAGCCATGAAATTGAACGGACGGGCCTCAAAATTCTGCAAGAAGGAATGGCATTTGTTAACAATATATTTAAAAAAAACGTCAATTTCATTTTAGTGAATGAATTATGGTTTTGAGAAGTGATTAAATTACGGGTTTTTAGCAGAAACTTCTTGGCGAACTATGAAGCTTATATTTTGTTCACACTTTAGGGGGACCAAAATACCAATATTCTCTCATAAAATAAAACAGGATCTTCATATCTCTATAGTATACATTTTTTGGGAAATAAACGAATAGTTTTGAGAGCTCGTTCCGGTTCGGTGGAAGTGGGACACGCTCGGTATCCCTGATCGTACCCTTTGAATGTTAACTATCAGATGACCCGTTTGTGATCGGAGCACGCTTCTAAAGGTTAATTTCAACAAATGAGTTAACACAATATAACATTTTTCAATACTTTATTTTCCAACAATTTTCATTTGATGTTCACTAAATAAAATAGTTGATGACGACGCCGATGAAAAACTCAAAACAGACGACCTTATCAAATAAATCAGTGAATGTTATTTAATACTGTGATTAAATTATAATTTATCGGAGAGCTGTATTTAGCGCTATACCTATTATGTGTTTAATTATTAAAAACTATAGTAAGTACAGGTAGTAAAACAAACGTTTAATACTTTTAATTAGTCTAATAACGGGGAATCTAAATTAAAGTAGCACTAATTTTGATAAATGAAAATTACCTTTTGCAAGGAATAAAAGAAAGGTAGGCAAGATTAAATCCTAAGAATGATCACACGACACGACAGATGGTAGAGAGAAGCAATTAAAGTTCTTAATTAAACTGAAAAAAGGAGGTAGTCTGCTGGTGTCGGTTATGGAGCAAGGCGCAGCGATAAGAGTCTTGAAAAAGGCCCGTTGCGGAAGTGATAAAACAACTCTCTTATACAAAAGACGCATCTGTTGGTGACATCGCTTGGAGCATTGTGATTACGAAATCTAGTAAGATTCTCTAATACAGTACAATTGATGATCTGACAGCTACAGATAGTAGGGACAGAACATTTTATTTAAAGTACTGGAAACGGTCCATGATGTCAACATTTTAAAACAAAACGCCTAAAATTCAAGTAATATTGTGTATGCTCTGAGATATTCAGCTCAGGGTATGCCCCAATAATTGTTACAAAATATCTCATTACCTACGCAACACAATAGCGCTTATATCCATACTATACATCATCTAGTATAAAACTGAAACAAAGTTAAACTAGCGGCACGCTATGATGGCCGGTTTGACACATTACAATAGTGATGTGGAATGTCAATTTATTCTCGAACAAAAAACAATTAAGTTTTGTTTTTGTACCTGATTAAATAGGTTTAATAAAACAAAAATGTATATGTTTATTTAATTTATTTGAACGAACTGAATATTTGAACGAAAATGAATATACATACTTTATATGCACACAAGAAACATATGAATACAAAAGATACCAAAAAAGGTGCCACAAAAGGCCATAATTAATCAGATTCGTCCATACTACTATTTTCACTGTCGTCACTGCTATCATCACATACATTAATAATTATATGTTCGTTTTCTATAATATTATCTATTTTCACATCTCTTTCATAATCTTCCCTTATTAATTTAACAGTTCTATTCACAACCTTTTCCCAGTCTCCTTTAGTCACATGTTCACAAGCTTCTTCTAATAATTTTAGCATTTTTTTTGTGGTAAATGGGGGTTCTGTATTGTGTCTTGCAGCATATCCCTTAATTTGAGCCCACACCAACTCAATCGCATTATACTCACAATGGTAAGGCGGTAACCGTATAACTCTGTGCCCATGTTCTAATGCTATTTCGTCAATGACGTATCGGATCTTGGTTGGTTTGTTTTCTTTTAAAAGACGTACTAATTCCGCTTTTAACATATTCATGTTTGCATCTACGCCATTTTTACGAAGCCATGCGACGATATCAGCTTTCTTTTGGGATTGGGCAGGTGGCTTGAGCCGTAAACATGTCTTCGGATAGCATCGGCATCAAAGCTATCGATGCCTACGACTGGTTTTGCTCGTTTTCTCTTTTTTGGTGTGTGAAGTTTATTTTCTTCTGTGCCAGTCTCGCCATATTTTTTTTTAGTTATCCGTCTAACAGTTCGTTGTCCAATATTAAGCGCATCAGCTACGCGTTCAACCACTGACGTTATAGGTAAAATTGGCCCTCCATTTTGAGCTTCACGATCGAAATAGTTACGAAGGCGTATTACGAACTCACGTGTCTGACTATTTAGAACAGTTCTCTGCGTACGTTCGGTCATATCGACGAAATCCACAACAAAGGGCTTGAACAGAGTCCAAATTAACGAGCAAGGGTCAACAGTAATGCAGTATCAATATTTGAAATCCAAAGCCAGGTCAAAACTATATCACAATCGCACTGCACTGACAGTTTATACTTTTCGAAGCAACGTCAATTCGAAACTGCTTTGTTTTGCATTGAGCATTGACGCGAGTTTGCCGGAGGTAGTAGTTGTGCTAGCCAGCGATCCTATGTGACGATCGTATTAGATTCCATTTTTAAAAATTTATTGATATTTTTTTGCGATTTCAGAGGTTTGTCCACATAGTGAAAATTGTTCATATTCACAAGTACATTCACCCCTTAAATGGTGCAAACTGATTTTTCTACACTTGTATACATTTAAGAAATCAATTTAATAAATAAATTTTGAGTCCTAAACCTAAAACTACATTCGATAAAATTTATGAATCTCTGCACATCACTATCGTCAATAAAGTAATACAATTATTTCCTTCAAAGTCGTTATCAATTAATACGGAACTTCATGAGCGGACAAACGTCAAACCGGCCATCATAGCGTGCCGCTAGTGTAGTAACTCGTTACGAGTATACTACCTACCTACGTAATATTACACTATAATTTCATATCTAAAGACAATACTCCGACACGGGTAGCCGCGTCTAGGTACTTATTATAACTTTGCCCGTTAACCGCACCTCGTCACCGATGGAAGGTTCGGAAATCCGCATAATGCGGCCACCGTTAACACGAAACTTCCATAAAACGACAATTGTATATGTCACCGTAAGATTGTAAAAACCGTTAGTTTATAATCTAACTCGCGTAATTGCAAACTGTCGAAAGATTACAATTTAACGCATTATTTTCCGGTAGATTGTAATCTGATAGGTATTTAAACCCGATAAAACCTAATTGGTTATTTATGTCGAACCCTAACCTAACCTACAAGAAAGAGACAAGAAAACGTAAATACAATGAATATTTCAAAAACTGACACTCAGAACATTTGAACAGTTTACAATCTTTCGACAGTTTACAATTTCGCGAGTTAGATTATAATCTAACGGGTTTTACAATCTTACGGTGACATATATATCACTACTAGCTGATGACCGCGACTTCGTCCGCGTGTCAATACACGCGGACGAAGCCGCGTGTCAATACAGGTTTTTTGGTTCCCGCGGGAGCTCTTTAATTTTTCGGGATAAAAAGTAGCCTGTGTGTTATTCCAGACTATAATCTATCTCTGTGCCAAATTTCATACAGCCGTTCTGGCGTGATTGAGTAACAAACCTTCCATCCATCCATACCTACATTCTTTCATCAAAACTTTTGCATTTATAATATTAGTATAGATATACATAGGTACCTACACAAAACCTATACATAATAAATTCTAGTAAGATATTATAGTTAAATACAAGGTTTTAGTTGAAGCAGCATTCTCAACATTTTGGTTTTGTAAATTAAAATTTACCTAGGTCCTGCAGAAAAGGGTCAAAGATTAACCAAGGTGCTCAGCATATTAAAAGTGACTATTAAATACCCCACCATTTTCCGCTTCTTCATTGAGTGTGGCTAGTTTCTAAAGCACCTGTACTTAAGTAGGTACAATGAAACAAAAAAGTTAATTTTATTTTTATTATACGAAAGCCTCAGTTTATACTATTGCAACCATTATCGTTCTTTAAGTATATTTGGTATTTATGTATGTAATGCACGGTTGTAATACTATGGTTATAATGATTAATGTAATAATGTAATTTATTAGTATGTAATAGTAATATTTTTATGATGTGATGTAAATTAAATTAAATTAAAAGCCTAGTACGACTGCCTGAAAAAAGGAGTATATTGTTTTCAGGGTTCATGTATGTATGTATGTATGGATGTATGTATGCATGTATGTATGTATGTATGTATGTTTGTGAGATTGTATATTCCACCATAACTTCTATACGCCTGAACCGATTTTGATAAATGAGATATTGTTAGAATCCCTTGCTTATTCCGGGTGACATAGGCTAGTAAAATTATGGGGTGACCATGATCCCGCATTAAAGGTTAAATTAGAAAAAAAATCGAAAATAAGATTAACTATATAATCATCATCTAGAAAATGATGAGTAGATTCCAAAAATATATAACAATATAGTTCAATATCCAGCTATTCACAAAAAAATATCATTTAATAAAAATGTGAATATGATTCTAATTTAACTATTATACATTAATTTAGATTTTTAACTTTTTAGTTCGTTTTTTGGCAGGGCAGTCGTGTTATTTAGTTTTTTTATTTTTCTAAACAAATTAATCGTGGGAACAGCTACTTCATTTTATTGGTTACGGGAAGTGAACATTAGTAGCGGGATCACGTCTTGCGAAGTGGATGTTCTTTAACCCAACATCTCACGTAAGACATCTAAATTAAGTACCCTTTTTGTAATACCTGACATTTTATGAAAGGACTGGAAGATATATACATCAACAAATGGAATCCACTTTGGTAGGCAGTACTTTTAAAGCATCTTCAACAAAGAATCAGTTAGTCTTTTTGTGCACCACCTCTTGTATGTTTCAGGTATTATGGCCACAGTCACCTTTATACAAGTATCGACCATGGCTGTACAAAATTTCAACTTAATCGATAACATATTTTTTTTATAATATTTATCGCTCGCAAGTCATACACTAGTAAGTAATAATGCAGATAAAGGATCATTGTAACAAAAGAAATGGAACTCGTTAGCAACGTCGTCGTCATTAAGGAAACAATTTTGCCCGCGGTCAAGAAAGATTAATCGCTTTTGGACATCATCTGTCACCAAATAATGATAGTCTGGGAAATGTTTACTCCTTGTATACCTACTTGCCTTAGTATAATGTGTATCTACTAAAATTTTACACATCTCCAAAATGAAAGTTCTTATAATTTCGGCGGTAATAGCTGTTTAATTTCCTTACGGCCCGGAAGGTCCAGTATGTCCGTTACGTCCAAATCCAATGTCCAGATCCCCGAATGTCCTGTATGTCTGTTACGTCCAATTTCCGAACGTCTGTCTGCTTGGTTCAATTCCCCGAATGTAACTTAAATTTAAAGGTGTGGTTTAATTTTAAGGTATTTAAAGGTCTTTTATTATAATATTATTAAAATGTTCTCATTAATCATTTCATCCCCTCGTCATCAACTATTTCACAAAAACATGTCAAATTTGGCCCTTATATTGAGACTTACACATAATATGTGCTCCAAATTTCATATACGAATTATACAATAGCCTTTGCAAGTTCTAAAACTGTAAGTTCTTATTTTATTCTTCCGAAAATTTAGCTTGCTGGTAGAAACTGTACTTTTAGGTACTTAATAATAATTCAGATATTAAGTAAAACTAGCCAAGTCAAAAGGTATAAGAAGAAATGATATTTTAAGTTGTTATAAAATACTTTATGTTGTTATAAATTTTCAGGACTGACCATTGAACTTGGCACCCATTTAGATCTCACTTCTTTTGTCCTTGAAGTCAACAACCAAAGCATATATATCATAATATTGAACTTGGCTCTCATTTCATATTTATGTTTTTGATGGGATTATCATTTTCTCCATTTGTTAAATACGATCTTCGAGGACGAAAAACAATGGAGGACGAATTGTGATTCCATCCGAATTGCATTTTCGCGTAGTGTTCGGGCTTTCGAAGTTGCCTTTATATAACTGCTAACTACAAACGTGACTTTAGCTGATTATATAAAGTATAAACTCTTGACCTCTTAGTTACAACAGAATGTTATCCAAGTCCCAACCAAGTTTTCCTGCAGTACCCGCCGCGAAAGTTATTATAGTAGTTTAAGGTCTTATCGTACCCCTACCTATTAAATAGCAAAACTCATTCAAGTATAAGTTCTTTGGGTATATAGTCACTACACTAGATGCCTTCGACTTCGTCCGCATGGATATAAGGTTTTTCAAAATCACTCGAGAATTCTTCGATTTTCGGGATAAGGCTTATATTATACGTGCATCCTCGACATGCCAACTACAATCTGTACCAAATATTATTAAATTCGATTAAACGGATGGGCCGTGAAAAGGTAAATTGCGCATTGATTATATTAGTTATTTTTTTTATTTATTGTCCATTTGGCAGGGGCAAAGTTTGTAAACTCTATGTGTGTCAGGTTAGTATAAGAGTGTACTCTTATACTTACCTGACACACATAGGTAGGAGGTACCTGGGTGTCAGCTGTACTCGGTATTTTTTTTGGCAAATCGTGTTTTTTGGAAATTATAAAAAAAAATTGAACTGGTTGTTTAAATAAAAAATCACGAGTGCAATTGGGCTCCCAATAACAGTTTTTCTCACAAAAGAAGGAACTTGAAAAAAAAAGGGAAAAATAATCGACGACAACTGGACTCGAACCGGGCCTTCTGGTTTTTGGACCGCCCAATTTCCCATTTGAGCTATTATAACCTTTACACGGCGGCGAAATTTACCTTCGTATTCTAATAATATTGTAGCAGTTTTTCATTGCCTGAAAATAAGGATATAACGACATTTTCTAAAAATGAATCCTAGCTAGATCGATTTATCGCCCCCGAAACCCCCTGCATACTAAATGTCATGAAAATCGTTAGAGTCAAATTCGTCAGAGGCCCAATTATCTAAGCATATCGTACTCGAACTCTTTTAGGAGTTCATACATGCTTTTTGACGTGAAGGCATCTATGAACTTCTTAAACAGGTCGAGTTATACGTTTGAAAAACGATTACCATAACGATTTCCTTACACAATCGGGGGCTGATTATTCTTGTATATATAACAATGTAATTGTCTGCTCGTTTAAAGGTATTAGATAATTGCAATTGGATTTATGAAAATGTAGGACGGTAGGTTGGTTCGAGATTTCCAAATTAAACTTCCATGTTGCAATATCGGCCAGTTATCATTTATTAGAAGCTGCTTCCAACAGATACCTCCAATTAACGGAACATTTGTGCCGTTACGCTGTGTTTGGATCTACATAGCAATTAGATTCATAGAAATACAATGTAAGATAAAGCCAAAGCTGATTTACATACTAATATTATAAATACGAAAGTGTGTCTGTCTGACTGTCTGCTATGTTCTCACGGCTCATCTATTTAACCGACTTTGATGAAATTTGGTATAGAGATCCCAGGGAAGGACATAGGCTACTTTTTATACCAAAAAATTTTAAAGTTCCCGCGGGAATCAAAAACCTTTATCCACACGAAAAAAGTCGCGGTCATCATCTAGTTTTCCTATATTTTCTTCTCCTAATGAGAGATATATGATGGATGAAATGAAATAAAATTATGTTCTCAAGCGTTTTATTTACGACCAAATCGAAAAATGTTTAACACTGTACGAATAATACGCCCACATCACCTAGTTATTTCAGCAAGTAAAAAAAAGGTCAAATGCGAGTCAGACTCGTGCATAAAGGGTTCCGTACCGCCACACAATGTAAATTCTTTTAGGAAATAAAAAGAAAGATGTCATAACAATACGTAATCAGCTGTCAAATAACTGGTAGCGCCTGACAGACAATTCGACACCCTATGAGTACGGAAGCCTATACTTATGCTGAGGCCTTGCTTCTAGCCAAACATCGTTCTAGGTCACCAGGAAGTAGGTACCCTATAGATTTTGATTTATTGGCGAGTGTCAAATTATGCGGCATAAACGGCCGTATTTTTTGATTGAGTTGACTCAGAAGCTTGATTTTTTTTGCAGCTCCAAGGGACCGTAGACCTAAGTATATTAATATCAACTTGATACCCTCCACGCGGTCCCGCGAAGAAGGTAGTTGACAGACAGACGGACAGACATATGGACAACGAAGTGATCTTATAAGGGTTCCTTTTTTCTCTTGAGGTACGGAACCTTAAAAATATACCCTCTAAAAACAAAACTCTAGGAAAAATCTTTACACACTTACCTATAAACTAAGGTAGTCTTTGTAAAGGAATTCTTTTTTGGTAGCACTGACTCAACAAGGGAATTCCGTTTTCAAAGCAGGAATTTCTTTGAATTTATAAAAGCAAAACGCTCGGTTACCTCAAATTATGTTAGCAGTGTTGAGTTAACACGATTACAGTAAATTTATGCAAGACATTATCCAAGGACAGGGCGCATTGCATAACGCCCTGTGTCCGAGCGCCGTTCCGGCGTCCGCCGTCTCCTTTATGAAACCCCTCGGTATGATATACGAGCTTATACTGTCAAGTTATTGCTTGGTAGAACGACTTCGCATTTGCATTGCTTTATCGTATCAGTTTCGTCCTGCATCAATCATGTAAGAAGATATGGATATTTACATAAGAACAAAAGGATTCTCTGCTAGTGTTGATTACATTTTATAAAAAGATCGATTATATTTGCTGCTTGTATTTATTTAATTTTAAATTTAACAAGATAACGACATTAAATAATTACAAAAAATTTGATCCTGAACAAGTAAAATATTTAACATGTTTATGAGTGCATACGTATATAAATCAACAAAAACCTAAAAACAAATATCTATTTACAAACTCAGCATCAATAAATTTTCACTTGGGCTGAAATTTGTTTGCATAATTTTAATGAACTTTTACGGTAATTCTACGATTTCTATGCTACGAAAAGTTAGAATAAGCTCTACATTTGAAATTCATGTTTGTCAATCAAATTGGGTTATATAAGATAAATGATCGAAATTTCTAAACAGTGACCGCGTGGGATATTGCCAAATATGCCTCGTCACCCTTAATTAAGGCGGACCAACACCTTAGAAGGTTTCAATTTGCGTATCAGGTTACCGAGTATTTTTGCTAATGACGCCGGATACGGTCGCGCGATAATCCTCCCGTCCATTAGGCTCGACCAAGCTTGCAAATCGTCCGCATATTTTGGGCCAAGATTAATTGTTCTCGAATATCATCTATCACGGTGAGCTCTCTTGTGACGGTTCCAGTTGTGCGTGCGACGTTTTATGCGAACCACAATACGCGAGGGGAAACACAAATTTCATGGGGATGTATTATTAAAATGCGAAAATTCCACATAATTATTTTGACCCCCAACGCTAGCCTGAGTGTGAGGTATTGTTTTGCCTTAAAAGCTCATCTGGAATATTACAGAGATAGAAATACCCGGAGTAAGTAGTGTTAAAAATATATGATTTCTAGTTATAATCTCAACGGGTTAACCACTGCAGCCCATTAACGTCCCACTGCTGGGCACAGGCCTCCACTCTCATAGGGGAGAGGAAACTAGGGCTTAGACCCACCACGCTGCTCCGGTGCGGGTTGGCGGGCTTTAACGACTATTATCATGTTAGTGATAATAACCGGGACCGACGGCTTAACATGCTCTCAGAGGCAGGCACGGGGTTGAAACACCGCCAACTCCCTAACTCCGGGCTAGTACTGAGAATTTCTAGTCGGAAAAAATTAAAACTTAATTATGGCCCGACCCAGGACTCGAACCTGGGACCTCGTCGGCTGCAGTCAAACCTAACTAGACCAACGAGGCAGTTATTAGATCAACGGGTTAACAACTGTGTTTAATTAGATAATATTTAGACTTTATCAGTAAGTTTATCAGCGTTGCTCTACATTTCACGATTAAACTCGTAATTATAGTGTTAGCGTTTATGAATAATAAGAGCTCATTTGACTTTAAATTGGATTATAGAAGTATAATGTCTCGACAAAAACATCATCATACTAAATGTGTCTTCTATAAATAAGATCGTTTGGCGGTATTTGAGTCATTCTATATCTGTTAGTGAAAGTGTTATTAGTATTTTCGCCAGTAATTGTTATTCCAGGTTAACTAAACCGCGTTACAAGTACGTATTAAACACATAAAATAACTGAACGTAGAATAATACATTATGAAGCATCATCTGTGTGAATTATTTCTACGAATATCCTACCTGCGTGCAACAATAGTGATATCGCGCAAGATAAACTAAATATTGAGTAGGTAATGACTACGGCAAAAGCCTCTAAAACAATAACAGTGATGATTATTGATTGTGGTGTTTCTTTATTTGCGATTAAGATCTAAGGTTTAACGGAGCCGAGGTGCAGCATTACTTTTAATATAAACTTAAAATAATAATAAACGGCGCACCGGACGGCCTCGGCCTCGACCTCCGTGGGTAAACGTAGATCCTAAAAATCAATTCGTATAGAAAACGCGAAACACGATAGAAAACGATCAAGGTAAAATACTCAATACCGGTACCTAGAAGATATGTATTAAATAAAAATAAAACGGAAAGAAGAATTGTTATCCTGTTATACATATAGCCAATATAGAAAGAGTGCCTTTATATATTAAGAAAACTCTGTAGACTGTGATAAATAAACAGTAAGTAAAAGTGAACTTAAAAACACTTTCCATCACTTCATTTTCGACAATAATTTACCGTTTTAAGTATCCGAAATCCTAATTTCGTTAGGAGGAATTAGGGCGATTACCGACTCCCCAAAAGATAAATCCTTAGTTAAAAACACCCCCCTGCGAGTTTATTGCGCAACGGACAGGAACAAATGGAGTCAATCTTTTTTTTGGCTCGAAATGGAAAAACCGGAATTGCTACATTTTCAACGTGTAAAGTTCGATATCAATCAAGTCGACCTTTTTTCAATGAACTCGCCACAGGACTCCCCAAAGCAATTTTTTCAAGCAATTTGAGTCTTGATAGCTTCCACACTCACAGGTATGCAATCCAAACATCCGTTCACAAGGTTATTTGACGATATGGTTAGTATGTGTCAACTGTCGAAAGATTGTGAACCGAACAACTGCTTACAATTTAACGCATTATTTTTCGGTAGATTGTAATCTGTTAGGTATATTAACCCGATCGTATTATATATGTCACCGTAAGATTGTAAAAACCGTTAGATTATAATCTAACTCGCGAAATTCTAAACTGTCGAAAGATTAGAATTTAACGCATTATTTTCCGGTAGATTGTAATCTGATAGGTATTTAAACCCGATAAAACCTAAGTGCCCGGCCTGTGGCCGGGCACTACTTTATTATTTATGTCGAACCCTAACCTAACCTACAAGAAAGAGACAAGAAAACGTAAATAAAATGAATATTTCAAAAATTGACACTCAGGACATTGAACAGTTTACAATCTTTCCACAGTTTAGAATTTCGCGAGTTAGATTATAATCTAACGGTTTTTACAATCTTACGGTGACATATATAAGTGCCCGGCCGGTGCCTAAGTAAGAAAGAGACAAGAAAACGTAAATACAATGGATATTTCAAAAATTGACACACAGAACATCTCGGTTCACGGTTCACAATCTGTCGACAGTTTACAATCTATCGAGATAAAAAGCGTTAGATTGCAATCTGACGGTTTTCACAATCTACGGTGACATATGCATTTATACAAAATCTCTAGAACACCGAAAATACGCTAGTTCTCTTTGTGTTCTATCGTCTCTACAACGGGGAGTGCTCTGAAGAGTTATTTAATTTAATATCACCTTCCGTGTTCTCCAGTGGCACCCATTGTCGCAGAATCGAATTTCATCCTCACCACCTGGACGCTTGGTCTTCTTCCACCTCTAGTTTTCCAGGTTGATAATCCTGCAAATTATGGAACCAGCTTCCATCTTCTGTGTTCCCTCATGATTATGCTCGTTATATAGGTAAGTATATAAAAAACATCGCCCATACATTCGTAAATTTTTCGTGTTCGCCAATTCGTCATGGGAGCTGTTTATCTTGATAGTGTAAATTTTGCGACAGAGGAACCGCCAATGCAATGCTGGCTTTTGAGAAATTTGTTTATCTGCCCTTTGAAGAGCTCCATACTGTAGTCATGAGGGAAATCAGAAGATGGAAGCTGGTTCCATACTTGGATCCAAACGTGGCAGAAGAATTCAAAAAAATTCAAGATTCAAATGCTTTTTATTCAAATAAAATTTTACAAGTACTTTTGAATTTTCGAGTTAATCTACCACTGGTTCGGAATGCCATTCCTACCGAGAAGAACCAGCAAGAAACTCGGCGGTTGCTTTTTTGAAAAAAATAATTTACAATTTCATTAATTTGTAGAATACATAAGTAACAGCTGTCCTTAGCATTGCAAGTCAAATCCATGCTCCTTTATCATTTACGTAATCTTCAACAGCATAATAAGATTTTTTTCAGGAGCATACTTTTAATGGACTTTTTAAACTTTTGTAAAGGCAAGTTTAAGATAGGTTGTGGAATTTTGTTATGAAATATTCATATCCCACGAACGACCTTCGGACTTTCTTGAGGCGGAGCGAGGGAGTGAAAATCCCTGTAATAACGGTAGGTGGTAGAAGACCTTTGTCTTGAAAAGAGAAACGAGATGAAATTTGTTTCGGCGACTAAGGATAGAGAATACGGAAGGTAATATTGGATTGAATGAATCTTCAGAACACTCCCCGTTGTAGAGTCGATGGAACACTCAAAGGGAACTGACGTCTGTTCGGTGTTCTAGGGACACCAGTGTGCAAGTCATTTAACGCAAGGCATTATTATTGGGTCTACACGTATAAAAATACCGCGTGTAAATACTATGTGTTTGAAAACTTTTCTAGGCGTTTGTTTTCACTGTTTTCAATGGAGCCAATAGGGGTTTTATACCTATTGCATTTTTATCACATAGAGGAAATAAAAACAAAAGATACTGATATTATTTATTTATGATAAGTAACACGAAAAATTCGCCGCGTGCTAATATCGCAAACTTTTCCTCATGGCTTTTGCTGCCGCCTATTAAAAATAATTTATGATAGGGAGATATAAATTAATACATACCACCTTATCGCTTGATAACAATTTGCTGTATTGGAATTTGGAAATACATTATGCCGCCTTGTCAGCACTAAATTTCGAATTGATAAGCAACAACAGCGAATGTAATCTAAATCATCCGAGAGTAGTTAAGACCAAAACTAGTTTGCAATAATTGTTTTGAAACGGTACTGCAGCTTGTCGTAGTTGCCATCAGCGGCGGAGATTGTACGGCGTCAAAAGCGGGGTTGATTAAAGAGCTCCAGCTTATAGTGCGCGTCGCTACAATGAATATTCAGTGTTTCAGTGCATAAGCATAATGCGGCCGCGGTCTTAGTGCCGCTGTCGTAACTGCAATGCTGCCCATTTCTCATCTTAAATGCCAAGAGCAAGACGCTTGACTTCCTAACTTAAGGCCTTTTTTGTCAAATTCGTTTGAATACGCTGCGGCACACGTACACAACTCGTTCTCAGTATTTCTGAGATGCAGCATTTCAGATTATAAAGCTACCCTTCTCATCTGATAATTCAGATGCTTTATTTTCTATTTGTTTATCTTATTTTAAAACAACCATGGTAGGAATTTTGTTATCAGTTGAGAATATGTGGCCCAGATGACGATCCTGGCGAATGTCCCGTCATCGACGATTTTGATTTGATTTTTGATAGTGTGTAGCGTACATTCACAGTTACTCGTAGAATACAGCTATTACAAAATCAAAGACAGTGGCATCAATTTACATAATATACTCTTTGTGATGGGAAAATACAGTGGGAACTTTGATTTTCCGGGATAAAAAGTAAATCATGTCAAATCGATAAGGCTGTACGTACTGATTCTTTTTCTTATTTTCATTGTTGTTTTTTTAATGTATTTCTCCTGTATTTTGGTGTACAATAATGAACATTTCATTCATTCATTCATCATGTCTTTAACTATATCTATGCGAACATCACGTCTATAATGCCATGGGGGGCATGGTTGAAGGATAAATCAACAAACACAACTCGTTTAGAATATTATCGGCGTCAGATATAGATGAATAGACAATAACGTAGATACCGCTCGGTACGATTACTAATATTGGGATGGAAGTGAAATGAAGGACGATAATGCGATATTTTTTTGTGCTCGGACGTTATGAACACGATTTTGAGAATATCTCGAAGAACTTATTACTCTAGTAAAGCTTTGGCATCTGGCTTTTATGGAACAAAACGGCTTTTTTCCCCCATTTGATATGATTGACTTGGTGATGTTATTTATAGCTGTAAATAACTAACTATTGTACATATTATGTAATAATAAGTTAAGTATTTGAATAAGTTAGATGATGTACCTAAGTATGACAGTTAATTATACGAGTAGCGCACTCAAAATTGAATCAATAAAGTGATTTAATTTGATGAATTATGTAAAAAAATCGTAAAGAAAAATAGTTTTAGGTAAAGGAACAGATGTACTTTCAGTCGGACTGGTATATAAATTAATAAAAACTACTACTTACTATAAAAAATATTTTTTACGAAATTCTAGCAAGCAAGCAAATTAGCAAGAATTTGTCTAAATAACCCTGCCTTGAACTGTGCAATAGGTATAGTCCCACAAACTTATCTGACCTGGTGACTGCGTCGCTGCTAAAAAAATAAATAAAAAAAAACCCAAACTTAACAGTCAAAAATATTAATTCAAATTTTAGCCACCGGGACAGAAAAGTGGGTCTGACTATAATAAATATTTAAATCAATAAAGAATCCCTAGCTTATTCCGGGTGATATAGGTTAGTAAAATTTTTAAAAATATTGATGGGGTGACCGTGGTCCCGCATTAAAGACTAAAGTTGAAAAAAAATATTCGAAAATAAGATTAACTAGGTATATAATCATCATCTAGAAAATGATAAGTAGATTCCAAAAATATATAACACTAATTCAATATCCAGTGATTCACAAAAAATATCATTTAATTAAAATGTGAATAAGATTCTAATTTAACTAGATTAATTTAGATTATTAACTTTTTAGTTCGCTTATTGGCAGGGCAGTCGTGTTTTTTTTAATTTTAATATGACTACGTTATAGCCGTAAACAGCAAAAGAGATGTCGATTTACATCTTGACGTAATTATAGCAATTAGGTAGTTCTACTTATAAACTAATGACCAAATACGAAGTAGCCACGGCTAAAGTGGGCTTACTAGAAAAGTCAATACTTTAAATATAGTATTTTTTTTTTGAGTGGCAGCCGGCTACTCAGATAATCGCTTTTTTTGTCTTAGACCAATTAGTATGTGTATCCGTCAACTTAAATCTTTGAGAAGCGACTGAAAGCGGTGAAAGAGTGTCCGACTTTACGTCTACTCAAGGCACTCTGTCGTTTGCGTTGGCGTGTGCTCACTGTCCTATGTTATACATCTCATTGTTATTATAAATATAAAAAGTGACTGACTGCGAAAAAGCTTACGAAGCTTTTAAACTTCAATGCCAATAGTATATGTATCAGAAGGGGACAAACAAAAGTACAAACTATTGATTGTTAAACAGATCTCCACCTGTATGCATATAAATACATATACCCCAAAAATGAAAAACCCTTCTGGCGCAGTCGGCTAAAAGCCGGATATAAAGTCGGAAAGAGATGGTTTAACATAAACAGTAGTAAAACTGAAAGTATTGTATTTTACTTTTAATGAATGTTGAGGGGCTGACCATTTTACCATTCGGCTCCGATAACTTTTAATCGAAATAAAATCAAATCAAACCGGAAACCTGTTGCTTTAAAAGAGAAACTGATTTTCTTATAAAGTGAACCATTGGATTGTGCAAAAAGATCTTGAATGTGTGTAGAATATATATATGATTCCTCATACAAATACATGTTTACAAGAATCCCTTCAATGTCTTCATTTTATCTTGCCCCTGTCAAGATTTATGTTGCTAGTAAGCTGAAAACTACTAGTCCCTTTTTTGTTGCGTATTCGGCAGTAAACGTAGATGTATTAGGTACTTCATAGGTATAGGTTTTTATGCTTTTATAGCCGGCTCCTACCAAATAGAAGTTTCGTATTTTATTTCATCTAATTTCTCTTCTTTACCTACCTACTTTTTTATAGCAGAGTATGTATAATGCAGGTTGACGGGTGGATGATGAAATATAAAATGGACTTCGTCCGCGTGGATGAGGTTTTTGGTTCCCGCGGAAACTCCTTTAATTTTCCTTCAATTTTATAAATGTCAAAGTGTGTCTGTCTGCCTACTACGCTTTTACGGTCCATCTGTTCAACCGATTTTAATGAAACTTGTAAGTACAGGGATAGGTTGCATCCCGAGGAAGGACATAGTGTGCTTTTTATTTCGGAAATCTAAGAAGTTCCCGCGGGAATTGAAAAAACTTAATCCACGCGGACAAAGTCGCGGCGATCATCTAGTTTATAATATTAGTATAGACTTGATAACGCCCGCGACTTAGTAATCAATTCTCTAATTTTCCGGGATAAATATGTATGCCTTTGTGTTAAATCAGGGTATAAGCTATCTACATTCAAACTAATAAAGCCTACCTGTTTATTCGTTGTTGACTGAAAGACTGACAAACATCCAAACTTTCATATTTATAATATGTACCTATTAGTAGGATGAGATACCCACCCCTATTACCAATTACTTACATGTTCCTACATATAACTAGGAATTCGACAGGAAAAAAATATATACCTGCTTAAGTACAGTAAACATAGATTTTTCTTCTTATTTCATTATTGTATTACTTTACAAAACTAGTTTCTTATTCCATTACAGAAAGTTCAATTTCAAACGAAACAAGAACTGAAAACGTAACACAAAGATACGTTGAATTAATGTCTAGCGATTTACTTTTACGTTTACGTTTAATGGGTAAAAGATCCTGTTATTATATTCAATGGGAAATTTATTACCGTGACGTCTCCCTTAATTTCAAGAAATAAATTAACTAAATCGCACAGAAATTCAACTTTTGCAAGAAATAAAATTGTTATAGCGGTTCGAATGTGTTCTTCATCTTTTTAAGCCCCAACTTGGATGCCCAAGTTTAGGTACTAGGTACATTAATGTTGATATTTAAAAAAACTTTTTTTGTTTGTACAATGTCTCTGAGGAAAAGTGATTTTTCATTAGGATATGCTTGTCGTTTGCGCTTGACGACCATAATGCCTATGGATTGAAAGCAATTAATTATCTTTGAGGTAGTATTAGTTAGTTAGGGGGCCTAGAAAATGCCTATTCTAGAAATTATAAAACGGGTATCGTGAGATGCCTGCCTGAAACTCACTGAAATAAATAATATTGAAAACTCACGAACAGAGCCGAAAATAAACTGTTTTCACATAGTGACGCATTTGAAATGGACTCACTACGTTAACTACTTGATAAAATGTTTAATAAAACGTGGAATATTTTCTCGAATTCTTTTATCTACATGTTCTATGGCAATGAAGACCAAACTCTCATTCACGTTCCAATCAAAACGAAAATATGCGTATTTTTATGTGATTTCTCAATTGGCACGTAAGAAAAATATAGCTAACTACCAAAGATTGTTCAATGTTTACACTTTGTGCGAACAATTTACTTAGCAACACCCGATGGACATTTGATTGCTTATTCTAGCTACACAATCTTGCAAACAAAACAAAACCATATTTTTAAACGACAGAAAACCTTACCTAATGTCTGTATGATGTAGCTTTTCCAATCGCAGACGAACGAAATTGCACTAAAATATTCTTTTAACAGTAGGTATAAGTTAGTAATTAGGTAACCTCTCAATTAGTTATTTAAAATACTTTAAATATCAAAGAGGAAGCAACACTTATTGTCACACATTTCGTACGCGAACAGTCGGTGGAATCGCGAGCCGCGACACGTCAGACCTGTGGTGCGTCAGAGGGCATACTGAAAACATCGAACTGTGTAACCGACCGGGAGCAACACGATATCGTAGGCAAAGCTCGTAGGCGTACCGCGTGAGGTTTCAGGCGCTACGAACTCGACGTATGGCGAAAAATTATTTCCCGAGGAAAAATTAGGCGCGTTCCAACCGCGACAGTCCATTCATTCACGAACGATACGACGTTGTACGTTTCGATACATCGCACGATCCCGATTAATGCTAAGCACGCCAATAAATATTGATACCGACTCCTTTGTCTTGCTGGGGATTCGTTCCTTTTTATTGATGGTAAGGAACATTTGCTTGACAAATCGTGTGTATCGTGTCGTAATTTTTTTAAGGAAGGATATAAAGAGGGAAGTAATCTATTGAACTTTCAGGAATAGATACATTTAACAACATCATCTACTTTATATTCAAATCTATACCATCTCGTATAATATATTCACAGAGCAAAATCTAAATTAAATTATCATGAGACGTGTCGTAATATACTCTAGTAAGTATGTAAGTATGTTTGATTAAACTTAATATTAGAAATTTATGCTGAAAATGTTTGCTAACAGTTAATAGGGTATACCTATTTGATTTCTCTTTGAATATAGGTTGTAGTAAGTTTTGCTTACTAGCCTAGGCTCTTATAATAATAAATAAATAAATAAAAGCTGTTGCCCGCAGCTTCAGCGTGGTTAAAGTTGTTTCAATTCCCACTGTAACTCCTGAATTTTCTGGGTTCAAAATGGCCTATGTGTTGTTCCAGACTATAATCTATCTCTGTGCCAAATTTTATCCAGGTCTGTTCAGCCGTTCTAACATGATTGAGTAACAAACATCCATCCGGTCATCCATCGATCCGTCTTAACTTTCGCATATTTTGTAACTAGATGATGCCCGCGACTTTTTTAGCCTATGTTCTTCCCCTGGATACAAACTATCCATGTACCAAATTTCATCAAATCGGTTGAACAGATGGGACCTGAAAGCGTAGCAGGCAGACAGACAGACACACTTTCGCAATTATAATATTAGTATAGAGTATAGATAGTGTGTTGTGAATACCTACTAATTTAATTAACCAAAATCTTTGAATTGTTCTTAGTATCTTCAATACTTCCCCCACTTAAAAAAAAAAAAAGAAACCATAATAAATATAATTATTCGTGCAGCTATTCTGTACATGTTTACGTATAACTAATACGTTAAATTTTCGCTATCAAACCAAGCGGGTGAATCGTGTATATTATGGCACCGTGATATCACGCAATCGCTCACGGCACAGCCATCTTGCACGCAATACTTACTCATTACTCATTACTCATTACTATCCTTTTCTATCGCATTTGAGTAAATTTTTCGTTACTTGCACAGTCATTTAACTCACTGTATCTAGTTATATACTTTCGCTATCATTCTCATTTGAGAACAGAAAGTATCCTCGAGGATTAACATATGTGCATGAGTAAAAACCTAATTAAATTTACCTAAGTACTACGGAAATCTTTGTTTTATCTTATACATATATAAAATTTTCGTGTCACAATGTTAGTAACCATACTCCTCCGAAACGACTCGACCGATATTTATGAAATTTTATATGCACATTCAGTAGGTCTGAGAATCGGCTACTATCTATTTTTCATACCCCTAAAACACCTCAATCCAGGCAGACGGAGTCGCGGGCATCAGCTAGTTATTATGTACTTTTTACGACCCGTCGTCCACGCAGAATATACAAACTTTTTCAAAATCCTGTAGAAATTCTTTGACTTTCCAAAACAATTTGTTTTATGTTCGTCTTTCTATGTTCGTAAGCAGCTATTTCTGTACCAAATCGGTTAAGCGTATAGGACGTGAAAAAGTAGCAGACAGACAGACTAAAAACACTTTTCTTTTTTCAGTATTGATTTTTCTGAAAGGCGTATAAATTTCTAGAGTGGATACGACGAAGCTAGTGTGAAAGAAACCGTAATGCTTATAGTCACATAACAACAGGCTTTTAGTCACCTTTCGTTGAGGCGAAGCGACTCTGTTTCGAAAAGCTTTCAGGTTCGGAAGCGATTCTATTCAAATCGGTACCTACGGGAGTCTCTACATAAATCAAGTATTGAATAAGATATTTTTATCATCTCGCATGCATTGTTCGATAATGAATGTCTTCAACAATGCTTTTTTAATTCTTTTGGGTAATATTACTTGCTTTGTCATCAGGAAACATCATAATATCTGAAAGTCAGTAGGTCTAATTTGTTTGCAAAATTACCGTTCTGTGAAAATTTAAAGCGACGCATAACATTTATTAAAAGCTAGCTATTCTGGTAGACCGACATCAACCATAAGCTTGACATTCTGACACCCCACTTAGGTAAGAAGGAAATAAAGCTTACTTTATGATTTTTGCTTTTACCTACATCATAAAAATAGTATTCTTAACATAATTGTAGGCACACGAAACATCATCATAATATAGCTAATGTACGAAAGAAAACGTCCAGTTATATGAAGATTTACAAACACCGAAGTCGGTGTATATCAAAAGAAATGACCATACGTTGACCTACGAGAAAGTTCTAGGATAAGCTGTCTGAGACAAAAACAGATTGAATCACATCTTCCGTAACCGGATTGCGAACCGCCCTGCGCAAATAGATAAGTTCAGAACATCCGGGCTCTGGTCGCGGCCGTATAAGCCAGCACGAGACTACAATATAGTAAGCGGTTTACGCAACTTAATCTCAGGACATGATGAATCTAGATCACATGTGTCGTGAACACAGTACAAACGTACCTTTGCCGGTATAGCATGTGAAGCAGTTATAGCGGTTACCTTTGTTATCGAACTATGATATAGTGAAAACTGTTATCTGTTTTATTTTTTCAAAAAGATTAATTTACAGAGCCAGTTCTTCGTATAAAGATGAACTTTTTTATTCATAATTTTGCCAAACGTTGGTCGTGAAATGAAAATTTGTCATTTGTTTTTTGTGAAATGATAGGTCACCAGTGAAAACAGCGAATAGAGAGAATATAATATAGAAAACAACTTTAATTTGTACGTGAACACACACTGAATTGTACGTACGACGTAATTATTATTCACTCTAATTTAAAAGGAATTCTAAAATAACAAACAAGGTGAAATAGACATTTCAAACAGGGACTGAAAAACAGATTCATAAAGGTTACAGAAATAAAATTGTTACAGAATGAAAGTGTAACAGGATCGAAGCTGTAACCCTTTTCAATGTGTTTTTAATTTTGTTAATCCGAAACACTTATATTGTTGTAACAGAAACGAATCTGTACCAGAAATGAAAGTGTTTTAAAGTGTAACTGAAATAGCGACGTTGCCAAATTTACTATTGACGCGTATTCAAATTTGAACCTAAGGTGAAAGCATCGATGATTGCAATTGTTTTAATAAAAACATGGCCATGTTATGTCAGTATGTGTAAAGTCCAATGATGTGATAAGAACGCGTTGTTACACCGTGCAGTTTGTTAGAGCATGTACCTATTAGGGTTACAGATAAAAACACTTATTAACAGAAATAAACGGTTACAGATTGATTAGGTTACAGTGTCGTTTCTGTTTTCGTTATAAGTGTTTCTGTTTTATAACAGTTTCAAAAAACAGTGTTTTATAACCCCTTATTTCGGTTACTGTTTCAGTCCTTAATTTCAAAACCTATAAAGTTTATTCAGTCAATTACGGTGTAATAGGCGTTAAATAAAATTTACGTCCCAAAATGAGACTCTGATTCAATGCAAATCCCAAAGGAGATATTAAAAGTAACCGCAGGTTTTGCCGCCGGCGGAATATTTGTACGCCTATAAATCTCTGTATCTTTTACAAAATACTTTTTACGCCAATTTAAAATATACTAAAGTTCAGCTCCGCCCTAAAACGTAATACCAATTCTTGGAAATGCTAACAGCTCGCGACTATATTGAGAGTGGAATAAAAAAACTTCGGATTTCATAGAAAATATATAGTATAATATTTAAGTGGGTAAGTTATACGATTTAAAACCGCTCGTACAATACAGGCCATTCTATAGACATAGGAAAACTATACTGGGCAGGTTAGATTCTTTAGCTAATTTATTTAGTCGCAGCTACCATACATTCTTACGTTGTCAAACGACCATTTTGTTTGATTGTCCAGGAGGAATAACTGCTTAGATTTTCTTTCGGAAAAAGTTGGATTCAAGACGCTTCTATATCAAGACACGCGGAAGCGTGTCCAGCCAAAGTTCAAAAAAACTGGCGAGCAGCACCGTGTGTAATATTACACGAACCATTTGGAGCCACTTTTGACCCCCTCATAACTCAAAAACTATTTCACATAAACATGTCAAATTTGGCGCATATATTGAGACCCGTGAGATACATATATGCTCCAAATTTCATAAGCACACCTCAAATGGTTATTTAAAGCCGTATAAACTAAACTAATAGAAAAGTCCTATTACAGTGTAAAGGATTATTTGAAAAAAGCGGAGTTTATTGCGGGCTCTTCTCAGACCAGGGCATGTTTGGAACCCTCGTAGCTTTAGTTTTAAGATATCGTAGTTAATTATCACCATCACGTCTTATGCTCTGTAAGCATGACGTTCAGAAGGTGTACTTTGTAGGTACGTATTTTGAATAAATATGTTTTGAGTTTGAGATTGAGTTCAATAATTTCTGTACAAAAAGTAATGATATCCCATCAAAAACATAAATGTAAAATGAGAGCCAAGTTCAAAAATATATCCCATCAAAAACATAAATGTGAAATGAGAGCCAAATTCAAAATTGTGATATATATGCCTTGGTTGTTGACTTCAGCGACAAAAGAAGTGAGATCTAAATGGGTGCCAAGTTCAATGGTCAGTCCTGAAATTTATTTATAACAACATATAATATTTTATAACAACTTAAAACTTACAGCATATTTTAAGTTGTTATAAAATATTATATCTTGTTATAAATAAATTTCAGGACTGACCATTGAACTTGGCACCCATTTAGATCTCACTTCTTTTGTCGCTGAAGTCAACAACCAAGGCATATATATCACAATTTTGAATTTGGCTCTCATTTCACATTTATGTTTTTGATGGGATATATAAATTGCAGGACTGACCATTGAACTTGGCACCCATTTAGATCTCACTTCTTTTGTCGCTGAAGTCAACAACCAAGGCATATATATCACAATTTTGAACTTGGCTCTCATTTTACATTTATGTTTTTGATGGGATTATCTTCTACTTGATAGTTCGTAGTGGTATCTATAGACCAATATCAGTAAGTGGAGCGACTTGGTGATATTAAATATTTTCAGTTAATATTTTTGCGGCTTACCTTTATATCATAGTCCAAAGCCGTAGTAGACTGCAACAAGAGAAACTTTTTTCATAAAAGTACAACGAGGCATTCGGTTGCGAAGGAGCGCAAACAAGGCGAGCAGTTCCTTATTAACTTTTATAACAGTTGTTACACTCGCGTGCAAAATTCTTGCTTCGCATTAAACTTAACTTTCTTATTATTTGCATGGAACCAGTTCCACCACCACTTAAAAATAAAAAAAAAATCTCACATACTGGTAATTTTAAATCATGAATTTCTTCACAAACTTATAGTTTCTTGATTTTCTTTCGGGTTCTCTCTTTCCAAAAGAGTTTCGTTCCAAAAAGGAGGTTGGTTATTTTACTGATTCTAAATCGGTAAAGGAGTATCCCTCCCTTTTGAAAGGAAACGAACTGACAAATCGCACCCCTGGAATGAAAGTGGCCTAACTCAAAATTCCTGTAAATTCTGATTTTTTAGGGTGCGAAATTAACTTTTACGATTGCTGCTGCCACTAATGCTTGTAATAAATTCACAAATAGTAAACTGGAGATTTATATGAAAATAGGGCTTTGACATACAGCAGTCAACATTTTTTTTTAAAAGCTTTATTTTCCATATACAGTCCACTGGAGCGTGCAATAATGCATACGGCACGTGTGTCACAACATAAATGTGTTCCCTCACTAAATTGACAATATATACGACATTTTGAATCGTGCAAGCAGAAATAACGATAAATAAAAAATGCCGTATATCAGACATTATATATATTGCCACTGATGACCTTAAAAACGTAAAAAAACGATGACCTTTTAAAACAATCAACGAACTTTACTCAAATATGTACCCATATTAGAACATGACAGTGACGCCGCAACAGAGCAACAGCTTGATGAAACTTTAGCACGCGTATGGTTAAATATCCGGAGAGTGAAAAAGGCTACTTTTATCCCTGAAAGTCAGGCAAATAAAATTGTCTAGCTAGCTGTCATTATATCCCAACGAAAACTTCTCAAAACAATGAATCAAATCAAATGCTATGCATACATGAAGGAACATCGCATCACATTGTTAATCACTTTTACGTGCTACACACAACGGCGAGGAAATTGAATTTTAACTTCTGAAACAACTTTGTATTGACGTCGTATGCGTGGGGAACGCGTACAGAACTTTTGATGAATATAACTAGACTTCACTGAATACTGATTTTACTCTACTCTTTTACTCTACTGTATTTGTGGGTCTTAACTATTTGTTAGCTTATGTTTTCTGGCCAGGTATTTAATTTTCATTTAATCGTTTCCTTAAAACTAGCTAATGGTTAACTTTGAGACTTAGATCTCGGCGCGATGTCCTGATACGTGTAATCGTTACACGAGACACTTTAGCTTACATAGATAATACTTCTAACATATTGAAGAAGTTTTTATTTAGTTTTGGGATCTCAATATATACAATTTTCAGTTAAGAGCTAGACATCTGAAAATATAAAGCTGAATATCAGCCAAGAAATCTTTAAATTGGGTAGATTTAAATTTCATTACTACTGTTAATAATATTAAAACTTAAAACCTAAATGAAATGGAAACGAAAATTTCTACATTTCGACGACATTCCCCGAGTATTCAGGGAATGGTAAGACGAAGTTAACGGCAGAATAAATTCGACAGTCGACAAGACAATGCGAAGTATGTAGACAAAAGTTTTTTCATAAATGTGCACGGACCGTGGAAGTGAACAGCTGACGACTGGCTCGAGGCAGGGCCGCTGTACTTTAAGACTTGCTAGCAGATGTATTAAAAGGGTAAAATGGGGATATTTTGTCAGATTTTATCACTTAGCTCTAGGCGACATGAATAGAAAAGAGTTAAATGTTCGTGCAGATGTCCGCTATCGTCTTTTGTAACATTTTCAATTAAATGAGTTGAAACTGCCTCTGGAATATATAACTGTTTAAACTTAAAATAATCCTGCGTTTTAACGATATAAACAGAGGCAATACGTATTTTCCATACTTAAATTAAAAGTGTATCGACTTTTTGTTATTTTTCGCGGCTTATCTACCATCATATCCAGATGCTATTAAGATGACAGTTAGCTTTCTATCCTTTCCTCTCGAATGACTGTTGATCATTAGAAGAAAAGAGATAAACCTATTTTGATTATTAGTAAGATATAAAGTATATCCCAAAAAAAACAAAGAGTTCTCCTGTATAGGTTACATAATATATTTAGTTAAGCGAAAAATTACACGGGCATGATCGTGTTAAAAATAAATAGAAGAGTTTCCACGAGATATTTAACAATCTAAATGGTCTCGTATTTTATTTAATATAAGATTCATAAAATATCGTGAATACGAAAATGTGTAATAAGAAATTTGTCCTGTAAAAACTACACTTTAAACACGAAAAGACACATGCAACATGGATGAGCTTTGTCTAGTAGGCCTAACTCGTTATCCAATAGAACACAAGTTTACTTATGCTCGGCAGATACAGTACGGAGAGAATCTATAATTGGATTCGTTATTGTTACTACAAGCGGATTGTCGTGTCTAAACTAAATCAAACTTTAGATCCGGCGGGAGTCGACGGCGAGTGGGCTTTGTTATAATACCGATGTTAAGAACGAACGGTAACCTACTTCTGCTGAACCTTACAATAACCACATAATTTAGCAGCATGCTAATTTAAAAGAAAAGGCCTTAGCATTTATACGTCATCGAACCAATTTATATACTTACTTACTCCAAGCACGCAGCATTGCACAATATATAGATGTCAACAAACACGTCTCTCAACGTCAGTGTCTCCATCGAGCGCATTTTAATGCAGGGCAATTGTGACTTGTGAGGCAGCAGGTGAGGACGGTCGTCCATGCGATATACCGACCAATTTGGGTCTGCTGTGTAAGCCGATCCCTAGATCGCATGGACCAGGCTCGGCTAGCGGGGAAAATTAGCAAAACTTGCAAACGTCACTTCGTGAAGACCACGGCCGCTCTACCTAGAGGGTAACCAAGAAAAGATGAATCCAAAACAGAGATCAGGCGGCTACGTTATTAAGGAATAAATAAATTCAAATTATATTATATGTTAAAGCTGATAAAAAAAGCTGAAAAAATTAACATTAATAAATAAATAATGTTAATTTTTTAATGTTTTTTTTATTTATTAATGTTAATTTTTTTAATTTTTTTATTGATTGTATAGATAAATTATTGTGGTAAACTGAACTAAATTTTGTAAGTACTCATATATATTAATTTATTAACGTTAATTTGCACACCATATGTATGGTAGATTGTGGCTGGATACTATAACTTTATTGTAAGAACTTCTCATGTAACCTACAATCAGCAAATAAATATTATGATTATGATTATAAGGAAAGATAGATATTCTTCTACTAAATGTACCTCGTTATTAAGTATGAAACAAGCTTAGTTACTCGCAGCAGATATAACACGGCAAGAATCTATAATTGGATTCGTTATAATATTGCTACAAGCGTGTTATTGCACGTATACTAAATCAAACTTTATTTCCGGCGAAAGCAAACGGCGACTCCGCGTCGTTAATGCCGATATTGGAAACAAACCATAACCCCTACCGATTAATGTCATAGCCATTCTTCCGCAATGAGGAAGAATTGATGGTTAGCTTTTCAATTGGAATTCAATACTAATATTTAACAAGTACAAAATGGTGCCTATCTGTTACCTTTTGTAAGCGACAATCCAGAAGTAGGTAAACCAGGTAATAATAAAACACTTTTAATATATTTGTCCTCTCATTTAGAACTTGCACAAATACTTAAATAGTTAAACGTGTAGAGGTTCCACGAGAGATTTAATGTAATTAGATAAAAGTTGACAATATTGTCTTTAATTTAAATTAAAGACAATATTCGTTTGATCCGGCCACTGTTGCTATGGTTAAACTCATAATCAAATTGCGATCTAAACACAAAAGTATTCAATAATCGCCGAGTCTGCCGGCAGGAGACTGAACTACCATTGTCAAAACACTCTTATTTATACTAACTATTTTCAATATGGCGTCTGAAATATTTGCGGATACGCAGATTTAATCGAATGACACGAAACGAGTCAAATTGACAGATATTATACTTCATATTTCATGAGATATAATGACAAATAGTAATAATGCTAACACTTTTTACCAAAAGAACAATGGCGAGGAAACTGTTCATGGAATTCTGCGTCTAGATTAAATAATTCTATTTAATTGATCAATAGACAATGATTTGTAGTAGTAGTATAAGTTTAGTTTGTATTTGTATAAGTTTAGATATACTAAGTATAATGAATTGTAGCGTTGGTCAATAAACTTTTATTTATTTATTTTTCTTTGTGGCTTGACATCTCACTTGATGTCTTTTCGGGCAAATAACATAAGAGTTATTATTTAACAAGCTGATGCCCGCGACTTCGTCCGCGTGGATTGATGTTTTTTGGTTCCCGCGGGAACTCTTTAATTTTCTGCGATAAATGTAGTCTTTATGTTACATACTCTATAATCTATCTCTGTGCCAAATTTCATACAGATCCGTTCACCCGTTCAGGCGTGATTGAGTAACCAACATATCCATCCATCCATTTATCCATCCAAATTTTCGCATTTATAATATTAATATAGAAGTATAGATAAATCGCCGTATTTAAATACCTTACGTGAAGTTTATTTCCTGCGGGAATTAGCGAAGAGCCAGCCGGTCGCTAGTGCCGGTATTGGGAACACACAATAACCCACTTCTGTTCATTGTCATAGTTATTCTTGCAACGAGGAAGCCATTGGCGGTGAGCTTTTATGACGCAACAGGGAATAAAAAGATGTAGCAACTATAAATTTATGATTGCTATATATTTTTCTAATATTTCTTATTTAATTTGCCGATTTCTATAATCAATTTTTTGCGTTTAATTTAGTGTAGTTAAATTCAAAGCAATAAAATCCTTAGTAAGCTATCAAGGATTTCTATAACTGACGCTAAGTAATAATATGGCTTAAGTATTCAGTCAACCTTCCACAGAAGCGACAAAGAGTCCCTTCCACTACGTGAATTGCGTGTGCGACAATAAAACTAAATAATCATACGCAATTCCATATGTGAATATTGTCCCACGTTAAACAATTTTTAAACAATTCAGTAGCAAATGATACACCTACAGTCGGATTACAAAAAAAACGACGCGTTAATAAACATTATATCCATCCATGCACAACGACGCAGTGACGCGGACGAGAGAGCGTACATCGCGAAAGTGAAATCGAAAATAAATGAACATTAAAGTGGGATTTTCGATTAAAAAAAGGTATTTTTACGTGACAGTTAAATCTTAGCAGATAATTTTTATCTGTGAATCTTTTAATTTAAGAGTGCTACAGTGGAACGAGCAACGAAACGGAATCTAAGGCATCAATGAACCAACATACGTATAAAGAAAAACTTGTGGTTTACGGTGATCTGCAAGAAAGAGAAAAGTGGCTGTACTCCCAGTAATTTCAAAATCATAGACTGAATTGTTGATTTTAGTACCTAGGTTGGATACATGATGAAAATTGTGAAAATCGCACAATAGAGGAGTCACCTCTTTAGTGCTCTGTTGATTTGAATGCAAACTATGAAATATATTTATGACTTCGAGAGAGCATTAGGCGCAAATCTTGAGCAGACGGCGCTACCTACTTAAAATAAGCTGGCACGATTTCAAGTGCCGTCAACCTGAATGCGAACTATTCAGTTCATCAAAACCAGATGTTTCTTTGCTCTATGTAAACATAAACTTTTTTTAGTTAAGCTCAAATATACTTAAACATCCGTAACATTACTAAAAACTACAGGATAGAGCAGAACTAAAAAGTCATCCTAAAACATTTCAAAGTTCTACCTTTAAATAAACGTCAATAAAAATTTCCACAAACCGGAGGAAACACAATATGTGTCACATAACTGACTTATTTTTATTTCACAACTGCATTTATATGCAGTTGTGACATACAGCAAGCAGCGAATGCGGGATAAAATCTAAATTGCTAATAAATTGCGTCCAACGTGTTTCCACAAGTGGAATTATTTTAGATCACGGCACATGTGATCAATGATAGTAAAACCAATCTTGTTTTGTTGAATAAAGAGGTTTTGTTGTGTGATCGGCCAGAAAAAAATACTAGAAATATAATAAAATAAGAATAACTACTAATATCACATATTATGTGCCATTATAACCTGTTTTAACCTGCCAGCCACGTACAGGAACTTTTAGATACAAAATCAAATCAAATTTCAATCATCTCACATTTTTCATCAGTAGTTAAAATGGAAAAAACCAACACGATGTTGAACAAGCGCGTCACGAGCTTAAAATACGGTAAGACTGTATTTCAGAACATTTTGGTTAAATAAAAGTACCCAATGCTGAAGCAGGATGAGATTCAGTGACATTATGCCGAATTAATGTTATAAACAAACAGTAGATGTTGGCTTCAATCCAAGTGTGTTAGGGCGCCGGCGCTAGTTGGCCGCGGCAACTATTTGGTATGCAACTGTAGCTTCATCTCTCATGGCCGATAGCTGAATATTTTATATTCACACACGAAGTATACCGGAAATCCAAGTTAGTATTTATGTTTATTACGATTATGGTACCTGTAGGTATCTATGTTACTGAGTAGCTGACACTATTTATTGAAAAGAAACCCACTACTGATTTTTCAGCTTAAACAATACGTTTCAGTAACTAACAGACCCTCCTGAGATTTTCTATCAAGATAGACCGACCGATCCGACCGACCAATGCCAATTTTATACTGAGAGCCTTAAAGTACCACAGAGTTATCGAGGAAACAGTTTGCACCGATGCACCAGAACAAACATTAAGAACCACGGCAGCATATTATGATTTTAAGGAGCAAAATTGCAGGATACATTAAATGTATTAGCGTAATTGACAATTCAGTAGGATCACAGCATAATATGATATCAACAACAACAATAGAAGTTTAATTACGATATGCGTTAAATGTGACATAGCCCCGCGGCAAGTTGAAGGTTTAATTACGTGGAGAGAGCTGTTACCGCAGGTGACTCCTTGATTAACGGACTGAAATTGAGCTGCCCATTCAGCTATACCACATTCACAAACGGATTATCATGTACTGGTTACGTAATCCCGTCCATATCCTGAGACCTCATAATCGTATTGTATTGTCCGGCACATATAAATTTATGTTGGAACGTCAACAAACGATATCATTTGAATACTGCCACTGTAAAGCCGGCAGGACTAATAACGTAGATGAGCTATTGTACATTCTAGGTACTACTAACTAACGTAAAGCAAGTAATTTAAATTTTAACTTTATAATTGTAATGACAGTTAAGCGCAATTTGCAATGTTGCATATCAGGATAATGTTGTTTAATTATGCACAAGAGTTACTCGTACTAACCGTAAGTTAAGACGTTTAGGTGTAGAATAAATTAATTTATCAGCGTTCAAAATTTCACATTTCACAATATTAGATTATTTTAAACAATGCCGTGACAACTGCCTATATTGCACGAAATCTCCACTCACTTCATTTGCGGATCCCATTAAATCATAGCTTACCGAGTTGGCAGTAATAGAGGTCCCTATATTATTTGCATAAAATTTGACTCCCAAACCGCCTGTCTTTGAGGATTGACATAACTCGGCCCAAGTCGAAAGCTTCAATTACGGGGAGTGAGTTGTTCACGCAGGTGACTCCTTAATTACGGGGTTGAAATTGATCTGCCTATTCGAATGTCACATTCGCAAACGAATTGTGCTGTTTGCGTAATCCGGACCGCTCTCAGGCTCGGAGGCCTCATAATCTTGTTATTGTCTAGCAAATATAATTTTATTTTCTGGATGCCGTATTATTCGTCAGTTTGTTTTTGTTACCATACATGGAGATGGTAAATAAATTGAGTTATCTTAGAACAGATAGGTTAGACAGGCAATCTAGGTTAGCATTTTCGCAGATTCAACGAATAATTCCAAGGGATTAGGTTTATAGAAAACGTATACCTAGTATGTAATTTACTAAACGAAACAAATTAATTTAATCAAAATAATATGGGATATTATTAATCGAGCGACTAAAAAATTAAGTGACGACTTTAACAGTCGTCACTTAATTTTTTAATTTAGTCGCCGACTACTTTAATACTAAACCTTAAGGCGTTAAAATAAGTTTGGGAAAGATTTATTTACCTTGCGACACTAATAAATCACAAGAAAATTATAAAATGTGGTACTAAAAGAGAGGAATAAAGAATCTAAACTAGCAAATAAAATTTTAATAACCGAATGAAATACTAAAGCTAGCGACTACTAAACTAAGTAAGTAACTGTATAAACGGTTTGAGTTAATACATTAAGTGCTTCAAAAATATACCTTTTAGGATGTTTTTGTGAGGTGAATACTATTGTTAGGTTCTGTAATACTATTTGAGATATTTGTTTTTCTATTTTAGTACATTTTTATTTTGAAAATAGTAGAACAGATTAGTTCGTCTCGTATAAACTTAGGAAGCGGGGCGCATTTTTCCGTTTGCGTGTTCAATAGAAGGGTTCGATGTGCTAACTCTCTTTTCAAACTCGTGTTCAATATACCTACGGAATTCGTCCTCCAATCGCACACGGGTTTGCAACCGACGTTTTTTCCTAACGAGTGTTCAAGCCAAGGCGATAATCTCAGAAAAACGCTAAAAGACGCTTTTTTCTTCTAGTTTCACCTGTCCATCCATCAAGATTTGATACTACTTCCTATTTAAAATTCGATAAAAAGTGGGTGTTAAGTGCTTTTTATTCTATAATTCTCTATAAATATTATTATTATCCATGTCCATAGGAGAAGGAAATCCATGTACGAAAAGGATAAAAGATTTAATTTTGACGTCATCTTATGGCTTTTACAGCTTTATTTAGATGTACCGCTGACTTCTATACGATAATGCAGATCAGTGAGGTGTACTAATTAATTACTCCTGCACAGATATACTGTATTTTTTAAAGCTAGAGTTACATTATGACACCAACAAAACCACAAAGTATTATAATACATCTATCAAGAGTCTATTCAGTGGTCTGGCAAAAAGAAGCCACAACATACTGCGATTGGAACAAACCCGAATAATCCGCACTGGAAACAAATCCCGTATCGGATTGGAAGAGCATTAGCGTCAGACCTGGTTTGGCGTGTTACTTTATCCATACTGTATTCTGACGCAGTATGGACACCGAGAATTACTGTGGTATAGATTTGTTGAATATTTTAATCCATAGGTTTAAAATTACAAAGGATGAAAACGTTCCGTATACGAATTGCTCCCGTTTGCTATCGGTACTAAAATGTAAAACTTTATGCATCTCCAAAACATCATGAAATTGACGAATGTCCTATAACGTTGGGCTATATTTGTGTGACGAATCCGCGATCTCACTTTATATTCCGTAGGCAGAGGACTGATAATTACATAAGATGATACAATAAAGTGGAAAAAGTTATTTATTGACGAACTTTATTATGTAAACGAATAGGCTTGTCAAAAGCCTATAATACGTATATTTGACAATGGGCCGATACGCGATTCCACTCGTGTGCTAAACCAAAATTGGTTTCGGTTCGGGCAATAACATGACAGGCTGCCTGGAGCGTGGCGGAAATTGTTTTCGTCGACAAACCATTTTGAATCAGGTGAGTAAACCTGTGATATGTTCCATATTTACTGTAAAATGAAACTGGTTTACTCTCATTTTGTACTTGATTCAAGGATCTTTCAGATGATAAAATGACATGACATCTACTAATCTTGAAACTATACACATGCAAATTAAACTTTGGCTATCTGCTGGTTCATTTCCCAAGCATCCAAGTATTGCACATCCGATTGTTGCTTTTGGTACCTTTCACTATTAACACCACATAGATAAAGCTTTTTCTGACCGGCTCAAGCCGGCTCCGCGTCAATAGATGTGGTGAGACTCTTAGTCGCATGTCGTCGCTCGGAATGTCAGCGTATAGCTAGTTGAAAGATAAAATTCGTTCAAACCTAAGACAGATGAATATACATAGGCCTCTTGATTCTATCAAAATAGAATTAGTGACAGCTTGACCGGCAGTCAACAGCTACAAAGGGAAGCTCACTTTCATCGATACATAGCTACCAATGAAAAAAGTCCTATAACAGGCATTATATCCGATTCCATAATAGGCACTCGTATTTAACCAAATGGCTTTTGCGCTGAATGAGAACCTGGTATTATACCTAAGCTGTCAAAGGGAGTAAGCCGGAAATTGGTTCCATCCCACACACCATCATGACACACGAATAGACCTGTAAAGGGGTTCTATATCCGTCGTGAAATGGAACGTCATACAGTTTATGTCATAGCACGACAAAAATTCACCGAGATGCTACAGTAAAAAGTTTGTAAAGGGTAACTACTCAGTTTCTTGGTTCTTAGTTCTCAGATAAAGACTTTTACACAGGAGAACATTTCTAATTTCTACATTTAGAAAGTACTTATAAAACGAGTTGTCCTGACTGATTTATTAACGCACAGCCTAAACCACAGGGGTTAGAAATTTGAAATTTTTACAGTACTTACTCAGGTTATTTTATGGCGTCGCTTGATCACTTTTTTTTTGATTTTCCACCATCGCGAGGGTAAAACAGGAGATGAAAGTATGCATGTTAGGTCTACTTTTTCCATTTACTTACATGCATGAAAGTTGATCTTTGGGTTTTCGGTAAAAGTTGAAGTTATACTACGTGTTTTCGGATTAATGAAAATTCGACTTCCAAAGAATTTTCAACAATTCCACCCGAGTGAAGTAGAGGCGGGTGGATCTCATAAAACTGAACTTATGGAACATACTTTGGTATAATAAGAGCTTGAAAGACAACATACATGTTGTCAAACGGCAAAAACAAGCAGCCTGTCTCTCTCAATGAGGCGTTGAAAATATAGTGTGAACAGAAATGGTATGGGTTAGAAATTTCCACACTAGGAAAAATGTAACTTACTTTGGCTTCAATAGAAAAATCGTTGCAGTTTCCATTGTACAGATTTAATTTACCAACTGATTGAATCGAGGTCCTAGGTCTTGGTCTGATTTGAAATCAGTCTTCCAGGCTTACTCGAGGGAACGTGATAGTTATTCACCGATATTCTATTCTCATTTAATTTCAACCTGTATTGATATTCACTTATAGTACTTTAATAAATTACTTTGCCTGTTCAAAGAATTAAGTAGTCCTCCCATGTAGTTTTGATTTGGGGTTATTGACAGTAAATAAACCCCATGTGATGTTGCTATTGTTTTTTGTTTTTACAGAAATTTAACATGGTTGTTTTTTTCAACGACTAGGTCTTCCTTTAATAGGTCAAGTGGGCATTGCAGGTAATTAATTTACTGACAGGTGCTAGTTTCCTTTTCCTCCGGGAATGATAAGGAAAGTAAAGGAAGGAAAGAAGGATCGTCCTTTTGGTCGACTACCGAAAGACCACTAACTATGAACCTGACGATGTTGTGAGTTGAGGTAATTTTTAAATTAAAATTACTCCTAATACTTTAAGCCTACCAAAAATTAAATCTGAAAGTGACTTTGGAGGCCTTATTACCGAAAGACAGCGAGATGTAATTAAAATAAATATTTAGTAAGAAATTCGCCGACACGGCGCGTCATACCGCGCACCTGTTACCTCAGTTTTTCGTTTATTTTTGCAAATTAGACCCCTCAATTTCATTCACTTCTATTACAAGATTTTTTTAAACGCATAACCATAAATTCATAATTAAAATCCATTTTAGTAAACACATTCTTTATTCAAGGCAAAAGATTTAAATCTTTTACAAAATACTTTTGAATTACCAATTATAATGAGTCTACCAGTTTAATGTAGTAAGTATTAGTAAAAGGTACCTTTTTATACGTGAAGCATTTGGACAAGTTTTAAGCATACCTAAGTGTAATTTATTAGTTGTACAAAATAAACAGAGTTATCCATAGACGCGTGGAAATTACCAGACCGATTCGTATTACCATGGTGTTCGCATAATTAGCTACGGCTATGTAATACCTATCGCCGTTAGATAACACAATATCAGCGCCTTTAATAGATGCCGAGTCACGAACTCTATGCTATCGTACAGTCGCTGATTATTATTTGTAGATAGTAATAATGGAGCAAGTAGGTAATTGAGTATGTTGAATTCGAACATTTATGTGACTAGTTAATTAGCAGTTTGATTATTACACAATGCACTGTTCACATTATTTATCGCCAGTTATTCCAGTATTGAGATCTATTGGTAAGCAGAAGATACACCTACAATCTGTATTAGGTGGCAGGATAACTTAAGTTCCCTTCTCTCTCGCAGATTCTAACATTTTCATTAATTTTAGAAAGTTTCGATTTAACACTTTTGATAAATGACTTGACCAAACCAGACCCGTGACATTTTAGACCTAGTTTTCGATAGAGAAAAAATGGCATGAGAAATTACTACTTATCAATAATTATTATACACTCCTCAGAAGCTGGAGGATACTGGTTAACAGCACAGAACGAAGATGAGTAAGTGTAAGCCATACACAGACTGCTCGAGCAGTTGGCCAGTGATCAACATACACAGACCGCTCAAGCAATCAGTCAACAGCTTGAAGCTACCATTGACAAAGTACTGCCAACCGCCCGAAGCAGTCGCAACTCTTCGAGCGGTCCATGTATGTGTGTACCTACGTAGAAGACTGTAGTTTACTATGCAGTCGCAGCTTAAAGCAGCCCATTCTGACTGCTTCAAGCTGTCCGTGTATCTTAGGCCTTAGAGGTATCGAATGGAAGTTGGAACAGGCCGGCCGGGCCCAAGAATAATAACTTATGATGACGATGAATTCAATTAGTGAATTTTATTTAACTTGACGGTATCATCACTTTAGTCATTTATAGTTACAGTTTAAGATTGTATTACTCAACAACCACAACAGTGCAAAGTATGGACATCTTGCTAGTATCATCAATCAAGATGTAGAATTTTAAAACTTATACTAAAGGTTTGATTTAAAAAAAACGGAATAAGAGGTAGATTAATTTTATGAAAGCACATACCTTGATAGTTTGCTAAAGATGTAAATTGAGTTTTTTACATAAAGCAAAATTTCCAGCTGCTTGCGATAAGAGGCCCTAGACACGAGTGGCGTTTTCCTCCGGATACGCTGCCGTCTTTATTATAAGTTTTTATCTTTTTCTGAAGAAACCTGAAACTTCGTCTGAATAGAATATCATATTTAAGCACCCGGCCTCAATACTATATATTGGTAAATGTCTCGTGTTATTAAAATTCCCTGCAAAATTTGTCCTCCATTTTAATGTCTAATCTAGTTTAATAATTGCGTTCTATTGTGACAGACAGTCATTTTATAACAGACAGATTTCAACAATTTAATCTTGTCATAAAAAAACAAGATTAAATTGTTGAAATCTGTCTGTTCTAAAATAAATGTATGCATAGAGCTTATTTAAGTATAGTATATACGACCGCTACTTAAGTCCAATGGGTAAGGTTAACACTTCAGTCTTATTCATTCTAAGCCGCCTTTGTACTAATGGATTTTAAATTCGTACAATACTAATGTATTGTATAGGAGTTTTGTCTATATTACGAAGAAATCATTAAAATATAATATTGTAGCATGGCTTTGCTTGGATTAATATATGTTTGTTATTCCGTATCGCTTACGCAGCAGTACGAGACCCGATTGCTAAATATGAGAAATTATTTAATATCCCCCTAAAGCCAGGCAGTTTTCTGAGATAAACGGCCGGTTGATCCAGCTGCCTTGCGAGTTGCGACTACATCATCCTTGGAGTAAATAGACGTCGTGTATAAACTCGCCGCTGTCCTAACACAATGACAAATCCCTCTGAGGATACGGGACTTTAGGTGTAACTTGTTAAGGAATAGTAATAGGTTTTATATATTATGAGGATTGAAACTGCTTTGATAAACAATAATATTACGAGTATAATTTAGTGTTGGTCTGTATTACTTTTAATTGTCATTTGTCAAGATACTTTTGTCGTACTTATTTAAAAAAAAACAATACGTACATTGGGCTTCCTCGTCCTTTCAAAATCACTTGGAAAGTCCTCGGCTTCACCTCGTCCTTCCAATATTACTCAGCCATGAATTGCTTTATCTCTGGCCTGGGCAGTAATGTACTTTGTTTTATTTCATTTTTTGGGGTTGTTATTATATCAATAATGTACTTACTATTGGGCACTTTTACTGAAACGTTAAACAAAAAAAAATGTCCCACGAAAAAGTGAGGTTGGAACTTAGAATGTGAGAGAACTTAGCATGTGAAGGAAGTAAAAAGTATTTGAGTCAGTTAAATATATTAATAACATTACTTAATACCTTGTGGACGAGCCCTTAACGTACTTCCTTAACAACCACGAAAAATGTACGCCGGTTAAACACATTTTTATGAATTAATTAATTTCTCAAAAGCTGTCTATTATTCAGAAAACGTTTTAACTATCCCAAATTAATGCTAAGACAAGAACAAAACAAAATGCACACATAAATCAAGTATATTATCTGTTGGTCGCACCGTTTTTTTCCAGCTTTCGCTTGGATAAGATCCCGCTCTTCGGTCACGGGTCGGCCGGCCTTCGGATGCAGCCTGAATTACAATATTGTAAATCAGTTCAGTGCTTGAAACGGCTGAGTTTACGGAAATTCCCATGAATACTATTAAGTGAGATTAAGATCAGACCACTGTGCCGTGCAGCGCATGGATCGTGGCCAAGGGTAAGTAGCTATTAGGTAGTTAATAAATACTGGCAAATCATGGTAGAAACATTGAGTTATATAAACTAGGGTAAGCGGAGCTTTTATGCCTTTATAACCGGCTGCCACTGAGATCAATTAATTACCATCAATGTAGAATTTAGTCGTTTAGGTAATGAAATAAGCTAATACAAATGAAAAATATATCCCCATGGACCAAACCAGAATATGTCGCTACTCTCTAGAAATTCTTGAATATGACTTAATCGGTAAGTAGGTTTTAAATATTTAACTGGAATTTTTATATTTCTTTTACCCCATTGTAAGAATACTGCGATTAAGTTATAATGAACATATACTCGTTTCAGGATTTTTGGAAATTTCACCCCAAAGGAATTTAATAGCGAAGCAGCGGCGGGGACACAATAACACAAGTGGAACAGTGAAACTACGCTAGCTGGTATAATATCAACGTACATTTGTCATATCGCACGTAATTTCTCTCTTTATCATGCTTTGGATTTTGAGAAATTCCAACAAGATCTAAAAAATCTAAACCCACGCAATAAAGTCGCGGGAAAAGCTAGTAAACAGATAAACGTAAGATCTCGTAATTGTTGGCCTCCCAATTTCGTTCCAGCATTCGTCGAATAAAATCCCGCACGTCGGAAGCGGGTCAGCCTTTGGATGCAGTCTGAATTACTAAACAGTAAATCAGTTCATTGTTGGGCACGTCGGACTACTCAATTATTCGTGGATTTTTTATGAATACAATTGCTAGGATTTCATCTCGATTCTTGTCCAAAGGAAATCTCGTCGATATTCTATAAATGGCGATTTTTGATCACCGTTTGAATAACTTATTCTTATAACGTTCCTTTTATATTATTAAGCGTACCTTTAGAGTATACAAGCTTTTGCCCGCAGCATCGCTCACGTTAAGCTCGTTTTGAATATAAACTACCTGATACCCGCGACTTCGTCCGCGTGGAATATTTTTTTTTAAATTTCGTCAATTTTCCAATGTTTTTAATAGTTATTCTGCTATTCGGGACGGAGACAAATGCGACAAATCAAAAACCATGAAAATCGGTCCACCCGTTCTAGAGTTGTAAGTGTTCGAACAAACTCGACTTAGTTTTATATATTAAGATTTCAAACCCCTATTACCTCTTATGGGTTTGAAATTACAAAAACCTTTCTTAGCGGATCTGTTTGTCAAATTTCAGACAGATCCGTACAGTGGTTAGAGCTGTTGATAGATTGAACTTTTCATTTTATGTAGAAAACTATTTTCATTTGTCCGCATAATTTTTTGAATATGCAATAGTGCAGAAAAATCCGGTAGGATGGTAACTTGCCCCTAACGGCGACCCAGCCTCACACAGAGCCTGAAACCTCACACATGAAATACCACATAGCTCAAATCAACTTTAATGCAAAGTGCGAAATAAAGCTACACTTGGAAAGAGATTGAATAATCTTTATGAAATCCAACAACAGCGCGCATAATGTTTGTTCGGCCTACTGTGCGTGTAGGTATTTGTTAGATTTTGTTGGTTAACCTGTTTTAATTTAATAACACTCTGGATTTAGGATAAGTTTAAGGAAGTCATCATCGTACATGAAACACATACTAATACTTAACATTATAAATGCAAAAGTGTGTCTGTCTGTCTGCTACGCTTTCACGGCTCATCCGTTCAACCGATTTTGATGCAATTTGGTACAGGGGTAGGTTGTATCTCGGGATACTTTTTATCCCGGAAAGTTAAAGTTCCCGCGGGAATCAAATAATCTTAATCCACGCGGACGCGGCAATCATCTAGTGTCACAATATTCAATAAGATTTATTAGTAGGTATAGCTCGTCTTGATGGAAGCACTGCCGTGCCCCTCGAATTTTTAAGGAATTCTTTGTTTTAATTTCGGAGCCAAAGAACTCAAGGGAAATTCAAGGGATACACAAGGGTCCTTAACAAAACAGCTTTTACGATGAGTGAGAACATGATATAAACTTGCAGGCAGGCGGAAATCGTATTCGTCGACGAACCATCACGACGCAGCCGAATGGTCCCGTAACGGGGTCCTATATCCGTCGTGAAATGAAACGTGATTCCATTCCTCCCATACTACGATCTAGTCTCCTCGAGATAATATGTGTTGCTCAATTTCTCTCCTTCATCATACAAATTACTAATCATAAGAATTTGCTATTTCGACGATTTGTTTCCGATTTCCGTTACTTTATTATTATATTTTATTTATTTATTTATAGGCGTGCTATGGTTACCTACATTATTTTTGCTATACTTTTCAATTTAATTTTATAAGCTCACTCATTGGTAATGCTTTTTGACAATGCCTTTGTGTAACTTCTTTTTCAGGCTTCTTAGTTTCTCCCCTTTTATCTACACTGGGGTGTCGCTGCTGATTCCAGTAGCTCAAAGTATTAGTTTCCATGGGTTCAGACAAACTGAAGCTAGACAGACTACTTAACTGTATTAAAAACACATTTAAGCTTATAACTGTAGCTACCAGAAGATTTTCACTACTTCGTCGGCGTGGATTTAGGTCTTTAAAACATCCCGTGGGAACTCTTTTTGTCGGGTCAAAAAGTAGCCCGTGCCGTGATGCAAACTTTAACGGTATTTTGATACCGTTAAAGTTTGCATCGTCCAACAATGGTTGATAAGTTGTGCCGTGAAAGCACAGAAAGACAAACTTTCGCATTTCTAATATTAGTTACTATTATGGATTTAATATCACCAACACCAAAGAATATAGAAATCTAAGTAAATGCAGAAAAATCTGGTTGATATCGCACCGTGTCACAACCTGTCAGTCTACGCTCGGAGTTACACCCGAATTAAATTCCTTCGCCACTCGACGACGCGCCTTGTTCCGGTTTCCGTCGCAATTTTCACAGTAAATTCAGGAAAGCTGTTGGAAATTTCTGAAATAAGCTTCATTATTTAGCTTGAACACGTCACACTCACGGGGATGCGGTTCACAACAGTCGTATCAAACTCCTCGTAAACGCCGACTATTATAAATGAAACCATTGTAAAGTGAAAAGGCGTGTTGCGTTGCTGCGAAAATGACAGGCGAGTGCATTAAGATATAAAACTTTGGACCGCAGCCAGTGTCAAGGCATGAGAAAACGTTGACAGTCGCATAGTGTGTTGAAGGTTCAACTTGTGTCAAATAACACTAACATTCGGAGCTAATTAATTTTATATTTATTACCTACTCGTAAGAATATTTCCTATGATAAGTTAGTCCTTGACTGTTTTACTTGGTTGTAAGCTTGTAACTGAGGATGACGTCTGAGATGGAAGCGATCTCCTGTACCTATGGCAGATTTATAATCACAGTTTCGTAAAAAACTAGAGTAAAAAACATGTAGAGTCAAAAAGGGTTATTATGATGTCGAAATAGAATTTGGCTATTTACTACCGTTTTTCGTCCTGTTCAACGACATATCATCAGGTAGCGTTTATATTAAGGAGTAAATTATTCACTGCACTGCATGCCTTGCGTAATTGCACCGTATATGTGGGCACTACTCTTATGAACTAAATCTGAAATCCTAATGCGAATGTCCATTTCCGAGCATTAACGAAATGCAAATGTCCGGTGGAAGCTCATACTATAGAGTCGGATTTCAACTTATTAACATGCTAGAATAACTTGAACATAGCATAGCCAAATGCAAGTGAATTCCCAGCAGCAAATGTAGCTAACATTTGAACCTCTTTCGTACGTGCTATGTTTGCAAAAACACTAAGAGATTAAAATATTAAAAAATTACTTATAAATAGGAAAGACATACTTAATTAGTATTTTAATGAAAGCTTCATTAGATATCGATTTCTTTTAAACATGCTAAATCATTTATTTTTTCTCAAGGGCTCCTCCCAAAGACTTCCATGACAAGACCGGAAAGCAAGTCATGTTTGGTAACTAGCTATGGTGGTAACAAATTCTGAAACGTGGGATTTAGTTGACCTTACAGTATTTACAGAGTTTAATATAGGGCTACAACTTCGAAGGAATCAACGAAGCTGCAAAGATTAAAGGAAACTTCAATAGAAGCTCTCCTCCTAAGCTTTATAAAAGTCACAACACTCGAACATATGTGTGCCTTTAATTAAAAAGTTCTGATGCGAAAAGATTAAGAATTTCTCGGTAGTCCTCGTTCTAGTATTAACGTGTTTACAAGCTGACGAAACTGAAGGGAAAAGTTATCTGCAAATAGAATGTTTGTGGCCTGTAGCCTGCCATTAAGAAAATACAAAATTGAGTTGAAGGACATCCTTGTGGCTTACAAACTTCTTTTTCTTTCGATGAATAAATCCATATTATTTATTTAAAATGGGTCAACTTTTTGGAAGTCAGTAGTTGAATTAACCAACTAAATACAAGTGAGGTAATGCTGATAATAAATTTATTATTTATGCGAATTTCGTCAAAAGCTCAAGTGACTCCCTATTCGCCGTCACCCGGATTTGCATGTACTTTCTCTTTTTTACTGTGTGCTGTTTCATTTAAAAACTCTGTCCTACCTCAAGGAGAAATTCAATTTTTTTGGAGTGCAATCTGATTTAAGACCATGTCGAACCTTAATGCTGAAATCTCCAATACATAAAACGAAGTTATATAATAATTCATTCAGTGTTCGAGCTGTTCAGCTGTGAAATGCACTTCCATTGACCATACGCCAATCTAAGTCTCTGGATATATTCAAAAATGCTGTTAAAAATCATTATCTTGCAAACTAAAGACAACAACAAAATTATTCCTTAAGCCGAGTCGAAAATATTATATATTGTTATACATATGTATTAGTATATTTTATAATTAGCCATATTATATATTATTTATATCTTTATTATATGTTTATTATTGGTTTATGTACTAGTATGTAGTTATTTGAATGTAAGTATATTATAGAGCCATCTGCAGCCTATTTTCCTTTATTTTAACCTTTCCCTAAGGTTGCCTGGTAGAGATCGCTACCTAAGCGATAAGGCCGCCTTTTTTACCATGTCTGTGTTTGTTTTATTTACAATTTTTGTTTTTGTTATCTGTATTTGTTGTGGTGGTACAGATAAAGCGTATTGTATTGTATTATTTATGTAAACCAAAATCTAAAGCTGTAAGAACTAAGAAGATCAAAACGCGCCATATCCCGAGATGAAGCCAGCAACAAAATCGGCCGGTATTATTCTTGTATAACTGTTTGCAAGAACTGAGATAATTATGAATTACGTACTAGGTATAATTAAAATTTATGAATCGTATTAAAATTGATACTTTAGGTACTCGACAGTATCTCTGGAAGAGTGCCTATTGTTCACTCTACCAACAGCTAGGTAATATTTGTTTCACAGACTTTTGTCCTTTTTTCAAGCCCTCGATTAAGTCCCCTTTGAAAGTTCTTCGGGAATGCTGTAATATTTTCGTAGGCAAAATGAAATGGCGACAGACGCCCAGCTGTTATGAGATCGCCAGCGACGCGTAATTACAGAAAATAAGTTTATTACCTAGGGAAGGAAAAACTAGGTAATTAGTCAGGCTAAAAAAACTTCAAATAACACGCCTGCAGTTTGGAATCACATCAAAAATAGAAAATATCTTGTGACCGGTGTTTAAGTGTCGTTGAAGTACCTTTCCTCGCACCTGAAAAGCGACTCCAGACAATGCAAGTGTGGCGTGGTGATACGGGAGACTTTGCAACTGTATTCTCGCCCTCGCTTCGCCTCACCTAACCTCACCTCGAAGATAGATTTGAAACAGAATTCATATTCTTAGAATTTTTCGCTCCCGCCAAAACAACACGAGGGGTGACTTCCGGGTGATTCCTTAATTCGAACTCCAAGCTAATGTCGACGTCCATATCTTACATTTCATATGCAAAAGTGAAAAATTGCGGTGCATGTTGGAAAGCCTTATCCGAACGCGATATCCAATTTTCCAATAAACTATCCAAGCCAGCGCATAACGTGCTGAGATTATTGAGTGCCTCCGGAGCAGCGGTCAAACGATATTTGTCGCCATCAGGCAGTACATTAATTTCCTATCGGTCACTATCAAGAAGCATTCGTTTTTATCGGCAAAACTAAAGTTTGCAATTACCTCTCAGACGTACCAAAGTTCTGCTAGACAAGTAAATAAATAATTACAATGAGATGATGGCGATCTGTCGCTTACTCAAAAATCTAAGGTCCGTATTAAAAAAAACAGGCCAAGTGCGAGTCGGACTCGCGCACCGAGGGTTCCGTACAAACCTGTAGTAAGTTTAAAATTATTTAAAATATTTTTATTATATGATGTAACCAAAAAAATTATGCTTTTCGTAATTTTTCCTTTATCTGTGCTATAAGAGGTTGCTTCGTACCAGCTTTTGAAGTACGGAACCCTAAAAACCGACATCAGTTTAGAACAGGTCAATCATCATGTCAAAGCATCAGTCAATACATGGTTAAGACCGGTCTATATTGACCGATACTTGATTTCGGTTTATTAATAATAATAATAAGGGCGTTTAAGTTGCCTATTTTCATGTGACTCGTAATTTTTTTTTGAACTAATGAAACCTACAGGATATTTATAGTATAGCATTTACAGAAACTTTGCAAGATCCTAGATCTAGTGTACATATTTTGTTGCCTATCCTAGCCTCCTAGATGGATGCGTAACGGTATCAGGTTTATTGCGAAAACAAACATTAACGAGGTACCTATCCCCTTTTCTAATAAACCACTCGGGCATGTACATAACGTGCCCAAATTACTGAGAGCCAACACTAGCTAGCGGCCAAACAATAACATAGAATAAAATTGCTGACTTATTTATTTCTCTTTCGATCATAAAATCATAATATTCAGGAACTACTGAAGTTGGGGCATTAAACCCCTTCAAAACATATAGGTATGTCCAGGAATGGACATCCTTCAATTGAGGCTACGAATAGTGAAAGTCAGTACGTAGTAAAAGTAATGGTACGATATAATAGTATTTGCGCTACAGGAGCTATCTGCGTCCATGACAACTTTCGGCGAAATATTAATTTAATCTTCCACGAGGTAAACCATTTTAACACTAATATAACTAAAGCAAAATTATGTTATCACTATTTTCAGCTGCAGCAACTAGGTGCATCCGCATAAATATTATGAAGTTTTGTATTGAGAATTACTACCTGGCTTCATTAAATAAGGGACATTATTATTTTAGCTCGGCGTTATCGCTATTTTAATATTCTTTTTAGGTTTAGGGATTAACATATATAATGTATAAAGTAAAGAAGAATCAATAAGGAAGGGTAAAATGTTTCTCACGTTGTAAACCACACTAAGCTGTTATTGATTGAGGCGTGTTGAAATAATATAAAAGTATACTGTAGTATAATAGTATAGTATAGTCCGCGTGGATTGAGGTGTTTTAGGGGTATGAAAAATAGATAGTAGCCGATTCTCAGACCTACTGAATATGCATATAAAATTTCATAAAAATCGGTCAATCCGTTTCAGAGGAGTATGGTAGGTAACTAACATTGTGACACGAGAATTTTATATACCTATAAGATAATCATCTCAAAGTAATTAATAGTAAAGACACAAACATACTAACCTAAACCTAACCCCAATACATTAATGTTGTATGATTAATTTACTCTAGGCCGTACCTAAATTATTGTAAGATACCTGTCCATCACTAAGACAAGTTAAGTAAGCCTTGTAATGCTTGTATGCTTAACTAGAATGTTGAATAAGTTTTGTAATAATACGATTGCGAGAACAAAATCTTATGAGCTGCATAGAGATTTATAAGATTTCTGAAAGAAAGCCACCTTATTTACGGACTAAACTTTCCTATTATATAAATAATGTCCTGCTAATCTTACTTTTTAACTCATGTCATCTCATCTTATCTTATCTTATCTTATCTTACTCTTACTTCTTACTCTTACTTCTTACTTAATAATATAAATGCTAAAGTTTGGATGGATGTATGGATGTCTGTTACTCAATCACGCCCCAACGGCTGAACGGATCTAGCTGAAATTTGGCACAGAGATAGATTACAGTCTGGATTAGCACATAGGCTACTGTTAATGTTGTAATAATGTCCTTTGTGTATTCCTTTTGTTTAAGCAATAAAGAATTTTAATAATAATAATAATAATAGGCTACTTATATCCCGAAAAATTAAGGAGTTTCCGCGGGAACCAAAAAACCTCGATATACGCAGACGAAGTCGCGGGCATTAGCTGGTCAGTTATAAAATGAAAATAAGATTCTTCTTATTCTTATTTTTAGCATCTAACATACCCAATGTATGACCTACTCCTGCAGTTCATGCTTTAATTTTCATACCTACACTCAATTTAGATTTTGAAAATCTCCCTCCTTTATTAGGAGGACCTCTGATTTACTTCGGTTTGCCAGGTATGCAGAGAAACCTTCCTATGAACTGACACAATGTGCCTCGACTCTTGGCAGACGCTGTGTTTAATAAGATAAAGTGACGTCGTCGTAACACTTGCCCTGCAAGAACAAAGCTTTTCCTTCCGAGTTACCGACGTCCTGAACAAAAGACACCTATACAAAGCGCCCTCTATCGTTCTTCATTCCGCCCACTCTTCACGCTATACATTACAAAAGTTTAATATCGAAATGCCGGGGCCAGGTCGTATAGACTAACTTCACATTCGGAAGTTAATAAGTTTTGCCATTGCCCGCTGTGTGTTTGTGGTTTTATTGGTTTAGTCGTAATGTTTGACGTGCTCTCCTGTAAAGCGTGTTTACCTTTTATTTTGGGGATATTAAATTTGAACCCCAAGTAAAGTATTGTGATAGCAACGATGATAAATGCCTAAAATTCAACGTTATATTATTCTTTCTTTACCAATAACCTCAATTTAATAGACGGGCCCTGTCTTACAAATAATGTGGACCTATATTACTATCGCCATCTAGTCTGAAAAGCGGGACAGCGCTATGGTGGGGACAAGGACAGGCTTATTTAGGTGAGGGGCATTCCCTATAAGTCGGACGCCCAACTTTTTTCTATGAAAGGGCCGATCTAGTACCAACATATAGGTATATCGATGTCCTTTACCAGATTCATGAAGGAGATCTGGAGGCCTACCAAAGTCATGTATCCCAAGGAAACGGTATAGTCATCAGAAGATACGAACATAATAATTATACCCAACATTATTATTACTCTTTATCAGCTAAAAAATATCCATACCCGCTTACCTTTGCGTGTGACTTCACCCTGGCTGACAATAATTATTTCGTTTACAGAAATTACCTGAAAAGAAAAAGTATCATTAGAAGTTAATTCATAAATAACAAGTTACCTACCCTTAACAAATACAAGTTGTCAGATTTTTATACCTTGTTTTCGAAAGCCCCAATGTAATTAAGTAGTGTGATATTTTACCCTCAAATATTTCATTAGCTGTAAACTACAGCTAACTAGCTATGGAGAAAATTGGCATTGTATATTGGTACGATAACGACACTGGAAAAGCTCTGTAAGCAATTTTCTATCAAGTATCAATAAGTTTACCAATAATGTAGATCTATTAATGTACCTACTTGATTTCGTAACTTGGAAATCAGTGAGGCTGCTAATGTAATCAAGCAGCGACAATGCTGCCAGTTAATTATACGAACAGCATGTCAATACTAATCGTACTTGTAATTGCCTTGTCTTGTAAATTATGTTATCTATGGTCTAGGCCTGCGAAGTGAAAGTTCATACTGTCCGGGAAATACATATTGCTAATAGTTGACTCTCTATGGAGCATTTACAATTTACATCCATACTGGTATCTATACTAATATTATAAATGGGAAAGTTTGGATGGTTTGTTACTCAATCACGCTAGAACAGCTGAACGGATCTGGATGAAATTCGGCACAGAGATACAAAATTAAAAGAGTACCCGCGGGAACCAAAATAATTTGACCCACACAGACGAAGTCGCGGGCATCAGCTAGTTTATTATACAATAGTGCCAAGGGCGTCAATGATACACTCTATGTCGGTCTGTTACCTTTTCACGAATCACCGAACTTGACGATACTTTTCAATTTTCTGGGCATATGTAAGTTCAAAAGGATAACAATTTACTTCACGCAATGCAACGCTATCTGCACCCTTATCATTTGAAAATAATAAAATCACTAATCTCTAGGAGCGAAACAAAGATTTACTTAATGTGCGTCAACTTTAGTTTAAGAGCCGGAATTACCATTCATATTTATTTAATGAGCAAACACAAATAAAAACTTGCTCAAAGGGCTGAAATGTCTCCATTTAACCGCCGCAAGTCGCAACCCCGGATTTGTACCGAATATTTATTTTAATTATGTTTGGACTTCTTTGGGTATACCTAAGTAAAAAAAGTCGGTACCTACCGACAGATATGTTTCAATTTTCTTAGTTTTTTATGAAAACGTTTTTATTAAAAAAAGACACCTTATATTCGTCCCGACCTTAAATACCCTATAAAACCCAATCCAGAAATGTTTTAATCTAACAAACTTCTAAAACAGCTTTTGAATCTACCACTGGCTCGGAATACAATAATTTCTATTATAAAATAGTAGAAAGTCTATTTCTGTTTCTTTTTGATAGTTAAACTATTTTTATCAAACTTTTAAGAAAGACACTGAGGTAATTTGCGTTCTGGATATGCATTTTACCGTGTTTAAAATATTATTTCTTAGTATGTTTGGTAACTAACACGAGAAAACCAATCCTCCGCACACAAAGTCGCATCACCACCACCACAGCCTATTAACGTCCCACTGCTGGGCACAGGCCTCCACTCTCATAGGAGAGAGGGAATTAGAGCTTAGACCCACCACGCTGCTCCAATGCGGGTTGGCGGGCTTTAACGACTATTATCATGTTAGTGATAACAACCGGGACCGACGGCTTAACGTGCTCTCCGAGGCACGGGGATGAAACACCGCCAACTTCCTAACTCCGGGCTAGTACGGAGAATTTCTAATCAGAAAAACCCAACACTTAATTATGGCCCGACCTGGGATTCGAACCCAGGACCTCGTCAGCCGCAGTCAAACATGATAACCACTAGACCAACGCGGCAGTCGCATCAACTAAGTTTAAAATAAATTAAGGATATAAACGTGTATTCATATCAATATTACTCACATCATAGAGAAGTTAAATGAGCATAAAATAGGTGGATTAAGGTGGAGTAATCCCCTAGAGGAAGTCAGGAACACGGCTACATAATGAAGCCGAGACCAGGCTACGAGAATAATATGTACCAAAATAAAATCCGCAATTAGCAATTCCTGCATGCCTAGGGCAACTTTTCTTAACTACATAACATCAGTAGGCAATATTATAATATGCAACCCTTATATAAAATCATATGAATATTTTTAGACAATGCATAACATCGTACAATTTATCAATTTAAACTCATCCCTGCCATTAATGCAGGATGATTTATTTACTATGAAACCTGAACATAAATGTGAGACACTACCTGTCCGTCAATCAAGACTAAGTTATTAGCTTTAAGACGCACTAACATTGAGACTGTGTTATATTTTGTAAAGAAGTCTACAATGTAAATGAATGAATAAATAATTATAAAGCTCCTACCTGCGGTGATGCGGTCCATATGGTTTTATTTATGTGTGAAGCCCGTGTAGCCTTAAAACTATAGGTAATAATTTCTTAATTATGTTTTTTGTTTCTAGAACCTGTAGCTCCAAAATTTTATCGAGTTTGAATGACTAATATTACGAACGCGAAAGTGGTTCTGGTTTGTCGGCTACCTTTTCACGGCCCCTCCATAAAACTGATTTTGACGAAATTTTGTACAGAGGCAGAGATTGTGTTCCGGAGATTGACATGTGCTTTCTTCAACCTTATACCGAAAACCCCTTTGCGAAATTGTTCCTAAATACAGGGGAACGAATTCAGAAGAATGATTATTATTTTTAGATAAATATGCAAATAAGAATCAAGGTAAGTATTCAAACTGCGTTTGTATGGAGCGCTACAGTTTATCTTCGACATTAAACGTCGAGACGTTCTACAATATCGGCCTATCGGTCTGCTAATGGCCTACATCTGAAAGGTGAATGGCTTCGTGCTACGCCAAAAACGGGGAAATCTCTCCCAGGCGAGGATCGACGGCGTAATATTTCCTATCAGCTTCATGATATATTATGTTTATTATGACGCCATGATATATTATGTTTATTTAGCCGAAATAAATTCTGCAATGCTGCGTTAACACCGATACGGAAATTCAATATGATTTTGTTCACAGGACTCTTTGCTGAGAGAAAACCTCTTCAGGACTGGATCACACTGATCGCGATTAATTTTCTGTTAGCCGTTGAAGAGTACAACCTTTCATCTCTTAACTAAGTATTCATTAGATCTTTATGAAATTTAATTGTGATCAATCTGGAATTCAAATACTTAAATCATCTTTATAAATAAAAATCATGGCAGTTGATTTTTATTTATCAAGATGATGATGATTATGCTTAATCTCTAAATTCGAAAATGACGAGATGATCGCATTGAACGTATTTTATTCTATTTTGTTCGCCTCAATATTGGGTGCAAATTTATTATAAAACATATAATTTTAACCATATTGAAGTAAAAAGTACTTACCTACATAACATGATAAACCCACCCGTCCGAAGCAGGATGGTCAATTACTAGTCTTCTTCATTAGTGTAACAAGTCATAATTTAAAAAATTAAAAACCACGACTGCCCTGTCGAAAAACGAACTAAAAAGTTAAAAATCTAAATTAATCCAGTTAAATTAGAATCTTATTCACATTTTTATTTAATGATATTTTTTGTGAATCATAAATGGATATTGAACATATACAGTGTTACATATTCTTGGAATCTACTCATCATTTTCTACATGATGATTATATAGTTAATCTTATTTTCGATTTTTTTTTTCAACTTTAGTCTTTAATGCGGGACCATGGTCACCCCACTAACTTTTTTTTAAATTAATTTTTTTAAAAATTTAACTATGCTATGTCACCCGGAATAAGCTAGGGATTCTAACGATACCTCATTTATCAAAATCGGTTCAGGCATATAGAAGTTATGGTGGAATATACAAACTCACGTACATACATACATACATGAACCCTGATAACAATATACTCCTTTTTTCAGGCAGTCGTATAAAAAAATAGATAATGCATAAAAAAATTGTAACTAGTGCGTCAATCCACAGCATCTCAACTTCTCAACTGTAGCTACCTATTATCATTTAGGCAGATAGAGATATGGTCCAAGAAATTTAATATTATCTCAGCGACAGCGAATCTTCAAGTTTACGAGTAGGTAGGTATAATAACAATTTTTATTAAAGAAAATTAATAAAATTATGTTAATTCTTGTTGATATAAGAATTTTAATATACCGACCTTGAATAACAACATATTAAGTCTTGAGGGCTTATTGCCATCTCATCCAATTTATCTTCAACATTTCCATTTCGTTAGGTTCATAACAAGAAATAAATCGTTCCTATCGTCTTATCGTTTAATAACGTTGCTTACTTAATTAAATTTTTTGAAAAACAGTACCAACTTGGTAACTCTTGTCAATCTAGCCGTTTTTTTTTTTGAAAAAAAAAAATAACTATTATAATAACTTGTTTAATATTCAGTAATAAATATATAATATTCAGTGAAAAAACTAGAAACAACACCAGTGAAGTAAGTAAGTGAGTCCTATTCGCACCTGAGTTTAATGCAGAGCTTAGTAATGTGCCAGTGCTGTGACCTTATTACTGTCAGTCATATATCGATAAATTACAAAAACAAGCAGTGGTTGTATTATTTTAAAAACATTGAAATATTGATTGAAATACAATAATAAAGTCCAAAGTTTACTTTATTTCTAAAGTAAAGAAAATAAATCATTTGGACAAGAAGGGACGATTGTTTTAGTTAGATACAAGTCTTCTTTAGTTCTGTGAATTACACTACGATTTAAATCATCTTTTTTCAATTCGACAGTATGTTTTTTTAGAAGGAGAACGAAGAGGACCTTCCTTAGTTTCTTTTTGTATTACAGATAATGTTCGTTTTGATACTCCGGTATATCGATTATCGACTTGGTCTACCGTTAAAGGTAAGGTCAAAAAGTTATTTTGCCTTTCTTCAGCACACATATCCAAAACTTTTTTCGCCATTTCGCGTGCTTGCCGATGAATAAAAACACGTTTTTTTGTTACTGAACCTGAAGCACTCAAATCAGTAATTTTTGAAAATTTACACGGAAAGGAATTTTATTATTAAGCGACAAACATGCTCTAAGCGTTCGATCGAAGAATATGTATGTTACCGCTAATATCTGGAAACTAATAATGTGAGCATTTCCTAGGAAATGTCGACATAAACGGTTTCGATACGTTAGACCTCGAAATTCTTCAATAAGATGATTTAAGAATTTTACCTAGAAATAGTAAACATTAACGGTCCCGTCACCGTTAAATCGCGAAATCATATAGCTGAATTGATCATTTCATGAAATAATCAAGTATATCATTGAATGCTCATAGTTTTCATCATGAATGATCACCAATTTAATTGATGATATTATGATCAAAAGTCTTATGTTGGGTGGCCATAAAAATGTAGAAGTAAAAAGGATGGGCTACACCAGAAGACCCTCTTCAGCTCGCTTCATTCAGGAACTCCTTCGCGAGCTTCTGTGTTCACATTTTAAAAAACACACTAGGGGTAGGGCAAACAAGACTACGTTGAGTCGGGTTATGCTGATTCAGTTTTGGGACAGTCCACCATCACCACCACTGACACTACCATCATTTTCTCAAATGTAACGAACGCTTGGCCGTTAGACTCCGTATTATCTAGGAAATGTCAACTTACATAACCTAGGTAGGTAGTATAAGCTAGAAAACAATTATTCCAACTCTAACGGGTTTGATACGTTAATGTTGACATCATAGCGTTAATGTAAAGACATAAACGGTTTTAACAAGTATACGTATGTATATCGTACAATAGATGCCAAAGACAGCACTTGACAACACTATCTGCGGGGGTGAGAGGCGACGGGGGAGGGAGATGCTCCCGCCCGTCACCTCAGCCCCCGACTACATTCAACTGGAGTGCATACTATACGTACAAGACAGATGACGTGAGACTGGAATGTATTATTATGAGGAGTTCAGACGGTGCGGAATTTTTATCGCTCAAGTTTCTCGATCACGTCGATTTTGTTTTCTATAGATACCTACTATCTATTGCGATGAAATTTCAACACGAAAGTGCGTTACTAACAACAATTTTCCTTCAAAATAAGTATTGATGATACACGCACCGCAGTAGCTTAGATAGGTACAGTAATAAAAATGCGATTGACGTCAAAAGCACGAGTCGCACAGCTCGCACCGAATGAGACTAATCAGAGGTTAGAGATATAGTCTCAGAAACTTATCTGACCCGGTGGCCAAAATTGGAACTAATTTTTATGCCTGTTTATTTTTTATTTTTGTATTATTTTCCATAGATACTAGCGACGCTGTCACCGAAACAATGAACTACCCCTCGTAGAAAAGTGGCGGTTTTAAGTAATTAATTTTCATCTTAATCTCTTAAAATTAAGAGTTAAAACTTTGCTAAGAAAATATAAGCACGTACTATAAATTTAGAACACTTCTGAAAATATAAAATTATAACGTGGAATCCAAGCGGCGGCAGGCGGTGCTTTGCGACTGCAAATTTATTAAATACATTAATTATTATGAACTAGAATATACGCTAACGAGTATAAACTGTACATAGGCTAAATAATAAGTAACCTAAAGTGGCAAAAACGGAGACTGAAACAGGCGTGTCCTGGACTGGAGATCGCTTACCGGCAAACGCAGTCGCGCTTCGAATAATCGGTATTTCCAGGACACTGGTAGCTGGACTAACGACCTTGAGAAGGTATTTGCCTGGTTAAAAAAAGGCGAAGGATCTTGTACATTGGCACGTTCTAAGCCTTATCTATGACCAGCAGTAGATGGAAATCCGACTAAGACGATAATGATTTTATTCCAATAGCCTATTGTAGAGATATCTGCATTTTGGAAGTTGGTGCCACCGCCAAAACCCACTTTGGAACTCCAGTATGTTTTAGCATCAGAGTTGTGCGATGACTCCCATTGTCACTGCACCTTGAGTTTTAAACAACTCGTTGACTTGTGTCGGTTTTTATAGTTGAAGACTAAGGAACCCATTTTTAATTTGATCGTGTAGAGAAATTTATGAATAGATATACTTAAAGCTCTCTGCATCGCCCGGTAATGATCTTGAGTTTTCTAATCAGGCTAAAAGCTACAATGTTTTAAACCTATTAAATCATTTAAAATAATAAATGTGAAAAAATCTGCATTCTGGCTGCGTCTGTAAACGGCAATAACCATAATTTATATCAAATGCAAGTTTCCGTACGAAAGCAGAACGAATTAACTGTACAATAAAGTTTTGGCCTACACCCAAATCCGTATTTTTTCTCTAAACTAACTTTTTATTACAAACCACAGATTGAAGAATATACTGGTCATGTAGTCTATTATTATTATTATTACTCTTTATTTTGTACACCATAACACACATAAAAAAGACACAAAAAATACATAGAAAACAAAGAACGAAGTAGTATACAAAAAGGCGGCCTTATCGCTTAGTAGCGATCTCTGCCAGGCAACCTTAGGAATAGGAGAAGTTAGGAGATTAACTCGCGGGTGGTGTATTAATATAAACATACAAACAAATACCTACATACTAATACATAAACAGTTACACAAATAATAATATAATACTTATAATAAATATATGAAAATAAACTAATATATATTATGTATTTTTAGTTTAAGTAATATCATACTAAATAAAAGTTAAAACTAGTTGTCTGTGTTATGGTGATAAATAGAAATTCTTAACTGATTTTTTAAATATTTCCAGTGATTTATTTAGGTAATGTAAAGCATATTATAATCTCAACTATAACTTTTATTATGTTAGGAAAACTTACAGCTAGGTACAAATAGTGGATAAATAAATACATTAGAAGAATATTAAAGCTAATTACAAGTTATACATAAAACAGAAAAATCTTGCACGGGTGGAAAAAGTAAATAATACTTTTATGCTAATTAAGAATTAAGTAATTCAAATACCTATAAAGTTAGGAAGATCAGTCAATACAACTAATGGAGAAAAACCAGAATATATTAATATTTAGAATTATAACAAATATATATATAGTTAATGTGATCCTAACAGTTAATATTATGTAAGGTATAAAGTCTGAAAAAGATAAATATTATAGTACATGCTCTACCAAAATTGTTTCAGAAGAATTGCTACAAAGTTTCTCCAGATTGTTTGTGTTTAGTTTGGTAAAAAGATAATTTTACGTACAATATTAACTTCTCATGTACCTATGTTACAGAAATTTTATAATTGTAGAACTACTAAGTACTTTTGTTGTCTTTGGACGTTTCTTGAAAAAAGTACAGATAAAACAGTTGCAGTTCCAACTTGACGGCCTCCCTGGCGCAGTGGTTAGCGCTGTGGTCTTGTAAGTGGGAGGTCCCTTATGGTATATGGTATGGTATATGGTATCTCACTTACCATCAGATGAGATTGCAGTCAAGGGGTAACTTGTACTGGTGTAAAAAAAAAAAAAGTACGGCTACATCACCAGTATCGATATGAGATCAGATGAGTTCAAAGTTCACTTTATAAAAAGTAAAGGTTTACTTAACATATAAGTAGTAAGTACTTAGTAAGGCTGTAAATACCGTACCTAGCCCATCCGTGCGAAGCCGGGGTAGGTCAGCTAGTAATGTACTTCATGCTCATCAGCTAGTAGTACTTTAATCTTATTTTTCCGAAATTCACAACAACCCACGATGATATCATTCAAATAATGTTACCTACCCGAAAAGACAAACCAATAAGACAATTCGGAGATCTGTAAAGAATCCGATAAGACGCTGGACGGAAAGCCAATTAAGTTAATGAACACTTGTCTTAAATTGTTTTAACCGACCACCAGAAGTTAGCATCATTTCACACCGAGTTCACTTATAGGTGTTTTTCTGAGTCCATAGACATACTATTAGTCAACATCGTTCTCTCAGAGACCTAACCATCGCTGGTTGAATTTAAGTAATTACTAACCGTAAATTAAAAATTTTCGAGTTTAGTTATTCAGTATCATTTTATTTTTCGAAAATTTGCACTCAGTTTACACATATAGTTACATAATAGTTAACAAGGGAGTGTGAATACAATACAATAAAAGTGTAGGTGTGTAGGTTTACGAACGAATACTTAAGTAGTTATATTTAAATTAGATCCTACCGAGACGAACCAGCAAGAAACTCGGCGGTTCCTCTTTTCAAAAATTTAACTATGTTTTTGAGTAGTTCAGGTAGTAAGTAGTTGCAATTTGGCAAGATAAAAAAGATATATCTACAGAAGGGAGAGGAATAGATAAAGAGATTGGAGAAAACATTTTTAAAACATTCAATAACTATATTGTAAAGAAAATGTAGTTTATTGAAAGAATATGAGGTTTTACTAACATAACCTATGGTTCTGCATACTCGTATGGCTACTCATTCATGTCCCGTAAGTGCAACGAGGGACAGCTGTACCAGTTCAGAGCCTGGTAAAAGATAATTTAATGGCTAAACGACCACCATATGTGGATAACGCCTTTTCTAGCTGTGTTGCTACTTGCTTGTATGTGTTGCCTAGCTAGTAGCTTGCAACGTCTATTCGATTTTTGCGTTGGATCATCATTTACTTCCATATTTTAAAATTTTAAATCACGTTAATATGTAGTTACAGTTATTTAATTACAAGACAGGTATCAACCTTCTCATATAAAATTTAAATATTCTTCAGTTATATAGGGGTCGATATTGAGAAAGCAACATTTATACAAACCAAAGTTCATATGCCATAAATCCAAAGAAGTCAAGAAACAAACGCGAAACTTTTACAAAAGTTTATCCTTGGTAAGAAAATTCGATACAATAGAACTTAATGGTAGCTAGCCTAACCTAATTACTATATAAATCATGCCCACGTGGAATGGTGGCAAGAATGCTGGCTGCATTTCCGCGCTGGACAGCCAGGCTGATCCTTTGCGCAAAAATGAGCCAACCCTTCTGTCACCACATGAGGCAATTAACCGATTAAATCCGATTGTGGTAAGTATGTTTTTTGCATTTTTATTAACAATACAGACAACTTGTTCCGCCGTCGTTAAGATTTAGATATGATAAGTAACTATACCAGTGATACCCCCCTTATTTGATGTAACTTCTAGCGTGTATCCTGCCACGTATAATTTAGGTACCTTCAAGGCAAGAGTGAATAGGCATCTTCTAGGCAAGCGCGCTCCAACCTAGACCTCAACATTGCTTTGCACTAAGCATGATTGTCGTCAAGCGCAAGCTTAACTCTGCAATAAAAAATAAAATAGCATGTCTAGTATTTTCTTTTTCTTTGTCTCCATTTTATCAAAACTAAGGTACTTAGGTACTTAAGGTACTTAGGTACTTAGGTTTAAGGTACTTAGAATCAAAAAAAAGTGCATCAACTATGCTCGTTTTAAGGCAACGCATGAAACCATCATGACTCCCGGGCTATTTTCGATTCATCGGTATTTCGCAATAGGTATCTACTCTTTATTATTTGATGGCATCCCATATACATTGGGCAAACAAAACAATAGTTCCACCCGCATACCATCACACCCATGGCGACGTGCGTGTAATAATATAAAGTGACTTCGCGGCGCCTAGCCTGTTAGAACAAAGGTCTTCCTACTCCGAACAATATCCCTATACAACGCCCTCTTCCCGGAGTTCGTCCCTATCTAGTATACGCTATGGCTGTACATAATAAAAGTTTAATATTGAATTGCTATGGATAAAGCTCAGACAAACTTTTGAGCACGGAAGTTCTGCCTTTAGCCTGTGGTTTAATTGCTCGAGTCGACGACTGACGTATTTCACGACAGAAAATCTCATGCCAAATTCGTTTCGATGTTTTATAAGTATAAAAAAGTAAAAACTTTTCATTTCAAAAAATTTCATTCTTTGTTTGATTACAACTGAAGAGGTCAGTCCAAGTCAGACAATCGTTGGCCGATTTTTTCACATCCTATAAAAAGTCGGTAAAAAAATTGGCCGATTTTAATGTCGATGTCCATTTCAAATGTAAGGAAGTCGGTTCGATTATTGGGGTTATTGGACCTACAAAAAGTCTAACGTGGGCATAGCCCCTAAGCCTTTGACTGTGATAATATCATCTCACCTGCTAGTAAGAAACTATGCGACGTCTTAGATGAAAGCGGGCTAATGTGGATAGGTACGAGGACCCTTGATGGGTGTTAACTCGTAATTGTACCGGAAAGCTAAACCCTTGGCGGCGCGGCTTTTCCGGAAAGGTGATAGCCGAAGCTGAGACCGTCCGACAAAATCCTACTAATATTATAAATGTGAAAGTTTAGACGTTTTTTACTCCTTTACGCCGCCATGACTTATTAACCTGAATTAACACATAAAATTAGAGTTCCCGTGAGAACAAAAAACCTCAATCCAGCGATAACGCAGCCGATTTCGCGGGCGTACTTATTTACATGTTATAAATGTTTTATATTGACATCGTATAAGAAGATAAAACGTGATACATCAGCAGAAACTACGAAGGCTATAAATATCTGCCTATAACACATCTGGCACCTGGGCCCGACGAGGCACCGCTAATGGAGCCGCGTGCGACCATCCACATCGGTGATTGATTGACATGGTTAGCGAGCGATGTATACCACCATCATACTACAACTTATCAAAATCTTTAACTTTATGAATTGAAAAAAAATTTATCTACCGCTTTCAGGTCAAACAATATCAAGGGGAAAAGGCAACAGAAGTTGGCTGGCCGCTGGTTGGTTGGCTGACGTCTTGGCTAAGAAATAACAATAGGTCCTAATGACTAATGATACCGAAAATACCATCGTTTGTCCGGCAGCAGCATTCTAAGTCCAGAGAGCCATAATGGTCACCACTTGAAAGCCAACCTCCAACATAGGGGACGGCTACAAGAGGAAAATCATATTAAATGATCTGTGTTTTACAATAGCAAACATAGGTATATACCTAGTTATGTGCTTAGCTTTTGGCGCATCTTGCAACTGTATCCAACGACGCTCCGCCTAATGGGTTGTCGTGCGTCCAACCTCGTCTATGATTGATCGACACTCTTCGCGACATGTGGACATAGCCTATATCGCTTTTACCTTAAAGTTTCAACGCGTAATAAATCATGCGTTTCAGTTCCTGAAAAGCACTATCTATCGTAAGCAAAATCGGTTATTTTTATAGCTTACATCTAATATGTTATTATAGGTTTCCATATTCGGTATCTATATTTTTCGCATATTAACGAATGTAAGTAAGTACTTATAGGCCTATTACGCTGCACTTTTTACAGGGCCCTGTGGTAAGGGTGGGCGTGGCTGCTTGTTAGAGCGCCGCTTATTACAAAGCAATAAGGACCAATATAGGGACCATTACTCCCTAAATCTTATTACACTACACTGATTCAAGTGTAAGGGCCCCTGAGAAAAGTGCAGTGTAATAGGCCTATTAAGTATGTAAGGTGTAAAAGTAGAGACAAAGACATAAAAATAATAACGCACGCGACTTCGCACAACTACCTACTTAAATACGCATGGATTGAGGTTTTAAAATCGTGTGGGTAGTCTTGATTTAGAATAAAAGTAAATTTTCCATCTCGGAGGATGCAAGCTATACCTCCTTACGATAAAGTTAACGGACAGCCACTTCTTCACTCTGCTTTCAGTTTTATATTTTTGTAAGTAAATACTCAGATAGTTATTAAGTTTTCTACAGCCGACATAAACCACGAACGAAAGCATCCCCGAACAAAGGAAGATCCTCTGCCATTATTACAAAAAAAAGGCATTTCGAAATAGCAGACCCCAAGTTATTCAAGTGGAAGTGATTAATTTTCTTAACAATTTTCCCGTCATCTCAAATCTTTTCAGAGGCACAAAACATTTAGCCAATTCAGCGCACAGGCGCTCGGCCATGATAATAGACCCTATTGGCTGGGACGGGGCAGTCATCATAAACGTACGCCATTAGGTTATTGTCAGCGTTTTTTCGCAATACTCGCTGTATTCTGAGCTTTTTCGTGTATTCCTTGAGCACCCTTTACTGTTTGTATAAAAATATGTTAGGACTTAGAGCCCATTAAGAATATTATTCCTATATCTTTCGAAGGAAAATATTTTCCTAGCATTGTATTTCCGAAGACTTCCGATGCAATGTAACCGATTTGTACCGCCTACCGAAATAGCTAGCATGCATAGGATAACTACTTATTTTTTATTCCGGAAAATCAAAGTTCCCACTGCATTTTTAAAATCCTAAATTCACGCTGTCAAATTCACGTGCATCATGTAACCAGTTCAAACTACGAATATGGCTAGAGTAAGCGACATGGATTAGTTACAGTTGCTACTTTATTACCTTGTCAAATATTTAGCTACTTCTATACTTACTATAGTTAAATATTTTCGCCGCGATGTTCCCAAATAAGTACTTAAGTAATTAGATAAAATGAACTCTTGAGTAAAATAAATTCAGTGGTTCACAGAACATTACTGTCTACTGAACAACTGCAAGTTTGCAACAGATAGTGAGCGGTCACTATCCTGCTCAAGATCGCATGCCGCCGACAGTCTGTGGCTGTTGAATATGCTCGACCATTCTCTCAAAACAAAGCATCCCTGATCTAATCAACGCAACAATACACCTCGAATAGCCGGTATATAAAGCCAGCGGCACTCTTGCCAACATGGCCGATTTAAATTACAAACAATATTACACGGCGCGGATACAAACGAGTAGGCCGTGTGGGCCCGACAGCTGTTTTAGATAACGTGCGACCTCCCCAGATTAAAGCGAGCACTACATGGACAATTAAAATAACAATGACGTCGAGTGCGCGGCGCCACTTATCATCGATGGTTTAACAAACATAGCGAAATTGGCTTGTCAAAAACATGGCAAAGGTTAAAGCCTGAGTAAGATGAGCCTGATTCCTTTATGGCTCAGTAGTTAGTTAGTTAGTTGACCCCAAAAAGGCATTGAAAAACACCAAAGCCAGCGTTAGAGATCTTACCAAGAATTTGCTGAAATTTTACGAAACTCTTCAGCGATTAAAAAAAAAAATACAGCAATCAAAGTAAATTCAAGTCAAGTTAATCGAACCGTCATATTTTTATGTTTATATATATCATATCATATCAATCAAGTCAAGGGCCATGAAGATCGAAGAATATCGAGAAATGCTTCACAAAATTACTTACAATTTTTAGTACTTACCTTTACGCAAACCATTATAGTTAACTACATTAATAATATTATCTACTGGTAGGTACTAAGTAGGTAATCTATGAACATAGTTGATAGAAATTAATAGGAGCCCATGTTTTCCTGGCCATTGAATTACATAAATTTGAAATGTGGATAAAAAAATAATGGAAAGGTATCCCCATAACAAACACAAAAGAAACAGGGAACTAGGTACATCTCCTTCTTATATTTTATTTGCTCCAATAAGCTTTGATCCTTGGAGCCTTTGAATATGCCACTCAAGATTTACCTTCTGAATATGCTTAAATGGTTTTCGGTTAACGTCTATCATTGAACAATCTATTGAGAATTTACCAAATTTCTTGGTAAGTAAGTTAGTAGGTAAGTACTTACTTGTAGCAAATTCCTTCCTATTTCTATTTCTACCTAGCTACAGAGTACAGATTCAACTTGTTTTCCTCTTATGATTTAGCACCAAGAAAGCCAAAAAAATAATTTTAATCTCGCGATTTATATTTCGCGTACCTACCATTTTTTTCTTTCTAAGTACCATATTATCTTCAAAATCCATTAGGTCTCCACGACGCTTGAGCGAATCCTCATTTAGCCTCGTGGGCTCTCCTTCCTTAAGGCCAAAGAATAGAAAGTTGTCAACAACAATATTTTATTTATCAATGTTGAGAAATATAGCTCAACATTTCGTTCACCATGAAAGTTTGATGAGGCAAAATACACACATTTAGTTTTTTTTATTATTTAAATTTATGTATGCTAAGAATTTACCGAAAACCATGCGAAAACATTGAGAGTGCTATCTTAAGGTTGCCTAAATCACAATTTCTTATCTGATATAAACTTAGAAACACGAGAGAAGTGACATTTGCAAATAATAATTAATATTATTGTATTACTCCACTACACACCCACATCAACACAACACAGAGGCAGACCCTAGCCAATCACAGCTTAAAGAAAACATATCTACCAAAAGCGACTTTGAAAGCCACTTATTTTGTACTTCAATTTATAAAGGCAAAATTAAAAAAGATATTACTACATAAAACCAAAAAAAAATACTTTCCATTTGCTATTTCAAGTTTTATAAGGTTATTTTATTTTAGACCATCAGTGGTGTCGATTCTGTAATGTAACATCTCTAAACTAAACTAAAGTGGCAGCTTTAAATCTATTTCTGTCCCTTTCCGTAGGGAGTATTATGAAAGGGTTAGCAATATTTATAATACTCTAATTTTAGTTTAGTTTAGAGATTGTGCACTACAGAATCAGCCCCAGTATACTGTTAAAATTTTAAGTTATTATGTTTATGTTCAATTCATCACACAATTAGGTACTTATTAATTACTCTTAATTTTAGACATTTTGTTCAAAAGTGTCCTTATTAATTAATTAATTCACTGTCATCTATTAGTGCCTACTTTTACATACCTACCTACTGTTATTTTACTTATTATAATTTAAGAACTTAGTATTACTTAAGTAGTCATATTTAGAAACGTTTATTGAGAGGCTCTTTTGTTGAACAAATAAATAAATTCTAACTAGAGCTTACTGTATAGGTGTTTCAAATGGATAGACAAAGCAGCTGATTGGTCTGATATGCTCCGTTTGTAGTTCGTACTCTGTAGGCAGGTAATGTGTGTTCCCTATTTCAGCATCTTAAGGCTCTTAAGACTTGAAGATTTTTTTAATATATTACTTAACATGATATCAGTTTGAAAGGTTTTGTTTGATGAATATTGGTATTCCCCTATTTGGGGATAAAGTTTTTATACTGAGTTATGATAATCTTTAATAAAAAAGCAATAATATTTAAAAGATTTATAATTAAGAACAGGATAAAGATAATTTTTTATAAAAGTCCATACTAATATTATAAATCTGAAAGTGTGTCTGTCTGTCTGCTACGTTTTGCAATACCGGGATCCCGGACTTTTTTCTTCCTTTTTCAATATGGTATTGAAATGTCTAATACTAGGACACCGGTATTAGTGACACTATAAACGAAACATTGACTATTGTCTAAGCTAAAAACTTGTATCATAAGCACATTAGCTCAATAAGAGCACTTTTATTGCTTAAAACCAGTGAAGATAAGTCATTTTAGATCACTCAGAGGGAAAAATTAGTGTTTGAATTTAGAACCCTGTGGCTTAGCATTTCTATATCATTGACTCACAAAATGTTCAGAAATCAGTTTTTTATTGAATGCAATATTTTATTATGATTTATTTTCTTTTAAAAAATAACTATTGAATTTTTAATTAATTTGTGTTGCGTAAAATGGCATTTCTTCATCGAATTTAAGCAGTCTTTTGGAGTTAATGTGGTGAAATAATATTTTTATGGAAAAACTGTTTTTTATGGTGCACTTTCCATCAGAAAAGACTAGTTATATGTTAAAAACAATCTATCTAATTTTAAGCTTTTCCCAATACCGGAATCCCGGTATTGAAAAATATCCTTCTGGTATTAATACCGGTATTGAAAAAAACTAGTTTTCACAGCTCATCTATTCAACCGATTTTGATGAAAATTTGTAAAGAGTTAGATTGAATCCCGGGGAAAGACATAGGCTACCCTATATCCCGGGAAAGTCAGTAGTTCCCATGGGAATTAAAAAACGGTGCCAAAGAACCCACAAAATTTTTTATTGTGTGCTTGCATCTAACTTTTAAGTAAAATCAATTAGGAACATATAAAAGCAGTATTAAAATATTTTTTCTTTGTTATGCCTTTCTGTAAGCTTTAGAAGTACAAGCACTAACCTTACGGTGATAAGTTATAAACGCAAGCCCCACAGATGTTCACGACCGCAGGTCGGCTGATAGTTTCAAGCATAGTTAGTTGTTTTCTGTTAAGTAGCCAAAATATTGGCACTTGATTTTTTAAACAGCTTAAATGATAGTGATTTTGCACAAATGTATATTTTAAATAAATATTATTTACTCAAGTAAATTGCTTATTTTTTACGCCAGGAACAAATCTAACGAAATAAAGTCGTATCACAAACCAGGGGCCCTTTACATTACCTACTTACAAACAATCCACAACTTTTCGTAGTAATCTAATATTATTTCCAAAAGTTATAGATTAGTGCAGAGTTATTAAAATTAAGCTGTGTTTGTGCCTCAGATCCTGTTTTGGAGTAAAACAAATATAGAGTTGCTTTGGTATGTAAACAAGCATAACTACGTGAATTCTCTAGTAAGTAACAAATAACTAGCTTTCCTCTTTACTTCTATCGTGATGAACTGAACTATTAAACTGAGTAACTGAGATGACTTAGTTCAACAGTTTCTACAGAGTAGGCTGTTGGTTACCTTATAGTGCTCGATTCTTTGTAAGATTCCAAGGAAACTGTCCAAGTGTTTCAGTTTAAATGAATAGGTATGGCATTGCAACTTTTAAAATATTTCACGGCGTAGTTTGCAAATGTCTTTTTGTAGATATTTACTTACATAGTGTTCACTGTATAAGGCAACAAAACCAGATTAACACACAAAAACAATCACGATTTATAATTTACTTTCAACTTTTCACAACACAACACAGGACGAATAACCGGAACCACAGAACAAAAGTTAAAACCGAAACATAGCATTCGCACTCGCAGCACAGACCACACAGCAGTGAGCAGAGAAATGTACAAAAATAAAAATACTGCCGTAGTGATGCACACGTCCGTAGACGAAGAAAGCTAATTAAAATTATTGTATGGGATGCGTCAAACGGTTAAACATGGGGAATCGCAGCATGACCTGCACCAATGATCGTACATTTGTTGTGATTAGCTGACTTTATGGTATTCTTGCTACTTCTATTACATAAACCAATCAGAGATTATTGCAACTGCGACCGATAATGTTAATTTCAACTTAATGGTACATCCACGCATTTCCGAGAAAAAGGTGATTGACAGAAAGACGGTTAACGAAACGATCCTGTTAAGTTTTCTTTTTTCCTCTTGAAGTACGGAACCCTAAAAACTGAGTTCATATACAAAAACGAAAAAAACGGTCTCGAAACAGAAAATTTCTACGAGTTGGTGTCTCTCTTGCACAAGCCTCTTCCTAGATAAAGAATAGTATGAAATGACTTATTACATGTAACACCATGCTCATGCAACATCATGCTACCACGGTGTACCCTGTGAGTGTACCACGGGAACTAGGAGAGGTAATACTTAATGTAAGATTTATTTCAACATCGATGGTACACATGGTATTTCCTACCTCCATGCTCCCCAGCTACAGCGTAACGGTCGCAGTTGCAATAATCTCTGATTGGTTTATCCCTTCGTCTGGCGCGCAATTTTATTCGGTTACCGCGGATCTGCGCCAATCTCAATTGCAATCTCAAGATCTCAAGTGGCGGTGTCGAATTTCGCCGGCCGGGCGTGTTTATTTAAATCATATCGTATCACTTGTACGAGCTACGTAAACACACAGTACGTCATTCAAATCGTTACGAAACATAGCTATAGATTACAGTTAAAAAGGTTATCGCACTTCTAATAGAGTTTACACAAAAAAATAACAAAAACAACAACAAAAAATGACCCCGTTTTTGAAATAAAAACATCAACAAAATAAACAATATAAACCTATAACTTTGTTTAAAAAGGTTTATTGACACTATGATTAGTCATTCCAGAGTAAAACAACAAGAACCAAAGATTCTGTTCCATTTGTCTATTTCAAGAACAAAAACCTAAAATAAAAAATAGAGGGTATCACCTTACATTTCGTGTTTCACTCGCACGAAATTTCTACCCATAAATTCATGTCATAGATTAGGTTCTCCAAAAAATTCATACTCTGTCCTTGTCTAACCTATTCGCATAGAAAAAAATTTCAAAGGAATCGAGTTAGTAAATATTTTGAAATTAATTCCCAAACTTCACGTTAATTAATGATCAAGACACGCGGAAGCGTGTCCAGCCAAAGTTCAAAAACACTGGCGAGCAGCACCGTGTGTAATATTACACGAACCATTTGGAGCCACTTTTGACCCCCTCATAACTCAAAAACTATTTCACATATACATGTCAAATTTGGCGCATATATTGAGACCCGTGAGATACATATGTGCTCCAAATTTCATAAGCACACCTCAAATGGTTATTTAGATATAAACGTACAAAAATCGTCATTTTTATGCTCTACATAAGTATAGATCAAAACTCTGACACGGGGCATACTACCATTGCTTAAAGCCGTATTATTTTAATATTGTTGACGTTTATGTTGTAGTGTTATAATCATTATTTTAAGGACGTCAAAGTACGTGACATTCAACCGTTATTTTGAAACAATACTGCTTTAAGCGGTGGTAGTAACTCCATCGTCCACTTCCTGCGGCAACTTGCATTACATTCTACGCATAGTGCATGCACAACTAAATAAAACAAGAGTTGTTAAGTTAAAAAAAAACTCCGATTACATAAATCATACTACAGGTCTTTGTTTAAATTCGTTATTTTGTGTTGTTAACTATTGAAAATTACACATAATTATTATTTTAATGTAAATAATAATGAATAATAATATAGTTAGTTGCATTAAAACCTTACCTTCGTATTCATGCATTTTGTGCAACAAAACGTTATTGACAGAAAAGAAGAAGAAACGTATTTGAAGCTATATACGAATCACACCTTCACAAGTTGTAAAGCTGTAAGTTCTTTTTTATTCTTCCGAAAATTTGGCTTGCTGGTAGAAACTGCACTTTTAGGTACCTACTTAATAACAATTCGTATATGGAAACTAGCCAAGCCAAAGCCTTAGTCTTCAACATTTTATACTAAGTTATAAGAAGAAATGATATTTTAAGTTGTTATAAAATATTATATGTTGTTATAAATAAATTTCAGGACTGACCATTGAACTTGGCACCCATTTAGATCTCACTTCTTTTGTCGCTGAAGTCAACAACCAAGGCATATATATCACAATTTTGAACTTGGCTCTCATTTTACATTTATGTTTTTGATGGGATTATATCTACGTTACCTTGGAGCTGTAAAAAAATCAAGCTTCTAAGTGAACGCAATCAAAGATACCAAATTACACAATACAATCGTAAATTTTGACACTCGTCAATAAATCAAAACCTATACGATACTATTTGATTTAAGGTAAATCAAAGAGGATACTTCCCGTTGACCTAGAATCACGATATTTGGCAAGGAGTTAGATATCACAGCACAAGTAAAGGATCAAATCCGAAAATAATAGGTCTTTACCTATGAAATTGCCGTTTTGTAAGGGCGGGACATAAATTCGATATTTTTAAAATATAATATATTTATTTAAGCACCTGGTTCATTTGCTTAGGTGTTTGTACGAAGGTGGTACTGCATCCGTAAGAACAGATGACAAGCTATCTGCACACTTTCATCCTAGTGCCGGCGTTCGTCAAGGATGCATTATCTCTCCCCTTTTATTTAACATCTACACAGAGCTAATAATGAGACGTACCCTTGAGAACTGGACGGATGGAATTACAATAAGGGGTCTGAAAATCTCAAACTTACGATACGCGGACGACACCACCCTATTCGCGACTAGTATTAGCCATATGGAAGAACTTCTTCAAAAGATGGAAAGCGTCAGTCTTGAGTTTGGCCTCAAAATCAACCGGACTAAGACTAAAGTTATGATTGTCGACCGTATAAACAAGAACTCGCCAGAGGTCACACATATAGCAAGCTGTCAAGTGGTCCAATCATACGTCTATTTAGGAGCGTTGATTTAGAATAATGGTGGCTGCATCGATGAAATCAAGCGACGCATGGCTATATCTAGGTCTGCCATGGACAAGCTGCGGAAGATATGGAGGAACCGAAACATCACCAAGGCACTAAGACCCGGCTTGTCAGAGCGCTTGTATTCTCCATATTTCTCTACGCTTCAGAGACGTGGACCCTGCGAGAAAGTGAGAAGAAGAGGATAGACGCTCTTGAGATGTGGTGCTGGAGAAGAATGTTGAGAGTGTCTCGGACTGAATTCGGAATAAACAAGTCCATTCTTGAAGAACTCGGCATCAAGCAGCGTCTTTCCTCCATTGTACAGGCTCGCATTCTCACTTTCTTTGATCACGTAACTAGACGCGACGATAGCATCTCCATTGAGCGTCTGGTTGTTCAAAGAAGAGTAGAGGGCACCAGGGCACGTGGCAGATCACCCATGAGGTGGACAGACCAAGTGAGGGCTGCAGTGGACGTCCCCTTACACGAATGTACTCGCAGAGCTGCTATCAGGGAAGAGTGGAGACGGATCGTTAAGCGTGCCACAGCCCCAAAGTGACGACCACGACCGCTCTGACAAGAGCGATACGACGGAGAAGAAGAATTTAATCAAAATATGTACCATTGCTATTTATGTGCTTTTGCCGTCTCATAGGTAGTTCATTGATCCCTTTCGGGTCCCCGTCCCGTCCGAAAACCATTCGGACGGGAATCAATAAAATCTTTGAGGGCGCTTTGGACTGCCCCATCGGAGTTGAATTTTTTCCCTTGCAAGAAGTTATCCAAATTTCGAAAAAAAATGGTAATCTTAAGTCTTAGACATTCCAATTGAAGCTCCTCTTATTTGGTAGCTGTCTGTTGTGCAGTGTGTTTTAGCGTTGTCATGAAGCAACAATGGCTTAGAGCGATTGACGAGCCTCGGTTGTTTAGCAGCTAGCTTTTCCATCATTGTTTGCAGTTGCTGACATTAGACATCCGCCGTAATCGTCTGGCCAGATTTAAGAAAGCTGTAGTGAACGACACCGGCACTAGTCCACCAAACGCTCACAAGTAATTTTTTTTGAGCCAATTTTCGCTTGGGGCAGGATTTGGCTGGTTCGCCAGGGTTCAGTCATTGCGATTAGCGTTTCCGATTATCGTACAGGATCCACTTTTCATCACAGGTAATAATTCGATTTAAAATCTCTTCATTATTGTGCCGGTTGAGTAATGTAACGCAGCAGTCGACGCGCGTTTGTCGGTTTGCTGCACTCAATTCATGAGGTACCCACCTTTCAAGCTTTTTCACCTTCCCAAACTGCTTCAAGTGGATTCAAACAGTTCTATCACTAACACCGCAACCTGCAGTTAGCTCGGACGTGGTTTGCGATGGATCCGCTTCCACAATAGCCTTCAATTCTTCATTATCAACTTTGGTCTCCGGCCGTCCACGGGGCTTGTTCTGCAGGTCGAAATTTCCAGAACGAAAATGTTGGAATCAAAAACGCACTGTGTTTTCTTTTGCGACACCGCCGCCATACACATCATTAATCCTTCAAGCGGCTTCTGCAGCACTGGTATCACAATGGAACTCGTACTCGTAAATAACGCGATATTTCAAGTTTTCCATTATTTGTAAACTGAGTGACGTAAAGAAAAAACCAAAAGAGGAAAAAACAAATGAGTAGGGATTTTCAAAACACAAAAACATGAGTAAATAGCTGTATAAATTTGAAAAAAATATTTTGAAATTAATTCCCAAACATATCGTTCTAGTCACGTTACGGTATGTCACGTCACGGTACGGTGACATATATAATCAAAGGACATGGAGCAAATTCTATGGCATAGAGGTAGGAAGGAAATTGGCATCCAGCAGGGCGATTGTTTAAAAATTGCATTCACCTGATTGGGTAACATTCTTCCACTATTGGTCAAAAATCCATTGACGCAAAAATATACCTTAAATTCAGCCAATCAAAACAATTGAGACTGTAACAATGATTGATGCACGATTTAAATAATCGCTCTGCAGCCTGCAGGGCTAACTCTAAAATCGAAAATAACTATTGTTGTTTTGATAAAGTGAGGTTAATTTTGAATGATACGATAAAAAATAGTATAAAATATGAATTTCATAGTTAAAAATATTTCACGTACTGCGGCGACAATAATGTATAATCGCACTAATAATACCCTAAAACTCTGCAGAACAACAAAAGGCATTAAATATTTTCATGCCACAAGTAACCAAAACAGTTTAATGGATTTCTTCGATAATAAAAAGAACTGGAATGAAACTAATATACGTGTTGGTAGAGCTTGGCGCTTGGATGAATTAAGGATAAAATCTAATACGGATTTACACAAACTATGGTATGTTTTATTGAAAGAAAGAAATATGCTATTTACTATGGAACACGAATGTAATGAACAAGTACGTCTTTTCCCGAACCCCGAAAGGATAGACAAAGTTGAAGAATCAATGAATAATATAGAAACTGTAATAAGAGAAAGGAACATTGCATATTATAAGTTGGAAACTGGAGAAACAGGAGAACGTCCAGTGGAAGATGTAGTAAACCTTTTTGGCTTACCAGAGAAGTACCAGAAGCAAGAATACTTCATACCAAAATTTATGAATTCTCGTTGGGTAAAATCTTACTTGGAACATGGATATATTAACAGTCTTGCAGTCAAAAAATTCTATAGATTGTACCAAGAAAAGTTATACAATATTAAAAGAAAAGAAAAAAATAGAAATTTTTGCCAAGTTCAACATCTTTTGAAACGATTTCCTGATATGGATATGGAAAAGTTACAAGCAGAGTATCCTGAAGTTGATATAGAGAAAGCGAAACGGTCAAAAAAAGCTAGAGGTCATTTTCTACCCAAATATTAATGTTAAATAGTAGTATTAGCTTGTATGTAATATAAATTAAATTAACATTTCAGTATTCCATCTGGTTATATTTTCTACTTGAGTTACAGGTTGCATAAATATTGCTCTTAATAAATTGAATTAACCTCCATACTCAATACTCACCATCCATCACTATGTTAGTCTCACAGTACTTTCTATGCAGGGTAGTTGATAGGTTCTGTTAATCACATTATTGAAATACCTACTTTATGATTCAACTAGATGATGCCCGCAAGTGCAACCTGCTGTGTGGTTTGAGGTATTAAATTCCCATGGGAAATGTAATTTTCCGTGAAGAAAAGTAGGGCCTATGTAGGGCCCCAGGATGTAACCTATCTTTATACCAAATTTCATCAAAATCAGTTGATAAGATGGGCTGTCGAAGAGTAGCAGAAAGACACTTTCGCATTTATAATATTACTAAATGATTCGCGCGACTTCCCGATTTTTGATTCCCGCGGGTAATTTTCCGGGATAAAAGCATGCCCTTGTTCTTCCCCGGAATACAACCTACCCCTGAAACGCATCAGTCGTATAACAACGCATGAGCCGTGAAAGCGTAGCAGACAGACAGACATTTATAATATTAGTATGGACTAAGGATAATCTGATTTGTGGAACTAAAAGGCCTATTACACTGCACATTTCACAGGGACCCTTAACCTGAATCAGTGTAGTGTAATAAGGCTCAGTCGTCGCACGACCAGCGTAGACTAGTCGTCTCTCTGGCTTGCGCGTGCATTTTGTCAATATATCTTTGTTGTTCTGATAGACATGCCTTATTTATGGAGAAAATAGCATAAAGTCTATATGAACTACTAGCTAATGCACGCGACTTCGCCGGCGTGTATTGAGGTTTTTTGGTTCCCGCGGGAACTCTTTAATCTTCCGGGATAAAAGGATATATTATTATTATATAATATATTATATTTATTATTATATATTATTATTATATATTATTATTATATATTATTATTATATAATATATCCTTTTATCCGGAATATTATATTATATTACTGTACTATTCCAGACTATAATCTATTGTCTGGAAAATTGAGCCAAATTTTATCCAGATCCGTTCAGCCATTCGGTCGTGATTGAGTATCTAACATCCATCTATCCATCCAAACTTTCGTATATATAATTTAATAAAGTTCAATACCTACATGATAAAAAAAAAGTAAATTTTCACTTGTCCGTCCGTCCGTCTGTCAAAGCCTTATAACTTCTGAATTATTGAACGTAATTACTTCAAATTTAAATATAGGTACTAGTGGTTCGCTCCGAACTGAGACCTCGCGGTATCCATAAGATAGTTTTAACTATATTAAATTGTAATAGTTAAATTTTAACATAACGCAAAAGAGCGTTATAAGAGAGAGAACGCACGCAAAAGAGCTAAAGTTATTAGAGAAAAATATAATAGTATAATAATAAAAATAGAGCGAATAAACTTTTACAGAGCGCCATCTATTGACATCAAAAAATACTTAAAAATACTGAAGTTCATTAAAAATTTAATAATTTCGTTTCCTTATAATATTTATCTAATTTTAGTATTTGTTGTTCAAGTACAGGATCAAGTTTCAGGCTCAGCCTTTCAGAAAATTGAGTTCTGAGGTCAACTTTGGACGATAGAAAATAGAACTCTTTAATTTTCCGAGATAAAAAGTAGCATGTGCTATTCCAGACTATAATCTATCTCTGTGCCAAATTTCAGTAACAAACATCCATACATCCATCTAAACTTTCGCATTTATAATATCAGTATAGATTTCATCTATGTATTGAAAATTAATAAGACAAAAGATCCATCAAAAAAGTAATGGAATTTCTGAACATTTGGGAAGGCACTGGCCCCTAAGATATGGGTCCGCCTAGTTATTCTATTTCTTCTCCCTCGGATATCTGCGGATACAGATACGGATATCCGGCACATCACTACTTCATACTAAGTAATGAATGTGAATACAGGATGGTTTTAGTATTGTCAATAATATTAGGTATTAGTATTCTTTAGTATTCTTTCTGTGCAGGGATCTGGATTCTGGAGCACTAGTAGTCTTAACACCATGGGGCACAATCTAGCATTGTAGCGATGGGGAAAATAATAATTCGCTTTTAACAGAATATAAAAACTTTATTTGCATTAATAGTAAACTATACACTTCATAACAATTTTAATTAGCAATCTAACTATTAGTAATTAGTTTAATAAGTTATCAAATATTTTGAATTCTTCTGGCAGACTATTTCTACACTGTGTCATTGTCAGTATTAATTCTTTCAACATTTTAAAAATGTGTCTGTACTTCTTAATAAAATCGTCCGTTACAGAATATGACTTACATTCAAGAAGATTGTTGCTTTTTGAGCCACTTACTTGTGATATACCGGCATGCATTAAGTTTTCATTTAATTTCATCAGGGTTTCTTGAATGCTTTGTATTCCATATGCCTCCAAAAAAGATTGTAACATTATATACAATATTGATATAATAAAGCTTTGGTCAACCTTACTGTCATCTATATTAAGACAGAATTTCGGATATAATACATTATCATTCACATTTGAATAATTTAATGAACTGTTGCAAATCATTGATAAGTTTTTTAAAAGCTTATTTGGTTTCACTCTTTTCACATTTAATTTTTTCAGCAATATCATGTTGTTTTCATTTCTGGGGAAGTCACTCCATTTAGCTTCTTTGATGAAGTCAGTTAAAATATTAAGTGTCTCCTTTTCATCAGATACTATTGATATCAATGTTTTAGAATAGTAATAACTTAACTGGTGCCTTAAATATGCTGGTTTAATTCTTTCCAGTATATTTAAAATTGATTTAGGCGGTAGCTCTGAAATAAAGAAAATATCTTTGCTATTGTTTTTTTAAACCTTATGACTATTATAAAATATCTTACTCTATGGGTCTATTCTGTGGTAATCTTACTAAATTTCATCATACGAGTTGATATGTGGCAGATCAACAGATGCTTTAATAAATTGGCGGTTATTCTGGTGCTGGAAATAAATGGGCAACGGTAATCAGCTTTGGAAAAAATCGGAAAACTACTGCAGTTAAGTAATTAAGTCAATATCGCCGATAAAGTAGGTCTCTCTGTTCCCTCGCTCTCATGACGATGGAATGGCTATCGGACACAACTAGAGATAATTAGGCGCAGGACTAATGGCTTTAAATGCTTTTCAAGGCACGTGAGTTAGGCACCGAAATCTTTACAATGTTTAGGCTGTTAGTGCTGTTTCTTAGAAGTTCTTGACAAAGGAACCCAACACCCTTTTGCAGCATGACTCAAATCCACAATCTGAATAACCAGGAAAATCTAATCTACAGATGAATAAACAGGCAGTCTTATTAATGGCAAGTTTCTAGCAGGGACGTAATGTCAAAGGTCCAAATCTATAATTAAGTATTATAATTACATCTTGAAGCTCACCATAGACGTTAAGTCATTTTACTTCGGTGGATAGCACCAAGTCACTGTTGCCCACTCACTGTATCAGTCAAATGGATTTTGATATTCACACTCACGATCCAATTTTAAGTCAAATGACACAGCGTCATTGCTCTAAAATCGGTTTGCCTGGTGGGAGGCTTCGGCCGTGGCTAGTTACCACCCTACCGGCAAAGACGTGCCGCCAAGCGATTTAGCGTTCCGGTACGATGCCATGTAGAAACCGAATAGGAGTATGGCTTTAATATAACTGCCATGCCCCTATCAAGTTAGCCCGCTACCATCTTAGACTGCATCATCACTTACCATCAGGTGAGATCGCAGTCAAGGGCTAACTTGTAGTGGGATAAAAAAAAAGCGTCAATGGCGAAAATACTTATAGTAAATTATTGTGCTTACCTATGATAATGTCGAATAATTCAAGTATAATCTTTTTACAAGACCCAAGAGGGCTTGGGTAGTTTTCATTTGGACGAGTTTCATTCAAATAGAAATATTCCATTATTGCATTAAGCCAAAGCTGTAAAAACATTGGAGACTATAGTGATAATGTGAAATGTTATGGGTCTGATTGTTATAAATTAATACTAGATGATGCCCGCGACTTTGCGTGCTCTGCGTGGTTAAAGATTTTTTTTAATCTCGTGTTATTTTCCGTACTTTCCAGGGCAAAATTAAGCCCATGTTTTTTATTTTATTTTTATTATTTTTGTACAAAATATTGTCTTAAAACTAATTTTAAAAAGTGGACAAAGGTAAAGCTTGTCTCTAAAAAGAAATCTCTTCCAGCCTTCCTTGAAAGTGAGTAAGGTGAAATTGTTAAGTGGTCTAAGTACAAAAATAAAATATTTTAGCCTTTTCTCCGGATACAACCTATGTCTACTATGTCTATACATCACACATCACGCATAGCAGACAGACAGACACACTTTCGCATTTTATAATAATATTTGTATGGATTCAGGTGAAATTATACATAAAATTATGTGCAGGTCTTCACTATTACCTACTATCATAAGAATATCATCAGCTTGACCTATGGCCGGACCCACTAAGCACTGGTCTACTCTCAGAATGAGAAGTTTTGACCATAGTCCACCACTTTGCCAAAGTGGAGTGTACTTTACTCACCTTTGAGAACATTTTGGAGCATGCAGGTTTCCTCACAATGTTCTCCATAACCGTGTGAAAAATAGCTCCGAAAAATTTGCTCTCGGATTGAACTCTTGACCACCCGAATAGGAGGCTGAAGTTTAAACGATTCTTAACGGTTTCTTTTTTTTATTTTATTTCCCAGCTTTCACTAGTCAGACTAGTGTATATATTTTTTTGTCTATTTATTATGTTGGCAGTAAATTTTGAAAAAAATTAACTTACAGTCATCGTTTTTATATGTTCTTCAGGGTACTCTAAGTGCACGAAATACGCGAATATTGTTAATATTCGCCTACAGATGGTTGTAACAAAAATATTATGAGAGTGCTGTAAAACGCTTGCCATAAGAGTTTTTGTCCCTCTGATTTTTTTTTTCATATCAGAATTTCTGAAAAACATAAGAATTTTCTAAATAACGGATAATGGATTTACCATTATAATAATAAAAGTTGAAGATTTTTCTTTTCATTTCAGAATGTCTGAAACATTAGAATGTTCTAAATTACATCCAATAAAATATAAGTTGTAACTGCATGAAATCATTTAATTTCCCAAATTGTAGGCATTAAATTAACACTTACATATACAAAATGCGACAGAAAGGAGAAACTGTTATTTACAAACAAAAAGATATAAGATTCAAAATCATGACAGAATATTCACAGCAGTTATCAATAAGTGCAGTAAGCAATACTGATAACATGTATGGCAGTGACTGGCACGTTGGTCTAGCGGTTAGCGTAGTCGACTGCGGATCACGAGGTCCTGGGTTCGATTCCCGGTCGGGCATAAAATTTGTTAGGTATTGGGTTTTCAATTATGAAATTCTCAGTGCCAGCCCGGAGTTGGAAGTTGGCGGTGTTTCACCCCCGTGCCTCGGAGAGCACGTTAAGCCGTCGGTCCCGGTTATTATCACTAACATGATAATAGTCGTTAAAGCCCGCCAACCAGCATTGGAGCAGCGTGGTGGGTCTAAGCTCCTAATTCCCTCTCTCCTATGAGAGTGGAGGCCTGTGCCCAGCAGTGGGACGTTAATAGGCTGTAGTGGTGGTGGTGGTGGTGGTGGTATGGCAGTGAACAGAAGTCATAAACATAGGATCTTACTGATGTAAAGCAATATTACATCACTTAGAGATAAATTTAAAGGAATCAATATTATGACAGTGCGCAAATTTAGTATACGTGCATAAACACATTGATAAATTCAAGAAGAAAAGTGATTGTCATAATGTCAATACTAGAAATAAAAATATACTTGTAATGCCTGCTTCTAGGCTTAGTAAAACAATTCATTGGTTGGAAACAGTGTCTTCTTCTACAATAAGCTCCCAGAAGACAAGTTGAAGATGTCTCTGAATAAGTTCAAAGTTAATGTAAAACGTAAACTTGTTAAAAAATCTTATTACCATGTAAAGGATTACTTAAATGACAAGGAAGTTTGGCAATGATTGGCTCTAATAGCTCTGATAGTTCCTTAATTAAGATAATTTGTGAAATGGTGATAATGAAAAAAAAAACTCGGCTGAGTTCATTGTGGGATCGTCCTGGTCTTCTCAGACCAGGACGCGTTTGAAACCCTCGTAGCTTTAGTTTTAAGATACCGTTACTGATTATCACCATTATATTTTATAAATAACTGGACGTCAATAAGTGTAGTGTCCCTACCTAAATTTAATAAACAATTATTTGACTTTGACTTAAAGTGAAGTAATCTTGTCACAGGCACAGAAAAAGCAGCGAGTGATCAAAAACTTCTCCATAAGTATCATGGGTTACAAGTAAAAGAAATAGTCTTACCGAATGGACTGCCAAATAGCAAGGTCGAATTGCAACAGCTCTATGACACTATGCAGTACTGTCATCAACCTGTTTATTCTCTCAGTACGATCCAGCATCTCAAAAATATCAAACTCTTTTTTCTCATAAAACAATCCTTTGATGGTTTGTTTCAAATTCTCAGGTGTGCATTCGGTTTTGTTGAATAATGCACCATCTTTGCTGCTAGGATCTAATTCATGCTCTAATCTAGTGAAGCAAAAGTCGACAATTCCATTTTCACTGCCAAATTCTCTCCTATGGACAAGTATCTACTAGGTAAAAAAGTTCTCAAAAAACCCAATAGCAGCTTGCGTGGTATTAATTGAAAAAATAATCTTACATAATGGATATCAATTATACCTGATTGTTTTTGTATTTGCTGTATTCTCCATTGATGATGTTAAAAATTTGGTATAGACTTCTCGTAAATTATCATGTAAGCAAGGGCAGTGTGTACTAAAATGCAATGTCAGAACGAGCTCACATTTATCTATAATCTGTGAAATTGTGTATCCCGAAGAAAGATATTCATGTGCATTCTGAAAAATAAAATAAAAATGGAATAAATTACACTTATCCATACTAAAATTATAAAGGCGAAAGTGTGTCTGTCTGTATGTCTGCTATCTGTCACGAAGAAGTCACAGGCATCATCAACTTGTAAATAAATATGATGTTTCATACATTTTTATAGAGTGGAAGTTCTCTATTAGCGTTATGAGATAGCAGAAAAACTAGCAGCATGGAAAAAATGCTAATTTAACTGCTCAACTCTGCTGGAATGTTGCTCCTACTTCTGATTTTTAGATTGCATCAAATCAGTCTCACATATGACTATACTTACAGTTAGGTTACTAAAAATTTCTTCTGTCTGTGTCAGTAAAATCTCACAGCAATCAGTGGAACTAATACATTTTACATACAATAATTTCTGAAACATGTAACTACTAGGGCCACCACTAAGGGCTTCTTTCGTGATACAGACTATACTTTAAGGCCTATACAACTCTATGATTAAAGAACTAAAAATTTACCAGCATTATGCCCACCACATGTTTAAGTACAACATCAGATAGATACTGGTCATGTGTTATGGACATTATACAGACTTCTAGCGCACCACACCAGTTGCTTGATTCCATTTCAAATTCGATCAACTTTGTAACCTTCTGCGGGATCTCCTTAATGCTTAGCTGGAATTAAGTTTATAAGTTTACATTAATTTTGCTTGTTATGAAAGACATTAAAAATTTAGTATTGAAATACTCAATTTAGTAATTTTGTTAGCTCTTTTCCATTTTGATAAAGTAATAGGACCCATGGACAACAATGCTATTCAGAATATCCTGCTTATAAATACTAATATTATAAAGAGGTAAAGTTTGTGGGTTTGTGACGTTGTAGGGGGTAATCTCTGGATCTACTGAACCGATTTTGAAAACTCGGATACCAATAGAAAGCTACATTATTTGTGAGTGTCATATGCTATATATTAAACTGAAAAATCAGGGAATTCCTGTGGGAATTTAAAAAACTTATTTAAAAATTTAAGTCGCATCTGCTAGTAATATTATAAAAGTGAAAGTGTGTCTGTTTATTAGTTCCTACAAAAATTATGTTGGCACTGACTCTACTGCTTCCTGTTCTTGATTATGCTGACTCAAGCTATATTAACCTGACTGAAGATCAGTTAAATAAACTTGAGAGACATCAAAATATTAGCATTTGGTTCATATTTGGATTGCACAAATATGACCATGTATCTCAATTTCGTTCTCGTCTTGTCTTTACCCATCCGTCTTCGCCGGAAATGCATATCCTTTCTATTCTGTACTGTGTGTTATTTAATCCTTCATCTCCTGCTTATTTAAAGAAGTTTGAATTCGTAGGCCGTCCAGGAGAACATCTACGTACTACAACAAAACTTGTTTTAAGGACACCTACTCATAATTCCTCTTTCTTCCATAAATCCTTTTCTGTACAAGCTGTTAAGTTGTGGAATGCACTGCCTCTTGACATCAGAGAGGCTCAATCGATAAATATCTTTATAAGACTTGTAAAGAAATACTATTTGTCACAATAATATTATTTACCTAGTTTATTTTTATATATTTTGATACCTATTGTTTCTTTTCTTTTTTTGAGGTTTACGTTTATTTATTTATATTTTTATTTATTTGTGAGTATATATTAGTATGTATGTTTATTTATTTATTATGTGTAGTATTTATGGTTTTTATATTATATTTAGTATATATATGTATATGTATTATAATTTGTAGCTTTATATCAATATTTTTATTTATTTTATTATTTCTGCACCATCTACTGGTTGTTTCTGTAGCTATGTCCTTTTAAACCATTGGTTGCCTGGAAGAGATCACTGTGAAGCAATAAGGCCGCCAAATTGTATACTTCCTTGTATTAGCTAAGTTTACTGTTGTTATTGTTTTTTGGTGTAGGTACATTAAAAGTATTTTCATTCATTCATTCATTATTTATTACACAGATAAGCATAGACAAATTGAGTGACTCTGCTCATTATCTGGGAATTCTAACAGGATATTTAAAAACTCTAATTCTACACAGATGATGTCCTGTGCATCATCTAGCTAAGTCTTTTATAACGTTAACTGTACTTACATTAGTATTATGGTTACAAGACCTTCTATCAGTGCAAACTGGCATATAAATCAGCTGTAAACGCTCAGCATAATTGAAATAAGCTTTCTGGGAGACTATTTCACAAGCTTTGATAAAGTTTTTGCGTCTCAAAGTAGGTATGTCATCTGAAGAGTTATTAGATTTAACGCGTTTACAGGGTACCCCTTTATCCTCGTCATGATTCGGAACGGTTGTTGATAGCGAATTTTGCGGACCCCTGGCATCCTTTTCCTGAGAACTCATTATTTATGCTGAAATTATTACTGCAACCAACGACGTAGGAAACCTTAGCTCTATAGACACACAACAACAACTAGTTATTTACTGTATTGGTCTTAGCACTCATTTCAAGTGTTTGTGATAATCAACAATAATTCTACACTCTATATTAAACGGTTACCGCTTGCGGTGCGTGAAAACAATAATAGGTTTATATCTATCCTCAAGCAAAAAATTGTATTGACTGTTTACATCCAGAGTCCAGAGACCCTCCTTGTTTTTCTGCACCGACCAGAAAAAGAAGTTTTTCTGGTCTGTGCCAGAAACTCTGCCGGAGACCATGCCAGAGACTGTTGTTTACATTCATACATTGTCTCATGATGACAGTGACATTCGGTTTCAGTGTTGCCCGGTCCCCAAGTCCAATAAGTTCTTCAACTTCCACCAGGCAACCCTAAAATTGAGAGGTTTGTTCAATAAAAACTCCTTTGACATGGTGTACCATGGTGTTTGACCGTAGACTTTAGAAAAAGAATTTATTTATTTATTCACTTCTTACATCAAATAATAATGTAACTTATGTAACGTCGTTGTTATAAAAATGTTGTAAAAAGATGTGTGCTTATAATAGTACATTACTGCAGCGGCCAGCAAAACAGGCATTGAAGGACGAACGTGTAAATTGTAAACGTGAGTCTATCAATGCCTAGCTGTGGCCAAGGTTTGTATAGTGCTTTTCTCAAATAATGCGCGGAAATTAAAACTAAGTAGTACCTAGACAGAACTTTTTATTTTAAAATATTTTTTTTACGATATTGGCGGTAACAAGTTTTATATTATATAGTTTTATATATAAGAGGCGGCAAGAGCTGTCCTCTTCAATTTCAGATGGCGTTAAAGTAAGTTCATCACACACAGTTCAAGTGAAGACAATCTTCACTTGAACTCATTTTGTCAAATATATTTCAAAATCAATGACGAACAACGAATAACAATAATTTTTCCCGCGTTAAAGTGTTCATTTGTTTTTTTTCAATAAACAGCTTTCTATTTGCAAGCTAGTTCGAAATTTAAATAAAACTTTTGATAATTTACCTCCTTGGTTGCCACGTTTCGGAGTAAAACATCGTTCTATTTTTAAATTAAACGACAGATATGAATTTACTATGTAATTTATTTGGCCGCTAAACCTCGACAGATATGGATTTTCATACAACTTTTGCCGGCGGCTGCTCGCATGTATTTGGCCAGTACGGCAAGTTCGATTTATCTCGAAGAAGGTTGTCAAAATAATGCTCAAATTTCCAAGCTTGTTTGAGAAGAAAATATATAGTTACTTGATTAAAATGTAAAAGATGCATAAACTAGTGGTCCGCCCCGAACAGGGACCTCGCGGTATCCATATTATATATTGTAATAGTTAACTTTTAACATTAGACGCAAAAGAGCTAAAGAGTTAATGGAGAAACGAATAAACTTTTACAGAGCGCCATCTATTGACATCATTGTGAAGTTCTGTTAAAAATACTGAAGCTCATTAAAAATTAAATAATTTCGTTTTCTTATAATATTTATCTAATTTTAGTATTTATTGTTCAAGTACAGGATATAATTCAAATAATTGATTAAGTTTGAGGCTCAGCCTTTCAGAAAATTGAGAGTTCTGAGGTCAACTCTGGACGTTAGAAAATCTCCACTTTGAAAGCCCCCCATTTCGTCAATTTTAAGGAAAAAATAAAAAAATATATTTTTGGACTCTATTCCTAATTATCTTTAAAACGATATACCGCAACCCTATGTAACGCTATAAAAAAATTTTTACTTCGCATTCGCTTCTATGAGAGCCCCCCAAAGATTTTTATAACTTTATATGTCATATTCGTCCAAATCTATAAAATACACCAATTTTCAAAATTCCCGAGAAACTTTCCAGGTAAAACTAGTTACCAAATGACCGTATTAATAACATTATACTGAGATTGTATCAATGATCGATGTAGTTTTTACAGAATAACTAGGCCTAGGTACTATCCCGATTTCACATCGATTGACCACACAGGCTACGATTATTTAAAGATATCTTGTTTTTTACTAATTGAAGCAAACAAAATCACTGAACATTGGTTTTTTAGACGAGCCATTCATTGCCCCACAAAATCCACTAGAACTGGAAATATTTCACGTTGGCCACATTGGTGACATTGACACTGACAGCAATGGCCCCAATGATCAATGGCCGCCAAGGCCGCACATATTTGGAAGTTAACATGTAACAACCGATGATACAGTCCATGCACAGTCCATGTACAGTCCATGTTACATGTCGCGCACGCGGTAATTTAATATACATTTTTTTTAATAGTAAGAATTAGGTTTGTGCTTGAAACCTTGACGACTATCTATTCTTAAGAAAAGCAATGTTGAGGTTGGAGCGCGGTTGCCTAGAAAATGCCTATTCACTCTTGCCTTGAAGGTACTGAAGTCACACTTTTGCAATGCATGGTATAAATCCATGGTAGTAGATAAACGATGGTATAACCTTAGCCATACTCAATAAAAGTTTCGCGTACTTCAATGTGGCTAGTCGTATTGTACCTGCTTTGGGCAGATCATGAGCCGCCGTTTTGTAATTAATAGCGTAAAATTACGCCGTACTGACTATACCTAATAGGTAGGTATGTGTCAAATTAATGCAGACTCCAAAATCAGGACCAGAGCCGTACCTACTGCCTACGCTTAGAACCATATCTTGACTTTCCTAAAATAAGGGTTATAATTCTAAAACACTAAAGTCAATAATAATGAAAATACCTCTTCAAACATAGCCATACTAGTACCTAGTACCTACTAGGTACTCTCTCAAACCACGAGGACTAAAGCATCTGCCGATTGCGAAGAGCTCACGCGCACGGGTGATTGTGAGACGGTTCATGTTTATTAGATAGGTAATTACCAGATTATCAGATTAATGGTTACCAGATTTAAAATTCGTATTATTAAATACTTACTCAAATTGGGCGGTATTAGATAGGTTGTTACCTATTCGATTATATTTTCGGCACCTGCACGGAAAAACATTGTCCCTAACTTTGGTAATAAGTCATATGCAACATTTCAACCCATTGCCAACTTACTACTTAGCACGAGACTCCTCTCGGAATAGAATGAGAAAGGCTTAGCCACAATACTGGCCAATAATAGTATTAGCAGACATCATAAGCCTTCAAGAAGATGTCACGGATAGGTTAGGTATGCAGCCATCTTCACGATGTTTTCCTTCACCTTCAAATTATTTTTAATTTCTTGAAACGCACATAACTCCGAAAAGTCATTGGTGCGTGCCCGGAGATCGAACCCGTTACTCGTAACCCCGGTTGGATATCTTAACCACTGTGCTATCGCCATATTCTGATAAATGGTAATAGGTACCTAATGATGTGCAAGAGATGATTACAAGTACTGAGTCCTAGACTGCAGCCTCACCTGATGGTAAGTGATGATGCAGTCTAAGATGGTAGTTGGCTTACCTGTTGGGGGTTTTACTATATTATTTTTTATTAAACCCATTCCCCCAATCAATCATGTCATTCGCCAAAAACAGAGATAGCCAATGCTCTTCTCTGCTGGTGTCGTTTTGGTATAATGTTCAATATTATTAATACTTAGTTAAAAAGTTGTTGATTCATAATCATAATATTGCTGAGTTTGCTGCAACCCGCGCCAATAAGTCCGTGATTACCTATCCTACTTTCTTAAATAACGCTGCGGTATAAAACCACAATGTTTGCAGCGTAAACATCAGTCCCGCGGGGTACAGTGCAGATCGTAACTGTTTCAAGTTTCAATCTACTTGCAAAATGGCTTTCGCGCTTATGGTATTACTTAAAATTATTTCATTTCGTAGCATTTTCGTATTGAATGAATTTGGCAATTTGACAGTTAATAAATGAATCTTTGGTTATTTAGTTACTTATTTGTTACTTTCTAGAACTATTTAGATCTTTTGCAATATTATTTTTAATAAAATTGATTAGAATCTAGTGAATCTAGCTTTGCTTCTAAAAGTATCCATGTAAAGGAGCATGGACCTTCTTCGTAATGCCTGGTCATTACCAGGCACTACGAAGAAGGTCCATGCTTCCTAATTTTTTTACATTTAGTTTATTAGCAATTTAATCAAATTTATTAACTATTTCAATGACGGCCTCAAACGCTCTGATTTTATAGGTTTTATTTTCTGGATTCACGGCTGCTATTATTTGGCTTGTTCATTAAGTTGTACTTAGATTTATCTAATGTCGAAAGTATAAACCATTCTAAAGATTTCTTTCAACAGGTTCCATAACACAACGAGCATGTTTATTATTACAGTAACAGAGTAATTCAACAAAGATTTGTTATTTAGTTCACGGTCTTCAGATAATTTATTCATCTATTATTTTCAGACTTTCGCACTATTGGCCCTGACATCGCCCGCTTTCTCAGTGTACGCTCCGGGCGGGTATTCGTACAACCGTTTCAGCGGACCAGTCAGTGGAAAAATTATTGAAGTTCAGGTCCCGGCTTCGGCTGGCGCCCAGCAACATGCAGATTACGGATACAACCATCAACAAGGCCAAATTGACCCAGAAACAGCAAAATACGAACGCTTGAAGACGGTTGACTATAAAGTAACGTATTTTTGAATACTGTTTTTGCGATATCTCTCTTCTCTTTTTAATAACGAAAATAGCAAGCTTTGGCTGACTGCCGCTGCTTGAATTCTCCCGTGGTAAAAATCAGTCCTTATTCCTCATTAACATTCTGTGCATTTCAGTTAGGTAGGTACTTAACTTACCTATAAGCTCAAAACTGAGGCGCATTTGAAATACGGGCTTTTCTTCGTGGTACAACTAATTTGCCCTACTAGTAGGACCACGGGGAATATTTAATAGTTGTATTTAATATTTAAGATAATAGAAGCGTCTTTTAAATTTGTAATGGTTAGTAATATTATAACATCGATACTTATTTATTTATATTTGTGTAAAAAATTCTGATTCTTATTTCCAATAATTTGGCTATTGATAAATTTTGCACTGCCTATGCATAATATACTATGTACAAAATAAATTGTCGTATAATTTTACCAAAGTTCTTAAATTTTAGTCTTTCATCTTCCATAATATTTCATATCAGGCCAAGCCCGACTATCACTACGCGTATGGTGTTCAAGACCCCCACAGTGGCAACCAGCAGGATCACAAGGAGACCCGTGAAGGAGACGTCGTCCGCGGCGAATACTCCCTCGTAGAACCCGACGGCTCCATTCGCCTCGTGCGATACACCGCCGATGACAAAAACGGTTTCCAGGTATACTTCTATGCTAATATTATAAATGCGAAAGTTTGTATGGATGGAAGGATGGATGGATGTTTGTGACTCAGTCACGCCAGAACCGCTGAAGGGCTCTGGATGAAACTTGGCACAGAGATAGATTGTTGTCTAGAATAACACATAGGCTACTTTTTATCCCGGAAAATTAAAGAGTCGCAGGGATCTGCTAGTCATAATATAACGCAGCATAACTGGCACAAGTTTTTAATGGAGCAAACGGTAAAAAGTCAAGGAATAAGCATCATTAATGGTGCAGATCAATGATGCAATGGGCCCACGCAAAGTTATTATTACGAGTCGAATTATAGACCGTTTGCCAAAAATTAAGTATTTCAGCACTGTTTGTCAAAAACTCCATAAAATGAAATTTTGAGCCTCATTACGTTCAATTTTATTAATTTAGTTGAAAGTTTTTGATTAAAATGCATTGAGTGAGATGTAAAACTACAAAATCAACTGAAGTGTTTCAAAGTGCCCATTACATTAACCACATTGCCCTTTTCAATGGCCGGTGAACACAAAAGTAAAAGAAATAGAAAAATTACGAAATATTTATACAATAGAATGCACAATTCCTATTAGTTACTATTATTACAGATAACGATGTAACAATTGGGTATTTGACAAGTATTCAAATATATTATTTTTTTAGTCATTATTAAACGGAGGATCTCCCAAAAGTCGAAATATCCACGTCCCCTGTTAAAGGTATGTTGAATAAAAGTCGATTAAAGTTAAAAAGTGCGTCGAACTTCGATGACATCACTATTCAATATTTCATACAAAATCCGATGTTTTGACGTTTGAAAAAAAGTTGCTGATTTGACTAGTTGTCAAATACCTATTACACTAAGTGCTTTTAGTAAGCTTATTGACAATAATACAATGGTTTTTGCAGGCTACCGTGCACAAGCAACCAGGAGGCAAGCCAAATGCACCGGTTAATCCACAACAACGCTATACGCAAGTTAATCAACAGCAAGAAGACTCAGGAGAATACTAGTCTTAGTTACCTGTGAAAATAAGGTTAAGGGCTGAATTCCGTTACGTTGATGTCAGTACAAATATATCAGCGTAGGCGAAATTTAGACTTTAGTTTTACATTTCTAGAATAAGTGTTAAATATTTATTATGTTCGCTGTTAATGTTTGCCAAATAAATGAAAATATATTAAAAGTTTGTAAAAATTTATTTCAACTATATAAGAACTTTAATTAATCGAGTATAAATATAAAATCATGGGTGCAACCAAATCACTTGCTAAAAATGTTCTTCATAAGATCCGGAGAGAAAGGAAATACAATAGTATGTGTCTTATCACCAGCGATCGTTTGCAAAGATTGTAAATATCTAAGCTGTAACAATAACAATAAGCTGTAAAAATATAACAATAAGTAATTATTTTTCAATAGTGCAAGATTTGCCACCATCTGATAAAAGGTAGAACTTATGTAATAATTGAACTCGGCATTCTTTTAAGCCTGAATTAAGAAATTGCTATTCGAAGATCGTCTATAATTTTGAGTGATATTAAAAAAATTGTATTGCTCATTTAGCTCCGTTGTTGAAAACGGAAATGCAAAAGATTACTGAAAAGTCGTACATCATGCAGAAATTCTGCAGTAGTTACAATGTAATCGGCTCTTTATGAAGTTTCTCTTAGAGTCAGCACATAAGTATATAAATTAATCGAGCTACCTCGTTAGATTTAGTTGCAGCAGTAGCGGAAGGAATTAGACGATTACTGATAAGAACCATAATATTATTAGTATAGTTAAGAACTACTTTGTAAGGGCTAATTTGTTCTTCCTATTTGGGGAACAGAAAGCGAGTTATCACTGAAATTAAGTCAAACCTGCATGCACATTGGATTATCCATCAAAATATCGGTGGCCGTTTGAAGATTTCTCGTCGACTGGATTTCTGCTTTTGCAACGATTATTTTCGCGTTTGCCAATCTCGTTGATTCGGCTTCAGCTGCCATTGCTTTTTGTAATTGCAAAGGTAGACTAATATCTTTGCTGAAATTTATGGCACTTATTAGTAACTAGCCCACGACGTCGTTAAATGTTTTTTTAGTTTTTAGCTCTTTAGACTGAGTTGTGAAATCAATCTACTGCCGAAATTAATAACCAATTTTTTGCAATCAGTTGACATGTTACTTATTCCCCTTTTCATCAGCCAATAGTTGACAAAATTCACGTACAATGATTAATGTCACCTAAATGGATTTAGTTTTAGGAATTTACGAATAGGCAGGATTTGCAGCATTGTGATTTGTGATAAAAATATTAACAAAAAGATAAATTATTACATTTCCACTTTAACGATTTCAATTCCCCAATCTCTTGTGATGTTTTTCATGAACTCAAACACTTGATGGCTGACTGCGGGACGATTTGCTAGAACTTCTGTTAGCTTTCTTGTTCCAAGTGCATTACGCAACGTTGTCGCAGCCAGGTAATGAGTTGATAACCTGGATACAATTAAAGAGGTAGAGGAAGGAATATTTTAAGACTAACCAAAATAATCGAGTTATGGCACTATCTAAGATATAAGGTAATATATTGATAAACCTTTTAATATACCTACTAAATAATATGATGTGTAGTGGATTGCTTACTTAGTAAAATTAACTAGCTTACTTATAATCAGTTACGCTTATGATAGCAAGTATTGGATCAAATATTTTATAAAACACAACAGCATCCACGGAAACTGTTAAGGAGTCTTTAGTAAGCACCTGCAAGTAAAAAACACAATTAAAATCAACAATAAATACACTCTTTAAGGAATTTCTTTAAGAAATCACAGTGGCAAGATTATTTACTTCTTGTGGCGGGACTGCATAACAAAAAGTCCTTAAGTCGACGAATTTTACAGAATCTACGCAAGGTAAATAAAAAATAAGTCCAGGACCAAATGCGTGATTCTTATACACTTTCCCGTTGCGCAGAATTATAGCTCTTTCGAATTGCCTTACAACCTGGAAAGATTAGATATAGAACACAAATTTGAAGGAGATGGGTAGATACATATAGTAATTCTTTTATAATTGTATTGGAACTAATGCTATGAAATAAAGAAGCACAAACCACAAATAGGCATAGCAGTGAAAAAGGGAATGTTAAAATACAAATAACAATTGATAACAGCACCGCAAGTTTTTCAATATATTTCTCTTCTGTAAACACAAACAGTTAAATTTTAAGTGCCAATAAATATGGCTTACATAAGTATACGGAAAGACACAAGTATCTATTAATTTTAAAGTACATTTATACCTACGTATGTTTACCTTTATTACTTTGCATTCTTTGGACTACAGTTGAAGTACTTCGACTTTGCATGGTAGGTACGGGGCCTTTCTCCAAATCTGTTATAGCCAGCTTTTGTTCATTATCAATATTTTGGGACCTATTTCTATGTTGCATGTTTATTTTACAGATTGGCTTTATGATATTATTATTGTTGAAGAATTATAGTTTAGGATGATGTCAGTTGGCTTTTTTATACTCTCTGTTTCTCAATGTCTTCTAGACTTGACAAATTTTGTCAAAAAAGATGAAAAAAAGTTATGAAAAAAGTTTTTGTTTCGTTTGCCTGCTATATTTTTTTTAACGATTCCAGTTGGGAATCATTGCTGCTTAGGAATTGATATTGGAAATGGGAAGAAGATTGAAGTTTGATTTTGCGATGCAATAAAATTTAAAGTTTGCAAATATCTGAGCTGAAATAATAATAACATCAATCAACACTGGAATTATAGCTAAAATAATAATAAATATAATGAGAAACATATGGTGGGAACAAAATGTGTTAGCAGGAAATAAGATAGGCTACAGTTAAAAATTTTAATAATACAGAATACATTATTATTACTAATCAAGTAGATATAATCGATTTGCCTGCTGAACATATTTTATTCTCTATAGTCTCTATATGACTTAAATTGATAAAAGTTTATTACAAGTATAGTTTGCGGGTTTTCAACCATTATCTTTGAGGCATCTCGTAAATTTTCCGCAGCCTTTATTTCACCCTGGGCTTCTATGATCTTCGCTTTAGCAATTCGAGTTCCTTCAGCCTCTGCCGCCATTGCTTTTTGTAAATCGTAAGGCAAAATTACATCCTTTCTGTGTTTAATTAATAAGAGTATAAGATTTAAGAGATTTTTTATTCGTTTAATTATATTTCATCATGATAAATATTATATTTTTAATTGTTTGATATCTAAAATTAAATATTTTAAGGATTTCTTTTAATACCAACTTATAATGAAAATGACAACATTATAATGGGATAATAATCAAGGTCAAGTAAAATTTCTATGAACGATCATTACATTTCTACACGTTCCACTTCAATGCCCCATTCTGCAGTTCCTTTATCAATTTCATTGCGAATCGCATGACTGATTGATTCACGGTTTGTCAACAGATCAGTCAGTGTGTACTGACCCAAAATATTTCTTAAAATAGCTATAGCCAATAACTCTGTCGCGTATCTGTAGCAGTGAAAATAGATTATAAATAAAGATTTACTACCACGGAAAGTAAGGCAAATTATACTATTTTAGAAATATACGTAATATGTACTTATACGATTGGACATTAAGCAAGCAGTGTAAAGGTTTCATAACATGAGAGTAAATCACAGCATCCACGGTAACAGTGACAGAGTCTTTCGTGAGAATCTGAAAAATAATTTCAATGCACATATTATAATAATTAAGTATACATATTGATTCGCCCTAAGGACCTGCGTAGGCGAGGGACTATTAGTACGCATGCATTTTTAAGTGATCTATTTTGGCTGACAACAAAACTGTAGCTCGTCTCCATAGGCTCTAAATATTGAATTAATTTCTAATAAAAACTTTAAATTCCTAGGGACTTTTCACAATAAGCATCTGGAATAGACAAGCATTTCTATTCCTATATGATAAACAGTAAGGCACACAGTAAAACTCACCACATAAAATGAAAGCAACATGAAGAAGCTAATTATATTAGCCACATATTTTTAGATGTTAATTCTAAACAATACATTGATTAATAATACACCACTTTCTCTACAAAATAAATTGAATACCTCCTGTGGCAGCAAATTGAATGATTGAGTCCTGAGATCGATAAATGTAACGATGTCCGTACAAGGCACTACCCAAATGATACCAGGTCCGGCGGGGGAATCACTTCTCACTCGTCCAAAACGTAAAATTACTGCTCTTTTGTACTGTTTCACAACCTACCAGACAATGCATCTCTAAATTAAGGCAATAGATAGCACAAAAAGTTTATATGACGAATTAATCGGAGTGTCTATTTCAGTACTGTTCCGGCGAAAAATTTCGCTAGTTATGTAAGCAGTTAGGTTACCGACCGGATGGATTTTTTTCATATTTTAAGATTCGTTATACTTCACATATTGTATGTTAGTATAATCCATACTTCCATACTAATATTATAAATGCGAAAGTGCGTCTGTCTGCTACGCTTTCACGACCCATCTGTTCAACCGATTTTGACGAAATTTGGCATAGGGATACTTTGGATTACGGGAAAGGACATAGGCTACTTTATAACCCGGAAAATTAAGGCGTTCCCGTGGGCATCCAAAAACTTAATCCAAGCGGACGAAGTCACGGGCATCATCTAGTTATTAATAAGAATAAAATGGGTCGTATATTTTACTCGTACGTATTAGTTGAACGCACTTCTTACTCTAGAGTCTAGATAGGTCTTATCTATATTATTGAGAGTATAAAACTAGCGCAGATCTAAAATAAGTCATCATGACTTATAAATCTGTAATTTATTAGTTAAATAATTTACCTCGGTGCGCTCGATGTGTGTTCAGAATAATATTTTAGCACCATATACCTAACTACTTACCTTAAAACATATCAACAAGGTCATCGGGAACAAGATTATCATAAGAATCGCAAGAAATCTGAACAGTTTTTCTTTTAGGGTCTCTCGATTAATTTCTAGTGGAATCAAAAGAAAGTATAATATTGGTTGTGTCGTAGATAATTAAAGATAAATAAATGTTACTCGAGTTACACGTACCAGTTAAATCTACGGTTCTGTGTTCCATTTTAATGTAATTTCTTTTGTAAGTCATAAAAATAATATACTTGTTGAAAAATATTAAATCACAAGCAAAGTTAAAATAGTTTCTAAAAATAGTAAAAGAAATTACAGGGAAATCAAACCTCACATTTTTCACAACAGGCACTTACAGGCACCGATGACAATAAACAACAGCTGATGACTTTTTAGAAGAATGCATAGATAACGTAATAAAATAAGGTGGCACCTCTTACACATCTTATTATTTCCATGGATAACGCAGACAATATTCAAATCATCAAATTATAATTATTTGTTTTTAGGTAACTAGTTTTAACTATAGCAAAAATTAGAAATAAGCAGTGATATATCATATTTAATTTGAAGAAATAACCAGATATTATATCAGTTAACAAGCATATAATACCATACTAATATTTTAAATGCGAAAGTGTCTGTCTGATACGCTTTCAAGGCTGTATAACTGATTTCGATGAAATTTGGTACATGGTTGTATCCCGAGGAAGGACATAGGCTACTTTTTACCCCGGAAAATTAAAGAGTTCACGTGGGAATGAAAACAACTTAATTCACGCGGACGAAGTCGCGTTCATCATTAAGTTAATAGTCAATACATAAATTAAAAATACTGCTACGTACCTATACCAAAAATTATACTATTCGATCAAAACGTTTTCAAAGCCTGTGCTCGTATCATAATATTTATAATTATACTATCCATCTTATCACATAATACTAACTCACTCTCTTACCTTCTGCGTAACCCTTCTTTAATACGTAAATACCTAATAATTTATTTGTACTATTCATAAGTATTCATCAAGTATTATCTATTAATATTCTGCAGTGGTGTATGTATTAACGAATTCTTTTGGAATGAGACCATGCCTTATTTCGAGCATCAAAGTGCTTTTAATTCGATAACAAATTAGCCCATGTGGGTTCAAGTCTCGATGAAAGACTTATTAGATTTTCTGGCATAAATTCTTAGTAGAATGCTTCGGCAAGCGCGTAAAGGTTAAAGCTAGTTTAATCTTTTTCCAGGCATGTTGGATTGTCATCACATAGCATCAGGAATAAAAAATGCGCAATGCACAAGTATGGTGTATGGATATATTTTATATAGAATAGATGTATTCTATTTTTTATCCACTATTAGTTAACCCTTGAGCGCGATCTCACCTGGTGATGTGTGATGATGCCTAATCTGACCTAAGCTACCCTTACAGTTTAGGGGCATGGCAGTTATATAAAACCCACGGATTTTCTACGCTAGATAACGATGATGATGCAGTAGAATCAACGGCATTGTACCAAAACATTAATAAAACATATTGGAATTGAAATAATTTAATTAGATAGGCAGCGGCGCTGGCGCTAAACTGGGTCCCGCTCCTCCACTCATAAAAGTTTTGAGGAAGTCCATAGGGAACGGAAAGATGATTGTGGAGTTCTTTTCTGCTGATATCGTGTTCAGCGATTGTAGGTAGCGTAACTGTAAAATAATAATATATGAGAAGACTAGTTGATGCCCTCGACTTCGTCCGCGTGGTCTAAGTTTTTTGGTTCCCGCGGGAACTCAATTTTTTCCGGGAAAAAAAGTAGCCTATGTCACTCTCCCAGGTCCTCAACTATACCTATGCCAAAAATCACGTTGATCCGTTGCTTCGTTGTGGCGTGATTGAAGGACAAACTCACAAACAAACACACTTTCGCATTTATAATATTAGTATGATTCCATATTATACTAGCCTGTTCCTACTAGGTATTATCAGGCCTATTAGTAAATATAGTGAAAGTATCATAAAGAGAACAGAAAATTCTAGCTAATACAATAGGTATCATCTTATTTTCCTGTGAGCAATCAGGATAATTATCTACTATATTGTAAATATCCAATACCTACATATAGATAGCGTTCATCAGTTACTATTCGTTCATCCTATGTATTTATTTTATTAGCATATCTAATTATTTATTTATTATCACTTACAAAAGGTTGCCCGTGGCTTGCGGCATATTTGGATTTTAAAAATTCCTTGGGAAATTCTTGTTTTTCCGGATTAAATAGTAGCTATTTCCATCCACAGGTATGAATCATAACTTATTTTTGTACAAAAATAAGTTGTTAAGATGAGCCGTGAAAAGGTAACAGACAGACAGACACACAACTCACGACCCACATTTTATTAGTATGGATAAGCAATTTTTAACCTAAAAGAGAAAAATATGGAAGTAATATAGACTTTACCTGCAGAGCTGTAGGGTTGTCAATCATGACAAGCGAAGCTTCTCTCAGAGCCTTCGAGGCTTTTATTTCACCCTCAGCGGCTATGATCTTGGCACGCGCCTCCCGGTCAGCCTCGGCTTCAGCCGCCATCGCTCTTTGCAACTGGACCGGTAACCTGACATCTTTGCTGAAAAAAATTGATAAGATCTGGAAAAGAAGTGACTAGTTATGAAACCTTAGGAGTAATAGAACTTCATACACATGATTCCTAGAGCTTATTGTAACGCTTCCAATATGATTAGGCATTCGGCTATTTTGTATTCCGGTTCAATTCCGATTCGGTGGACTGATTTTGAAAAAAAATAAGGTGACTGACATTAGGTATATCTATAATAAATTACATTGCGATTTCGGATTGCAAACGTAGTGTCAATTTAAACAATTCAATACGTTCCCTTACATCTCAACCCTCTCCACCTCAACTCCCCACGGGTCTGTTGCTACATCCAAGTTGGTTTGCATCATATGACTTATGGCTTCTCGGTCGGAGAGCAGCTGAGCCAGGTCCCTCATTCCGAGCACGTTTCGAAGTGTTGTGGCTGCCAGTAGCCGTGTAGACGCGCTGGAAATAAAAATATGAAAATAAATTTAAGCAAACTCCCGGCATTCGTATTTCCTACTGTGTGCAACATCGATCCTTCTGTCTGTCTACCAGGTTTCCTGCTAGGCTTACAGGCCCATCTGCTCAACCGATTTTGACGAACTTTAGTACAATATGGGTTGCATACCGGGGAATGACATGCTTTTTTTGTCGTGGGTATCTTCTATTACCTATAATCGGCAACCCTGATGACGGCGTTCAAAGGCTCTTTTATTCTGTAGTAGACCACAGCGTCCACCGCTACAGTAACGGAATCTCTTGTGAGTACCTGAAAACACATATTTGAATGACAAAATATTCAGTAATAAAGCAAGCAATAGTGGATTGCACACACACAATTTTTTTTTAATTTAGGAACCGTCTATTTTTGTGCACCGTTTATTATTACCATCCGACCGACTGTCTCACACTTGCCAATTGATACCCGTATTTTCCTATAGAGTATAAATATACTCTTTGTAAGGCACATTTTGGCGAAACTTTACTTTTCGAGCTCTATTTAAGGTCACTAACTTCTACTACTTTCCACTTGTTTGTCGATTTATGTTTAAGGCTTCAGTTATCGCACTCTAGTTCCTTCTACCGATGTTCTACTTCTCATTCTACTAATGAAGACCTTGTGCTTTTTTCAAACCATAATAAGTTTTGAAATCATGATTTCTTCCGCTTTATGATTAATTTATGATTTCTTCTGCTGCCGACTCTATTAGGACCTGTAAGTAGATCGCTCTTTTCACGGTTTTCATTCGATCGTAACGTATTTTTCAGGTGAAATTGCGAATGATGTCATCAGAATTCAGAACACTACCTCAGCCATAACACACATCAGCCATGTCTACATCCGAAATAAAATTTAAAAAAAACTAGGTATCTGAATCACGATTGCACTAGATATGTTTCGTGATCTTTTACTGTGAAAATTGAGATTCCCAAGTCGATTTACTGCGTATAAATCTGGCTAACAAATGAGGTCGCCTGCGTCATATCTTTTAGCAGATCTCGACACGTTTAAATAAACATTGATGATACACAAATTATGATGTTGTACGGGTGTAAAAATATGAGTTAGATTAATAGTATAAAACAGGCATTGCGAATTCGGATGTAGTGGTTTCTTCTATGGATGAATAGAATTTATCTCAATTTTTACTATAAGTTATTTAAAAGTAGACAGAGTTCGTGACTTGACTGCGTGGAAATTAGGTTTTCTAAATTCCCGTAGAAACTTTTTTCCGGTATAAATCGCCTATGCCCATCGCAAGTATTCAAGCAAACGTTGCACCAAACTTCAGGCCTTGAAAAGGTAACAGACCGACAAACACAATTTCGCATATTTATAATATTTTTAAGGGAATTATGAAGGCCGACAGGTGGAGGTTAATTAAAATCCGGAATTTTCTTATAATTAAAATTTAATGAATAATTTTACAGTAAAAATTCTTATATTAATTACTTATGTACGTGCGAACTAGTCCGAAGTAAGGAAAATAGTTGTCCGTGAGAATACTTAATCTAACACTTTCACTTACTGTAACCCTATGCGCTGATGAGGCGCAAACGCCGTAACTAAAAGCCGTAGGGCTGGCGCTGTCTTAGAGTCCCAGGGCTGACACTTTAACACTTACCTCCGCAGATCTGCAACTATTTCAGGATATTGCAATATCGGATCATTGGATAATAGTAATTTGCATTTTTCGAAGCAATTTATATATTCGGAATTCAACACTATTTTAATTCCCTTTTTTAAGCATTGAGTAAAAGGTTTTGTTATACGTGCAAAATCTGGAATAAACTTACGGTAATATCCAAGTAAGCCTAAGAATTGTTTGATCTGCTTTGGAGTTTTGGGTATAGGATACTTCTCAATTGCAGATATTTTATCAGGATTCGGTTTTATTCCATCTTTACTAATAATATGTCCTAAGTATGCAGTTTCTAACTTCAAAAATTCCGATTTGTCCATCTGAATTTTGAAATTTGATTCGCGAAGGCGCTGAAACACTTTTTCCAGATTTACAATATGTTCCTGAAGGCTTGTGCTAAAGACTATTATATCGTCCAAATAGACAAGACAAATAACGTTTTGTAACCCGCGCAAGACATTATCCATCACTCGCTGGAAAGTGGATGGAGAATTCTTAAGACCCATGGGCATCCGTAAGAATTCGAAGTGCCCGTGTTCTACATTAAAAGCGGTTTTAGGAGTATCATTGGGGTCCATCTCTACTTGGTAGAACCCACTGGCCAAATCGAGTGTGGTAAAATATTGGCATTTGCCTAATTTATCTAATACGTCAGCTATATTAGGAATAGGATACTTGTCGTTTATGGTCTTTTCGTTCAATTTGCGAAAGTCAACGACTAGTCTCCATTTCTGATTGCCAGAAGCATCTGCCTTTTTGGGCACGACCCAAATAGGAGAGCTCCATGCTGAATCCGATGGTTTAATTATCCCTTGACTTAACATCCTTTCTATTTGGTCTCTAACTTCTTCGCGATGCACATGTGGATAACGGTAGCTTTTGGTATAAATTGGAATTTCATCAGTTGTTCTAATACAATGTTTGATTTTGTTAGTGAAAGTAAGAGTTTCTCCCTCTATATAAAAAATATCTGCATACTTAGCGCATAAAATTTCCAGATTAGTTCGTTCTTCGGGATTTAAATGATTTGTACGTAGTCTTGATAGAACTTCCTTCGTGCGAACTGGTAATGTAGTTTTATCAAAGCTTGCGATGTTATTAATTTCGGTATTAATCGATCTATCCATTGAAAAGATAACGTCATTTTGAGTCGGGTTCAATACTTCTAAAAAACCGCGATTGTTTTTTACAGATGTTAAACAGCTAGGTATTACGCAATTCGATATGTTTTGTTCGGGGACTAGGACATCACCATCTTTACTATTAATCGGTACCCTAACTAGTTTAGAACTATTGGCTGGAATTATATCTTCGTAAAGGTTAACATTTTTAGAGTCATACATTACTATGGGATTAATAGCAAATTTAGTAATGAGGAATTTATCTTTCAAATCTATTTTAGCTTCCCATTTGTTAAGTAGGTCTAGTCCAATTAAACCATCGAAGTAATTGTGGAATTTGTATACGAATAAAGTAATATCATCGGAGTCACCGAGTTCTTCGAAACATGGCAAGGTTATCGAATAATCGCTTTTTGTAGTTGCGTGCACATTAGTAATCTCGAATGGGTCGTAATTCAAAGGGATATGGGAAAAATAATTTTCAACCACATCGGGACTGATAAACGATTGATTGGCTCCTGTGTCTAAAAGAAATTTAAGGGGTGGATCACTTATTTGAATAAAACAGAGTTGCCGCTGAATCTGGAAATTAATCTCTATGTTGGCTTTTTTTGGTTCCGTTGCTAACCGAAAATTTTCATCATTAGAACCTTCTAATTTTTTTTCATTTTCTTCCGATACAACATTCGTAGAGCAAGGGCAGAGTTCATAATTATTATAATTATAATTATCTGGATATTGATCATAGGTATAATCGTGGTTATAATTATCGCACTCATAGTAATTATAATTTCGATCATAATCATAATCGTAATCGAATTCATTGAAATTAACTTCACGCGCCTTCATGTAATTTGTAGGGGGCGGATTACCAAATCTGCGCCAGTCATGACCTGATGGAGGCAATGGCTTAGTGTCAAAACGATTTACGCCACTCATAGGTGTCAATCCGTTCGATGTTCGATTAAGATTAGGATTTCGTGGGGGCAATCTAAATAGGTTACTATTAGGGTTATAATTAGGCGGAAGCGCGCGAAACATTTGTTGCGTACGGTTAGGCATTCTATTAAATGGTGGCCGATTATTATAATTATTATAGATAGGCATAGGCAATATCTATATCTCTATTGCTATCTAAATTGGCCCTACGAGACTGCCTTGGAGATGCAGCCCTAGGGTATCCTTTTCTGGGATGAAAAATTTTGTATTAGGTACTTAGGCACTAGGATATGAAGCAACACAATGGGTAATTTTGTGTACTTACATTTTTTCCGGATATCTTTTTTCTTGTCTCGAAGTCTGGAGACGCTCCACCTGCGACTCTTCTAGGTTCTTGAACAATATATTCGACAAAGGCTTAAAAGCCAACCAGCCTCGCGGGGCTAGATTTTCCGGAAATTTTCCGGAAATTTTCCGAATTTCTCGCGCCGCGGACTGTCCCGAATATCCTACTACACCTGTGCCAATTATGAAGGCCGACAGGTGGAGGTTAATTAAAATCCGGAATTTTCTTATAATTAAAATTTAATAAATAATTTTACAGTAAAAATTCTTATATTAATTACTTATGTACGTGCGAACTAGTCCGAAGTAAGGAAAATAGTTGTCCGTGAGAATACTTAATCTAACACTTTCACTTACTGTAACCCTATGCGCTGATGAGGCGCAAACGTAATCTAAAAGCCGTAGGGCTGGCGCTGTCTTAGAGTCCCAGGGCTGACACTTTAACAAGGGTTAACTTCTGTTTATTTTGTTCCTACATTAGAGTTTGGTGGTGCTTTGTTCAAACTGCGGCAAATATGTTTTGTAACTTTTAGTTTCCAAAAAGTCCACCTTTTCATTCCTTGAGCGAAAATTACACTAATAAATAATTCAAAATCATTGCAACGACCGAGCTGCCTAGGCTCTCCCAAATTTCATACAAATCACCCCTTGTTTACCGTACCTATTAATTTTTTAACACTAGTGCTATAATCACGGTATTAATAGACAGAATATAATCCAGAACAGTGCAACAACTGGTTAACAAGAAGCAATTGTTATTACGTCGTAAAACTTTGATTGATGGTTTATACGCACATCAATCAGTGGACCGGCTGAATGGCCGGCATTTGGGTTAACTGTTTTCAATACCAATGCCAATTCAGTATCACCTTTGTTTGCGGCCATGTGTTTGCTTCAAGTTTATAATTTGCAGATGCAGGCTCCATTCGATTTGCATCGGTAGGTACGATACGAGAGATATTGCAAAAGAAAACTTTAAATTTTTTTGCAAAGACCGACTAAAATTGCATACTTATGCAAAATAATGGAAATAATGTTTGTTTGTAGCACTAAAGTTTATTTAAGTATGCAAGTTCTAAAAGGCATATATTACAACTAGATGATGCCCGCGACTTCGTCCACGTGGATTAAGTTTTTTTTTATTCCCGGGGAACTCCTTCATTTTCCGGGATAAAAAGTAGCCTATGTCCTTCCCCAGGATGTAACCTACCGCTATACCAAATTTAATCAAAATCGGTTGAAAGGATGGGACGTGAAACTGTAGCAGACAGACAGACTGATAGGTCTGACAGAAAGACACACTTTCGCATTTATAATATTAGCATGGAAGTATGGATATGGTAAAGGTTTAAGGTATAAACGGTATAGATGCAAACCTCCTGTGGTGGCACATCAAACGACACAGTTCGTAAATCCACTTTCCTGTATGTATCGACACACGGTAATACGAAGAACAGCCCTGGACCCCTGACGCCGCCTGACCTCAGTCGCCCTAAACGAAATATGACAGCGCGTTCGAACTCTTGAACTACCTGAAAAAGGCAGAAAATATCTAGAAAAATATAAATGCGATGGTAAGTAATTAATTAATAATTATAGGTGCGCTTATTTTGTTTTATTGAAAAGGTACACAAAACAGGTTGCCACCAATACATCGTCAAAATACAAGAAATTCAAAACAGGATCCTAGCCACAACTCTTAGTATGTGTACACAACATTACATATAAAATTACGTATTAAAATCAAAATAATAGGCATATGTAATTTAAAATAAAATAATTTTTAGTAATATTAATGTTAACTACATTAATATTACTAAAAATTAGCCTAGGTGGAACGTAAATCAGTTTATCATATTCACTGATAGTTTTTTTTAATAAGATCAATCCTCCTCCCCCTCCCTTCTGAGAGTAATCAGTGATGCTTTGACAGCAAAGGCCTAGCAAGAACATAATTTTGATCTGTGTACTTTAATTGGCCAATATTTTTTGTAGGAACTTGGCCATATAATTTCACTTATGTTTTGTCTGGGTCGATTTACAAGTAATTATTTTAATAATAATGATAAAAAAATATAAGAATGAAATAGAGAGTTACATATTTGTTCCGTTTGCCGTGGAGACCCTTGGGCCGTGGAGTCTTAGTGCCAAAAATTTTTTGCGAGATATTTCACCGCGGTTAATTGCCTCATCTGGTGACAGAAGGGCTGGCTCATTTTTTGCGCAAAGGATCAGCCTGGCTGTCCAGCGCGGAAATGCAGCCAGCATTCTTGCCACCATTCCACGTGGGCATGATTTATATAGTAATTAGGTTAGGCTAGCTACCATTAAGTTCTATTGTATTATTTTTAGAATGAAATCAATGGAGAAGTTTCCAATTTTTTTTAAATTTATTATAAATTAAAAAAAAAATGGAAACTTCTCCATTGATTTTTTTAAAATTTATAATAAATTAAAAAAAAATTGGAAACTTCAAAAAAAAATTAAGACAAAATAAAACAAAAATATAAAAGAATCATTATGAAACTTCTCCATTGGTGTGCATATTTTTCGAGCTTCGTGTATCTTAAAAATAACAGCAATTTAAATTATTTTATTTATTACTTGTTCTTCGGCTTTGGCAACACTTTTCTCACCTATCACTCTACTTATTTAAAGGCTTTTAAAAATGTTTGGCAGCTTGCGAGAGCCAAAAGTGTGAAAATCATGTGAAATAGAAAAGAGTCTTCAGTATAATTGAACACCTGTCAATAGATAATTATGGTCCATTAACAACCAGCGCCTGTGTTTAAAATGTTATTTTCGCTTCGTTTGCAAAGGTTTACTTTACGAATGTGTTGCGTATAAATCTATTAGCACTCCGATAAATCCTAGCGTAATAAGATTGGTAATTAGGTGTTTTATGCATTTACTTTAGAAATAGGTGCAAATAGCTTCTTGAATTACATTTCAAGGGCGTTACTGTAAAGGTGATCACACACCGCAAGAAGCGTAACAGTCAACAACAGCGGTCCGTAGCAGTCGCCAGTGGCGCAAGCAACGTATTAATTCTGTGTTAACCTCAAAGGCCCACTTGCAGGATTGCCTGCCGGGCTATCCTCTTTCCCCAGAGTTAGCTGCTACTTTCACCGAAAATAAAACTTCTGTCAAAATTTCAAATTTATTCCTGGGTTAAACGTAACCGGGCGTCTCTGCAAGCGGGCCTAAGTACCAGACAGATTAGTACAAGACAAGATTATACGCATAATTATTCACTCCAAAAATGCGCCTTGCTTACGGCTCTGGCGTGCCGTGTAAGATCACTTTTATCTAACGTGCAATGATCGTAAATAATATAAATAATTAAATACTCATTAACTTTTTGGTTGAGCGTTTTAAACTAACAGAAATCTTGAAATGTAACATACAGTTACTCTCCTGAAAACCTTATTAACTTAATATTTATAATACTAGATAAAGCTATATCGAGGTAAATAGAGTTGAAAATATTTTTAGTTAGAAGTTTGAAATGTTTTTCGCCATTCAAACCTAAAGTTTAATAATTTGAAATCAGCTAGTCGGATTTGCCACGTTTGCGCTTAATTGTATTAAAATAGGTTGACTGGTTAGGCCTTAGACTAATATTTCGATGAGTTAGGAATAACGAAGTCACAAACAAACAAAAGCATAAACATACAGACACAATTTACAAGGCACGACTTACATAACATAACTTGTAACTCGTACCTTAAAACATTCAAAAAGTGAAAACGGGAAGGTGACAATGACCAGAAGAAATGAAAAAAATGTAGCGCACTTCTCGACGCATCCGGTAGAGTCTGGACTTGCTGAAAACAAGTAAAGCCATTCACAAAGTGCAGGTACCAAGGCTCAACAATCAATGTTCTTGTCGGCAAATCAGTTTCTTGCCGGCTCTTCTCAGTAGAATCAGTTTTCCGAACCGGTGGTAGAGTGTTAACGTATCTTATGTGACATAAGTTGTGCTACGTGAAATAAATAAATCATTTATCAATTACTAGCAGATGCTCGTGACTTTATCCGCGTGGAATAAGTTTTTTTAATTCCCACGGGAACTCCTTAATTTTCCGGGATACAAAGTAGCTTATGTCACTCTCCAGGTCCTCAGCTATACCCATGCAAAAAATCACGTCGATCCGTTGCTCTGTTGCGACGTGATTGAAGGACAAACCAACAAACAAACACACTTTCGCATTTATAATATTAGTATGATCATTTAGTGATCACTTACTTATAGTTGTTATTGGGACGCAAACCGTTTAAAAAGGTAGTTACGAGTTACCTAATATTTTTGTTAGTACATACCCGATTGTCACTACAGACACAACAGAACATAATTAGGTATATCAAAATTTCCGATTGCTTAAAAGTAAATAAAACAAGTACCTAATCCTCAGACCGAAATTTAGAAAGCGCACACTTATTATTACTTACCTATTACTTACTATTATGTTATAACTTATACTTACGCATTTGTATCGTGATAGCGCATGTAGTACCCGTATCACAATCTAAAATATTGAATTGTTCGAATTAATTTTTAATACACGAACGATTTTTTGCTCACCCACTCCATAACTACTTACGGCTGGGCACGTTATCACGTCTAGTGCTAACAGATCTAAATTCCGTTTGCATCGTGAACTAAACTAATAAAAATGGTTAAAGAGACAACAATAAAACGTTCATAACACGTTTAATTCAGCTAACATGCACAGTCCGCGCTGACATCCCGACTAACTTACTGTCAGGAGTGCCCGCGTGTTTACGCGACCCAAAAACAACACGAATCCAACTAAAAATATCAATTACAATGCGAATGATTCAAAATGTGTAATATAACGAATGTAGTTTCGTTTACTGAAAATATATTTACGTATTTCGAAGTAGCACTCCACTTCGCCGGAATCCTTGTCGAGGCAACCGAAATCCATGTGGGATAGCGGGTTCGATGCTCATCGATTGATCCCCGCATCAATCAATTTAAGTGTCCGCTGTGTGATCTAACCGGTGTCTATATTGGTACTACGGTGAACACCGGTTGATCAGGTTGACGATAAAAATAAATAAATAACGCACTTTCCATGTCGAGCGTACGGGCGCACTCTGGACCGGGATGCTCCAAGTAAAGTGTTTGTAAACGTTTCTCAGCACTATAGGCACTTCGTCTATAATGTTTATGTAATAACTTCGCTAATATTATTAGACTAGCTGTTTAAGAAGTTAACTCATTATTGCTTCAACGAAAGAACGCGAAAAATTAACCCGATCGAATCGCGCTATTTTTGACCTACGTGTAGTTTACGGTTTAAACATATTCTTACAGACCTACATTTCACACATGAAAACTTATTGTTAAAAATTTATTGTTTATGGAGAAGCAAGCAGGTTTCTTCACGGTGTCTCGCTTTGATCATCTTAGTAAGTGATGTTAAACAGTGAAAATGCTATGACTCCGAAGTTAGAGGTGCGTGCCCGGGTGTCAAACCCCGGAATCCCTGAGTAAGACGTCAAAATCTTAAACACTGTTGTATACCAATAGTTAGTTAAAAAATATTATTAATTTTACATGTAGGTTGTATAATTGCAAGGAATAAAACAGTCACTATCGAGCAGCTAATCGTTTTACTAGGTACATTGTGACAGGCAGCGGTGCTCAGTAAATTCGTATAATTTATATGATTGGCAGTGAATTTTTGTGTGAAACTATTTATATACGGCTAACAAGTGATGTTATCGAGTCATTGTAATGGAACTCGCACGGCCTCCAGCGGATTTGGTGTTGGAGGGTGGCCCAGGTGGTGCGAATGGTACAACTTACAAGCAGTTCAATGTATTTTTAAAGGCCTCGGAGGTAAGGATACCAAGGAGGTGCAGGCGAGTCTCTTGTAAGCAACAGTAGAAATACCAGAAAAAAGAGACGCGATCAATACTTAACGTTATTTTGAAAGTCTGTTTGTTAAATTGTTACGGCTCCGCCGCTAAACCGATATTTAAAAAATGTGTCATTTACTCGTAGGTAGCTGGTAGGAGGATGATAGGGCAAGACGGGGGCATAATATGATATATTTTTATTTTGATAAAACGGAATAGATAGGATTTTTAAAAAATCACCATACTCATAGATAGGGGGGCATCTTCTGTTTAATTATAAATGTTCTCCGCCTTAAACAGGTTTTACACATTAGTTCTAATATAAAAGTTGTTGTGAACTTTGCACTTTTGTTCTTTAACGCATGATTACGTCTAATTTAATAAACTTGTCTTACACTATCCTTTGCCCGCAGCTTCGCTCACGTTAAATTCAATTTTAATACTAAAATTCAATTTCCAAGCCTTATTTTACCCCCTCAGAGGCTGAATTTTCAAAAGTTCTTTCTTAGTGGATTTCAGTCAGACAACAATTGTATTTATAACATTAGCTGATTTATACACTAACTGATTTATTACAAAATAATGCTACTAGCTATATTAAAACATTCGTGAAAAAAGTAGAATGACAAGGTTTGTATTTTAACAGCATTAGAAGGTTACTGCAATTAGTAATATTACCTAGTAGGTTATACCATAAAACACCTGCTAGTGTGTTTACCTAAAAGAAGGGCAAAACTGATTTAAATATGAGTAAGTAAATGGAGAAAGTTGTATTAATACTTAGCAGATATGTGCTTAACGTACTGTGTATGACGTCAACAGAATTAGTCGTATAAGGGGCATAAAAAATTTCCGTAAAAAACTTACGTCTTTCATATCGAGTCCTTTATACCATATTGCCTTTATAAGACTAGCGGTTTATTTTTAACTGCCTGCATCTTTCAGGCACACTATCTTTACACAATATATCCAGGTTTATAATTACTGTTACCATCAACCGTATCTACCCTATAATTATTTTGTCTATCTTACGTTACTTCAATGCTTCATTTTGTTCTAATATCATTTTGAAATATAGGTTATGTCATGAATTATTATGTAACATAGAAATGGTGCCCTAAAGCTCTAATAGCCTAGTTATGTAATCTAGATAATATAACATGCCCTTTGAAGTGGAGTGATTGAAGTATTGTGAGTTATTTAGTAGACAGTGCTTTCCTTAGAACTTCGAAATTGTAATACAGTTCATCTATACTAATATAATAAATGTGAATATTTGTATGGATTGTTTATATTATTATTATTGATATTTGTTTGTTATTCAATCACGCCAGAATGGCTGAACGGATCTGGATGAAATTTGGTACAGAGATAGGATATACTGTCTGGAATAACACATAGGTTACTTTTTATTCCGGAAAATTAAAGCGTGTTTATTATTACATTAGTTCTACGTCATAGTAATGTCATTTCATAATATTGATCCTGTGTGTGAAATATGTTCTTTTAAAAGTTAACTTTGCTCACTCTGCGGTTTTGGCCCGTAACAATACTCGTAGATAACTGATAGATAGATATTAGAAACCGTTATTGTTTAATAATAGAAGCCGAATGGGATTTGAGTCTAGATATTTGTTAAAGCTGATTTATGTCAATAAATCACCCGGTAAATGTGCATTAGTATTTATTGAGGGTTTATTTTGAATGGGAATGCATTTTGCGAAATATGAGGCTTACTACTATATGGAATTACAAGGTAGGTAGGTACTTTGTTTGCAAGCCTAAATCCGATTTATAAATGAATGTTGTGGTATTCCTGCTTCGTTGGTACCTACTAAAATTCTACATCAATGGATCCGATACAAGCAAACATATCTTGTAATATGTATGGTCACCACCACACGTAACACACATATGTATACACCATCGCGTCAATAGACCATACAACAACCATTGCGACTGAATTTCTTATAAGCAAGACATTACTCGTAAGACACAAGAAATTTTCTTATAATGAGCAATAAGCCTAAAGCGAACAGTCCTGATTCACTCACTTCATTGCACAGGTATTTGATGTATTTTTGGTATGATTTTATATTTATATTTATATTTTTGGTATAATTCCCTTATAAAATATCAAGCATTCTTCGCAGTTGTTGAGCGCGGGAACGAATAGACAGGTGCAAGTTGCAATGTATGTATGGAGGGGTCCTATACTTATAAACGTAGGAGATCAGGCAATTAGGACTATTACGTATCTGTTATGTGAAGTGTATGTTGAGACAAGGCAGGCAATATGTGGGTGAGTTAGGTAGCTTTCTTATAAATTAAGTAAATAATAAAAAAATAAACAAAAACAAAGCAAACACAGCATAGTTTTTTTACATTTATTTAGTTACACAAAATATACATAGATTAGAATATTGATACATTTTTATTTTATTTTATTAATAATCGTACTTATACTAATAATAATTTATACTTATTTACAGAAGTGAATATGGATTAATATGTTTTAATTTAACCAATGACTGAAATAATTTCAGTTATTTGTTTTTAATACGTAAATTAGAGTATGCTCTCGCCCTCCTCTCCTCGATAAGAATTTTATTGGTGTTTGTTACAGGTAGATATTTTCTTAGTAAATAAATAATGTCACTTTTTCTAAACAGGCCAGTAAGATTAATTTAGCATCTACAGCATAGATCTATTACTAGATACAGTAGGTAAATAAATGAAACAACGATTTACCAGAAAAGAATAAATAGTAGGAATACATTACATACATCGAAATATTTTAAACACTAGCGAATGCCCACGACTTCGTCCGCGTGGATGGAGGTTTTTCGGTTCCCGCGGGAACTCTTTAATTTTCCGGGATAAAAAGTAGCTTGTGTTATTCCAGACTATAATCTCTGTGCCAAATTTCATCCAGATCCGTTCAGCCGTTGAGGTGTGATTGAGTAACAAACATCCATCCACACAAACTTTCGCATTTATAATAATATTAGTATAGGTTCGTTGATGCCATTATTATAGTGTCCCCTAGTTATGAAAAACACTTCACTTCACTTCATTATTACTACGAGTACTCGATAAACTCAAAACTGTTAGTCTAACTATTAATTTTACTAAAAGTCAATTCTTTAGGCGACAACTAAAATACCTAGGCTATGTCGTCGATTCAAACGTCGATACCTCGAAAAGGTACAGGCTATTACTAATTATCCAACTCCAACTAACCGAAAATAATTAAGACGTTTCCTAGACACAGCTTATTGATATCGTCGAGTTATACCGAATTTTAGTTCTTTAGCAGCTCCCCTTCTGTTCTGTAAAGAAACATGAACTTCGCTAACAATTCTAAATTCCAAATTCCATAATATTGTAAGACCTTCAGCCATAGTAAAATCTAGACTTAATATAACCTCATTAAATAACATTTACTAATTGTAAATTGTATACCTAAATTTTAATTTATTCAATACACTTTGTTAACTATTCTTGAATTTAATTTGTCTCCCGAATTTACTAGGAACCCCACTTAGTAGTGGGGTTCCTAGTAAATTCGGGAGACAATCTACATGTAACTAAAAACCAACACTGTACCATTGGCGAAGTGAACGCAAGCGAAGTATTCCATAGTATGTGTACTTAATATGTATATGTCACTGTAAGATTGTAAAAACCGTTAGATTATAATCTAACTCGCGAAATTGTAAACTGTCGAAAGATTGTGAACCGTTCAATGTTTTGAGTGTCAATTTTTGAAATATTCATTGTATTTACGTTTTCTTGTCTGTTTCTTGTAGGTTAGATTAGGGTTCGACATAAATAATTAGGTTCTATCGGGTTTATATACCTAACGGATTACAATCTACCGAAAAAGAATGCGTTAAATTATAATCTGTCGACAGTTTACAATTTCGCGAGTTAGATTATAATCTAACGGTTTTTACAATCTTACGGTGACATATACGTCATCATCATCATGTTTGTAAGTTTTTTATGAGCTTGGTTGTTATGTTGCAGATTTTAGCTCTATTATCGTGTATCAGTGCGGCGGTGGCTGCGCCAGTTTCAGTTGGATACGGTGTTTACGCGTCCGCGCCGGTCGTCCATGCCCCAGTGGTACACGCTGAACCAGTGGTTAGTCATATCAGAACATAGTTCTCTTTGGCAGGATAAGCACGTGGGCTTTTAAATTACGTTTTACTAATAATACGTCAGTTTACTTTTAATAACACGTCTTTTTTAAATTATAGAATCGAAGGTAAGTGTATACTAAACACGTTATCCAACGACACCACACGACTTGTTATATGTCGCTGCATAGAATAAGTATTAAATTTTTAAAACAAGCTTTTGTCATCCGCAAACCATTTTAATTGATACCCATTTAACATGGGGGTACATAGAAAATAACCAGTCCGCCATCTTTGGGAATCCGCCATATTGGATTTAGAATGGCGTCACCTAGCTAACCATGCAATCTCACATACGTGCAAAATTTCAGATCAAACGGGATAACTGGTTTAAATTTAAATTGCAATATTTGACTTAAACAAACTCACAAATATAAAGGCTTGTTTTTACAAGCTTTTTTAGACAAGTCTTCACTTACTTTCTGGCTGACTCATGGACGCCCTTGGACCTAGAAAGCTGAAATTTGCATCGAGTTTCCTTTTATACTGTTGACAAGAATCGGATTTTTTGAAATTTTCACGGAAGAGATAAAGATAGAGGCGGCCGCTCGTACCCATATATAACTACGGCGAGTGAGATACATACTTACTATATTTTGTTTGACCTGAGATGATAGTGTATTTAAGAATTGGATTCTAATTAAAATGTTCATATTTTCTTTTTGTCTGTACAGTCATATCCAAAGTACGCATTTAACTATGGAGTCAAGGACCCCCACACTGGCGACGTGAAGTCACAACACGAAGAGAGAGACGGCGATGTAGTAAAAGGTTAGTAATACATGTATTATAATTTATGCTTATATTTTCCTTGTTTTTTATTCAATGACAAGTTAGCCTGCATGGCGGAAAGCAATGATGCAATCTAAGATGGAAACGGGCCTAATCTGAAATAAGTGTTTTTACGTGGCACCGAAAACGCTTGGCGGCACAGCTTTATTCACAGTCGAAGCTTCCCATTAGCCCAAACCTAAAATGCTCTTGCCAGTACTCGAACCAAGAAATATCTGCTTTTGAGACCACTGCAGCGCTAACCACTCCTTCAGGGAGGTCGCTATTAAAGCTAATTGAGCAGTAACTTGACCTATATATAGTTACAACTTCAGTCACGCACCTAGATTTATTTATGTTATGTGATTCATAGCGGAAAATCGTTAAAAAGGGGGTTTCTAAAATTCAAACATACCTCCTGTGTCACCTTTCAAAGCAGTTTTTCTCAGTGTCAGTCAAAGCAGTGGTGATCACTGTACGGTCTGCTCAAACTCAAACTCAATTTATTTAAAACATGTAGGACATACACGTATGTTAGTTTATGATGTTTTAAGAGCCCTCTCTAAATGTCAGCTCAAAAAAAATTGTTAAGAGGTCGCTCCAAATTTTTAAATTTCAAAGATGTTTTCGAGTGACCTTTTAATATTCAAATTAAAATTCCATAAATTTTTTTTATTTAGTACAATAATCGATAAAAATACACCGCAAGATGAACTAAAAATCAAGCACAATATAGAAAACATAATTTTTTTTTATTTAATAATTTTACGTAAGTAAAACGTATCATTATATTTAATTGTTCTTTACTGAGTTCTTAATATTTCTTTTAATTAAGATTAGTTTATTTAGTAAATAAAAAAAATACACTACCACCGGTTCGGAAAGCAGATTCTGTTGAGCAACAACAGCCGGCAAGAAACTCAGCAGTTGGTCTTTTTTTAAAAACAAGATATAACAATACGTAGTTATATTAATTAAATACAGTACTTTGTAAGTTATTATACTATTCTGTGGGGCGGTGGACCCAAAGTCGATTGCTTCCATACAACTTTGTCATTATGAAATTCGTCAATTGGATAGCCTAGACTCAACAAGTGTTCTTTTAAAGTTTTTATAGCAATTGCGTTAGCAAAAATATCTTGATTAACCTTGAATTAATGAAGGGTTAAGGGAGAATTCACAATTTTCAGGTAGTTACTCACTAGTTGAGCCCGATGGTACGACACGAACCGTGCACTACTCGGCGGATGACCACACCGGCTTCAATGCCATAGTCCAGAGGACAGGACATGCCGTACACCCGGTAAGATATAGATTATTTTAATTTACACGGAATCTCTAAACACACAAAAATCAACACGGTCATTTCTTTTTGTGGGTATAGAGATCACATAATTAAGAATCATGTTGTATTTTGCAAAAGTGTGTGTTTGGTTTACCCTTCAATCTCGCCGCAAGGGATCGACGTGATTCTATTTGGATGGATAATGTCATGGAATTAATAGACTTGGAAAGTGACGAAGGCTACTTTTATGCCAAATTATTAAGGGAGTTCCTACGGGGCTAAACCTAAATCAACATCTCCAAGTCGCGGACATCATCTATAAGTCATCTCATGACTATTATGGAATGACTACCTATAGATAAAGTACGCGTAGACTATTATTTTCATTTCATTTTGTGTTCGATACTTTGTCGTCTGAGGTTTTTCTTGGGTCCAATTAAACTCTTTGAAAGTCACTGTTGAAGTAATTTTTTTATGTGGGGTAGTTTTGATTTCTGCAATTTTACACGCACTTCATATGGAGCTGTACCGACTACAGACTACCGCGACAAGATAAAACGAATTTCTCCTTCGACGTACGCGTTTCACACCGCCTTTTTGTCCTATCCGTAGAGTGTTTTCGCCCTTACTGAGATAAATAATGATTAGGAAAGTGTTTTTCACTCGGTAACCTGTTAAATCTAATATTGCTCAAAGTGTTTCGGCTCCGTTGCCGGCCCTTGCGCAAAACTAACGGTGCATGTCGCATAAGGAAACGAGATATTTAGCCCGTTAATAACCCGGTAAACTTGGCGAACTATTAAAAATTTTCTCAATAAGGCTCGGGGAAATTTAGAACAGTCTTTTTACGTGTAATTTTATTGCCTTCTTACGCCCAGCGATTTTATGTCTGGTTCAATAAAACATAGGTCGATGTAGAATATTTTGTATCAATTAGCAACTGGGCCTGGGCGATATACGAGTATTGCGAGTTTTTTTTATTATACTATTGCATTTTATGGTATTTTATTATATTTCAGAATTTAATCGATTTTGACTAAAACTTAATTATAATGTCAATAAAAAAGGATTTTAATAAATTATTTTTGTTTAAAAAAAGACCAAGTGCGAGAAGCACTCACACGAAGGGTTCCGTAGCATCGTACAAGATTTAACAATATCTACTTTTTAAATACTGACAGATGGATGGACGGACAGACAGCGAAGGTTAAGGGTTGGTTGGTTTTTGGTCGAATGATTTGTCATTGTAATTTACGTTCGTTAAACATACATAATAATGCTGAAAGAACAAAAACAAAACTGACGTTCATTAGCGTCTAATTCAAAGGTTACGTGTCCGTCATATTATTATGGTGATAAACCTAATAGGGTCCCCGTTTGTACCCCTTGGGAACGAACAATAGAAACATTAAAAAAAATTGCCAGTCATAGGGATTGTCGATAGAAGTGAAAACTAAATTTTTATTTAATTTCAATTAAAATATAAACCTTAACACTAAGGTATTAAAGTTTAATTTCGAATGGAGTATATTTATATGTTCACGAACATGTCGCTGTTCGCGAGCATGTTGGTCACGCGAATCTACATTTTTACCCCCTACCAAAAAGTGCTCAACGCGCCTATAGTTTTCACTTCAAAAACAACATAAAAGATTTCCGACTTAAGAGTAAGGAAAACTGTTAAAACTGAAAAAAATTATCGTAATCGTAATATTGTTGAGTAATCTCTGCCGAATAACTATACCTAAATGTTTAATGCTCGAGTAATTCCAACCTTGTATCTAGGTACTGACCTTGTCGGCTTTCCTAAGAAAACGTAAACGCTTTCTGCGGATGGGATTGTAATCGTTTTAATTTCGATAGATCGACTAATCACAAAGAATAATCGTTGTATGAACCCGGGATATACTAATAAGTACGTAAACAAGATTTACTTAGAAATAGATAATTTCTAAGAAAGCCTTAATGAACAACCAATTATTTTTTTACGTAGTTACCGAAGCGTTCGTTTTATGTACCTTTAGGGCGTTTAAATTCTGATTTGTACCCTTCGGACTCTTCGGGCTTCCAAAATTCCCGAATCCCGTTACCTTCCAATTCAGACTCAATAAGATTCTTCTGAGGCTGCAGTCTAATATTATTTAGGTATGTTTGAATGGAACCAAGCGTTGGTTTATAAGTTAAAAAAACACACACTAGTACATGAAGCTTCGCCAATTCGCCTGTGAATTGAAATTTTATTTTTTTTATTTTTCAGGTTGTCGCACCAGTAGCACATTACGCGCCTGCGCCTACCCTTCTCGTTTCATCTTACGGCCACCACTAAAATGTTAAAATACATATTTTTACATGATTTACATGATTCGTAACGATTTTAGGCTTAAGTGTAAGCAAATAGAATAAGAATAATACGAGGGGTGTATCTCTTTAAATATAAAATTCTCGTGTCACAGTGTTAGTAACCATACTCCTCCGAAACGGCTTGACCTATTTTTTGAATTTTGAATCTATTTTTCATACCCCTAAAACACCTCAATCCTCGCTGACGGAGTCGCGGACATCAGCTAGTAAGTATAAGAAGTGTAAAGCCTAAGGTGTATACTATTTAATAACAGTTTGGTTTTCGATACCCAGTTGAAAGGAAAATAAAAAAGTAACATGTGAGATTTTTGTCCGTCAGAAGAATGTGGGGCCGAAACATTGACCATAGACGTGACCTAAAATAAATATGAGGAAAAAGCTTTGTCATATTTTGCCCTGAGAGAAAAAACTCAGCCATAGTTTGCTTTTTTGAGTATAGTATTATATTATGTATGAGTGTAGTCTATATAGCTACTTAGTCCATCTTAAGTTAGTTAATGAATTTTTTAAGCAAAACCCAAAACTATTTCGTGCTTTTATATTTAATTATAATTGTGTTAAGATTTAACTATAAAATATGTTACTTATTTGATTAAAATATCTTCCTAAACACAAAATTATAAGCATCTGAAGTACAATTTTTCTGCTACGTCTATTTATTATCTACTTGGGTATTTTAAGTCGGAAGATCGTAAAATAAATATTATGGAATATTCATTAATAAATTGTTTAAATCTGTTAACTTCTATACTGATATTATAAATGCGAAAGTTTGGATGGATGTAGGTATGGATGTCTGGACGTATGGATGTATGGATGTTTGTTACTCAATCACGCCCCAACTGATGAACAATTCTGGCTGAAATTTGGCACAGAGATAGATTATAGTCTGGAATAGCACATAGGCTACTTTTTATCCCGGAAAATTACAGAGCTCCCGCGGGAACCATAAAACCTCAAACCACGCAGACAAAGTCGCGGGCATTCGCTGGTATCTCATAAAAATATCCTAATGTTGTCACCAGCTACAGTAAGCTGATAAGTGAAATAAAGCTTATTTGTAAAGGCATTCAAATCCTAAAATACAATTATTGTGAAAAATCGTAGTCGTTTACCGCTATAAATCTTTCGCCAGTGATAGCAATCTTTTCAACATTTTAGGATTTGATTTATATTCAGAACACCATCGTAGCGATAAAACATTGACACATTTTTGGATATTTTAAAAGATATCATGCACAGAAAAAGGAATCTGCTTTTATATTATGAGTACCATAATACTGAGTTCACATATCGCCTTCCATACATCGATTATTTTTTGTGAGCCAAGCGAGTTAAAATGAAAAACCCAGATCTATACTAATATTATAAATGCGAAAGTTTGAATGGATGGATGGATGGATGTTTGTAACTCAACCACGCCAGTACGGCTGAACGGATCTGGATGAAATTTGGCAAAGAGATAGATTATAGTCTGGAATAACACATAGGCTACTTTTTATCCCGGAAAATTGAAGAGTTACTGCGGGAACCAACAAACATCAATCCACGCGGACGAAGTTGCGGGCATCAGCTAGTACCACACTAATATTATAAATGCGTAAGGGTGTTTGTTTGTTTGTTTGTTGGTTTGTCCTTCGATAACGCAACGCATACGGAGACGGAGATACTTTGTGATCTTGAGTCTTCATCCTAATAAAAAATTATTAGCATGAAGACTCAAGATCACGGTTTATGCCAACAAATTTGTTTTAGAATTAAAAATTGAACCCCATTCTTCGAGATAGTTTGAAGGTCCTTAATAAATTTCTATACCCATATATGGGGTTTAAAATTTATCGGTATTAAAGTTTGAAAATATTAGTTGGGTAAAACATAAATAAAATATGGGATACATTTTATGTATTTTTCCCGATAATAGGCCTCGGATCATAAAATAGCATCGTTTTATGGCTTTTGACCATAGCTGGCAGATCGTTTGATTGCTCTCCATGTTTATTCATGTGGAATGACTTTAATCGTTTAAATTTTAGTTCGTATTTCGGAAAAAAATACCTACGTACTTAACTAGAAAATTGCATTAAATACATTGCAGAAAATACATTTATAAAAAGATGTTGCAAGCAGTATAACCAGTTGTTTTCTGACAAAGACATTTTTCATCTTTCTCTCCCTAAGTATAAGGTGAGTATTAAAGATAGTTTGGCAAAAACCAACTAGCTCATAATTTTTTCATTTTTAATCAATATGTTTTTCTTTTTCTCTATTCTAATTTAAAGTGAGTATAATAGCAAATTTTGTTTTTCGTCTAGCGACTATACCCAACTATTCATTTGGATTTTTTTTTATACAATATGTGCAAAAATACGTTGAAAACTGTTATGGTTTAAGTGTAATGTTTTATTTGTTTTACCTATTGTTTTTAAGGTTACTGTATGTTTTCAGAATAAAGTAAAATAAAATAAATAAATAAATAAATAAAAATTATAGTTCTGTAAGTTACAGGACATAGGTATACATGGAATGTGGAGGAGTACTTAACCTAAACTTTATACATCAGGCGATAAGAGGAGCCCTTCATTTGATAGTAAGATAATTTATGTGTTCTCAGAAATATATGGAGATGAAACCACGTCAAAACCCGTGGCGAGTACTGAGAGTCACTAATAGTTACTATAATTTATTTACTATAATATTACGGACTGCCTCAATGGTATAACTCGTGTTTGGCATGTTGACGCTGAGTTCACTCAAAAAACGAATGATACTGTTTATCAAGAAAAAATTATAGTCTGTGATAAAAATAATATACAGAGTGAAAGCAGAATGAAAAAAGCTCCTTATTTACCAGTTTTGTGGGATTCAGAATATCAGAGTCTGATAACTAAATAACCTACAGCAGGAATAGGAAAATGTTATAAAACAATAGAGCTAGGTTTGGTTCTTCTCTACTTCTCTATCTTCTCTCTTCTCTACTTAATTCATGTAGCTAATAAGAGAATACCTGGTTTGAGTCACATTTTTATCATCTTTAAAATTATTTACGTAGACATTAAGCAATAGCCCTTGACTTTCCGTGCTTCCCACCTGAATGTTTTAAGTCATCGCTTTCCCATATTTGCTGACGTCATCGGTACACTTAACTTTTGCATGTAATATGATAAATCATTATACTACGCAACTTCCGAACTTGGCATTGCTAGTTGGCTTACAAACTTAACATGCTTGTCAACATCACAAGGCCCTTGGTCCCTAAGGGGTATAGCTAACTTTTGAACTAAATACCTAGGGTTGTTGGTTTCTCGTGGCTTTTTCAAAATTTAGATCAATAAAATAAAGATATTATTATGATAATTTTAGTTGTCATAACTTTAAAATGTTGTTCATAAGCTTTTGTTATAGAAAATAGAATCTGTCAACGTTTACCTAAAATGTTCATAGCAAGGCGTAGGCGGAGCGAAGGTACTGTCGGCTATCTCTGAGGCGCCTTTTGCGAGACATGAATACATCGTGTTATTTATTACGAAAATCCTTAAGGAGCGAAGATTGATAAAAGCAACCATAATCTTTTCTGTTTTAGCATGATGGAATACGTGATAGGAGTGAAAATTTAGAGAAAGCAATAAAGTTATACTAAAAAAAAGGCAAATACCAATTCAAAAGACAACCCACGAAGATTGATTAACACTGAATCAATATAGAAGAGAATGAAATAAATACTCATTCCTGAATATGCCTACTCATACTACATGTACTCATAATTGTACTGAATTAAAAATCATAATAATTGGTATGTCTTTATAAAATGGAATAAAATAGGAAACCAACGCAAGATTTCTGTTCAAACCATTAAAAAAAAGGAGGTTTCTCTATTCTCCTGTCTAACGGTACGCATCTAATTTAGCAAACAATTTTTTTTAATTACAAAAATATATATAGGATCTTCATTAGTGATTCCCATAAATCTTAGAACTTGCAAATCCTAATTGAGTAGTCTTGTTTACAACAAAGCTACCGTTAAAAGACCAAAAGAGTTTATCACCTCGTAAAATGTTCCTTATCCTGTGCCTAATGGTATGACATCACTGAAGACCAGGGTTACCATAAAAAAAGACCAAAATTCTGAGCTGAAGAGCAGCCCCCTGATTACAAAGAAACTGTATCAATCATTGCTGTACAATTTCAATCGTTTTGAATAACTGAATTTAAGGTTTTCTTCCTGCAACTATGGAACTAAAGCCAATAGCAAATGAGTGTTAGGTAATCAAGGGCTTTATAATGTAAAAATAATTGCTAAAATGTAACAATCATAATCACAATTGATTGGTTAACACTCTTTCGCTATTGGCTAAAATCCCTTATTGCGGCTATATTGCAACTATAATCATTAAGATTGTAGAAATTATTGATGCAGGTTAAATACAACGACCCTTTGAGACGATTGCGATTGACACTGTAGCTGTCATTACCTCATAATAAACCAACTGGTGACAAATTGTAATGATACTTGCTTATCTATGTTATTGAGTGTCGATAGTCATTGTCGTCTGTTAAAATAATTTCAGAGCTCTGCTCTAGTCTCTTTTTTCTCAATATTGTTTATCTCTGCGTGATCTATCTTCAACTCTCTAATGCTTCTTGGTTTGCTCTGATGTTGTGACTTCATAAGGGTAGGACACGAAGAAAATGACCAAGGAACCAACGGATAGCCTAAAACGGTGGCTTTCTCTTTCAAATTTTTTCTATGAGCTACTTTTAATAATATTTTTGATACATTTCTTTACATGCTTTTGGAAATGTTTGGCATCCCTTTTTGCAATGAGCCTTTTATTTTGCTAAAACATATTCTTGGACACATGGTAACCCTATTGTAAACGGATATGGACGGAATCGCCTTCACCCACAAAATCACAACTGGCTCGTTTTTGCCGGCTAAAAACCACTAAAAGGAGACGTCCGTTGAAAGTTCACGCATGTCCATAACGTCCTTTTGTCAGTTTACACATACACTTCCTCTAGGAGTTAACCTTGGAGTGTCTTTTGATTTTGTGAAGCCGAAATGGATTTTTCATTTTCTTCGCAGGTAAACAAAGTTTTCTTATTGTTGTTCATTTGTTCATAGCTCTAATTAGATAATAGCTCCTTAGATTTTTACCCGTTTTTTTTAAATTTTAAACTCATTTAAATTATTAGTAAGTAAAGTATAACGTATAAAGTATAAAGTATTAGTTTAACCCTTTACCGTAAAATAGGTTAAGCGTTGGGAATCCTTCACAATCTTACATAATTACACACCCTCTCATAAAGTTCACATTACTCACACAATAGAACAGACATGCACCTATAATTTATTAGTTTATTTCAGAGAGGTTCAAATATTTTATATATGTGTATAATATAATATATATAATAATCAAATTGTATGCTAGAAAAAACTAGGGGAGTCGGCACTGAAGCTGAAGCACAGGTTCACCTTAGTTCAGCCTCAGAAGCCCAGATTTAAAAATAAAAATAAATAGCAACTGGATAATTATATCAGTACTACTTACATAATATATACTTATTTCTACAAGACTTCTAATGTATCAATACAATTAGCTATAATGTAAAAAATTGTAACTTAAAAAATTATGTAACTAGATATATTTTTTGTTATAAATAAATGAATAAAAAAAAAAAAAAAATTAGTAAGTAATTCTACTGTGTTGGATATTGTCCAATGTGAAGCTATTATAATTTTTCACAACGTGTACAAAAGCTGTTAATCTTTACATACTAAATAACATGCATATCATATAAATCACAATCAAAATATATGTACTTATAAATAATTTTTTTCAAGAAAATTTTTAACTTTCTTATTCTCGTTAAAAGCTTTGTTATTAAGACTCCGACATCCTAGGCCCGGTTCAGGTTCCGAATCCTGGGCATGCACCTTTTCCATTGTTTAAAAAAAATCCATTAAAAATGTTATATCCAGTATTAAAATATCCGCATAACAGGGAACTAAGTAGATTTATACCAAAACATACATATCATTTTGTGAAATACATATATTCAAAAAGAACAAAAAATTACGAATTAGAAAACTGATAACGTGAAACGTACCTAGTTTATTAATTAAAATCTATGGGAGCTATGATCACTTTAGACTTATGAATACAAATGTATTGCAATAGATATTGTACCGTACATACGTCATACTGAATCAAATGGACGCAAGACAAATGTTGATCATTACTCACATTGACGTTAATATTTAAAAACAGCCTTTCTCTAATCTAGGATATAATATACATAAGCTTTGTTACCAGCTGAGGATCGGCTGTGAATCTGTAGTTATAATATTCTTTTTAAACAAAATCTAATATGTAAACGGTTGTTAACATACGTTAACTCGGATCTTGTCGGGCTTATTTTAAAAAAAACATATGAGTTACCTACCGATTACATATTGTTTACAATGAATATCATAGTTTAAACGCTAAAATAAATAATATTCTTGTATCAAATTTAAGAATTTAAGCAGGTATAAGTACATTTTTTATCAGTTTCGGTTAGTGATTTGTGACCATAGGGATCCTCTTCAATAAGCAGATTCCCTGTTCCGTGCTCTAAATACAACCTTCATAAATTATATTATGTTTCAGGTTCTACTCATAGTGGCCGTGTTATGCAATAACGGAGTCAATCCAGCACCTAGACAAAAGAGACTCACTTTAGCTTCACAAATGCCTAGCTATTACTACACGAATATTGACGGTTGGTTTTTTTAACAACAATTGCAGAAAATAACCTAAAAATTAAACATTCAACATTACCTTTTACGCTTTAATATAATAATATATATAATATGTTGTCATGCATCATGATCGACTATTTCGAAAATAACAATAATATTATCAACCACCAAAAGCCGAGTAGGTGATGTAATTCATTAGATATTTTAACTTTGCAATAATTGATTCAAAATTCAAGTCATTTATTGCATTATGCATTATCTGGGCGTGCAACAGAAGTAGAAAATAATGGTTTAAAAAATTATGAATATGATCTGATAACGCTAGCATTTATGGTACCTAAACATAAATTAATTATTACCAAAATCTATCTATTAATCTAAAATTGATGATTTTGAACAGGTCATCCAGGTACATATACCTTTGGTTACAACGTTTTCGATCCAGACACAAGAAATACTCAGTATCGTTCTGAGGAGAAGTACCCTAATGGAACTGTAGTCGGAAGTTACGGGTACATCGATCCACGAGGCAGATCGCGTCGCGTAGATTATATTGCTGATGGAAATGGATATAGGTAATAAACCTTCTCAAACAGTCATTCAATCATCATCATCGACCCTCTGCCGGCTCATCAAAATTTAGGCAGTTCACTATTTTTACAATTACTTAGTCTTGTTTTAAAGAGCGCCTGTAGCTTTTCATTTTTGAATAATACTTGTACAGAAATTGCTATCTGGAAATAACTGTTTGTAGAAAGTGATAAGCGAGATAGAATAACTGAATACCATTTATCTGAATACAAATAGATCTTTCACCTTTCAGAGTAATGACCGAAGCACCTGGAAGACAAAACTATGTAGAGCAATCTACCGAAAAATATAGTTCTTCCACTGAAAAGTCAATATCGTGGACTCGACCGAGGAGGCCAAACAAAAAGATAGTAGACAAGATAATTAAGAAACCTTCCGAAGTATTAGAGCCGCCTTATTAGACTCTTAATTAATAATAAAGACTATTTATTGGAATACTTAATTTGTTTAATTTAACATATTTAATATCACATTATAAATTTTCTAGTTGTACGAATAAGAGAGGAATAAACAGAAATAGTGGAAAATGCCAAGGATATTGTAATACTATCATAGATTGTAACACAGATGGTATTGGATAGAAGCAGGCGTTACTTTGCGGAAGTCCATGATAGTGAAAGAACTTGAAATACACACAACACTCTTACAGTCTTTACAATCGTGCATTGTCGAGTCAACATCTCCTGAAGGTGCTCCGGTGTCGGAGTGAAATGTACGTTGAGAATAATTTGGAAGATTTATGTGGTGTGGTGAATATTGCAAGATACACAGTACACAGTAACCACATAGATTTACCTACTGTGGCGGAATGTAGCGAATTAAATTTCAAGTTCTTTCACTAACACAGATGGTAGATACTATAAGGATTTGTAATAAATGTATATCTTTGGAGAAAATTGGAGAATGAAATCTTACAAAGGAGAACTTTTTTAAAATCACGTTTTAAAAATAGGATCTCAAAGTTTTGAGTTTAAATCATAGACAATACTATGGAAGACCCAGTGACACTTTTGTCATAATTGACGATACTAGGTAAATAACGTGGTGAAGTGGGAGACAGAATTTAAAATAAGATTATGGTTAAAAATAACTGCCAAAGATTGTGGATCTTCTTATTATTGTTATTTTCAGCAGTTGAATGTAAGCATAATTTAAAAGGGTTTAAAATAAAGCAATGTACTGTTAGCAACATAAGCAAGCCGAAGAAGAAGTGGGCGGACCAGTCATAAAATTGATATAGCTTATTGTGGACACAAATTCGCATATTATTTAAGATTGCGTACAAGTAAGCTCTATGTAGGGTAGGGCGGCCTCTAGCATACGTATGTTTTCGGGGTCAGGATACAGTAAAAACGTAGCTATTAAAAACTAAAATAAAAGTGTCCTATCCAGTGTTATTCGGCTCTGGCACTCGTTGTATTTAGATAAACATAGTCACATATAAATTGTAGTTGCTTATTAGTTATTAACTGTCACTTCCATTTTAGGTTATCCTATGAAAAGAGGTGATGAGGATAACATGTTGGAATACAATAATGAAAAGCGATATCCCAACGGCACGATTGTAGGAAAATACACGTATAAAGATAAAGAAGGAAATCCTATACACGTGAAATATTTTGCGGATGATTCTAGTTACGGGTAAAATATTTTAAATTAAAGTTGCTCCAATTTTTTTTTATTATTTATTGAATAATTTTCAAAGATTTCTTGAGTATTTTACTTCATAATATGCGCAATAAACTTTTTCAGTAAGTACTTAACCTTTGTAAAAAACATGTCTAACACAGTTGTTCTTTATTTATCTTTTCTTTTTTAGCGTTGAACTTAAAAGCGTTAAGGTTTTCGATGCAAATTCTGATAACAATATTATGCAATTTAAGCTACCTAAACTTGAAAATATGATGTCTACAGCCAATGTGTTCCAACCACTAGAAGGGATGGGTGCAGTTAATGCATTATTCAACAAGGAATTTAGTAAAAATAAGACCTACAATCCACTTGAAGTTTTCAATAACAATCCAAATAAAATAAATCGTTATAAAGATTCTCATAAAGTAAATGATGATTATGAGATATTCTTAGAGAACGACCTAAAACCCACAGAAAAGTGTAACAAACAAAAAGTAAAAGTGTATTTTGATAAAAATAAAAGGAAAACTCGGAATGCGCCTTATCATTACAAACCATCTGACTATTGTGAACGATTTTGATAGTTATTTTTAAACAGGTACCCAAGTTATAAATTTTGTACTTATTTATTGCGATGATTGTGAATTAAATTTAGTTGTAACCAAAAGTTGTTTTAATTTTTTAATTCAATTTTAGCTAAAAATTAAAAATAGAAACAGTTGACACCATAATAAGATAATTTCAACCACCATACCATGCCAACCATAGTGTTTTTACTAGGAGAGAAAGAAAATTAAACGAGTGAATATAAAAAAATATAATAAGGAACACGACTGCCCTGCCATATTAATCTAATGACTTTATAAATTAGTTGTTCACCAAACGATTTAGATTATTTAAAACTCTCAATCCTCGCCCGGAGATTATCGCCGTCATATTATGCCGGGAACTGCGGGTCTTCTTATTCTTACTTTGAACCGTTAACCATCAAACATAGGTTTGAAGAAGGCACGCTGATGAAAACTAAGAACTAATAAGTAAAATTTAGGTTTTAAGTTAACATGTTAAATACCTACATGATATTATGTTTTTTCGGTCACGAGCAATGAGGAGGGATCTTCCACGGTTGATCCTCGAGGGCAAGATAGCGGGAAAAAGGGAATCTGGATAACCAAGAAGGAAGTGGTTCGACGACATAAGGGAGTGGACTCGACTTAAGCATACAGGAATAAAGAAGTTAACACGTGACTGCAAAAGTTTTCTCCGACTGACTACCGAGCTTTAGTTTGAAGATGGCACCACATAATGATGATTATGTTAAATACCTCTTTTTTATCAGGATTGTTCATGGAGTTGGTTCATAATATAGATAAATACTAGCTTATGCCCCCGACTTCGTCCACGTGAATTGAGGTTTTTCGGTTCCCGCGGGATCTTTTTAATTTTCCGGGATAAAAAAGTAGCCTATGTGTTATTCCAGGCTATAATCTATTTCTATGCCAAATTTCATACAGATTCGTTCAGAGTTGGGGCGTGATTGAGTAACAATCATCCATACATCCATACATCTATCCAAACTTTCGCATTTATAATATTAAGTAAGATAGGATATAATAATATAATTGGAGCTTTACATGGACCCAAAGTGTCAAAAACAGTGGACAACATGTTCGACAGGTAAACTAAGTTACTACATGGTTATAACTTATTGGTATAATTAAAATTTGGCATTTTGCTTTGTCGGTATCTAGATAAATAGCACCTCGCTGATAAGAATTGTTTACTTATGGTAATATTGACTTAAAAGTATATGTTTCATGTTTCGCATGTGTTTACCTATAAAGTAAGCAAGCAAGTAGGTAGATATAGCGAAAGTGAAGTTTAACTTGCGACGAACTTATTACGGTTAGGACTGGTGGTGAATTTAAAACTTGATGCGTAATCGTATTGAATCGGAAATGTTGGCGATCATCATGCCCTAAATACTTACGTCTTGTGTTTGTAAGAATTAATGCTGGTATTGTAAGGTTTTCTTGTAATCACAATAACAGCACTGCAAAAACAGCAATAAATGAAATTTTACAAGAATAGGTACTTTTTACAGGGTTAATAATTGAAACCAGATAGTTTAATAGATCACACAAAAATGAGGTCAAAAACAGCAATCACTTTATTAATCGAGAAAAAGATTTCCTGTCTAAAATCGTGTAAGTACCAAAAAGTGATGAACTTAATAATTTCACGTTTAATAATTATTTTTGGAGGCTAAAAATGTTTATCGGGTGTTACTGAATAATTTATATTCAACTATTAAATAATTCTACCTTTTTGACAAAAATTGGGTCTACAAAACACGCTCTTATTATAGTTATAATAAGTAACGATAAGACTAGACTCGTTTGCGATTGATATATATTACGTTTAACATTACACTAATTGCATTATACAAGCATTTGTGTCTAATAACGAAGTCGGTTAACAATATAAACAAGTAATTTAATAAAAGATTTCAGTTAAAATCTTTAATTAAATTCCTTATTATTGCTTGAATTAAAATAAAAGTCCTTAAATTTAAAACTACCAATCTCCTCTGCTCTGCTAAATAGAGTTGCTGTTGTAAAATATAAAAAAAACTAGTGAGCCCGGCAGACGTTGTCCTGCCCGATCTTCCTCGCAATTTTTACATATTTTCTCAACGTTTAAACCTTCCCTGCCTGCCTAGCATGCGCACCACGAGATAATTATGTCTACCCATTTTCTCGCGTTATATCTATTTGTCTACCGTAGCTAACATGGCTACACTTATGTCTCGTCTCGTGTCTACGACAAACATTTCAAAACCAAAATCAGCTAAATCGGCCCAGCCGTTCTCGAGTTTTAGCGAGACAAACGAATAGCAATTGATTTTTATATATATAGAAGATATGGCAGCTTTCAGCCAGAGCCGACACGCTGGATTTAAGATCTAGCCCCACTTGAGATGCACGGAGTGGCGCGGCACATAGCGGCAATAGTACATTACATCGCGAGACCGGGAAGTACGCGTTTTCTGGTCGAGTGTTAGTTAGACCAATATACGAGACCAGAAATGCTCTCCCGGTCGAGGTGTGTATAGTGCTTTTCTAAAAAATTAAACAAGTGACTTTTTTTTATATATTTTTTTGCGCTGTGCGTGCTTGAACGCGTAATACGGTAGAGTTCCAAATTTAAATTATTTAGGCCATAGAACATTATAACAAGTTACAAGATATTCAGGAAGAAAGATTCCAAATTCAAACTTATGATATGTAATGAAAATACATACATTCTTTACTGGCGTAGGCCGGGAAGTTTAACTTTCGAACTCATTTACAGGATATGAAATGTGCACATTTCATATCATTTTTTAGAAAATATTATTTGTATGACTTTTTACGGGGCCGCATGCATCTCCGTGTCACGTCGCTTAAGTGGGCCCAGCTCCATACAACCTCATAAATGATAAATGATTTATTTATTTCATGTAAGACAACTGGTGTCACTTGTTATGAAACGTAAAGACTCTACCACCGGTTCGGAAAACTGAGAAGAGCCGGCAAGAAACTCAGCAGTTGCTCTTTTCATAGAAAAGAAAAGGTTGCAATATGTAGACAACACAACACATACGTTACAAGTATTTCACTGACTTGTGGGTCACTGAATGCGAGGCCGGTTGCAACCGGCGGTTTCATGTAAATAATAGTTGCCGCTCCGTGCATCTCAAGTGGGGCTAGACCTTAAAACCAGCGGGTCGGCTCTGGCTGAAAGCTGCCTTATTTTTTTAGTAAGGTACTTTAACTACAGCAACTTTATTGGCTGACGCCCGCGACTTCGTCCGCGTGGATTAAGGTTTTGGTTCCCGCGGGAACTCTCTAATTTTCCAGCATAAAAAGTAGCATATGTGCTATTCCAGCCTATAATCTATCTCTGTGCCAAATTTTATCTAGATCCATTCAGCCGTTCTGCTGTGATTGAGTAACAAATATCCATCCATCCAAACTTTCGCATTTATAATATTAGTATAGTATAATAGTGAGGCTAAACCTTTAGTGTCTATTAACCAAATATCCATTTTGAGCTCCTTTACAAATAGCGACACCTTTACAGTATTTTGCCATCACAAATGGCTTTGGTAGATCCTCTAACAATGTGTCACTAATACGCGAAACTAGTTACGCGATATCGCAGCCCACTTTCCACAATGAGTCGTGAAACGTTTCAAATATTATATTATTTTTGTAAATATTTATACCAATGCCCCAATTTACGCCTACTTTAATAAAAAGTGCGTGCTGTGTCAGTGAATTAGTGCTTTTGCTACTTAAGTAGGTCGCAAAAACGTAGTGACCACTACATTAGAATAAACTAAAAATTTATTTATTGGACTGTAAATTACATGTAGAAATTAATTTTAAGTAGAAGTTTAAGCTAAATTAATATTACTTAGTAGCCCATAGCATTAATAGTAGCGGGATAACATGTTAGGGGTATGGCACCCATACCCCTAGTCGGTTTCTACACGGCATCGTACGCTAAATCGCTTGGCGGCATCTTTGACGGTAGGGTGGTAACTAGCCACGGCCGAAGCCTCACACCAGAGAAAATTCAGAAATTATAAATTCACAAATTGACCCTGCCGGGAATCGAACCCGGGACCTTCCAAGTTAAGACAACAGCGGTCAACTCTGCTCCAGGTAGATTGTCAAAAGGATGGAGGTGATGGAAAAAGCTGATCCATTTAAGGCCGCAATACTGCAACAGGAACTTTAAAATGAAGGGGCGATCAGAGAGACAGAAACTTTTTTGTATTGTAAAGTGCAAACCGGGACAGGTAGAGTCAAAATAAGCCAGGTACGTGTCGTAAGAGGTACATGTAAAGTAAACTGTAAACTGTTGGTCGTTAAAAAATATTTATTTATGTAATACTAGAATATGATGCCCGCGACTTCGTCCGCGTGGATTAAGATTTTTTGATTCCTGCGGGAACTCTTGAATTTTCCAGGATAAATAGTAGCCTGTGTCTTTCAAATTTCATCAAAATCGGTTGAAAAGGTGGGCCGTGAAAGCGTAGCAGACAGACAGATGGACAGACAGACAGAAACACTTTCGCATTTATAATATTAAGTATGGATGTATGTTCTTTCCATGTCCTAAATATAAACTCTGAGCATGTCTTAAACAATCTGGAATCAATCTTCTTTTCAACACAACTAAAGTGATAACCATTTCCCACGAAGTACTTGCCACGTTCGGAAGGAAGTAAATGTCTATATAACGTTTTTGCCCAACTTTATTGCATCCATAATTCGATTATACAATAGTATTGACGATAAATTGAACGTTCATTCAAACGTTAGTTTCTTCGTCTCTTTTACTTATACAGCGATAAGGAGAGATTACTATATAACCATACTTAGTATGTAATACGTTATAGGCACTGTTACAGATTATATTGTTTCTTGCATTAGGATTCTGTTGAAAGGTATTCTAACCACATTGTTTATGATGTTAGGCATTTATAACGAAACCGTGACATAATGATTATTTGATCACAATACGACAATGCGTTTACTAGTATTAGTATATGAAGTAACTAGAAGTAAAAAATGCAAAAGTCAATTTGACCTGATCTTCTGATGTTCTAGCACATCTCAGATGTTTGGTTAGGGGGCTTTATTACGGTAAAATGATCGCTATTGTGTAACGATCGGAATCATCTCTGAGTAGCTAGCACACTTAACAGGGCTACACGTGACTTCATGTTGTCGGGTAGTTAATAAGATAAAAACCACTTGTGACTTCTCGGGAGCAAATTCTATCAAAATATACAAATAGAAAAATAACAGATGCAGATGCAGACGACAACATAAAACATCTGGACGAAAAATAATGTTTTGTAAGAAAAAAGTTGTCTTGATATGTTCAAACTGAAAATATTTCAGCCTGTTAGGTTGATAGGAGAGGAGAGTCGTGATTAATTAACGATAGCTAACGATAGATTAGCTATTAAAGAAATGTGCGAAACCCTTAGAACGATCGTAGCTTTAGTTTTAAGATACATCACCATCACGTCTTTAATTTGTATAATTATTAACCTTCATAAACCTACCTGTGATGGTACCAATTTTTATACGACTGCCTGAAAAAAGGAGTATATTGTTTTCAGGGTTCATGTATGTATGTATGTATGTATGTATGTATGTATGTATGTATGTATGTATGTATGTATGTATGTATGTATGTATGTATGTATGTATGTATGTATGTATGTATGTATGTATGTATGTATGTTTGTATGTATGTATGTATGTATGTATGTATGTATGTATGCATGTGAGTTTGTATATTCCACCATAACTTCTATACGCCTGAACCGATTTTGATAAATGAAGTATCGTTAGAAACCCTAGCTTATTCCGGGTGATATAGGCTTGTAAAATTTAAAAAATAAATTATGGGTTGACCATGGTCCCGCATTAAAGACTAAATTTGAAAAAAAAACGAAAATAAGATTAACTCTATAATCATCATCTAGAAAATGATGAGTAGATTTCAAAAATATATAACACTATAGTTCAATATCCAGTGATTCAAGAAAAAATATCATTTAATAAAAATGTGAATAACTAGATTATTTTAGATTTTTAACTTTTTAGTTAGTTTTTTGGCAGGGCATTTATGACTTTTGGATAAATATACTTTGACTTTGAATAAAGAGGCCAAAAAAGGGCAGGAGAGAGTTTGAGGTACTGTAGCAGAGGATCCATTTTGGGACACTGAGCTAGCGCAGTAAGTAATTTGAAATTATTTTTTAGTGGATTTTAGTATACAAATTAGAGGATCTTCCAGAAAGTTACACGTCCAAAAACTAACAGGTAGTTTTACCATTTAAACCATTTTAAACTAACGATTAAAGTTAAAAAGTACGTCAAACTTTGATGACGTAACAATTCAATATTTCATACAATACCTATCCCATTTTATTATGCACGCGTTTTGACGTTTGAAAAAAAAAGTTGATTTGATTAGTTGTCAAATACCCAATTTAATGCAACAATTAACGTTAATTGCCTTTTCTCGTCACTTCTGGCTGTGAATAGTTGAACAGTTAAAAATTTTAACTCTTCAACTATCAATGCAGCATAGCTTTAAAATAATGTTTTTCCCATATCGTAGATAATATGTATGTGATTATATTTGTTGATACTTCGAGTGCTTCTATAACTATTATATTTATGTAATATTATAAACTGAGAATATACTGTAAAGTATTCGGGTTGACACTTGTAAATAAACAATAGATCCACGATCTAATATTTTTTCTAACGCTTACCCACCCACCCTTTCTATGCTGACATAATATATATTCTCAAGTAGAGTTTCACTTAACACACACGGTTACTAACCTTCCTTCGAACTACTTGATTATTATTTAACTTTTGTAACATAGTTTAGTGAATTAACGTTTAGTAATTGTGTGTAATAAACAAACAAAATGGCCATTAAGGTGAGCTACTATTAACAATTTAAAAATAAATTAGTTTCATGTATATTATAGCTAGTTGATGCTCGTGACATCGTCCGCGTGGATTGAGAGATTTTGATTTCCGCGGAAAAAAATCCGGCCTAAAAAACTGTGTTATTCCAGACTATAATTCATCTCAGTCCAAATTTCATCCAGATCCGTTCAGCCGTTCGACGTGATTGAGTAGCAAACATCCATCCATCCATCCATCCATCCAAACTTTCGCATTTATAATATAAGTATAGAGTATATTTACGACCTTGTCTGTAGTAACTAAAATAAGTTACTATAGAGTGCCTATATTTTAAGTAATAGGTGTTACAATGTTTTTCCTTCTATTGCATTTTCATGTCCTACATATTAATTTCCACTTGTCAGTTCTATCTGTTCCAAAATTTTATTATTTTAAGTTTGTCTGAATAAGATCGCGATTTAGTGATTTTCCGGGATAAAAGGTATGGGCACGTCCAAATTTTTTATAACATGTTTTGTCTTAAGTAATCGGTTATACAAATGAATCGTAAAAAGATAATAGATGGATAGCTCAATAGCAGTTTATTACCTTTGGATCCAACGGAACGTCAAACTTTGTAATATTAAAGATAGATTTGAGAAAGCACTGAAAAAAAATAAACACGTAACCGAGTATCACGCAGGCTGTTGAAAGTGCGTGGGAAAGTGCACAAAAATGAAACAAAGTGTCTTTGTGTCTTCGAAAACCTATTGATACAACTATTGTTAATCACATAATACACGCTATCCCATAGTGCGAGCAATGACATAATAATGTAGGGTTTGTAACATAACAGATTTTTTGCTAATTTAGGGTTCATTAAAACCTTAACGACTTGAGTTAGAGAGACAGCGCATATCAGTCGATTGCGATTCTTAAGCAACGTTGACCCAGGTCAGTAACTGGATGGGTGACCAAAGGCCTTTTCGTTTCCTCCATGCCTCGGGGAGCATGTTAAGCCGTCGGTCCCGGTTATTATGACTAACATCTGAGAATAACACATAGTTAGAAACCTAATAGTTGAAATAGAACCTATCTCTTAGTCGAGTCGTAAGAAAATCCCTACCATTATGTGATTAATGGGAAGGGGTCACGACCCCCAGAATGTGGAATTCAATGCAGAGAGAGAGAACGCCTTAATGACCTCATAGGCGCAGTGGTGTGCGCTTGATAGTCAAGTGGGAGGTACCATGTTAGATCCCTGAATCCTGACTGTGTCCTGAGTGATTTGGGCATTTAGAACTTGTAAATTTATGCAGTATGTGTGGTCTTGTTCAGAGGGAAGCTTTGATTAGTTATTACCGGTTACCAACCTACTTGTAAAGCTATATTACCTAACGTTGGGATACCTGCGTTTTAGGAAAAAACTGTCAATATACTGGTATTCAACTTCCGAGTTAATCAGGATCTATATTGCATTTCAGGCGGTCTTTGTCAAACATATTTTTTTATTTTACACAGCGTGATAATAAATATGCGGATTCCTTTGGCCCGTTTAAAATTTACGCTCGGAAATCTATATTCATCTTGTAATGTAGGGCTAATAACTTCAAATGTTATTTCAACTTCGGTCTTCTCTACTTTTCAGCACGTGCTCATAGCATCGGCGTTAATACTTTGCGTATATGGAAGAGTGTTTACATACTTGCGGCCAGTAGACCATCAGGCTTCAGCGACTTTCTTCCAGCCAAGGATTAACTACGACGTGCACCACCATATACCTGAAGATGAGCACGTCGATTACTACGTGAGTATCTTATTCTTGCTATTAAATGAGATGTTTCATGTAGGAGAACTTGCGTCTCCTGACATGACTATCACCGATTCGGGAAGCTTTTGCTTTATTTATATTTTATTTATTAATTTATTAACTAGCTGATGCCTGCGACTGTGTTCGCGTGGTTTAAGATTTTATGATTCCCGCCGGAACTCCTTAATTTTCCGAGATAAAAAGTAGCTTATGTGTTATTAGAGTATTATCTATCTTTGTGCCAAATTTCATCAATATCCGTACAGCCGTTCTGGCGTGATTGAGTAACAAACATACATCTAAACATTCGCATTTATAATATTAGTAAGATAGAAACAAGTAAGATTCTCAACTCACGTACGTCTAGCAAATATTACTTTAACTGTTTAGTTATGTACATATATATTTCTTATATTATATATGTACCTAACTAAGCAGATAAAGTATACCTACAAACTCAGTATTTTATGTAAAAAGAAAGTGCCCATGAGACATAACGTGCAATTTGAATATTATGCGTACATAATGTTACGGAAAAGAGATTAACATTATTTAACTAAGTAGGAATGACCAAGCAAAATTTGTGCGTTAAAAAAATATTTTTATCAATAGGTGTACAAGCGTCACTTACTATTATAGTTCATTTTTAGTTGTTTTCTATTTGTGTCTTGTTTGTTTGTAAAAACATATTTTTGAACATATCGAGTGACATAATCAGTTTTAACAAAACCCGTAAAACAAATGAAGAGAGAAAATATAGGTGTTTTCAATATTGCGACTTTCTGTTACTAAAATTAAATTATAAATTTAAATGTTAGAATACTTTCTGTTTTTAGATATATTGTTTATGAATACAATTCAAATGAGATCGTACTCAAATTTAAATTTAAGCATATTTAAAATTTAAATATCTGAGTCTCAAAAGGCGGTGAAGGAAAATATCATGAGGTAACCTGCATGGTCGAGAGTTGTTCTTAACGATCTCAAAAGCGTGTGAAGACTGCCAATCCGCACTTGGCCAGCCAGAGGCCCAATTGTCTAAACAAATCATAATCATTTGACAGCTTAAAACGTATTAATTGGACTGTTTGAAATGAAAAACATTTATGAACTCCATAGTTCATAAATGTTTTTTGACGTTAAGGCATCTATGAACTCCCTAAACAGGTCGAATTATCCGTTTGTTAAACGATTACTATTACGATTTATTTACACAATCGCACTTCTGATAGACGATGGTGAAAAATTTCTTGCACTCAGAGGAGAGTCGTGAACAGGTGTCGCTGTTTTCATTCGCTTTTTATCATTCGAAGGATGTTTTTTCATTCGTAGAAAATCAGCGATATTGGGGAATTAAATTACTTTCATTCCCCAATATCGCTGATTTTCTATATATATAGAGGAACCTATGATGTTTTTTCACTGATTGAATTTTTAATTCAGTGGGTAATGTAGTAATATATACTTCTGTAATAGCATATACTTAAGCTACTTTTTCCAGGAAAATTGAAGTGTTCCCGCGGGAACCAAAAAAACCTCAATCCACGCGAACGAAGTTGTACTAGTATCATTATTCTTTTTTTCATACCACTAAAAGACAGGCCGTGACCGCGATCCCACCTGTTTGTGAGTGAAGAAGTCTAAGATGTGGTTTTATAGTTTTTGTAATTTAACTTTAACCTGTGAGTTGGTAACGATAGGTATTATCGGGATACAACATTATTAGCGAAAATATATCGACATCATGTCGGTTCGTCAGAAATCGTATAGGTAGCCCCATAAATTACTGTGCCACGATATCGTTATGAGTTTAATATTACTGAAAAGCCGTCGTAAATTGCTTAAACTTATTGATCAATGCAGTTTCTTTAAATAACATGAAATGACTACTATCGCCATTGTTAGCCCTCACTTGACAGTTGACGAACAATAGGTGATTGTGTCCCATTAAGGTTATGTCATGTAGTTATAGGAAACATCATCCGTAACTGAATAGGAAGTTACGGAAAAGATGCTTCCTACGACCTCTCTTAATTGCTTTGCGGCAATACTAGTGGAATGATACTATAGCTAGCTTAGCTATAGCTTTTTCCGTGAGCTTCGATTTACGGTTTAGTTTCTGTTGGAATTTCAATTTCCCTGAATCCTATGGGAATTTACATAAGATATACATTATGTCGAGAACACAACTTGTTTTTAGTATAGAAAAATGATAATTATACTTTTTATATTCTGTTACAGGCTTACCCGAAATATGCATTCAATTACGGAGTGAATGATTTCCACACTGGGGACATCAAGACGCATCAAGAGAGCAGAGACGGGGACGTAGTCAAAGGTAGCCAGTCTTTAAGACCTTGTATAGGCATGACGACCTCTCTGGCGCAGTATTGACCGCTGTTGCCTTAACGTGGGAAGTCCCGGGTTTGATCCCCGACTGACTGACCCTCACTTAGGGAATTAATTATTTCTGAATTTTCTCTGGTCAGGCCTGATCGGAGGCTTCGGTCGTAGCTAGTTACAACCTAGTGGCTAGGTACGATGCCGTGTAGAACCGATTACATACAACTGCCATGCCCATAACAGGTTATCCCGCTGACTTTTTAGACTGCATCATCACTTCAGAACGCAGGCAAGGGCAAACTTAAATTGGATACAAAAAATGCCCTTAAATTTTTCATTCTTCTACAAGTAAGCCCTTGACGGTGATGTCACCTGCATGGTAAGAAATAATGTGGTCTGTAATGGTAACGAGCTAACTGAGAATACTTAGGGAAACCATAACCCTAATCGGTTTCTACACGTCATGGTAACGGAACGCTAAATCGTTTGGTATTACGTTTTTGCCTGTAGGGTCGGAAATAGCTACGTCTGAACAAGAAGACCAGAGATGATATACAAAATGAAAACGCCCTCAGGGGTTACTACTAACGCTCAAAGCAGTATTATTTCAAAATGACAGTTTTATTAAAATAAGGATTATAACACGAACGTCAACAGTATCAAACAATTCAGCTTTAGGCGATGGTAGTATGCCTCCTAATTGTGAAAGCTATAAGGCAACAACGTTCACGGTGGTTTGAGGTATTTTGGTTCCCGCGGAAACTCCTTAATTTTCCGGGATAAAAAGTAGCCTTTGTGTTATTCCAGACTATGATCTATCTGTGTGCCAAATTTCATCCAAATCCGTTCGGGCGTGATTGAGATACATCCATCCATCCTAACTTTCGAATTTATAATATTTATTTGATTTGATTGATTTTTAATGAATAAAACAGTTAATCCGAACTGGAAAGCGCAGCATAGGACAATCCCCATCACACGAGGTGGACGGACGATCCGCTGAAAGCAAGCGGCAAAGGACCGTGTGCTGTGGAGATCCATGTAGAAAACTTTCGTCCAGCAGTGGACGTATTAAACAGTTGAGACGACGAAGACGAGTTTATTAAAAATAGCTTTTCATTTCCTTAACACGGGTAGGTTCGTCGAGGGGTCGTAATTGAATAAAACTTGTTTCGTTAGTTACGAGTAGGTACGCATACAAAAATTCCTTCACAAGAATAGAAAATAGGCCACTGCTAACTTAACAGTTATTTGCTGTGATATAATATGCGTGCATAAACGGGACTAATATACCTAATTGTTTTACGGTTGGTTGATCAATTAAGACTTAAGTAATTAACTATTATTACATTATATTACGTAAGAGCAAATCATTTCCTTTTAGAATAAAAGCAAACAAACATAGATCAAGTAATTGTTTTTATTACGTACAGAAGTTATAAGAAGGCTAGTATTGTTAGTATATTTCTAAACTAGATGATGCCAGCGACTGCGTCCGCGTGAATTAAGTTTTATTTAATTTCCCGGGAAACCTCTTAATTTCCGGATGGATAAGGTTTTCCCAGGATGTAACCTACATCTATACCGAATTTCATCAAAATAGGTTGAAAAGCGTAACAAACAGACAGATAGACAGACATACACACTTTTGCATTTATAATATGTAAGAGCTTGAGAATAGGATCCACGGCCACAAAGACGCTGCCATCATGTAGTATATAATATACTTAAGTTAATATTATATACGCTTAAGGGCCGATTTTTCAATTGTCAGATAAAGTTTATAATTTGACGCGTTGACGGATTTTCAATACAAAACCTGTCAAAACGTCAAATTTATTCCTCCGACAAACTTTATGTGACGATTGAAAAATTAGCCCTAAAAGAACTTGTGTAAAGTGTAGGAATAAAACCGAGTGTTTAGACCACACGACTGAAGTAAATCATAGTAAATGGTTATGAGAGAAAGAGAGAAAGAAAATGTGTGCTCGCACTTTTCTCTTTTGCACAGTAATATACGAAACGTAACTCTCTGTCTTTCTATCTTCAGTAACTTATATCTCCCTCTCATCTTCCGTTCGCCTCGCCTGATCACGCTTTTCGTAACACTCTCGTCACGCATTCACCAGCTTAGTCCCCAAGCGTGTTTTACTTAAAAATTTCATTTTTGATGTTATATTTTTCACAGGCCAATACACAGTAGTGGAACCCGACGGCTCAATCCGCACTGTGGACTACACCGCAGACAAACACAGCGGGTTCAATGCCGTGGTACACACAACATCACCCATTTCACACCACGACGCGCATCTTTAACATTTTACTAAGCTATTTATCAACTTAGTGTGAAAATTGTTAGAGATCCAAACAACACCTTCCAACGATCTCCATTGGGGTTCTTACAAACGATTGATATGTTCGGAGCCAGCCAGCCACGATGCTAGGCGGCAGAAGCTTTAAATTTTTAGGATCTAATGATTCTAGTGTACATTGTGAATTATAGTTTTATGTATGTACCTACTTCGTGTCCATACAAATACACTTAGCTACGCATGTCACGTCTTCACTCAATAAAAAGAGTTTACGCAGAGGGGCGTTAAATATTGTGTGACTTGATATTACGATACAATTTAGCAGAATATTTATTGTAATTAAAGTGCTTGGATGGAGTTCTTGTCCTCCAAACAATTTTCTTTGGTCCATAGTGTGTTTCACACTTAATCTGAATTCATGTAAAGTTAAACAAGTTAAACACTCAGGCAAGTATTTTTAAAATCTTTTTTATTTGAAGTAGCTCGGTTCTAGTTGCTGATTCTAGAAAAGACAGGTCTAGCGTCCCTTCCATGTTAAATTGCAGTCGTCGATAAATAGCGACTGCTGAAGTCAGCTTTTTGTCTTCAGTAACATATTGTTCGTTTGTAAGTGCCCTTATTTGCCGTCAAAATTTTGTTATTTTTATTTATGTCATGTTATTTGGTAATTACGAAAGGTACCTGATATTGTTATATTTAGATTATAATTAAGCGTGTTTATTTGTTATTTACTAAATTATGTACTGACCTAATAAATAAAAAATGTATGGTAAATTGGTTTTATTTTATTAATATTTAGTTAACCTTTAAAATTGTATAATACAAAGGCGCTACCACATATATGTGTAGCGCTACACATAGCGCTAAATTGCGCTATGGATTTCATACGGAGTCAATCATGCAGAGAATTTCTTCCGGAAAGTTTGTATGTAGGTTTGTATGTACAAGGCCGGGGCGGATCCCTAGTTAATAATATTGAGAACCACGTCATTCTAGAACTAGATTATTATCCATTCAAGTTATCTATCCATCCCCGTTTTAAGCCATTTTAGGGTTTTAGGTAGGTTTTCCCTAAATAAAACTCCGGATACCACTACAAAGTGTTTATTCACTGCACAACTATGAATATGGTACACAATACAGTTATCGATATGCATTTAGATCATAAGTACTCTCAGGAAGTTGGAGTGTAGGTACTGCGTCTATAGGGTTCCGGCTGTGGTCGGTAAAACTTAAAAACTGTGTTGCCAGAGGCATATCAAAAACCGCCACACCTCTATCTGACGAATTTATAGGGTAAAGAAATACCGATATCTGGTAGCACGTAACAATAAAAGTCCTTCCGGTAAACGCATAATATACGAGTGACATGTGGACATTAACATACAAAATGCGTCTTGTCTAGCAAGGCAATCTTTTTCACACGATACACATTAAATCCCTTAATATGTGTACGTTTAAACTGAGTTTTATTCATCCAAGTATAAACTAGATCACCGTGAAATAACGCCTAAGAAATTGCGATGTTACCTATATTGATAAAATATAGAGTTGAGAGAATATACAATAGAGTAGGATATTCGCTTGGTAATTTGACTAATCAACTTTCCCTACCAGGAACGTATAACTAGGAGTAGTTTTACTAGGCGGAATCAGGCGACCTCCCTGGCGCAGTGTTGAGCGCTGTAATGTCTCAACGTGGTAAGTCCCGGGTTCGATCCCCGGTAGGGTCAATTTGGGAACGGCCAGGTGCGAGGCTTCGGTCGTAGCTAGTTACCACCCCACCGGCAAAGACGTGCCGCCAAGCGATATAGTGGTCCAGTACGATACCGTGTAGAAACCGATTGGGGTATGGGCTTATAATATAACTGCCATACCCCTAACAGGTTAGCCCGCGACCATCTTAGAATGCATCATCACTTACCATCAGGTGAGATCGCAAGGGCGAACTTGTAGTGGGTAAAAAAATACAAGCGACCACTGGTTGAGTGTACCCTAATAGAACTGGAGGTAAGTGATAATGCATGTGATGGAAATTAATCTGGAATAGGTAAAAGGCACTAGGCAGTGTTAAACTATCTACCTTTGAATCGGTTTTTTCTAAGATAAGTGTCGGAAAGCAACTGGGTTAATCTTAACTCAAGGCTAAACGAAACAACATAAGTCGTACTGTACCGTCTATGGATACCTAGACTATTTTATCGCTTTTAAAACTCAGCTTTTATGGACAGATTCTTAACTCATAATTAGTTCTGGATATATTATTATAATCATTGGTAAGTAAAGATTACTGAACAATCACGAGATAGTTTTAGTTCACACGTAAATTAGAGCATTTACTCCACATTAACTGTGATGAAACCCGGTTCCAATTACCTCAGTGGAAATGAAATTGCCTACCGTGATCTGCCAGCTGAAGGAATTACTGTACCTACTTACGATTTGGATAGCTACTATAAAGAAAGCCTCGTTGGTTTAGTGGCTAGCATGTTGAATGCAGGTGACAAAATCCCGGGTTCAGTTTCCGGAATGGGCCATTATTAACATCCTATTGGGTTTTTCTGACAAGAAATTCTCAGTACTTACTAGTCAGAGTTAGAAAGTTGGTGGTGTATCACCACCGTGCCTTGGAGAGTACGTAAAGCCGTCGGTCCTGTGCCTGATCTCTTACCAGTCGTTCGGATTTTCTGCCCCATCGAGCTATGAGAGTAAGGGGATAGAGAGTGCACCTGTTTAAGCGCACACACTTGCGCATGCACTAAAATATTTCCCGCGCAGATAGCTAATTATCTCTCTGGAGATTGGCCGCCGTGGCCTAAATTCAGTCTGTAGGACATTATAATATATCTTCGAATGAAACGTACTCATATAATTGGGATAGAACTTCACTTACAGGTAAGTTCGTTTAATCATCAATTATAAATAAATTGTACTCGTTATACAATTGAATATTTTTAAGCTTTAAAAAGTGTATGAAGACTGTTCAGTCGATTAGAGGTTTGAATTATACGTAGAACTAGTTTATTAAGATGATGCCCTTTGTAAGAGTAGGCTTTTTATAAACTCATTGGTTTTCCGGAACAGAAAACCTATGCCCAACGGCATGCATCGGTTAAATGGACAGGCCTCGAAAGGGTATGATAATTCACGATTTCATTAATATGTAACAAATCTTAAAATGCTGGCAGCGGCCCTTCATGTAATTCAGGATACGACGTGAGATGAGATATTTATTAATGTTAAAAAAGACTCACAAAAGACTAGATAATTATGTACATGAGCAGTAACCTCAACAGCTAAATTATAGCGTAAGCTACATTATTAAGATTTAGGATAAGTTAATCTGTTATCTGTATTGTAAAAAAAACAGTATTAAACACCTGTACGGCTACCATAAAACTGATGTGGTGTTGCAATCTAATTTGCATGCAACGTCATTGGACCGTGCGAAAATTTTCTCAATTGTTGGGTACTTACATCTACCGGCACAGGCTCAGCGTGTCCTAGGAAACATCTCTTCGGACTCGGCCCCGCACCAAGGCTGGCTCACAGAGGCTGTTTATAAAGGCATGTGAACCCTCTATTGTACTATTCAGGGATTTAACTCAGAACGCTGCAGTTGTGTTTATCCCATTTTCTCCCACAATGTCTCAGTATTTTTGTGTGTTGTTCGCAATAGTGACCGGATGTGTTCAGGCGAGACCTAAGATTAGCCCTGTGTTCAACCAAGTGTATCAACCTGGACTAGAATATTATGATGTGAGGGAAATGCTATTTAGTTTTCTTTGGTATATTTTTTATTAATATTGATATTCATGCTCAGTTAAACTTTTGATTTAGGTCAAAACGCATGTTTTCAGTAACCTGTTATTGATTATCAGTGAGCGACAGTCAGCAAGAATAAATTAAATATACAGTTAATACTGACTTACGATTATGTCACAAAGCTACACAAGCTAGATTAGTGTAAGTCTAACTTTCTTACTAAAAGGGAAGGATGTCCGAGAAAGCTTTATGAGCTTGGAACAATATAGCAGGAATTCAAAAGGATTGCTTTCATTTTCATAGGTTCCCTTATTTTAGTTCGAGAATGCTTACTTACAAATATTTTATTATTTATAGCTAAATCCACAGAAATCTACCATGTCTTCTCATCACTTTGTTGGTCTTTGCTCGGATGGAAACGTTTACAAAAAGGCTATAAATCTTGAAAATTAAGCTATCTTAGAGGTCGGCTTACACATCCTTCAAGGACTTTTAAACAGACTATGCAAAGTGTCGGAAGTGAACAGTAAAATTGTATCAAAAAATTTCACTGGTTGTTCCGATTCCAGTAATCAAGGACTTAATCAATTCAGTTATCACGTAGATAATAATTATAGTTACTTAAGTTACCATATTCCTATTATAGGTACATGAGCAAACATTATTATGAGAATAATAATGTGTGCTTATTCATTGTACATTATATAATAGTGAAAATGATTGTTAATAGGACCGTCCGCGATACGCATTCAACTATGGCGTGGCGGATCATACAACTGGTGACATCAAATCGCAGCACGAAACCAGAGACGGCGAGGTCGTAAAAGGTAAAATCCTAGTTTAATATCCATCCTGCATGCGTCCATTGCTCGACGCGGTTGGGATTTTTGTTTGCCTGTTGGGAATTATAAGAAAATTTCTTGTGTCTCATGAGTAAATGGTTGTTGTATTCAGGGGCGGCCTAAGCCATTGCGAGGCTCTGGGAGATAGATATTTGCGATTCAAATCTTACTAATATGTATGGATGTATGGATATATGGATGTATGGATGTTTGTTACTCAATCACGCCCCTACGGCTGAACGGATCTGGCTGAAATTTGGCATAGTGATAGATTATAGTCTGGAATAGCACATAGGCTACTTTTTATCCCGGCAGTTAAAGAGTTCCCGCGGGAATCAGAAAAACCTCAAACCACGCAGACGAAGTCGCGAGCATTCGCTAGTAAGTACATATAAGTACCTAATTACTTTTTTTACTTGGGCTGTAGCGCTATGGGGCAAGGGTGCAAGGCCCCTTCGAGAGCGAGGCCTCGGGTGGTTGCCCTGGTTGCCACCCCCTAAGGCTGTCACTGGTTGCATGAGACCATACATTTAACAAGATATTTTTCTTGTGTCGGATCACAATTCACATACGCGCATCTTACTAATATTATAAATGCGAAAGTTTGGATGGATGTATGGATGTTTGTTACTCAATCACGCCCCAACGGCTGAACGGATCTGGCTGAAATTTGGCACAAAGACAGATTATAGTCTGGAATAGCACATAGGCTACTTTTTATCGCGGAAAATTAAGGAGGTCCCGCGGGAACCAAAAAAACCTCGATCCACGCAGACGAAGTCGCGGGCATTAGCTAGTACAAAATATATGACATTACTCAAGACACAAGAAATTTTCTTATAATGCGCAATAGGCCTACGTCTTCCTCATCCACCAGCTGTGTACCAAGATTTTTACGATGTCAATCAAATCGCTCGGAGTCCCACCCGTTGTTTACAGGTGAGAAACAATAGGTTCTATAATAAACTTATTCAATTTTCATCATAGTGCAGATTCATTTTCAGTAGACAAATATATAACTAAAAACGGCTACAATAAATATTGGCATAGTTTAAATATTGGTGCAATCATTGAATGAATGAATGACTCTTAGTTCGACAAATATTTTACTATAAGATAGGTCATCAGGTTGCTCGTAAATAAGGTTGAAGGGTTAGGCAGGTACTCTTCAATCTCCGTAGATCCAAATAGTATAATAGTAAATAGGTATTACAATTTTATAAAACAAAACCATTAGACTTTAACCTATGCTTTTAGGCTTTATAACGGCTTAAATTAACCTTTTAAGCTTAATCCTCTTAACCTAACATAAACAGATTTTCTCTTAAAACCAATTTCATGAGGCTCATGATTATATCTAAACAACGTGCATTGTTTGAAAATCTATGCGGTCATTAGCGTTGTTAGCAACATACATATCCGAGTAATGACGAAGTATGGGAATATGGGATTGAAAATTTTCTCTTAAAACCAATTTCATGAGGCTCATGATTATATCTAAACAACGTGCATTGTTTGAAAATCTATGCGGTCATTAGCGTTGTTAGCAACATACTTATCCGAGTAATGACGAAGTATGGGAATATGGGATTGAAAATTTTTTTGTATTGCGAAACCACCATTTTCTATACTTTATCAACAAAAAGGAAACATTGTTTATTGTTGTAATCTTAATAGGTAGCTATGATACTTAAAATTTTAATTAAGCTCTCAAATTTCCTTCAATCCGAAGGAAAAATATTAAATACTTATTATTTCGATTTAACTCAATCGAAGTTTTCAAAATCCATACTTAATATCATTAAAGCAAAAGTTACTCACAGTTTTTGACGAAATATTGTAAAGAGAAAGTTTGAATTCTGGGAAAGGTTTTTATCAAGCCAGTGTCCAGAGTTCCTACAGGATTTTTCAAAAACAAAAGCCCACGTGGCGACATTATATTAAATGATCTTCAAGTTGCAATTTATTCTATTCAAAAAAATTTTGTCTACAAAACGGTCGGTAGTCCTTAAACCAGGATTAGTCGGTATTGATAGTCCTGGGTCGGGCTTTAATTAAGTGGGTTTTTCTGACTAGAAATTCTCAGTAATAAATATTATTACCTATTCTGTGGTCCGGAGCTAGGAAGTTGGGGGTATTGCACCCCCGTATCTCGGAGAACACGTTAAGACGTCGGTCCCGGTTATAATAGTCGTGAAAGTCCGCCAACCCGCATTGGAGCAGCGTGGTGGGTCTAAACTCAAATTTCCTCTATCCTATCAGAGTGGAGGCTTGTGCCCAGTAGTAGCTGTGGAACGTTAATGGGCTGTTATGGTGGTGGATAGCTTACATATGTCTTACTTTAATTTTTAAATTCCAGGACAATATTCTCTTGTGGAGCCAGATGGTTCTATCCGTACAGTAGACTACACAGCCGACCCAGTTCACGGTTTCAACGCGGTCGTCTCTAAAGTTGGTCCCAGTGTGCATCCGAAGCCTAAGCCGCTGCCACCTGTACAACCAGCGGTCATACAATACGTTCCAAACCCTGTGTCCGTTCCTGTACAAATTCCCAAACGAGTTTTTAGGCCAGAAGTACTGCAACAACAAATCTATGCTTCGCCATCGCCATTTTGTAAGTTTTTCAGTTATGCAGTTAGGTACTTTTTATTTGGAGTTATGTTGGCGGTCATTTTTCAAGCAAAACTAATTTTCTAGAATAACTTGTAACCACCTAAGCCGTAGATCATACTTCATGTTAATATTATAGATGCGAAAGTGTGTTTGTTTGTTGGCTTATTACTTTGTTGTTTTGTCCTTTAATCACGCCTCAACAAAGCAATGCATCGATGTGATTTTTTGCATGGATATAGTTGAATACCTGGAGAGTGACATAGGTATTATCCCGGAAAATTAAGGAGATCCCGTGGGAATTAAAAAAAAACTTATTCCACGCGGAAGAAGTCGCAGGCATCAGCTAGTTACCTATATTTTGTAATTGAGTTGGATTTCATAGATTTCCTCTTTTTAATATTTCCGGGGAATCAAACTTAGTAGTTTTCATCTTTACTCAATAAAACCATAAGTATATTCCTTTACTCACAAGAATTTACTTGTCCCATTTGTAAGTGTTAAGAATTCCAACGACGTGACGTTTCATATAGCTTTTTATCATGAACAATCAAATATGTGAAAAACTTTAGTTACAGGCAAACATAATAATAAAATAATGTCCAATTAACGTTGATAACATACCGTAACCCTATTGTTGACGATTCTTAGAGCCATTGTCTGTTATATTGTTTTCTGTTTTCCAGTGTACCCCAAGGTTGACGTGCAGTTTCCCGAGTACGATTTTGAATTCGACGGATCTTCGGATAATTTCTACTAAGTAACGTTTAAATTAAGTCAGTAGCTTTATTTTTACTCCTTACGTGAGTAAGAATACTTAGTAGATCATAGAAAATACTATAAGAAAAAGAATTTAATTAAAAATCCCTTTCCACTCGCAGATGTTATTTTTGTAAACATAGTCGAGAATGCAAGTCTAAGAGTAAACTTCGTTAATTTTTTCTTTGCATTGAAATAAAAATGATTGGCCTCTTGATTGAATTCTGTATGGAATCATGTAAATAGTATTGCAAATCTCGAAGTGCCAGTATTAATAAATTATAATATGCCTACCAAGTACCAGTGTTCTTATTATAACGCTAAGCTATCAAATTATATCGTTATGATTTCGCCTGATGTAATATTACGTTTTATATGGAATCACAGTGATGATGCTATGAAAAAAATACAGGCGTATGATAAAACGCTATGGGCGCTTCCAGAGTGTAAATGTCACCGTAAAATTGTAAAAACCGTTAGATTATAATCTAACTAGCGATATTGTAAACTGTCGTAAGATTACAATTTAACGCATTATTTTTCGGTACATTGTAATCTGTTAGGTATATTAACCCGATATAAACTACCTAATTATTTATGTCGAACCCTAACCTACAAGAAAGGGACAAGAAAACGTAAATACAATGAATATTTCAAAAATTGACACTAGAACATTGAACGGTTCACAATCTTTCGACAGTTATCGCTAGTTAGATTATAATCTAACGATTTTTAGAATTTTACAGTAACATATATAACTCCAGGCTTGACCTTTTACTGTCTAGTAAGCATAACTAGGGTTGAGCCATAGCAGATAATTGATGATATAAGATGCCGGAAATCAGGAAAATGGTAACAAACACCCACACCATTGAAATACATTGTATACTTATTAATTCCTTAGCTTTCTTTAACTGCCGGCAAAGTAATGAAAGTTGGGCTTTAGTTGCTGGTGTTGAGACAGGCCCTTTCACAAAGTCGTAAATTATTTGTTTTTACCGACTCTATTTAGTCATTCCCACCCAGTTATCGAAGTCAGAACATCGTACGCAATCTTTTGACTGGTTCAAGGCTGCTAGTGCTTCAGTAGCGTCAGTAGGAAGGATTCTATTATATCTAACTTTGGCCATGCAAGCTTACTATGTATGACACGCTTAGCTGTAAAATGGTGAGGTTACAATAGACAGACAGAAAGGTAGACGGATATTACAAGGTATATACCTATTACTATATCTAGTAGTTGATGTATACGAGTTATGTTTATGACTAGTCTTTAGTTATTTTATTGTTTTACTCAAAATTACTCACCTTATACAACGCTAAGTTCATCTGTAATGATGCTCACTGATTCGCATTCCTGACATTTATCTCCAGCTGTCGTGACAAACGAATTTGAACCGGAACGAATAATTCGGAACCCTTCTTCATCTTATATGTCACCGTAAGATTGTAAAAACCGTTAGATTATAATCTAACTCGCGAAATTGTAAACTGTCGAAAGATTACAATTTAACGTATTATTTTTCGTTAAATTGTTTTTACAATAATACGGTGACATACATAAAATTCTCGTGACACAATGTTATACTCCTCCGAAACGGCGTGACCGATTTTTATGAAATTTTATATGCATATTCAGTAGGTCTGAGAATTAGCTACTATCTATTTTTCATACCCCTAAAACACCTCAATCCACGCGGACGGAGTCGCGGGCATAAGCTAGTTTTTCTATAATATAGTAGATACCCATACTATTCAGTACATTGTACATACCTACTATATCGATGCGTAAGACGCAATGTTTAATTTGCTTTTGTTTATTTTACAATTACCTATTGTCGTAAACTCAATCTTATAATATCGATGGCAGAAAAGTAAGTACGGATTTTTTTTAGCGAAATCGCTTCTTTTTTTATACGACTGCCTGAAAAAGGGAGTATATTGTTTTCAGGGTTCATGTATGTATGTATGTATGTGAGTTTGTATATTCCACCATAACTTCTATACGCCTGAACCGATTTTGATAAATGAGGTATCGTTGGAATCCCTAGCTTATTCCGGGTGAAAAAGGCTAGTAAAATAAAAAAAAATTGATGGGGTGTCCATGGTCCCGCATTAAAGATTAAAGTAGAAAAAAAATATTCGAAAATAAGATTAACTATTTAATCATCATCTAGAAAATGATGAGTAGATTCCAAAAAAAATGTAATACTATAGTTGAATATCCAGTGATTCACAAAAAATATCATTTGATAAAAAATGTGAATAAAATTCTATTTATCTAGATTAATTTAGATTTTTAACTTTTTAGTTCGTTTTTGGCAGGACAGTCGTGTTTTTTAATTTGCTTAATTATGACTTGTTAGAAAAATTCTTCTTATATCAATCCTATGTACAATCTGTAGTAGCAGTGGTAGTAGTATAAGTCTTTATTGCATCTTAACACATAGGTACAAAATTATGCATACATTACAGAAGATAGGAAACTGTGGTAATGCGCAAAGGCGGCCTTATCACTAAAGTGATCTTTAAAAGGCAACCCGAGCGTACAAAGCTGATGACACTGGATCTAGGAGCTCATTTGGTCTATGCACATAAAAGAAAAATAAAAAATAACAAATGTATAAAATATACCCACATAAACATACATACTATTGTTTACACATAAATGACACATATAGATACTACAGTAAATTAATCTATTATATATTATGAAATATATATTGTAATCATATACTTACAAGTACATTTCCTAAATAGATAATGATTTTTTTAAACGACGTTTAAATGTATGTATCGATTCGGAGTGACATAATATGACAGCTATTACTGTATAGGACTCACTGTAACAACAGAAGTGAGATGAGGGTATCGCAAGCTTGTTATCGCTTTTCGACCAGAGGCTGAAAGGGTAGAAAGAGTTTGAACCTAGAAATGAGAAACGTTCTTCGAGTTAAACAGGGGAAGAGGGAATAAATCAGAATTAAAATTATTTCGAAACTAAGGCCCGTTTCAATAAACCTCCACAACTAATAACATGTTCCCTAGTATGAGTCAATCTAACTATGCTTTATTACCGGTCTTTTAAGCATAGATTGACCAAAACTTGAGAACCTGTTACTAGCTGATGTTGATTTATTAATACGGGCCTTAGTTAGTGAAGGTTCATTTCTGGGTTACTAAAAAAACATACAGCTAGAGACTTATATTTCCTCTAAAGTCTGCATGAAACTGTAATTATTTTTCGTAATACATAGGTATTATCGAATTGATTTACCTACTCAATTTCTTCGAGTATTTAGCCCATAAATTCTCGAAACTCAACATGATAGCTTCGATACATTATGTTGAGTTCTTGAGAATACTAAAATGAATACTACACTAATATAATATTCGCAAAATAACTTCACCTGGATCTTCTTTTTCCTTTTTGAGTATTTGATTACACATTGTCTTACAAAATTGAAAAATTGAAAAACCAATGACTAATGAGAATGTATCTAATGTCTTCTAGTCATCAAGTAGGTATTTGAAGGCTTAGTACAACTCGCTAACGTTGATATAACATCGAACATCGAAATTTTATGACATCAGACTAAATATATTTTAAAGTTGCGAGTCGTCTTTCAGTCCAACCGATTTTTACCCAAGACGGAAACAGAACAGAACTTCTGGAGTAATACGTAAAAATATGTGTTTGTGCATTATTTTGTTAGCGTTTTCCTGTCCTATGTGCTGATTTATTATTCCGATAATGCTTCCTTGCGTTAGGTAGATAGGTACTTAGCCGATGTCAGCTCACCGTACTGTGGTCCTGTTGTCGAAATAGGTATCTTTATAAAGTACGGCTATTAAAATATTCATTTTAGACGCGTGCATGACATAATATTACCTTACCTAAACTGGCCGCGGTGATGGCTTGTGACTCGTGAGCCGTGCTTGAGGACCCGGCTAATGCATCTTAAGCAACCGTCTGTTATTATAATTGCCCACCTAAACCACAATTCACGACTATTTCATGTCTCGCTATCTTTACAATCATCTTTTGCTTGAGTGTTGACAGATAACTGACATTTCATTTATTAATAGGCTTGATTTTATATTTTAAAAGCTAGCGCATACTTCGTTGGGAAAATTGGACAATGTATAATATAATAATACTCCTACGTTAGCTTTTTTAAACGGATTAACATTTCAAAGAATTATTTGAGTTGTCTAAAAAGAATGCAATCGGTCTTGAGCTAATACAGCTAGCTTACCTAGGCTACAACAGTCTCAATAAATACATAAATATTTAGGCACTTAATATGACGTGATATAATACTATTACTAATTAATTAAAAGCACATGTGCATGTTAATATTTTTCCGGATTTCAAGAGGTTTTTTCGTGGCCAGTTTTGCCTAGATGTGCGCTATCTATTAATCATTTACAGCCCTATATCATTGATGATTATAAAATCGATAAAAGCTAGTAATTAAATTGTAAAGCTGTGTTGAAACTATATTTATATTGACGGTTATTGTTGGCACTTCGCTGCACCTATAACATTTTATTGTTTAGACAATAAAAATTTAATAACGTACAAAAGCAGCCTCCACAGAACCCAAATAGATTATTTTCTAATTAGAAGAAGTAACATTAACACAGTTAAAGACTGTAAAGTTATACCAGGGGAACCATTAGCACCGCAACACAGATTATTACTAATGGAAATAAAAATGAAGGTCCAGACTTTAAAAACTAAGCCTAAAGCCCTGCCCAAAATAAAATGGTATATGTTAGAGAAAGAGGAATGCGCGAAAGAGTTTCGAATGCAAGTTGTGGATAAAATGATTGAGATGAATGGTGATTTTCAAAAGATGTCGGTCGTGGTGGTGAAAAGAATGCAAGGGATATCATACATATCAAATGCATGAAAGGTGATGATGGGAAGGTTTTAATGAATGATGATGAAATAAAAGCACGTTGGAAGGAATATTTCAGAAGGTTGATGAATGAAGAAAATGACTGGAGCAGAGGGCTAGACGATGTACCACCCAACTTGGGTGTCGTGAAAGAGGTGAGTGTAGATGAAGTAAGAATGGCAGTGCAGAGTATGAAAAATGGTAGAGCGACAGGGCCAGATAGTATACCAGCTGAAGTATGGAAGTTTCTAAAAGCGGATGGATGGAGTTGGCTGACTTTATTCTTCAATAAGTTGTTACTCGAGGAGGCGATCCCAGAAGAATGGTGCAACAGTACGCTGGTGCCCATTTACAAAAACAAGGGTGATGTACAGGACTGTAATAACTACCGAGGAATAAAGCTCATGTCACATAGCATGAAAATTTGGGAAAAAGTGATAGAAATAAGAATGAGAGAGGAGAGTGAGATCACAGAAAATCAATTTGGGTTTATGCCGGGGCGAGGAACGACTGATGCAATATTTGCACTTCGACAACTGTGCGAGAAATACAGGAGTGCACATAGAAACTTGCATATGGTGTTTGTCGATCTTGAAAAGGCATACGACAGAGTTCCCCGAGAAGTTCTGTGGTGGGCTATTAGAGTGAAAAGAATACCTGAGACGTATGTGAGGCTTGTGAAAGCGATGTATGCAGAAGCGAGCACAAGGGTTCGGTCAGAAGCTGGCGTTACAGATAGGTTGGTTCAGAATGTTGGGCGGTGAAAGGGATGGATGAGAGAAAAGTACATGCGACCGAAATGCGAATGTTGAGATGGATGTGTGGTGTGACTAGAATGGATAAGATTAAGAATGAATATATAAGGGGAAGTTTGAAAGTAGCGCCAGTGATAGAAAAGATGAGGAGTAATAGGTTAGCATGGTATGGGCATGTAATGCGGAGGGAAGAAAGGCATATTACGAGAAGAATGATAGATATGCATGTGGAAGGAAAAAAGAGTAGAGGGAGACCAAAGAAAAGATGGATGGATTGTGTGAAAGAGGATATGCGTATAAAAGGGGTGAATAAGAGGTTGACGGATAACAGAAGTGAGTGGAAGAAGAAAACATGTTGTGCCGACCCCACATAACGTGGGAAAAGGGCAAGAAGAAGAAGAAGAGACAATATACGGTACGTTTGATGAAAGAATAGGCGTTTCGTGTTGCATAAAATACTAAAACCTTTTGGCTAAGCTAAGAGAAGCAATAAACCATATTTATGTCATACTAGCTGATGCCCATGACTTCGTCCGTGTGGGTTGAGGTTAATTTTCCGGGGAAAAAAGTAGTCTATGTGCTATTCCAGTCTATAACCTATCTGTGCCAAATTTCATAAAGATCCCTTCAGCCGTTGTGGCGTGATTGAGAAAAAATCATCCATCCGTCCATCCATACATCCGTACATCCAAACTTTCGCATTTATAATATTAGTATACACGAGTTGATGCCCGTGACTTCGTCCGAGTGGATTTAGTTTTTCATAAATCCTGTGGGAATTGTTTGATATTAAGGGAAATAAAATAGCATAATGTAAGATAATATTATTTCTGAGTTAATGTTATTGTAAGCTAGAGGTATTGTAAGCTCCCTCTCTCCTATGAGAGTGGAGGCCTGTGGGACGTTAATAGGCTGCAGTGCAGTGGTTATTGTAAGTACTTAAATGATAAGTTATGACATCTATTTTTATTTGTACAATTTTAGAAAATAAGTTGTAAATGCATCAATAGATTTTCCCGGGACGGGAAATCAGGAATGGCTGACTGTAACATATTAATTGACCGCGCGAAACGAAGGTTTCTTAGTCTACTTGAGTGAATTTACACTTGTCCGTCCTAGGGTTGCCAAAAAAAATTGTCCGTCTGTCAGAGCCTTATAACTTCTGAATTACAGAACATAATTACTTCAAATTTAAATATAATATGTAAACCGATGGCCTCCAGCCGAATATGGTTTAAAAAGTTATAAAAATCTTTATTTCAGGGGGGCTCTGATAGCTGAAGCGAATGCGAAGTAAAATATATTTTACAGCGTTACATAAGGTTGCGATATATCATTTTAAAGATAATTAGGAATAGAGTCTAAAAATATATTTTTTAATTTTTCCCCTAAAATTGACGAAATGGGGGGCTTTGGAGATTTTCTAACGTCCAAAGTTGACCTCAGAACTCCCAATTTTCTGAAAGGCTGAGCCTGAAACTTGATCAATTATTGAATTATATCCTGTACTTGAACAACAAATACGAAAATTAGATAAATATTATATGGAAACTAAATTATTTAATTTTTAATGAGCTTCAGTATTTTTAACAGAACTATACAAAGATGTCAATAGATAGCGCTCTGTAAAAGTTTATTCGTTTGTGCTTACAAATAATTGACGTTAGCACCATCTTACGTGGAATAAAAAAAAGTTAACTAATACAATATATAGCAAAAATTATCCTATGGATACCGCGAGGTATCAGTTCGGGGCGAACCATTAGTATTTTTGAGTTAATATTATTGTAACAAATTATAATTTTATATTTTAAAACAGAATTCCGTTTTGGGTTATAGCTCTACCGGTGTCAAATGATGGATGGGCACTAAACTTTGAAGGAGCCCTTGCTAACAATCTTCGTAAAGTAGAGATCGGCATTCGCTGTGGGGCACAATTAAACATGATGGTGTTACAAAATTTAAGCTAATAAGTAATTTTAAAAGTTAATTGTTGAAGGAGACTAGTTTTTTTTAATTAATTTGAAATTAAAGTTCAATATTCGAAGTTACTAAGCGTCTTTTAGTAATAAATTCTTCCCCATAATGCAAACGGTGTTCCGAATTTAGTCAAAATTGGTTATACAGGTGGGCCGTTAAAAAATTGCAGAAAGACCGTAACACATTTGGATTTATAATAATATATTTAAGTATGGAAGTGTAATATCGACTTAATACGGATCCCGTCACATTTTATTCATATGAAAAGGACTTTAGCCAAACTTTGATCTTGCCTAAGCTTTACTTTATTTTCGGTTCGGTGAAGTTGGTAAAGGAATTGATTATAGTATCGCCAAAATTCTGCGAAAACCAGACACGGTACTAATAAGGCTAGTTAACCATCTATATCAATCAAATAAATAAATATATAATTATAAATAAATATTATAAATGCGAAAGTTTGGATGGATGGATGTTTAGTTACTCAATCACGCCCGAAAGGCTCAACGGATCTGAATGAAATTTGGCACAAAGGTAGATTATAGTCTGGAATAACACATAGGGTACTTTTTATCCCGGAAAACTAAGGAGTTCCCGCGGGTACCTAAAAAACTCAATCCACGCGGACGTAGTCGCGGGCATCACCTAGTACCTTTTCACAATTTTCCATGTGCAAAATGATATAGACTGCAAAATGACATAACTTATCAATACAGTTAAGTTTTAAGAAGAACACCTCTGAATTATCATCTACTAGCTGATGCCCGCGACTTCCTCCACGTGGATTGAGTTTTTATGGTTCCTGCTGGAACTCGTTAATTTTCGGGGATAAAAATTACCCTATGTTATTCCAGACTATAATCCCTGTGTCAAATATCATCCAGATCCATATCTGGCGTGATTGTGTAACAAACATCCATCCATCCATCCAAACTTTCGCATTTATAATATTAGTAAGTATGAATAGTTAATAATTTTACGGATCCAGTGTGCAAATCTAATGCGCAAACAAAAATATCCCGCTTGCAACATCGTAATTTGTTGTGAGGGAGTCGACATTGATCCCCCTCTGGCATTACCCACTGGTCGACTATCGAGTGGCATTAAAAAGTATGAGAACCGTTAGACCTTTTCGACATGTAACCTACTGTGACATCGTTGCAATTCGTCACTCACTTCTGGTGAAATACTATTTCTGTTTTTTCAATTTACCGTATACTTAAAGCCATACATGAAATTATTGTTACTTTGCTACAGCGTTATTTATGTTGACTTTCAATGATGTAATTATGCAAACATTATATTATATCATCACATAGGTAACTCGGTACGTTTTTTATTCGCTTCACATGTAGCTTTACCTACTCTTGTGTGTAAATCGACGAAGTTTGACGGAGGAAACTGGTAAAGGATTGTATTATACCATATCCAAAATTGTATGCTAATTGACCTTCGTCGTTTTTGGTAAACCCTTTAAAAGGTAGGTTTGCAACCCTTATGGTGCGACTATGTCCGTCCGGTCAAATTTTGCATATTTTAGTATATCATTACATACAATCTAAGGAAACAATTTACCTAAATTATACTAGTCTAGCTATACCAACTAAAAGCTCCCAATTCAAAGTAATAATGTCCTCCCGACCGAATTTCGACCACGGTGGCCTATCTCCAGAGAGATTAGCCATCTGTGCGGGAGATATTATAGTGCACAAGTGTGTGCACTGTAATACACCAGTACATTCTATGTTCTTTTACACTCATAGCCCGATGGGACGGAAAATCTGACACTACCGGAGTGAGATCAGGCGCGGGACCGACGGCTTTACGTGCTCTCCGAGGCACGGGGGTGAGACACCGCCAACTTCCTTACTCCAGCCTAGTACTGAGAATTTCTTGTCAGAAAACCGACGTTAAACCCGGGACCTCATCGGCCGCAGTCAAACATGCTAACCACTAGACCAACGAGGCAATCAAAGTAACTATACAACAAATACATACCGTAGCAAAAAATAAAATACCTCGTAACTAAATGCTATCGGCTACCGTATTAAATTGTTTACCAGTGCATTTGGTAAGGTTTATTTAACCGTCTGTAAATTGTTTTCTTAACAAGTTAGGTAGGTATGGGTTATAATATTTTGTGTATCCACTTTGGTGTTTTGCAAGAGTTTCTAAATAACATACTATTCGTAATAGCAATACTGTAATCGATTTAACGGTAAGATTTATTATAATACGTTTGAAAGGGTAGACCTTTGCGAATTTTAATTTAATTTTATAAGTAATGAAATTTCATAAAATACAATCGGCGAAACATTACAATAATAGAGTATTGTGTGTCTAGGGATGATACAAGACGGACTCAGATTAGGGTGAAGTTGTCTGCTTGAGCGAAGCGAGGGCGGGCATCACCCGAAGTCTGAAACCGTGTTTCATCCCGCGTCACAAACTACGTATGTTTTTCATATAATCCGCATTAAAAGTGCGAGTTTTATAAAATTGTATTTCTTATTTATTTTAGTTGCAGAAAAACTGTCCGTTTGGTTGATGATCAGAAAAACAATTATAAAGGTTTGGAATAAACAAAAGATACTCTGATAGGGTCGAAGGGAGAGCTGCAACGTCATTCAGCGGGCTGAAAATCTGTTTCGGTTTTTGCCCGCTGAATGACGTATTCGCCTGTAATTGACTAGTTTCAGGTGGGTGAAACTCGCACTTTCAATGCAGTTTAAAAGAAAAATTTACATATTATACATACAATTTACATTTTATTGATCCACTTAGGGTCGGATCTACGCTGCGATTTCTGGTGCGATGTCTCCAGTCTGCGCCATCTTGGGACCCTAATAATTCTATCGGGTCTCCGAGCGATTTGCCCCACGGCCCACCCAACGCTATTTTAGTTTAGCACCTTGTTGTCTTCTAAAGTCTAAGGATCCCTTCATATTTTATGATTAAACACTCAGTGAAACTCGCAAATGCACTGAAAATTAAAAAAAAAATACATAGCAATCGTTTAGTTACAGTTTTATTATTATGTACGTATAGATTGAGAAATTGAGCGTATGACCAATAAGTTGAATTGCAAGTTGTAATTTACTGATGGGTAACGTAATAGTCTATTTCCTTGGTAAGTGTATAATACTTTCTGATTTCCGATTGTATCCAGTAATAGTGCGGAATGATCCAAGTTCTGGTTATGGCGATATCAAGTACCGATCTAGTAATTACATATTTATGGAGCATTACTTTAAAGTCTTCAAACGTTTATTTTTATAAGAATCTTTATTATTGTCCAAGTACTATTTATAGGTGATTTATCTATCTACCATATCTGTATACCTCCAGTCCTTACATCATATGTATAAAGGAACCATTGTAGGTGTATTATGTCATGAAAATCCATACTAGTACTATAATTAAAGCGAATGTGTGTCTGTCTGTCTGCCACGCTTAACGGCTCATCCATTCAACCGATTTTGATGAAATTTGGTACAGGGTTAGGTTGTATGATGTAGTATCCCGGGAAAGGATATATAAGATAGGCTACTTTTTATACCGGAAAATTAAAGAGTTCCCGCGGGAATTAAAATCCTAATCCACGCGGACGAAGTCGCGGAGATCATCTAGTTAAGGTACAGGTAGGTTAAGTTATGGCTCTTATGACATTATGCCATTTCAGACCCTACAAAACAATTATTATTTATTTAGCGATGAAGACCAAATTGAAATTCCTAATAATTTTGTACAGGTACCTACTATAGCATTAGAAAGTAAGTAGGAAACTGATGATATAGTAAACAATCGAGATGATTAAGTTATTAATGACCCGCTACTTAAAAAATAACATATGGCAAGTATATTTCTTTATTACCTAACCCAGCTGCTGGTAAGATAATAAAAATAGGTTTATCTTTTATGATAACGGTCACTTGAGTCAAAAGTATAGAATAATAACTGTTATCCTAATAGCATCTGGATATAATAGTAGGTAATGTAAAAGTTTATAATGCTAATTGTCTCGCGAAAATAATTGTCAATAACTATTAAGTATTTTGTTTCAGTGTGCACTACGAACATAAACGTTTTTAACGATGTATCAATGTCCTTCTGGAAAAAAATATTTTTCGAAAGGCGTCTCAGCATCGTCGCTATGTCTGTCATGATATTTAAATAACACAAGTTAACATTGGTACAGAATAAGAAAAATGCCCTTGACTTTTAAAAGCAACGCTTCCGACGCGACACTAATGGTAACCGCAGATATGCGTCAAGACAGATTTGCGGTAAGACCAAAGACAAAGTGTGGGAATGTGACCAATGGTTGAGGGCCTAGGAAAATGCGCGAGAACGACAGTATAATCGATTGTATGCAAGTCGGCCCAATATGGCGGTCGTCTGCGCAGGTACATTGTACCACAGGGCCGAGCGGAGGAGCGATGCGCGGGGAGCGAGGGGTATGGTAACGTCTATTATACGTAAGTTGAGAGGCGACATTTCCATCCTTTTTTTGGCAACGGGGGGAAATCTTCCAGAGATACCCAATCATATGGGGGAGGGATCGGGTAGTGTAGGATTTCTACCCACTAAAACCCCCTTGGTGATCCGGGAACTCCTTTATATAGAATATATAAGCCGTTGTCTCTCTTGCGCGACGCCCATTATGGGCTCATTCCAGGGGAGATGATTCTCCCCTTGTTAGGTTCAGCAGCATGACGAAGGACACGTCTTTCACCCTGCTTGGTAAAGAAATGTATGGGATGCATTTGAGGTGAGCGACCGTGACAGCGACTCTAGCCATAGATATTTATCATGATCATGTGACGCTATGTCGCTTAAGTGTGTCGTGGTCATCTATCTCTTCGCCTGTCTTTACTATAATAAAAATCGTTGATCTGAGATCTCTCTATTCTATCAGTAATTTGATATTAGGAATTAGAAAACTAAGCATTGTATATATGTCACCGTTAGATTGTAATCTGACTAGCAAAATTGTAAACTGTCGACAGATTACAATTTAACGCATTATTTTTCGGTAGATTGTAATCTGTTAGGTATATTAACCCGACAAAACCTAAGTGCCCGGCCTGATTATTTATGTCGAATCCTAACCGATAGTCTAGGCAACGGGGCGGTTCGTTGTGTGGAGACCCCCGCATTAAATCCTCCGTCGTTGAAACTTGGCAGGGTTGTAGAACATGAACCAAAACTTATACAAAAATATCCATTCGGAACTTAGGTACTAATACTTAAAACTTAATTTTTATGACTGAATGTTTTCTCGATTTCTTTTTAAAATAATAGTAGCTAGTATATTTACACTCAAAACTAAAATATCAAACGAAATAATCATGCAGAACATCGATATTTAAACCGATTTTATTAACAAACCTAAACTGCGTTTTCGTGATATTGTACCTTCCTATTTTCACAATTGGGTATAGCATAAAAAACATTACTTCCTTTCTGATTTTTTGTTGGATATTTATAATATACGTTTAACTCATGATACCTTATCATACTATAAAGTTTCGTCGTCTGAGGAATTATTGTTGGGGTCCTACCTACCTACAAGAAAGAGACAAGAAAACGTAAATACAATGAATATTTCATAAATTGACACTCAGAACATTGAACGGTTCACAATTGGTCGACAGTTTACAATTTCGCTAGTTAGATTACAATCTAACGGTTTTTGCAATCTTACGGTGACATATTATATAACAGCCGCTAACCAACGTTTATAAGGGTGGTAGCATTTAGATGATATTATAAAAATATAGTGAGCATTTATTTGTGAGCATTGATTATTCGCACAAAACTAAGTTATGTAAAAAATCAATATTTTATTTCTGTTGAACGCAATGAACAAAAAATTAAATGTGAAGAGTTGGAAAATATTATTTGGAACTAGCATAAGGCATCATGCTTGTGACTTCGTCCGTGTTGAATAAGGTTATTTCTATTCTTAAACTAGTTTACCTACACGTATAAATGGCCTATGCCCTTCCGCGGGTTGCCCCCTATCTCTATACCAAATTCCATCAACTGTCGCATTAATAGTATTAGTATGGATTTTATTCTGCCTATAAATCATGTCGATAAGCTTTTGAAGTTAGCTTTTAAGTATTACCACGTATTACCTAAACTTAAACGCTATTCTCAGTGTCAACGCCACAATTAGATTTCCTTTTTAAACCGCATTGGATGCAATGTCGCGATGTAAAAAGCAGTGATAAGAGGGTCATAAGTCTGCACTTTAGACAACCGTGTAGTATAGCCGCGGTAGTCCAACAGTAAATAAAAACTCGAAGTCGTCTCCATAATTCAAAGCTCCGCCGTCCATATAGCCTTACTATAATTGGATATATTACGCGTATTATGTCGTTTACTGAATCACGTATGGAATGGAACTCGATTAGCGCGTAACGAAGCCAGTTATCGCCACACGCATTTGTCATTATAAAATTGTTTACTAATTAAGTGCATCGTAATTCGTAAAAATTGCAAATTTAAGAGGAGTGGTTTTAAAATCTTTGAATAACAATAGTTAACTTTACTTGACACAATTATTATTGTAGACTCTCTTTTTCTATGATATACCTTCTGCCACGCGCGGGAACGATTTATCATTAAACTTCTCACGTGACACAGCACATGACTTTATCTTACGTTCAGTAGTGGCGGATTCTCTCCATCCTTGAATTTTTTGTACAATAATAATTTTCTCCTGTGCGGCCATTTTGGAATCTAAAGTGGATTAAAGGTAAAAGAAATACTAATCAACTAACCAGACTTCATTCTAATTGTGACAAACAAAATAACTTGAATAAGTTGATTGAGTTTGGTGTAATTCCACAATGGCGCCATGCGGTTTTTTTAAAATGTTAATCTGGACGATGTCCGCGATTTTGTCCGCGCGTCAAAATGGGCCATAAAGGTAGCAGATAGATAGACAGACACTTTATAATTTATAATATTATAGATTGGATACAATTTAACACGCAATGCCTTCTTATTGCGTGTGAAAAAAGATCAGAATTCAGAAGAAGAGAAAAAGATTTAAGTCGCCCATCAAAGATCTTTTTAGGTAACATTCATTAATTCAAAATTTGTACTTTATAAGCTCATCGCATAGCAAATCTGAGAAAAGCCGTATGGAAATGTCGTCAGCACGCATGTTTATAACGATTGCAATTCTTGTGAATTTATAGTATATTATAGTATTATATATAGTTATACTAGCGAATGCCCGCGACTTCGTCTGCGTGGTTTGAGATTTTTTGGTTCCCGCGGGAACTCTTTAATTTTCCGGGATAAAAATGCCTATGTGCTATTCCAGACTATAATCTATCTCTGTGCCAAATTTCAGCCAGATCCATTCAGCTGCTGGAGCGTGATTGAGTAACAAACATCCATACATCCATACATCCATCCAAACTTTCTCATTTATAATATTAGTAAGTGTAAAATAAATTTGCTACTAGTGATATTATAGTTTCAGAAATACCTACACTCCCTAGCTCTACATTGACTGAAAATAGCGTTCTTCCGGTTCGTCTCGCAAAGTGCGATCAGCTAAGTGATTTATTATTCTTAAAATATGGATCTCATTATTTACATTGCTTTAGTATTTTATAAATATTTGATGCCCTCATAAAGGATGCTGAATAGGATGCTGAATAGAATAATCAAATAACTCTTTGCCATAAAGCTTCAATTACGTTGATCCGATGTTTTAATTTATTCATTAAGTGATCGTAAATCCGGGCCATGGATTTCATGTATTTATTTAGGTTTACGAGTAATTAATATTTAATATTTAATATTTATAATATTTTTTGCTAATTTTATTTTGTAGCGTTTTTGATTATTAAAATAATATTAATAGGTAGCGAACATACTTTAACTTCAAAAAAAATATGTGTTTAAAATGTACCTACTTATGATCAAAATTTTACTATAGTTACATATCGCGTTTCTACCATTTGAATACAAGATTTTTTCCAAAGAAATCCCATAAATTATTATGTTTCTAGTAATACATTTATTTACTTAAACAGGCGCACGAATATTTAGTGTTCTTAGCTAACGTTTAAATCTAAGGGTTTCCAGGAATTTACTTCACACGCCGGAAGATTAACATTGCTAAAAATATAATCATAATCTCACACTTATTCATAAAGGATTGACCTTTTCAACAAAAAATCCATGTCTTAATACATAATGTTATGACTAAGTGGTATTTCAACGTTACATGCGTTAGTGTAATAACACTAAAATAATATCACTTTTTAAACATGATTCGTCATAAAAATATAATAATACACTATAAAATGCACATAAATCTATCTATACTTAATATTATGAAGAGGTAAAGTTTGTGAGTTTGTGAGGTTGTAGGGGGTAATCTCTGGATCTATTGAACCGATTTTGAAAATTCTGATTCCAATAGAAAGCCACATTATTTGTGACTGTCATAGGCTATATATTAATCCGAAAAATTAGGGAGTTCCCGTGGGAATTTAAAAAACGTATTTCACGCGAACGAAGTCGTGGGCATCTGCTAGTCTAATGTAATTATACACGTACGAGTAGGTACAACTTATAGTAAAACTTACTTTGAAGAAACAAAATATCACCATCACTAGTTGAAAGCCTGGTTTTCATCCACCTCTCATTTCAGGTCTTTTCTGTCATGAATCTGCAAATTATGGAACCAGCTTCCGTCTGCTGTGTTCATTGGCGGCTGTAGTAATCCATAGTTCATAAGTTGCGTCATCTTTATATAACATCAACTAGGAAAGAATTTTCAGACAACTCAGACGAAAACTCTAATAAACCGATGTGAATATGCAGATGAAGTCGTGGGAAATTATAGCTAGTATATTAATGGAACACATAATTATTGAAAAGAGGTTATGAAATAGAGCATTCTCGAGTTCGTGTGTCGTCCGGCATTGAAGCTTCACGGGCAGACCACTCTGTTATTACGAACCTGTTTTCATATGGATTCACTTTATATTCTTCATGTTAGTACCTTAAATATAATTCCTTTCATTTATCATTATTTGAAAAGTTTAATTACTTTAATCGTAACCATGTACAAATATTTTGCATAAAGTTTTTATTTTGTAACTAGCGGATGCTCGCGACTTCGTTCGGGTGGAATAAGTATTTTTAAAGTGTGATTTAATAAGTAGCCAATGTTACTCTCCACTTTCCAGGTTCCCAACTATACCATGCCAAAAATCACGTCGATCCATAACTCCGTTGCGGTATGATTGAAGGACAAAAAACAAACAAACACACTTTCACATATGCTGACCCTTTTCGTTATGCTGTTTGGGTCACTATTTTAACGTCTATCGCAGATAACTGATTTTAATTGGTCTGAAAAAATTCAGTCACACACGACGTTCACTACATTTGACGTTATGTCCCACAAAATTAAGCGTGAAATCTGCCTGCACAAGATCTGCTGGTCACAGTCAGATAAAAATAAAAAGTGGTCGTTTTCTTTTCTTTATATTTCTCTTAAAGGTTTAAATTCTCTAGTATTTAACACCGTTAACTTTTATTAAGTTTTCATTTCGTAAAGTTTCTTTGTTATCATTATATTTTCTTGCATCATTTACAAGAAATATAGCTATTTTGATACAGATCTAGATTTAGTTGTGTAAGAAGAAAGGAAAGAATTATTATAGCACGGGATTACATCTGCTTGTAAAGCGAGCGTTTACAATTACTATGATACCATCAGAGGCGAGCATTCAGTTGTGAAAAGCAATACTTAAATACTCTATTAGCAATTTTACTATAATTATATTATTAGAATATCTATCTAAAATGAAACGGTACAACTGTGAAAGTGCGTCGTTCAATCTGTTACCACAGAATAGGTAATAAGTAGTACAGTTACCTTTTCACAGCTTGTTCGCTTTTGTTGATGCAGAGATCTCTTGCATTCGGCAGATGAACAAAGACTGCACAAGACTTGCTCCTTATAGGAAGCATATCTCTCATACCTACACACGATTTCAAGAAAAATACAGCCTTTGATTCTGTGATGGTCTCATCATCATGTCAACTATTGCCTGCCCAGCACTAACCACGCGTTTCCCCTAAGAATAAGGGAGGGAGAGTCCATCACGCTGATTAAGTGCATCTTGACAGACTTCATACTCCTTTACCAACATTATGAAGAACTCTCGAACATAGTTTCCTCGCGATGTTTTTCTTCATTGTTAAAGCAAGTGAATAAAGCAAGGTGAGTGAAAGTCTACGTAAAGCAACAAAAAATATTAAAAAAATGGTACATAACAGACACTACTAGCAATTTCTTAACTTAAAATGCATAATAATACACCGTCGTTCGCGTTGGTGTGAAAAATATATGGTTACATTTCAAAGCGCAATTTATTGTTCGTGAAGATTGATATAGATTTAACTGAAGAATTTATTCGTGTTTCTTCCGACCCTGAGCTCGATAGTCAGTCGAAATGATTAGGGGTATATCATCATATCTCGCTTATAACTCAACAGCTTCACTGTTAAGTTGATTACATACCGCGAGACGACCTGGTACACATCAATAAAGTAGGGGCAAGAAGTGTATTTCTATTACTTTTTTATTCCAAAAATGCGGCTGTACGTTTATTGGAATTTATATAGTTTACATTCTAAGAAAGCTTGGAGACGTGTATTCTGCTGTCACTTTTAACTATCTCGACACCAAATTTCATCAAAATCTGTTACAAAGATGGGCCGTTAAAGCGTACAAATACAGACAGACAGACAGACACACTTTCGCATTTTTAATATTAGTATGGATTGTTTCAATATAACTATGAATTAAACAGGAAGGAATATAGATAACAAAATTCACTATTCAATCAACTTCATTTATTTTAAGTAAAAAAACTTAAAACTTAAATATTATCCTCTTGATCTTAAAACTTGTTAGCAGGGACAAAAAGTAGATCTGATGACATTTCAAAGTACACGTTGAGTAGGTGACTGAACTTTATTTTGTTACCTTCGGAATAACGCCAGTAGATTTTATACAATAATATATAGACCTATATACCTAGTATACCTAGTGTACCTACCCAATATACCTAGTATATAATATAAAGTAGATTTGAGATTGTTTCAGGATGAAGTTCTGGTAATAATATGCTCCAAGGGCAGGCAAGTTGGTCTGTTTCAATAGGGATGCTCTATTTTTTCTCCATACTCAATATTCAATACTTGTTTAATGTCTGATCACGTAATCTCATCTGCAATTCGACCAATAAATGGAATGGGATTGCAGATGAGATGAGATAAGAAATGGGAACATCTAGAAACTTGTCGTCTTTCAATACTTACATTACTATTGGCCAAGCGGCAAAAGGATGACATGATCAAACGTTAAAGAAGTTGAAAAAAAAGATCATCCCTGTTGGATGGACGGAGACAATCGCAAATAATTTCTACGACTTTCAATAGAAATTGATATATCGATTAGATAGATTTGTTTTTTGTAGTTTTTTTTAATTCATTATAGGCTTATGCTTGACCACATCATATTCGATGGGAAGTGATGATGCGGCGCTAGAAGATGAATGTTCACTCTGGATTTAAAGAAACCCGGATTGTAATTGGGGGGAAACACAGTTTTAGGTATAGTGTTTCAGACCTTGCCATGCATTTATTGTCCTTTTTACACGTGGTCTATGTTTTTTGCAAAGCTATGCAAAGCTAGGGCGTTGAGCTAAAACGGATTAAACACATTTCAGTGACATAATGATGTCATTAATATTATGTAGGTACGACTTATAATTTAAGGTCTTACACATTAAATTGTTATCGCGAGGGTTATATCAAATTTGTGATAAAGTACGCCCCACGATTATATTATACGTAATACAAAAGGTTGTTTAAAGGTACGTGCTTGTCACGTCTTGTTTAAAATGATGCTGCAAATACCTATAAGAAAAATGATATCAAAGACTATAATAATAAATATAATTAGTATCAATTTATCCTAGATACATTTTATAGCTGATTTATGATCAGATGGCGCTGAAATAGCATGTTTACATATTATCTCCTCAATTTGCGGTCGGCAGTCGGCCTTCATTGCGATTTTTACACCACGGACATCTCACTACTTAGTCTGAAAGAGCACTCAAAATGTTGCGCATAATTACGATAAGCAAATACAGACTTGTTACAAAAAAGTTTAGCGTCTGTTTTATAATGCCTTATTAGGTTACGTGCTGGTGATATTGACCTTGATGTTATGTTGTATGAATTATTAGCTAAGGGCCGAAAACCTTTCAATAGAAAAGCTGCTTATGCAATACTCAACGCGACTGTTTCAAATAGTAGCTGAACCTTCACGTGGCCTCCTATGTTTTTGCGTAGATAAGTTAGTAATTTTCTCTGCAGTTGTTTTGGGTGTCGATGCATCGCATCGTGATCATCACTCACCTAAGACAACGTACAACAGGAAATTATCAGTTACAAGTATAAATTTGTTTAATCTCTACCGTGTAAATTTGTTTAATAACTAGATGATGCCCGCGACTTGGGCCCCGTGGAAAAAGATTTTTTGATTTGATTCCCCCGGGAGCTCTTGAATTTTTTGGGATAAAAAGTAAGCTATGTCCTTCCCCGGGATACACCCTATCTCTGTACCAAATTTCATCAAAATCGTGGGCCGTGAAAGCGTAGCAGACAGACATACTTTCGCATTTAAAATGTTCGTATGGATTTATTGTGGAACATTATATTATACTTATACCTACACTTAAAATGGCCACGTGCTTCATTCCATAAGTATCTACTTAATAAGTGCAACCATCTGAGCGTGATTAGCAAAAAAATCAAGTGTGGAGACACCCTTGGCGTCTTGGATAGGTTGTTTTGTTTTTACTTTTGGTGCTTCAAGATTATGTGACTTTTTGCATTACAACCTTGATTTATAAATACCACAGACTATATCTAATTAAAAAGCACATGTTATAAAAACTGTTGAAATATCTTTAAATAAATTAATTAATATGTACATACTTTACTTTAATTTTAGAAGACAATTGATCTAGGAAAATGTGGAACACTAGAAAACTTAATACTTCGTTATTAATAAGTGTTTTGTTTAGCAGAAAATAGGCCGAGCAAAAAATTAATACTTATGTAGTTACTATGCACCTTAACGCCCTTGAGTCCCTTTGACCAAGGTAAAGTCCCTCAAACTTGTCTGACCCAGTGACAGCGTCGCTAGTTTATATTCAAAATTAAATAAAAACTAAAAAGCCATAAAAGTAGTAATAAATTTTGCCCAAACAAATTTAAACTATACCAATCTTATGCTAGATTAAGCTAATCTTATAAATCGGTTTCATACTTTACCAAAAAATACTTAAGGCCCGAAATGTAAATTAATGGAACAGGATATTAAATGTTAATTAACTTAATGTCAGGGTCCGAAAGAGAACATCAGCCTTACAAAAAACTGCAATCGATCATTACATTAAGTATATATATTAATGTAGGTATAATTTTACTATAGCCTTTCTTTAAATAACATTCAAATCTTTAATCTACTAATATTTTATAATTCCACCCAGCGGAGGGTGCGATTATTAAGATTATTAAGATTGATCTTGTATTTATTTAGGTCCCTGGTTAATTATGTTTTAAAAATACTTTCCCAAAATTAAATGCTAGCGCAAAACATACAAAACGCAATGTTTAGTATGTTTTTTACGACATAAATGACATGTTTTGTCCTTATTTGTTTCATATTAAAACCTAGGATATCTTACGTACTAATTGATCAGGAAGATAGCCTATATTGTCAAATTACAGAATAACAACACGAAGTTAAAAACATAACAAGTTTTCATTCATAACTTTTTGGTATTTATGGAACAAGACTAAATTTATAACAAATTTTGTACGCTCATATTGCTATCGCGCTTACACGCGATCATGTGTCATCAGCCAAATATACTGACAAATTTATATTTGCGGGTTGAATAGAAATTGCGAGCGGCGATCGTCAGCCTCTTAAGGATAAGCCAAGCTTATAAGACTACGGGTTCGGGAGGTTCGATTTGGGATTATTTTCTGGTGGTCTGGTGAGAGGCCTCGGCCCTGACTACTTACCATTCTACCGGCATAGACATAGATATAGACAGAGGCCAAGCGATTCAGCGCTCCGGTAGAACTGCCATACTCCCTCCATACCCCTAACGGGTAAGCCCGCCACCATCATTAGGTTGCTTCATCACCAGTCAACACGTGAGATTTCAGTCAATGACTAACAAATGGAGGAGGGCTGTATCATATGACAGGCTCTCAAAAAGGTATCCTGCAGTGGATGCGTCTAGTATTTATTGGTAAACAGACTTTAATCTAGGCGCTGACATAGTCGTACCTATAAATGGAATGCGTTTGCTTAGAAGATGCCTATTGACCTAGTATTCTAAATAGTATCTAATAAAATAGTTCAACACTTACAATGTTGCTGGTTCTTGTACGCAATGTGCTCGCTACTAAATTTAAGTAGCCACAAAATTTGCATATTATGCTTGTAAATTTGTAGATAATTGAAGGTGCAGTAGCGATAATGACGCATTAAAATAGATTATTTGATCTAAAAACTATTTTCAAGTCAAATACAGTAATTTTGTAAAGTAAGTTTTAATATTTATCAAATAATTAAACGTTCTTGTGAATAACTGGTAATTAGTCTGACTTTATTTAAAACATGTTGCTAATTCTATTTTAATAGAAAGTAACATCTGCAGATAAAAATATACCTAGTATGTAAAACGCAGATTAAAATAATTATACAGGGCAGTTTCTAATCTTTCTACTTTCAATAAAAAAACCACAGTCTTTTCTAAGTTTTTTATTTTTCTTAGTTAACATGGTGATTGAACATTCTCTGGTCTGGCGGGAGGCTTCAGCCGTAGGTAGTTCCGCCGTGAAGACGTACCGCCAAGCGATTTACAGTTTCGGTACCATGCCGTGTAGAAACCGATTAGGGTTTACCTGTCAGGGGTATACTGCCGTACCCCTAACAGCTTAGCCTGCTACCACCTTAGACCAACAGGTTAGATCGCAGTCAAGAGCTAACTTGTAGTGGAATAAAAAATAATCTTCTTTAGTACCTACCTGAATTAATTTTCGTTGGGCGAGTTGTAAAAATCTAACCAATAAAACTTATAAAGAGATAAAGCCCAAACATACTTATAAAGAGATAAAGCCCAAACATACTTATAATACATAGTTGCTAAGTTGTCTCTCATAATAATAGAGTCAGTATAATATAGATAAGACATTAGACAAATAAAATCATGCCTGCTTTATTACGTTTAGGCAATAAACCCGTAAGAAAACCGTAAACATTGATCACCCACGGTTTTCGTCTATCATTATTTTATTTGATAAAGCTCTACGTTCAAAATTTCCGCGCGATTGATTGGTAGGTACAAATAGCTACATAAATTGGCTGCACTATTTTAACGGCATACTTACCTTGATTTTAAAGTATTACTGAATTGTACTGTGCGGAGATAGCCCAGATCTCAGACTCATATTATCGGGGTCCAGAGTTCGATCTCCGGGGACGTACAATCGTTAGGAGTTCTGTTTTACCTGATAATAACATTTTTACATGAGAAGACCAGCCAGTGCCAGTGAAACCTGTGTTTCTGGAAGTTCCCCAAAAAGTGTGTTGAACTCTACCTATCCAAAAAAATTGCAAGCGTGTTGGACAATGGCTTAAATACTTAGAAACATCTAGGAGGAAACTCGTGCTCAGCAGTGGTCCGACGAATGAGTTGATGACGATGATGATGATGATTTGTTTTGTAGGTAACTGTGATTGATATTCATAGTTTTACACCTGTTTTATGCTACCGTTTACTTGTAATTACTTCGCTGTACAAATAAAGTACCTGAAACTCACATACACATCTACCTACCTATAGGTAAATAATTTATACCTACCTATAGGTATCTTTGATCTGTAGCTATAGTTATTATTGCTACACTCACTAGAGACCATCACGATGGCGTATTTATGGCAAAGTGAGCTTATTTTGCCTTCATTTTCAATTAAAATTGTTAATCTTTATTCAAAATTTAAAATGTTTTTTATTTAAATAAACCATTGTAAGCGCTGAAGTGTATCTAGGTACAACTGGGTTGGAATGCCATTCTTAACGAAAAGAGCCAGCATGAAACTCATCAATAGTTATAATTTTTGGTAGCGTAAACTAGTTCTTAGGGTTGTTCGTACTTCAAGCAGTTTCGTAATATCGATGCTGCTGATCTGTTTCGCCATGAGCATCAGTAAATGCAAGCATATCTACGGTGTTGTAAAGATCGTGAGTTATTACGAGCCATTGGTATAATCGCGGGGGAAAATACGCGCTTTGTGAACCTAAGTACCCTTTATTAGTCATGATCATAGAACGTGCTAATTGAACAGTTCTTTTGATAATTTCTTAGGTCTGCTGCTCTTTATTATATTACTATTCTAGATTATGCTCGCCGCTTTGTCCGTATTGGAAACACAACATAAATTGTATTTTTAGTCTATGGACAGATCGTTCACAATTCATTCACCCTGTCACTTATTATGTCAAATAGAACGTCTGTCTGTCTCTTACCTCAAGAACTACCACAGGGTTAAGACGTGTTCATTGTATCTCTTTAAATTAAATTATTGTGCCACGAGAAGCCTTGTTTTACCTCATGAAGCACCCAAACCTACCAACAGTCCACTGAATCTCTCACATTCCGCATGATTAAGGTTTTTTGATTCCCGCGGGAACCAAACGAAGATAGCCAAGGTCTTTAATAACCAAGATAACCAGGGTTAGGTTGTATCCTTCCCCGGGATACAGGGTTAGGCCCTGTACGAAATTGCATCAACATGGATTGAATAGATGAGCCATGAAAGCGTAGAAGTTAGACAACAGACAGACACACGTTCGCATTTAAAATATTAGTATGGATGTTGACCGCGACTTCATCTGGTTTAACATTTTTTTAAATCCCCTGGGAACTATTTTGTTCGAGATATAATTAAATTGCATACAAACAAAGCACACTTTTGCATTTATAAAATAAGTATAGATGATTTCTTAAAAGTCGCCCACCGAAAATTAATTCAGGTAGGTACTAAAGAAGATTATTTTTTATTCCACTACAAGTTAGTCCTTGACTGCGATCTCATCTGATGGTAAGTGATGATGCAGTCTAAGATGTTAGCGTAACCCTAATACCGGTTTCTAGTTTCTACACGATCGTACCGAAACGGTAAATCGCTTGGCGGTAGGTACGTCTTTACGACGGAACCACCTCCGGCCGTAGTCTCCCGCCAGACCAGAGAAAGTTCAATGAACACGATAACTTAGTCACTGGTCACAGAGTATATTTTATTGGATAAGCAAAGATTTAAAAAATTTACACTTCCCGTGAATTAGACCATAGGTATCATGGAGGTAGGAAATTAGTACTTATTATTACCATGATATTAGTTTACTCTGGTTCTTCTCTTGTATTAATTCATCTTCCTAACTATAAGTTTTTTTTTTAATTTTTTCCTATGTAGTATATATTAATATTTATTTTTCCACCTTTGCGAGCTATTTTTAACTCGTGTAAATTCTATCTGTGAATACTTGTAATTGGCGTCTTTATGTATCCATTTCTGTTGTAGCTGTAAGTTTTCTGTAAATAAAATAAAATAAAAATATTATATTAGTAACTTTTTGGTTATATACAGAATAAAAATAAAAATACTTATAGTATTTTTTTATTCTGCACTAGATGATGCCCGCGACTTCGTCTTCCAAGTTACGGTTTATTCCCGCAGTAACTCTTTAATTTTCCGGTATAAAAAGCCTATGTCCTTCCCCGGGGTACAAACTATCCCTATACCAAATTTCAACAAAATCTGTTGAACAGATGGGCCGTGAAAGCTTAGCAGACACACAGATAGACACACTTTCGCATTTATAATATTAGTATGGATTATGTTAGTAGGTTGAAAGGCAGTCTGGGCCGGTCCGAGACGTCAGGAATTCGCCGGAAGAACGCTATTCTTCCGGCGCTTGCTCGTGGTGCTTAAACACCACTTCAGCATTACGCTGAAGAAGCGATGCCCTTTTTGTCCTTTTTGTACCACAGATTGAAAAGATAACTTTGGTTCTAGTTTTTTAATTTTATGCTTTTGAAATTTTTGTTTGTTCATTGTTTATGTGTTATCCCAAATAAATATTTAATTTATTTATTTAATAAGGATATGGCGGCACGCGATTCGTTCGGTAATTTGAGTAACTCGCCTCCACTCCACCCTGCCTTTATGCATTGACCCTTGACAGAAAAGTTTATCGAATTACGCGACATAAACCTTAATAAACCTTAATTTGTATTAGTTTCTACATCGATCGTCATATAAATTGGATTGCGCTTGATATGTAAATTTACATTTGTAATTAGGTGTCTCACATCTAGAAGTAGAACACGCCTACCTTGATAATGTCATATTATCGTATAATAATTATATTATGTTTATTTATAATAAGTATTTAGCACCTACCATCTACATTTTACCTATTAGGTGGATAAGAAATGGAAAACAATGAAAATTGTAATAACAACTAGATTTAAAAGGTTGATTAGTTAATCTCTAAAACGAATAAAAATTTAACATTTATTAACATTTTAAATATAGTTTGCAATATTACCATCGTATGTTTCTGGAACCCGATTTGTATTACTAGGTACCTATTGTAATTTTCACGGCCCACTCGCTGCACCGATTTCGGCGAAATATTTATACAGAGATAGGTTGCATGCCTGGGACGTACATAGTTCATTTGGAAAAACGTAGAAGTTTCTGCAGGATTTAAAAAAAAACTAAATGCACGCGGCCGATGGCGGGCGTCATCCACTTATAAAAAGTAGTTAAGTTTATTTACTTTGAGCCAATTAAAACAAAAATATTTGTTCTTACCAACGAGGTTACATTCATAAATAGTTGCCTTTGTTATAGGAAATTTCAATGTTTTATATTGTTTGCTTATAAAGCTTCCCGTGTTATGCACACCTTATTATATTGCTTTTAATATTAATAATATAAAACTAGTTTTAAATGTATCCTTCGTAAGGTTTTTGCAACAATGTTGCGTCTGTAACCTCTATTAAACCGATAGTCTCATGAATACTTCCATATACGTAAGGACTATATTACCATATAATGATATTGATACTTATTGAGTTATGCTCACCTTATTGGGTATAAGCAGCGTTTAATTGGATATAAAGAGTCAGTTTTGAAGATGAGATTATGATAACAACCAATGGCGCCAAGCTAGGTGAGCAATCAATCTGGCGAATGACACTACGGAATTATGACTTTGTTGAGCACAGAAAAAGGAATCAACTTATTACTAAGCTTATGATCTGTATTGTTGAGTATTACGAGTCGCAACAAACTATAATTTATCCCAATATATTGAAATGCCTATCGGCCTATATGCATAAGAGCAAGGTTGATGTTGTGGGATGAAAAGTAAAATATGCCGGACTCAAGGATCCCATTCATCGGATGAGCCGGGGAAAGGTTAAAGACAGACGTACGCTTTCGCATTTTGAATATGAGTATAGAACTTCTGATAATATTCAATAGTAACAGTAATATGAAACATGATATAGCTCTGCAATGAAATATCAACGCCACTGTATAGCTACCTACTATACTATCCGTAGGCGGAATATTAACACTACATTGTATTGAGGCATTATAATTTTAAAGATAATGTTATAATAGTAATAATAATAAGTGATCTATAATTATAATAATAAGAATAAGTGATCTATAAATTAAAAAAAATAATAATTTAGAGTACCAGCAATTCACAGCAGTACCTAGTGGGTATATAGGTATTTTCAAGTTTACGAGTACTAGCCGACCGACTTATAAAATGTTGGTAATTGGAGAAGTTTGACGAACAACTACCAAACCCTACATTACGCGTGACCTGACACGCATTTGGTCGGTTTTTAATCCATACGATTGAAGCCAAATTGACAACCCTGGTAGGCGGAATGCAAATTGTAGGCGGTACGGTACAGTCAATTCTGTGACATGTTTAGAACTGTCCTCATAACATTAAACGACTGAACATTGTATGGGAGGAGCTCGCAAGCAGCTTCTGTAAGGTCATTCGCACACCTATTTATGTATTAAACCTAAATTGGTATGTTAGTCTAGGAAAGGAAGCTAGTGGACCCCTACAGTAATTCCTCAGACGACGAAAATATTAAGCTTTTAGTTCTTTTAGGTATAGATATCTAATTCCGGATCTTTTTTTGTTCAATATTTTTGTGTAAGTTTTGGATCATCCAATACTAAAACCCGGCTAGTTTCATCGACTGAGGATTTAATATGGGAGTCTCCATACAACAGATTGCCCCGTTTCCTAGACTTTGTAGTGTACTTAATAGTCATTTTTGTATTATTGAAGTCATTAAAGAAGTTTTTGAAATTCTGCCCTTACAAAAAAAAAATCACTTGCAATTTGCAATTTATTTAATTTGCAGTGGCTAATTTGTTCCAGTATTTGGCCATATATATCCACTCAACTCTATTATTAGGGTACAATTTAATGAGCGTTTAAAATTTATATCTCACTCAAAAAACCTATGAGAAATCTATCAAGTGATATTAATAATCTCGGCAAATGTAACATGTCCAGCAATTGGGACTGCCTTATTAAAAAAAACGCGCCGAATTGAGAACCTCCTTTTTTGAGACTCCTCCTTTTTTGGAAGTTGGTCAATAATCAAACGAACTTACCAGTGAAGTTCGATGATAATTATAATGTGAGCAGCTTCTTTTAGACTCCAAAATGAAAGTCTCAAAAAATTTTTAGAAATTATAATCCAGCGGATGAAATCGAGAGGGAAAATGCTAGTGAATTCAAAAATAAACAATTTTCTTCAATAAAATAAGCTTTATAGATCCGTTTGGCTCATACTCAATCAAACACAATCAATTATTTCGTTTAAACCGATTATACAGTCCATTGAATAAATAATCAGCCCGCCCTTAGCTATCATGCATTACCATACAATGAGCCCCCGAAATGCACGCTTATTATTTCGAAGGTCCCATTCACGTGGTCTCGTGATGCTCTTGTTATTTATTGAAACACTGATAAATCATTTATTGAAAGCTATCTTGATGATATTTCTTCGTGGCTTCTTTGACTTTGAATTGCGACAGGTCTATTCAATTGAACTTCGAAATGTTTATGGAACATAAAATATACCGTCATATGGATACGTTAATATTTTAAAGGTTACCTTAAATTTTGAATAATTCCAAAAAATATTATAAATATTAATAGTATTCAGATGGAAAATAAAGATAAATAGAAGCGGATACATTTGCAGTGCACTAATATTTTAGTAGAAGGTTATGGCTAATACATATGCAAATATATATTGGTCACGAGCGAGAATCTCAGCTATTTTATGGCCGTCATTATATGATATCTTCAATATATCTTTTTTATGAAAATATATTATAAATACATTAAAATTTTTGACATAGTTTGCAAATAATAAATAAAATATGTAAACTATTTTTAGTATTTATACCTATGTTTGTAATATAATATGTATTTTTATATTTATAATAAAAAAGAGTACCTATTTAAACGATCATATTTTGTAGGTATCTATTACGGAAAATATATTCTCATCTATTTTTGTTTATCTTGTTAGTATTTTTTTTTGAGATATAAAGATGATAAATAAAATTTATGAAAATATGTGGACATAGACAATAGAATTTAGTGTAGAGAGCCCTTCACCCACCTAATACTGAGTCAGCCTTTCTGGTGATCGTTACCAAAAGTGCAGCTATCTCTTAGTCTGTAAGCAATAATTGCTTAACAAAATAAGTGATTATAGGATTTTGAAGGTCATATCGATATGTCTTCAAAATATCGAAAACCTTTTTGTACGCGAGCAATGCCACGCGTATGCGTAGTAAATATTATTATGGCTAAGTAATAGCTCTTCCGCCATAAAATAACAGTTATAACACCAGCTAAGAGTTTTTATTATAATTTTATGCCTAAATAGATAAACATTTGGATCAGCCTACTTTATATGATGTTATGTAATTTTAATTGAATTATCACAGCTGTTTCGTAATTTACCAATACATACCTTACCAGTACTTACCTATATCGCTCGATGTCGTCGCTAGGCTAGTATCATAGAACCATGATGCCTTTTCCATTTATTAATTTACATAATTAATAATCAATTAAAACCTTACCAGTATGTTATTTTTAGTAGAATTCAAAAAAAGAAGGATTTTCAATTTGGTATTTCCTTTTTTTGCTATATTACTCCTTATCTCCGTCAAATCTGAACCGATTTCAATATTTTTATTTCATCGTCATCGTCTCATTTCAATTTTGTGAAGATCTGATGAATATCTTCTTCGATGGAGGACCGAAATTCTCAATGAATATTACATATATTAACTTATAACCATATAAGTTATATAATAACTTATAACCATGCTTAACACTTAACATACATAATATCCTAAATTTCTATTCGGCATCTTAGTTTTTTATTTTAATTCGATAAGCCGACTTGTTGATTCTACCGACTAGATGAAGTAATAAAAATATCTTTATCGAATTTGATTTGCTGCGCGCTAAAGGTTAACTTTACATTCCCAAAAATTGTATCACCAAAATTTGAAAAAAAGACAAATGATATTTATACATTTGCTTGATATTAGAACTATTTAATTAGGTACATTCTCATAAAACGCATGTATAGTCGTAAAACTGTGCTAATGCATATTTTATGGAACTAAGATAAGATACGAAATCTCCGAATTAATATTCTTACTCGTACAACTTGAAATCATTGAAATGTGTGTTTCGTCAATCACATTTTTATATCTTTATTAAGGTACCGCTAAAGAGTAATTTACATTCATCACCGTCTCAAAGAATATTAACTATCATACCATGTACCTATTAGAGCGTTACCATTTCTGCCAATCCCATAAAATGTGTTAAGACAGTTTTCATGCCGACACGTATAACGCCTCGAATTATTATCCCGATGGTGGGATAGAATTCTACTTTTTATGGCGTCTTTTGCCTAAAAAGCTTTGATTAGGTACGGTAATGTTGTAGCTAATTAGGCGATGAACTTTATCTTATTGGCTTTTACCATATTGGTCTATTTAATCAATATAAATGTAAAGCTTACTTACTTAGACGAGGAAAATTTCCAAGTAACGCTCTAAGGACGGCCACTTTTAGAATGCTGAGACAGTTTTTACAAAGATGCATCAGATGTTTTGCTGCTTCTGAGTGGATTAAGTTAGTCGTAATAAAATCAATTAATTGTCCTTTTTAGGTTTAGCCACTACAGCACTAATTATTCAAGCTAGCATGTGCGTTTGGGAGTATCGAGTCACATGTCTTAGCTTTAAATTATAAACAGAAAAGGCCTGATGCATCTGACCCCAGCCTTGGGGTCTATATTTCGATTAAATTCAATCGCACGTAGGCATCAATGCAGCTTGTCAATAACTAGTTTGGGTTTTAAATTTTTTTGTTCTTCTTTTGGCAACCAAATATATATTTAGATATACGCATCTAACTGCAAAAATCGAACATGTAATTAAAATATAATATACTCTTGTAGGAATTTAAGTGTTGGATCCTTCCTAAATTAATCCAAAATTCTTAAATGAATACCTACTGACCTTTGCTTGTGTCGAATCGTACCTAATTATTCTTAGTGAGTATACTTATGTTAAGTCCAGAACATTATATAAGTATGTCGAAAATCATAAGTTTTTTGATGATATGTCAACTCGAACTAAAATGAAAGTTATAGTCCCCTTATCTGACTTTTTTTTCCAAATATCCTCCATCCCGAATATAGTGCCGAACCCCTACCTTATCTCATAATCCAAGCGTTATCTGACCTTTTGTAGGACTATATATGTATAGACAGATGATTTAGAGCATTTGAAAATTATAAAATCATCTTAAAGGGTTTGGGAAAACCTACATCTAAAATCTTTAACCATCTAAAGTCTAGACTGCGGTATAAATCGGATGTTAATGTCTCAATCAGTCAGTTTATACGTTTATGTGCTTTTTAGTATCCATACTAATATTATAAATGCGAGAATGTGTTTTTCTGTCAAGCTTTTCTTTTCAACCGAATTTAATAAAATTTGGTATTGGGATAGGGAAGGACATAGGCCAAAAAACCGGCCGGCGGGGAATCTAAAACATTAATCCACGCGGACGAAGTCTGCCATCTAGTCATTATATAATATATTTATTCCAAGGTGGTTATTACCCTAGAATAAATCAGTTACGGTTCATCTCGGTAGGAATGGCGTTTCGAACCAGCGATAGATTTAAAAGTTCATTATTAAGAATTTTGTTCGAGTCTAGAGTCTACTGTTTACCTGCCGGGTCTTTAAAACGAGTCGGTAACCAGATATATATCTAACACTAATAAAATGGTGCAAAATAAAATACTGAGGCGAAGCATTTAATTAGCAAAGCTTCAATTTAAATCCATTGCAATAGATCGTTAGCAATTTGCAAGCATAATCCCGATGGATTAACATTCAAATGCTTTATTTATATGAATAGGTATGTAAACGTTACAAGGAAGTCAAATGCAACCGGTTTTTACTAAGAAACAATGACTTGTATCATAGAGATGAATTTTTTAGGGTTCAACATACAACAGATGGAAAAGATAAATATTACAGACTAGATGAATCCCACGACTTCGGCAGCGTGAATTAAGATTTTTGGATTCCAGCGGAAACTCTTTAATTTTCCTGGATAAAAAGGAGCCTATGCCCTTTCCCAATATGCAACCTATCTTTGTTCCAAATTTCATCAAAATCGGTGACAGCGTAACAGAGAGACAGACACACTTTTGCATTTATATTATAAAATTTGTGTCTCAATTGAGTTGATGGGGATGAAATCGTGTGCAAAAGCTATTTTATTAAAATTTCATCATCAACGAATTACAGTTTATCTTTCTTATAACTATTAACACAAGCTGCAGTCACCGCAAGAATCGGAGCATTGAAAATGAATACAAAAATTTTCGAAAAAAAAAAACTAAAATGAAAATCTCTTCTTCAAAATTTTTCGAAAAGGTATTGATACTGATTTTCTACTACTTCATTTTCATGGTACTGATTTTCAAAATTGAAACTCGAATGCACTTCTTGCCTGCATCCGTATCATTAACCATCATTACCATGACGATCTGCCAATAATCATAGAAGCTACATCACTTTTTATATACGGAAACACCGTTTTTCTACAATTCCAAAACTAAATGGACAACCTACATACAGGTCACAATTATTAACCGATTTTCAAAATTTTTTCGCCATTTTGTAGCCAAACTAATACCCTAAGACCCCTTTCTTAATTTTTTTAAGTCGGTTTTTTCCGAAAAATTTACTATTTAGTAAACAAACACGAAAAAATGTGCAAATTTTATGAGAGCAATAAAGTGTAATATGGCATGTAAAAATAGCTCTTTGTGATATATGGATTGGTATCCAAATTAACAGCGTGTAGAACTTTTTTAATTGCCCAATTCTCAACTATGGAAGTTATAAATTAAAAACCCAATTAGTAAGTAGACTGGTTTGTTAGTTTAGCTAGACATTTAGCGCAAAAACACACTAGGGACAAAAATTCTGTCTGCAGTTGGACAAAAAGTCTATATTCACTTTTACATGGAAACGTCCACACTAGCACGATAGGACGTTTTCGCTCTTACGTTATATACGGGCACGAAATTAGCGACGGGCGAGCGACGGTGGTGGCGGGGCGATGCGATTAGTCGGGACGAATTTCGCCGTAATTTTGTCGTACTCATTTAAAAACTTTATTCACGTCTGAGATTTTTTTTAAACTGCAAAATTTGTCTGGCGATTTGCAGGTATTATTGAAATTACTCAATTAATACGTGATTAAAATTTCAGATTGCCAAAAGTATGTTTTTTGTGAATTTTAATAGAATACTTTTGAAGATTTCTGAGAAAAAGTTTGGGTTTTTTTTGAATTCTATAAGTACTAAATTTAAAGTTTAAAAAAATTTTGTTGCCAAAAAAATATTTACCAATGTTATAAGCTGCGAAATTTGCCAATTTACAAAATTATATTTTTTCACAATTTCAGCTTGTCTAAAGGATCTTTCCGAAATTCGTCCCTAGCTCTCGCACCACATTGCCCCGCTGTCGCTGTCGCTCAGCGTCGCTAGTTTTGTGCCTAACGCCGTTGTCTTAGGTGAGCGACAGAAGCGACGCTACGCAACGTGACGCCATAGAAAATGACAGACGTATCTACGCGACAAGGTATGCCACGTGAAGTCAAGACGTGAAGTAGGTCAGTAACTGTTTGATACTGTTGTGTCTGAATCTGAAACCGCAGAATCTCCTTTCCGAACCGGTGGTAGTCCTGACATATGAATGAGAGTCGTACTACATTAAATAAATTTTATTTTATTAAATTTGTCTAGATGCCTATTTTAAGCAATAAGCGACTCGAATTGAAATCTCATTTTTTCTTCCCTACATTTTTATTACCAGAAAAGTAGGTACTAAAATTCTACATCAATGCCAGAAAATAATATTATGTACAACATGACTTGATTTAATGACTTTGGCATATCGTTAAGCTTTTTGTGCATAATTTCAGGAATAAGGATGTTCCGGAGTTAACATTGAAACTAACCATTTTTTCCCTGGTAATACATTCTCTGATAACACATCAGTTGTGTTGTGTGTGTGTCAGGGCAATATGCAAAGAAACAAAGAAGTTTTCATGACTGGCCCTTTTTGAGTATGGGTCATATACTCTAGAAGCATGAAATATGCCTCAAAGTCTTAACGTAATTGGTTTTGCTGGGTTTTGCTGCCATAAATTGTTTTTTACAATTTGTTAATTATTGTTCTTCTTCTCTTCTTATTGTTCTATAGCCCTGAGACAAATTTCGCAAAGACGGGAATGAGTCTTGAAAAATCTCGCTTACGGCTCGGTTTTCAAACTCAAACTTATGTTTTAATAACCCTCATTATGAATAAACTGTTTCAAATGTTCCTGTGAGGCTCTCAGACTACATTTTAATAGTAGGTACTGCTCGAGAGCCCTAGCTATAAGGTGCTATAAGTCAAGATTTGTGTGCCTCTCGCGCCGTATAATGTTTTTCCATATTTCAAATTGTGAAAGATTGCACGATAAAGAAAGTAACTTATTGCAAATTGCATTGCTTATCTTCATAAACCATGCCTTTGTGCTTATTCGAGTTCTACTTTATGACACAAAATCAATTAATTAGAAAAAAAAGAAAATTTATCCACGTGGTTATCCCGTGGAGGGACTGGGAATTTTCCAGGATAAAAAGCCTTATTAGCCTATTGTAGCGTAGTATGATTGAAGTCAACAAAGAAACACAATTTAACATGTTTTATAAATATTGTTAACTATCTGATGCCCGCGACTTCGTCCGCGTGGTTTAAGTTTTTTTGATTCCCGCGGGAACTCCTTAATTTTCGGGGATTAAAAGTAGTTATGTCACTCTCCAGGTCCTCAACTATACTTATGCCAAAAATCACGTTGATCCGTTGCTCTGTTGTGGCGTGATCGAAGGACAAACCAACAAACCAATAAACCAACAAAGAAACACACTTTCGCATTTATAATATTAGTATGAATTTCCGCTTTTATGACGCATTTGTCTAAATAAGAAAACGAATTGGGAAACTGTAATGTCTTATCGGGTGTGTACTATCAACAAAGAAAATAAATAAATATACCTGATGGAACTGACGCAGGTGTAATTAAAAAGAAACAAAAGAATCTAAAAGTGATAAATCCTACACCGTTTAGCAAGGTTGCTGGCTGCTTACATATATCGTTTGAATGCCATGCTCAGTGGCCCATGAATAACCTCGAATATAATATTATGGTCGCTATATCCAGATGGCGGATGCTACGCTCGTCCGTCGATTTTTAACCTATTTGTGTGGATAAACATTTATTCTTAAACTTCCAATTAACAATGAAGATATGTTCTGCTTCTTTATGCAATAAAGATTTTAATAAAATAAATAAATAAATAAAATAAAGAAAGATATTGAATTATATTTGACAACCTCCGTGGCGCAGTGTTGAGCGCTGTTGTTTTAACGTGCGGAGACCCCAGGTTTGATCCCCGGAAGGGTCAATTTAGGAATTTATAATTTCTGAATTTTCCCTGGTCTGGCCTGGTGGGAGGCTTCAGCCGTACTAGTTACCACGCTACCGGCAAAGACGTACTGCCAAGCGATTTAGCGTTCCGGTACGATGCTGTGTAGCAACCGAATGGGGTATGGGTTTCATATAACTGCCATGGCCGTAATATATCTCAGTTGTACACTTTTTGATTGTAAGCATTGGCTTAAAATACAAAAAGTGCACTTGGCCACTTTTAAGTAAGTAGTTTATAGTCAAACGAGATTTCATATAGGAAATTTATAATCCACGCTTTAGGGTAAAGGATTCTGAGATTACCATGCAAGAACCTTCAAGGTCTTGTTCTCGTAGGAATTTTGAAAAACCCGACCTAATTCCTTGTCTGCATTGTAAAAGGGTCTGTCATGGTCAGGGTCTGAATGAAGGGTAAATTGCGCATCTGGTGGGGTACAGGGTCAGGTAGAAGGAGAGCGAGATTGAAAACGTTTACCTACTAGATGGAAAGGTTTGATAAAAACAGTGACCCAGACAAGTGTTGAGTGCTCCCTCAAGGCTACCAACCAAAACAAATGGAGGAGAATCGCGCGGGAGGCAATGCGACCCAATTTATAGAAGTCCGATGACGAGATGCACGACTTCGAAGAAGAATGTAAAAATGAATTATGGGCCTATTACACTACACTTATTTTAGTAAAATTTAGGGAGTAAGGTTCCCTAACTTGGCCTTTTTGCTGTGTAATAACACAGGGCCCTTTGAATAGTGCAGTGTAATAGGCCCATTACCTATGTGCGAAATAATTTCAGCTTTCTAGGTCCAAGGTTTTGGGCTGTGCGTTGATTAGACAGTCAGAGAGTGACTCGAAACTTTCCTTTGTATGAAAGTATTGTACTCGTATGTATGGAATTGTATCGAAAGATATAATCAAAAATTGTCCTTAAGTGCAGTACATATACCTATAGTTCGTTCGCGAGTTGAATGCAGAGCTAATGTATGGTGGCACATAATAAAGGTCTGCATTCAACTCGCACGCGTACGATACTTTCATGAGTGGAAAATTTTAATTGACTCAATTGTACCATAGTTTAATTGTTGGATGTTACTTAACGGAACCGTATAGCTATATCGTAAACTCGTAAATTAACATAACGGAAACGATCGAATGTATAATCATGATTTATTGCGCTATGTGTGTTAGTCAATGCGTTTGTATCAAATTCGATTGCAAACAGGCAAAAATATAGCATATTTAATTTTTTTAGCTACCTATTACAAAGTCTCAAAAGGTGAAACTACCTAAAGGTAAGCTACCTTTTAAAAAACTGAACTAAAATAAAAATAATAGTTCTGTTGATGGTCTCCTCGTTGGTCTAGCGGTTGGCATCGTTGACTGCGGATCACGAGGTCCTGGGTTCGATTCCCGGTCGGGCATAAAAATTGTTTGGTTTAATATAAAAATAACATAAAAATTGTTGGGTTTTTCTATTAAGAAATTCTCAGTACTAGCCCGGAGTTAGGAAGTTGGTGGTGCTTCACCCCCGTGCCTCGGAGAGCACGTTAAGCCGTCGGTCCCGATTATTATCAATAACATGATAATAGTCGTTAAAGGCCGCCAACCCGCATTGGAGCAGCGTGGTGGGTCTAAGCTCTAATTCCCTCTCTCCTATGAGAGTGGAGGCCTGTGCCCAGAAGTGGGACGTTAATAGGCTGTAGTGGATGGATGGATGATGGTCTCCCCTGTTGAAGAGTTGCTTATAGCTGGTTTATTGGCAAGAGCAATGATAGTTATAATATATGGCAAGAGGTTTTGGGTTCGATTTTCTGTTATTTATAATGATGGGAAGCCTATATCAACTAAAGGCAAACAGACGAAACTGTCGAGGCAGTAAGAATTTGAACTTTAGTTTTTAGTGTAAGAAATAGTTGATTATTTTAATAGAATTAAGCAACATTATTGTACTTATTTTGTCTGAAAAAAAACATTGTTTATTTATTGTTATACTCTTTTATATTTTTTTTGTTATTACTATAACCATACTTACCTACGATTTAAGGGTTGAAACGATTACTTATAAAACAATATACAAAGACACAAATAATGTCTCTAATTGTTTATACTATGCCACCTATCATACGTCGGTTGGGTTATGCTAGAAATCTACAAGCAAGTGACAACAAACACCGTACTTTATTTGAGATAGAGTACTTTTAAATCTTCTGCAAATCAACAGGCAGTTTTTATAATGCCTATTTTTTCCAATTCAAGGAAGAAGATTCGAATCCCAGCATGACTTTTGATTTTGTTGAAAAAAATAAAACACCTATCAATAATATTTATTCTAAGCCCATGTTTAATAGTATGCCAGCGATGGGTAGAGATGAGTATTATGATGAAGTTAATATGTATTGCCGAAGTAATGGTAAATCGAAAAGGCTTTTTTATTATATAAAAACTCATATCAACGTCACTATCGACTTAATTAGCCCTAATATTAGTCCTATGACTATTAGACTTTCATAATAAGTTTCGTCACGATCGAAGTAAAAAAAATAATGATATTTATTATTATTTCATGGCATGAAATTAATTGGCAAAGGCCAATATTAAAAACAATACAAAAAAGGCGTTTCTTCAATATTAACGTATAAGGCTCGACATACATTAAAACATTTAAGCTAAAGTTTCGTTTAAATAGGTTTAAAGCGTGCGGTATTTCATACGTATTCAGACCGCGTGGATTAAGTTTTTCATTCCCGCGGAAACTACCTAATTTTCCGAGAAAGAAAATAGCCTATGTGTTATTCCAGACTATAACCTGTCTTTGTGACAAATTTCATCCAGATCCGTTCAGCCCTACTGGCGTGAAAGAGCAACAAACATCCATACATCCATACACCCATACATTCAAACTTTCGCGTTGTTAACATTAGTAATGCTTTTTCGTATAGAATCACCACTTTCAAAAGGCAACAATGCTTTGTTATTAATATTATATCGGTAACATTTTGGCGGTTATCTTTTTTGAAGAAAGATGAACGATGTCAGTGAAACCAGAGGAGGAAGTATCATCGCGGAGCCAATTTCGCGATGAGCGATGAAAGGTCTTGTTTAGAAATTTTCATTTTTGATGTGCCATTGGATATCTAATGAACAAAAATTATATACCCATTTTTACCTAGCCCTCGCACATCAAACTCCAAGTCTCAACTGAAATTTCCAGTTTAGTCAGTAAAACAGCTGCTTTATTGTAATAAACATAATAATATTATGTAGCTAGATCGATAATAATGCATATTTTTTTTAAATCAACTACAGGCTAGCCCTTGACTGCGATCTCACCTGATGGTCAATGGTGATACAATCTAGATGGTAGCGGGCTAACCTGTTCGGGCATGGCAGTTATATTAAACCCATACCCTATTCGGTTTCTTCACGGCATCGTCTCGGAACGCTAAATCGCTTGGCGGTACATATTTGCCGGTAGGGTGGTAACTAGCCACGGCCGAAGCCTCCCACCAGTTCAGAACAGTGAAAATTCAGAAATTTTAACTTCCCAAATTGACCCTACCGGGGATTAAACCCGGGACCTCCGGACGTTCAGACAACAGCGCTCAACACTGCGCCAAAGAGGTCATCAAATGACTATTACTATACATACCTATGTAAGTATAACAATGCTGTCAGATAGAAACCGTAAAATATTCCTACCCCTACAGTGTCTGTTTGACCTCTTATCACTTGGCCTCAGAACCTTACCAGCATATTTAAAATTGGGAGCATGGAATATGCATAGTTATGCATAATATAACAAATGCACTATGTGTGTTCACGGGTTTAAAATCGGCTTGTGCAACAATATGCGGGTGTTATATCATTATTATTGTTATTTACATGTTAATTAATAAATTAAATGTTTTTTTATTTTCTTTGCTCCATTTTAAATTATTGTTGATGCCAAGGAAAGAGCTTGTATTAAGTACGTCAGACCCTCATACTTCAAAGCGGTATTTCATAACCTTAGTGGCCATTTTTCGTGTCTTTGTGTATTTATATTTTTGTGTTAATTTACCTATATTTATATTTATTATGAAAAAAACATAAAAACTTTTAACATACGTAGTTTTTAAGTCGGCGCCAAACCCAATGGAGAAAACTAGATACCTAACAAAATATTTGGCTTATAATATCACACGATCCTTATCCTTATACCTTTGGCCAAGGATTATCGTATACCCTAGTATTTTGGTTACCTGTTTGATTGGGCGCCGACTCAAAAACTTCCTACAGTATAATCACAGAATACTTAATAGTTTTGCTTTGTTCATTGGGTAAGGGTGAATTGGATGAATCAAAATTGCTTACAACTACATGGTGCCCGTGTTTTTTGATTTCCGCGGAAACTTCAAAATTTTTCGGGATAAAGAGTAGCATTATGTTCTTTCCAGGGATGCGAGCTAAATCTTTTTATCAAATTTCGTCAAAATCGGTTGAAAAGGTGGGCCGTGAAAGCGTTGCAGACAGCGAGACAGACAAACGGATAGTCAGACACACTTTCGCATTTAAAATATTAGCATGAATTAGTTTTAACTTGGAGTTTTACCTCAACGTATCTATGATACCTTTTCTGCCATATATCTAACAATATTGGTACTATTACTATTTTCATGTTTATTAAGAGAACAGACAAGGAACTACATAGAGTAGGCCACAACTCTATATAATTCCTCTTTATAGGTGAACTGGCATATAAATACGGGTACACTGTATTTTAGATTGGCTACCAGGTGAGCAATAAAGCATTTGTAATAACCGATTTGCAAATGCATTGTACTTACGGTTATAATTGTTAACCTTAGCGTGCACGTGCTATCTTTTAGATCGACAACATTCTATTGTGTTGTATTTAATATAACAGCCGGGTTTACATTATTTCAGTACCGTTCCAGTTATCCAATTCAATGCTGGTTTGTTCCTGAAATATTTTTTTAAATAGTTTTGGTGCTTGTGTGAGAGTAACTGAAACTACACTACGGATCAGACAGGATAAACCGTCTGCGCCAAAGGGGAATGACGTTTTGTCCGTTCGCCAAGAGTTCGCACGTAAAGGTTAATGACGAGGTAATTTCCTGTCCGGTCTATAGTGTGGTTTTTTTCTAAGTTTCTAAATGTAGTTAACACATTATACACGAGTGCAATAAATTTTCCTTGTATGAAAATGCCAAATTTAAATTTTTACCCGTCCATATTAAATTTACCGCAACGCTTATAACTCCTGCCTCGTTAACCAAACTTACGAATAAACTATTTTAATTAATAAATAATAAAATATTTATTTAGTCTGTGGCCACACTTACGTTAACTGGAAAAGTTTAATTATGTTGTCCGTACAGTTTACTGAATACTGAATACCGAAAACAAACATGACCCGCCTATTCGTTTGCTTGCTATCATATTGATATTATAAATGTGAAAGTATGATTGTTTGTTGGTTGTCCTTTAATCACGCCGCAATGGAGCAGTGGGTCGACGTGATTTTTGGTATGGGTATAGTTGAGGACCTGGAGAATGACATATTATGCTATAGGATTTATATCCCGGAAAATAAATTTATGGGAATAAAAAAAAAGCTTAAACCACGCGGACGAAGTTGCGGGCATCAGCTAGTTCACAATAAAAAAGGAAGATGCCACGCTTCGCATGTTTCAGTGTACCATGCGCACCTTACAGTTTTAATAGAATAATGTAAACCGGGCATAATTACTTACCGTGAACTCTAAAGAGGTATTGTCCGCACCTTCCGAACTATGCTTATATGTAACCAGTAGCCATACTCTAAGGGCCGCTTGCACAAGAACATTTAAACTGATTAAGTTAAATTTTGTAACGCTGTCCCTTTTTAACCGACATGCAAAAAAGGAGGAGGCTCCCTATTCGGCTCGTATTTTTTTAAAATGTATGTTACTGCATATCTCCGTGGTTTCTAAACCGATTTTCTTCTTTTTTTTCAGTGGTTAGAGGAAGCTTGCGAGGTGGTCCCATAAAAAATTCTGACTCCAAATCCTGATGCTGTAGGTGTACCGTACCTACTACATGAAATCCTCAAAACTAGACAGTTAGGAAATTTTGATGGTGCATTGGTATAGTAGATATCAAGTCACGTGTAAACGATTCAATTCGGAGTCCCAAGTCTTCAACCCTGATGCTGCAGTGTACATAACGCCTTAAAAATAGCGATGTAGGACTTTTTTATGGTGAATTCATATTGTCAGTGTCAATTAATGACTTCATACTTAAACCCAAGTCCCAACTCCTCAACTCTGATGCTAAAGGGTACTGCACTCCTAAGCCGTGGGGATTAAAAGTACACTAAAAAGTTAAAAAATAAAAATTACGACTACCAAAACCACTGTAAAGTAAAAAATTCTTGAATAATTCTTGGTGACTGAATACTTTTCAGTGGCTTTGGAAGTCGGTTTTTTGGAAAGAATTTTTATTGGCGAATTCATATTGTAGTTGTCAAAAAAGGACAGCATTAAAACATTTAACTAAATCAATTTAAGAGTCCTTGTGCAAGTGGGCCTAAGTGTTTTAATAGGTACTTTAACCTAAAAATAGCTTTTCCGATGACATCATCTGGCTGAATTTTTGAATTAAAAATCATATAGAAATCCTTTAACCGTGGATAGGAACCCGACCGCCTTCTAAAGTCTTAACAAAATAGGTTCAGATATTTCGAAATTACTGAAACAATTTAATTATGTATTTAGTTGTGGATTAGGTCGGGTAGCCGCCTTCTTGTAATAATTTGTAAATTTGAGTTGAGGTCAGTACCAAAGCAATAAAAAATAATTAAATATGTATGTAAGCTCTACTTACTCTAAAATGAAGAGCTCCAAATTTTTGTATACCTATTATTTATATCTATGTTTATATTGAGGGACGAATGGCCTAGCTGTGACAATGCATATCAGTCGATTGTGATTGTTAAGCAACGTTGACCCAAGTCGGTAACTGGATGAGTGACCGAATTCGGACGTTCAAATTTAGCCGTTTCGTTTCCTCCGTACCTCGGAGAGCACGTAAAGCCGTCGGTCCCGGTTATTATCAGTAACATCTGATACTAATCGTTACAAAAACCTAAGAGTTTAAATACTCTTAGTCGAGACGTATGCGGAAGGACGTGGTAGCCCACCGCATTGTTATCCCAACAAAACTCCTACCATTATATCATTAATGGAAAGGGGTCACTACAATAAGTTATAAGGAATACGACGCAGACAGAGAGTATTTCCTAGACCATTGAAAATTCAGCTCTCAATTTAATAAATCACTAATTTCATGATATAGGTGCACTATTTTCATACTCTATCTTTCTAGTACATAGTGGCAGAAGAAATATCCAAGAAAGCGTAGAAAGGCCGCCCCACTAATCCACTAATGAAATTCACACGGAGTTCAAAGTAGAGCCACCGACGCTTGACGGTTTCATTCATAATGAGTAAATGTTGAAAGATTCATAAGGTAAGGTACGGAGCGTCATATTTCAAGTTTCGCAAATTATTTTTATATCGCAAGCTTATCCATGGAGTTATCGGTTATCACAACTCTTGTTGGTACGCGTGCGGTACGGAGGAACAGTTGATGTTCGGGCGTCGAGGAAGACGCAACCGTTTGCCGTAGCGTTGGTGACTATTGTGATCGACAATTTATCGAGTGCTTTGAGGATACAAACTTTTTCGTGACACACCACCGTTGATTCGAACTAAAGGGTGCGTTTAATTGAAATAATCATACTATGCTAATTTAAAGTTAAAGATGCGATGTTTATAATGTTCAAAACATTTGAATAAAAATTGTTCTCCAAGAGATTGTGACTGGCAATGAATGTATGTTAACGTAATAACTTAGATTTATAATAGAGATGTACCAAGTTTAGCTGCAATTTATAATCGTTAAAAAATTACGCAAGACCGAATTATGAGTATGTATAATGAGCTTTCTCTGTATAACGATATGTATATTATAGGAATGAATTTCAATGTAAGATCGTAGGCCATGACGAAAATTTATGGTAGAAATAACAATAATTGTATTACGAATTGATGAAAATACTGTTACCGTGCATATTAAAAAAAACATTTCAATTACTTCTGCAGCATAATTTTATATCAAAAACCAGATAGTTTTTACATTAATGTTGTTTAAGTGGATAATGGTACAGTTGCGAATAGCACGGAAGTAAAACATTTAGTTTCCGGTTGTAGCCAAATAGAAACATGACTGTTACTTTGTGATGCCATGTTTTCTTTGTATCTGAAGACTGTTGAAACTAAAAAGTAAGAAAAAGATACCAGGAGTAAGGAAAAGTTTTTAAGGATACAGGCAATAATAAATACTCGTACATACGCTGCCTGCTTACTATGTTTGCCTACTATGAGTTGATTGTTTGGATAAAGATACTCAAAATATATGTAAATTTAAATTTACTGAAGTTTGCTGTAAGCTTAATATTTTATTCGACAAATTCATACGATAAGCCCCGAATTGGGAATCGTTATGACCTGTTCTGAAATGAGTAAATCATCAGAATTACACATCCTAAATTTGTAAACAAGAACTAGTACCTTTCACTCAGTGAATAATAATATAAATACGTCTCAAAAATAATTAATATGTAGGTACAGCACGCGTCTAAGTGATGTAATCTACCAATTTATATTTTTTATTCTGTACCCGTGTATTCGTAAGTATGTGGTCTGAATTCAATTAACTATTTAATTGGAATCTGATTCTGATTTGTATTTTTAGAAGACCCGGAAAGCTTAAAGGATTATTATCAGCATAAAGGGCATCGTCAGCATCTTTTCGTATTCATATGAACGTCCACCTGTATGAAGATGAACTCTAATCTAAAGACTGAAATATCAGACTTTTCGCTATAAAAACTTCTGTTGTGTGTATCACAATTTTTATTCAGTTTTATACCGTATTTTAAGCAACAAAAATCTTCGACCATGTTGTCTCACACCGAGCCTGTGCCTAGATAAAATTTTGCCTAATGAGGTAAATTCATTCTATAATCACTATAGTGTTTTAGTGATAGTTCAACTTATATACAGGAAGGCCCAAATAGTGACGTCCAAAGAAAAAAAATTAGATTCCTCGTACCGAGACCTATCAGAAAATATCCCATGTATTTTCAGCGATTTTTGGTAGTTTTCGAGTTATAATTTTTTAAGTTTTTTCGTGAGATTTCTGAGGCAGTGAGTGTTAATAATTTTTCTTTTTATTTAGTATTTTTTCCGAACATTTATTTGGATTTTTGTAGTTTTTTACAGTCAGTAGGCCAAATAAAACCAAATTGCACCCGTTTAAGTACTAAAATAGCTTTATCTTATTATCCTTCTGTATAGTAGCCATTTTTTATTTCAAGGGATGGTTTTGACAAAACCTTGTCAAGATAGACTTTACTTTTCATCTCGAAAAATTAAAAATTTCCTCGGGGTTTAAAAAAATGGAAAGTCACATATCAACCAGTATAATATTGTACATTTAAATCGTGAAAAATATCAAATCATATTTACCTAGTAGTTCATTTTGTTTACTGTAATTATGCGTAAGAATTTTTATTATGACTCGTTTTCTGTGACCATGTTGCTTGTGCCACAGAAATAAAAAAATGATTAGAAGTGTATAAGAAGTGTGAGTCAATACATAATAAAAAGTTGATCTTGATAATTCTATTAGAAAATAGCCAGTAGTGAGGAAAATAATTTTAGAGAGATATTATTTATAATAAAATCGAAGTAAAACCAAAAATCAGGATAATTGTGACTAATTATCCGCGAACTTATGCGGTAACGTCACTCCAATGGGCAGTGACCAACTATTTCACGTTAATTTAAACAGTAACTTATTTGTAAGATGCTGATTATGAAATTTTTTACGTTGATTTGTATGCTAAAGATAATATTTACATGTTCTTTCAAATCAATTTGACAGTTTTCGTATGATGAAGTGGTTTAAATAAGAAACACGTACCATTTCTATAATTTAATTAAAAGTTCTAATTCTTAACTCTCGCGGAATGCAGACCAAGAATCATTTTGTCGCGATGTCTTGCAATAGTACAGCAACAATAATTAAAACATATTTTTGCTATTTATGTAGAACTAACTTAGATTACATAATGAAAATTGAGCAAGAACATAATAAAAATAGCATAATAAAAATAGATTTAGAATAAATTTTCATAATTTGCATTTTTAACAGGTATTGAAATAGATTAATGATAAATTTATATTTTATTAGTACGAATATAGATAATAATATTCAGATTTTAAAATAACGAACTGCCTTAAACCTTTCAAAATATCAGTCAAGATTTTATTGCTATAAATTATTAACGATTGAAGATATTGATTTGAGCTGTACTAGGTATAGTTTATTTTTATTGTTTCAATGCACAAAGCTTTTACATAATTATTTTACAAACTTGTGTATAATTATTCATTTTATTAATAAAAATGTTGGAATAAAATATTAAATTAAAAAAAAATGCAATGTAGGTAACTTATTGCAAAAGCAACTGAGTTTTTAGTTTCAATAAAAACAATGATATTGAAATTGTATTACAGACGGTTATCGATAATCTTTGACCGTCAATCAAAGGAAAATGGGATATACACACTTCTGTCGAAATTTCAAATTTATTTCTGGGTTAAACGTAATCCGACAGCTCTGCTACTGGGCCTAATCGGTATCTATGCGGCATCGTATTGGAAGTCTGGAACCAATTATCTATTCTGTGCTGGACCACTAAATCGCTTCGCGGCACGTCTTTACCAGTAGGGTGGTAACTAGCCAAGGTCGAAGCTTTCCACCAATAAACTTTAAAGTAATCGCTTATCAAATCGCTTAACAAAGGTGCCTTCTCGGTCACACTGAAATATTCATGAATTTTTAATTTGAATACCTACCTGAGAGGCTAATGTATTTTATTATAAAAAGAACTCATACAAAAGTTCTATATGAGTTCTTCTTCATTCAATTGTAATAAACGTATGTAAAAAACATACATAATTGTTATGATAACTGGGTTATTATTACGTGGAACACCTATTACAATTGCTATTACGATTTTATAAGAATACTTAATAGCAGTCTTTTTAATAAGTGCGAGGGAATACAGAAAAATATGTAATTGCATAATTATTTTTATCAACTGACAAATTGAATCATTATATAATTAATATGTGTTAATAACAGTCATCAGATAAAATTTTGTTCTTTATTTCGGATGTCGAAGTGTTCTTTGTATGAGTATGGCTACCTTATTAACAAGGCAAAAATAAATAATTGAATAAGTATATAGCAGTTAGTTTGATGTTGAAGTCCTTAAGTAATCTAATAGAGGAGTTATATTTAATTAAATTTCTATAAGTACTAAATGAGGTATCGTTAGAATCCCTAGCTTTTTCCGGGCGACATAGGCTAGTAAAATTTAAAAAAAAATTGATGGGGAGACCATGGTCCCGCGTTAAAGACTAAAGTTGATAAAAAAAATCGAAAATAAGATTAACTATATAATCATCATCTAGAAAATGATGAGTCGATTCCAAAAATAAATAACACTATAGTTCAATATCCAGTGATTCACAAAAAAAAAACATTTATTGTTTTAACTTTTTAGTTAGTTTTTTGGTAGGGCAGTCGTGTTTTTTAATTAAATAACCACGTAAGCTTACAGAAATATTTAACTAATTTTGCATGTTAATAATACTAATTTTGTATGCAAAATCTTTCGTAAAAATCTTTGAAAAATTGGACTAAAATGACATCGTGTGGCACCTGTAGTATTCTGTAGGTCAAGTTCATAAGTAATAATTATATTTAGTACCTAAGCGCTGAGATTGGGATATCCAATATTGTGGATCACTTGTTACACTCACTTCTGAATTATTATAAATGCGAAAAGTGCGTTTGTTCGTTGTTTTATCATCCGATCATTGGACGACATAGGTGACTTTTCATTCTGGAAAATTGTATTCCCAATCAGTTTTAACCTAAATCCACGTGAATAAAATCGCGAGCATCCTCTAGGTGGGTTAAATACAAACCAAATAAATAACATACCAAAGAAGCAGTCTTATTTTACTCTAACACGTATCTTAAATCATTTTATTTCAACAGTTTCACATAGGTGCTCAAGGTAGCTCTAATACAGAAGAATTTTGACCTTGCGTTCATTAAAAACATACTATTAAACGTGACTTTTAATTTGATTAACCCATCAGAAATGTTTACAACGTAATTAGTCCGTACTCTAGCTTGAAGCGTTATATTATGTTACTTTGCTGACTGATTAATTACTTTTCAGTAGGAAGCTATCTGTAGATTACTCAAATATGTCCATTTAGCAAATAATCGATTTTTCATCTCAAGCCAGCTTCCTTAATTTATTTGTATCTGTAAAGTTAGTTTCTAAATAAAATTTGATGGCGCTTTATTTATTATTTATTTGTATTTATTAGATATTTATAAAAAAAAGTAAAAAAAACATTATCAGCAATCAAAGATGATTGATAGTAAACAGTTTGCCACAAAAGAAAAAAAGAACCAGAAGAATATATTATAATATTTAGAGCAGAAATTTAATATTAGACAGTAGTTAGTAACACTCTCGCCGAGCAGTTTTTGACGTAGAGAAAAATAAAGACGTTAACTTAGCAAACTCCAGTGTATGATGCTAGCCTTAAGTCAGCGACAAATTGGACATTCCTATGATAGCAAAAATTGTTATATTAAAAACCTTTAAATCTTGAGATCTTTGTCTGGATGTTAACAGAAGATTTGATTCTTTATGGCTATAAGAAAACAAATGACGCGGAAAATAAATTTAAAATGATGGCAAAAAGCTGACGGTTGTCGACGATGTACCTGTTAAGTGATTCAGCATATAAGGCCAGTAGTTTTTCTATGAAGTTTTTACGAATGTATAAGAAATACATTGCATTTTAATACAGAATGTCAAAAAGGTAATGAAACCGGTTCATCTATGTATTTACTACTATATATAATTAAACATATGTATATTTCAAAAGAACTTTTGCCAATATACTGACAATACCATAAAAAGTGTTTCGTAGGTACGTACCTAGTTTTTATGCGAAGTTCTTTTGCATCTACCAAAGCTTAGCAAAATAAATATCATGAAGGAACTAGAAGTTTAATAGTGAAGTCAATCGTGCATTGTGGAGGCAACATCTCCTGAAGATGCTCCAGTATCGGAGTGAAACGTTTGTTGAGGGTAGTTTTGGGGGATTTCTGTGGTGTGGTGAATGTCACGGGCTATAGGTGCGGGATACACACTGTACCACATAGATTGTCCTGTTGTCGCAGATTATGGCAAATTACACTTCTAGTTCCTTCATTATGATGGACTTTTTTTTATCCACTACAAGTTAGCCCTTGACTGCGATCTCACCTGATGGTAAGTGATGATGCAGTCTAAGATTGTAGCGGGCTAACCTGTTAGGGGCATGGTTATATTAAACCCATACCCCTATTCGGTTTCTACACGGCATCGTACCGGAACGCTAAATCGCTTGGCGGCACGTCTTTGCCGGTAGAGTGGTAACTAGCCACGGCCGAAGCCTCCCACCAGGCCAGACCAGAGAAAATTCAGAAATTATAAATTCCCAAATTGACCCCGTCCGGGATCGAACCCGGGAACTCCGCACGTTAAGGCAACAGCGCTACACACTGCGCCACGGAGGTCGTCAAAACCGTCGGGACTTGCGCAAAGTAACGCCTGCTTCTATCGAATAATTATCAGTTTTTTCAGTTCGTATGAACTCTTCCCAGGATGATATGTTACTTGAGCTAGTCATACTTAGACCTAGTGGCCCAGTCAATTATACGGGGTAGGTTAACTGAAGGGTGGCAGAATTGTTGCTCGCCTCAGCTCAGCTAACCTCCTTGAAGACTTTTAGTATGGTTGCCTATTAACGACCCCCGACCCTGTCGTCAAAAATTCTGCTGCTCTCTATGCACAGCACACACAAAGCACAGATAGAAAAGAGGGAACTTGTTTTATAGTTCACTTTTTTGTAGGATCATAGTTGTAAATCTATAGTAATTTTCATTCAAAATAACATGATAAGAATACAATATATAGAAAATTTTATGTCATACTATTTTTTTATAAACAAGAAACATAAAGTAACTTGAACCTGACTTGATGACTCGCAAAAATGCGAGTAAATGCAGCTCACTGACCTTTATTATTGTATTAATAATAATTACCATTTATCACAAAATATTGCGAGAAAAATTGCGCACTGAAATTTCGCCTAAATTTATAGTACACAATTTTGCAAATGCTAATTTTTTGCAGGCTTCTTATAAAAATATTTCACTTATTTTCTCGGAAGCAACAAAAATTTAGCAATGTACCATTGAACTTTGAAGTGACGAAAAACTCTATAATGACTAAATGGATAATATATAACGCCGTAGGTACGTTGCTATTATAATTAATCGAACATTCAGTGTTGTGGTGTGTTACTTGAAAGTTAATAGAGCAAGATCCCGCGACGATCAGACCTTCGTTATTTTATTAAAGCTGAAATTTTTTCTATGTATGTCTTCAAAAGAAGTATAAGCGATGCCCGACTATGAAGTTTGGATCACGATTCCTTTGGAAGGTATCAGGCAGAAAAGGTGGCTCTTCAAATTAATTAATCAAGGGAACGTCGGTAACGGTCCTGTCGGGTCCTAAGTGTGATTTCGCTCTTTAATTTCTCGGAGATACAAGGAAGTCAATCTTAAATCCAAGTTAGATACTGTCACGAAGACAGCTGATTTGCTAATTCTCAATTTCATTTATTAATTACCTAACTCTGACTTAAGACCGCGCCCTTGGATTTTTTATACCTGTCTTTTATACCGAATCTAATTATAGGCGACTCCAAAAGAAAATTTTACGAAATGTCTTTGATTTCCTGAAATTAAGCATCTTCAGAGTACGTAACTTTTTTTGATCTTTACATTATTCTTGTAATCTATACATTGGGATTGGTCATACTTATCACACTAGCAATTTTAAACATAAAATAAGTAAATAAAAAGATATGTGTATTTTTTAATATTCTAAAATACTTGTTGAAAGTAGTGATATTTATTACATATTTTAAATATAATTTTTTACAACCTTTTCGATTCATTTCACATAAATATAAAACACAGCAGAGTCTAGTATTCATAGCTGTTGTAAAATAAAACCTATGAGGAATATCAGGTAACAAAACTACATTCACCGAGAAATATAATCCTATAATTCTTCTAACCTATTTGACAAATGAAGGGTGAGCATAAAATAGTATCCATTCGATACTCAGAAGCTACTACATACGAGAAATAAGATATGAATAATTGAGTTTTATACATTATCAAGATCTAATGTAAAAATTAACGTGACTCTGATGTCTTTACACGCAAATTGAAAGTCGTCATTGGCTTAAACGTTCAGTAACGCATGTTTATTTTTAGATAAGACGACCTCTGCAAAAGATCTGAAATAATTCTTTTCCGAAAGAAACGTTATGAAAGGGATGGGTTTTAAAACTGCTCAATAGTTTAGAATAAATCATACTTAAACATATTACTAAACTAGCTGATGTCCGCGACTTCGTCCGCGTGGATTTAGGTATTTTGGTTCCCCGGACTCTTTTTTGGGATAAAAAGTAGCTTATGTGTTATTCCAGACTATAATCTATCTCTGTGCCAAATTTCATCTAAATTCGTCAAACCGTTCTGGCGTGATTGAGTGACAAACATCCATTCATCCATCTAAACTTTCGCATTTAGAATATTAGTATTGTTTTTATTACTTGGAAACAAAATAACTCATCAATTATAACGAACAGATATAGAGCAAACTTTTCACGTAACAGATTAGATATGGATATCTTAAAGAGCTTCTTTGTTTAGGGGTATCTCACGTTTTACATCTGTCCCTAGCTCTGTTCGCCTTATTTGGTGTTGATTGGAAAGCATTCACTGTCCCAGTTAAATGGAATCGAATAGCATGTAATAGTGTTTTGATGTTCAGGAATAAGGAAGCAAGATTCAAAGAGACGGTTACGTTTTAGTAGACTTATATGTATTATCTCTATGGTTTTGTAACAGTTTCGAAAGTTCGACTTAGAAATGCAATTAATTGCTAGCATATTCGTTTGTCTTGTCTTTACTCCAAGTTTTGCATTTCCCAGCGGCAACTTAATCTATGTAAACATAGTAGAAGTCGAGCAATTTATTATTTAATAAGAAATATTATTATTAATATTGCAGCATTGTTAATTAAACATCTTATTGCTATTGTTAGTTATTCGTGGACAAGGTTTGAACATAATGTACGAGCTAAGCCCTTGATATCCTTGAACCTTACTACGAGTAAGCTCTGCTTAATACAGTGTTAAAATGATTGCTTTTAAAATTGGAGATAATTATTAATTAATCTTTCTATTGTATTTGTAATATTGATTTAATACTAACCTGTTTGTATATTTTTTGGATCCCCACCCACCTCGACAGCTTTTCGAAGCATCTATACGATCATACTTCATACTAATATTATAAATGAAAAAGTATGTTTGTTTATTGGTTTGTCTTTCAATGACGCCGCTAAAGAGCAACGGATCGGTGTGATTTTGTGCATGGGTATAGTTGAGGACCTGCAGAGTGACATAAACTTCTTTATATCCCGGAAAATTAAGCCTTCTCGTGGGAAAAATACCTTATTCCACGCGGACGAAGTCGCGGGCATCACTGGGTTGTCTATAAGAACACCGACGCAGTTATAGCCCCCCAAGTGAATCCACTCGCCCTGCCCCGATTCAAGGAAAATAATTTATCGTGGCATCACGGTGATACGTTTTTAACTGCGTCGGCAAACTATTCTGTGGCTAAGCTGACTGTTACATAACTTAAAATTTTGCTCACCACTTTTACCTTTATGAAATAATCGTTACAACCCTTTTGCTCTTATAGAGTTTTGGGGCTTTATAAAGGAGCCTGTACAATATCCAGTTTATAAATATATTATTGTTTAAACATATATTTTTTCCCCATTTCAGGACGATTTCCTATTCAATCATGAAATTTCAAACATTGCTCAGTAAATCCATACCTATATTATAAATGCGAAAGTGTGTCTGTCTGTCCATCTTCTTCTCTCTACTACACTTTTACGGCCCAACTGCTCAACGGATTTTGATGAAATTTTGTACAGATGTAGGTAACATCCCAGCGAAGGACATAGACTTTTTATCCTGGAAAATTGAAGATTTCCCGTGGAAAACAAAAACTATCCATCCACGTGGACGAAGTCGACGGCATCATCTAATTAAATAAACGACTACTTCGAAAAGGCAAGCTAAATGATATCTTCAATCCATTCTAATAAACAGTTGTGGGATCAAGCGGCTAACACCTTAATGCCGTTAGCCATATATTTCGAAGCTGGACTGTTGCCTCATCTAATTTTAACACGAACTGCCTTCTATCTAATTCAGTTTCGACACAGAATCTTCCCATGCTCGCGATACCAAACAAAATGTCCCGTCGTGTTTTGAAATCGTGGATAATGTTTCTATTTAGCATACCGTACGACAGATGCCCTGGCTTATCGGGTATCATAATATAAAATCTTCGATTGGTTTGATGTAAAGATTGGAAATAATTTATGCGATGAGTATAAGGGATAAGTAGAAGAAGCCTATGTCAAGATTTTGTACCAAGTTTTGTTGGGCCGTGTAAAGGTAACAAACAGACTGGAAGACACTACCCAGATACAGTATTTATAAAAATAGTAGCTCTAACAATAGGTGGATATTTATTTTATTTAATTCAAGAGATAGGTATAAAAAATCAATAAAAAAATCAAATCTGGCTCCTAGGCCAGTAACTAATGACAAAATTCTTTGAAAAAAAAATACAAAGTCATATGCGTTGTCTTTCCAAATAATATTATACTGACCTTCTACGTCTTGATAGAATTTATTTGATATCAAACTAAATTTGATATTCACTCGTTATTGACACCTTTAAAAAAAAGTTTTGATTCAGTTAAGGTCACGGAATTGATCTATTATTTTAATTTCACATTTACATCCAAATAAGCCTCATCATTTATTAATGTTGTTTAATATGTAAGGTGCAAGATACTATTGCATGCATTAATTGATTAATTGCGAAGGCACTAATCTGCAGTATTTCTCAAATAGATTTAATTATATATTATGAGGTTGGAATTTTGTAAGGCTTGGTTGTGATAGATATCGCCCTGAAACGGAGCTCCAAAGTCTATTGCCCTAAAAAGTCCATCCGTTTAAAGTTTATTTAATACGTATGCTAAAATTATGGAATATTAATTTTACGTTTTCAGGGCGTTGGGACATCGCTCTCGAATGAAATACCCTAGAGAGAGTATAATAATTAATAATATGGTTTGCCGACCATTGGTTGAACCTGTGATATTTCTTCTTTTCAGCAGAAAAAAAAAATTTAATAACTACCTTTATTTTAATATGTATTACTAATTTACCAATGTACACCAATTTCCTCGGTACAAACTTCACAAATTCATAATATCATCTACTGACGCTCAAGTCATAGTAGACAGTAGGTAGTTAAGAAGTAGTTACTCGTCAATTATCTCCTATTCAGATTTGTATTCGTAAGCATAGTATTGTTTCAAAATAATAATATTATAATAAATTTAGGAATGTTTTATAAGTTCAGAAAATCTGAATAGTTTGGTCGTATGGCTTTTGAAATAATTAATACAAATAAACCCAATCATTACTCGAATAAAAGTTATGTTGCTAATCCCCGCCTTAGCTATAATAAGTGAGCAAAATTTCATCGTTTCCACTTAGCAGGCAGTTGAGTAAGTGCGCCCAATAAATTCATATTATGATAATATTAGAATCACTGTAACTTATTGCCGCTTATATTATTTTGTAACTTTCAAACAAACTCTGTGGCACTGTGCGGCAGTGTTAAAATATTCTTGTAACAATCAAAAGTTATTGGATGAAGTTCTGTTTAGATTTTTTAGCTGTGCAAGTAATATTTCTGATTAGATTTTAAATTAATATCATAAGGTATCTTCTTGGCAGACAGCAGTACTCTAAAAATACCTTACCTTACAAGATGTATCCTATTTGAAGTCAAACGCAATTAGGTATTCTATTTATTGTCTTGCTACTTTTCAGCAAAGATGTTCGCGCTACGGGAAAGTATTTTTTTTTTGATGTCGTATAAAAAACGTACCTCGCTCCTTAAATAAATCTCACCCTAATTATTCTTAGTTTAGTCAGGTTGTAATTATTAAAACACGAGGAGCAGATATCCGCGACTCAGTCTGAGGGAGTTTAGGTTTTCTAAATTACTGTGGAAAATTCTAGAATTTCCGGCACAAAAACTCACCCGTGCCAAATTTCATCAAAGTTGCTTCAGGTCATATACGGTGTTGACAGTGTTGAGGTAACAGGCAGACAGGCATACAGACAGACTCATTCGCATTTATATTATAACTATATATTATAGTATAAAAGCCAATATTCCAGAAAATCATAGACCTCTTCTTTACAAGCCACATTATTCACAAATGTCTGAAGACTTATTTAATATTTTCTTTGTAATTAATTTTTCTTTACTAAATAAAATTGACACACGTGATTAAAAAAATAACTGCGTATTTTTATTCACAACACCTAATACATAGTCGAAAGTAAGTGTGGCAAAACGAAAATTAAATTTTGTTAACCAGTGCTATTAGTATAATTATGCCTAGGTACTGAAAATGTCTTGGATGAGAACGGAGAGAAAGTTCAATTTTGTCACAATGCGGATGTGTACCATACCGTTATGAACATAATATGACTACGTATTAGGTATATCGTTTAGAACAATTTCGTGACTTCTGCCTCATGGAAAACTACTCAAGATAGCGATCACAGAATCGTGTTGCAAATGCATCCAGGATGTAATAATTTAAGCAATTACGTAATGATCATCCATTTGATTCTTCACTTAATATTGGCCTGCCGAGGACGATTAAACAAATATAATATGTATCGTGTTAGTACATTACCAAGAGAAAAATCTAATACCTCAATTTAAAAAACTATGAACCGAAATGTATACATGGCGAGATACTTTATGATAGCGCAGTGGTGAGTGGCTGAGCGCCGTGTTAATAATTGGAGGTCCCGGTTTAAATCCCAGGCAGGGTTATATGGAATTTTATTATTTCTAATTTGTCTTTGATCTGATCTAATGGAAGGCTTTGGCCGTGGTTAGTTACTAATCTGCCGACAAAAAGGTCCTGCTAAGCGATTAAGCGTTTCGATATGATGCAGCGTAGAAACCGAAAAGGGTATGGATTTAATATACCATACTCGTACTAGATAAGCCCGCTACCATCTTAAACTGCTTTATCTTACCATATAGGTTAGAACGCAGACAAGGGTTAGTTGTAGTACAGAAAAATTAAAATTATTAAGTTTGAAAACCACAACAGACGAACAGAGAACGATCATAATGCTTCCGAAGCCCGGTAAATACAACGTAAAGTGAAGATTATTAGGTACTCCGTATAATTCATAATATGCCTAAACACAATAATTAGCTATCATGCCAGCTGTTGTTGTTAACCGAATAAGAAGATTACCGATATTATTAAATTAATAGTGGCACACAGTAATTAATCATGTACTTTGATGTTGTTAAATTGAATTCTCTCCCAATTAACATATATTTCCGAGTAAGGTTATAGAGCTTAAGGTTATAATAGCTGGTCAAGTGTGTTTCAGAATACGTATAAGGTAGTCATGATTATTTAAAACCGTTTAATGTACCTAAATCAAAAAGTAGAAAAATCAGAACAAAGTAAGCCTGGCAATTTAGAGAGGTAACATCGCAATCGTCTTGGGCACCCATCCCATGCATGATGAATGATTATTTGGATGAATATTTTTTGTAAAAATATATATTTTGAGTAGGTTAACTTTTGTAAATATTTGAAACTAGATGAAGCCCGCGACTTTGGACGCGGAAAATTAAGGAGTTCCTGACTCCTTAATTTTCCGGGATAAAAAGTAGCCTATGTCCTTCCCCGGGATACAAACTTTCCCTGTACCAAATTTTATAAAAATTCGGTTGAACAGGTGGGCCGTGAAAGCGTAGCAGACAGGCAGATGGACAGACAGACAGAAACACTTTCGAATTTATAATATTAGTATGGATATTCAAATTATTATATAAAACTGAAAAACTAAAAAAACTATACTTATAAATACAATAGGCATAGACGATTAAAAAACTTTTTGATACAAAAGATTATATATTATTTATTATTTGTTCCAAGTCCACTTACACAGCTTACACTTACGCAGTTAGTATTCTGTGACAGTACCTAGTCAGCTATAACTAGTTATGTAGTTAATGGTCGCGATTTTATAGGTGCTTATTATCTGGAACTTTTTAATAAGTTTTGGAGGGCGAGAAAATCACTAAACTAATAAATGGGACAGTAAGGGGAAATCTGAAGTCATGATACAGAAAAACTATCTTAGAAACAATCAGGTCTTTTTCTCGCGAAAACAATTTCAGCGAAGTTAATTTTTCTGTCAAGAGTAAGCTGTCCCTTTAATTTTAATGGTGATCGACTCAGTTGTTGGATCGTACCTAATATTTTCATTGTATCGGAAGAAAAAAATCGGGACAGCAGAAGTTGGTAAAATTTAATAAAATGTTAAAAAAAACACAATCCATTCCATTACTATGCAGAGAAAGTGGTTACAAGTTTCAAACTGTACTAAATTTAAAAATATTGCGTTAAAATAGCATTATGTTGTGACCTGTGACACACACAAGATAGGCTAAAATCTTAAAAAGCCCTAGGTGTACTATAGGATACGCGATGAGGAAGAAGGAAGGAGGATGAAGCGATCCTGGGGCTCCATTTAAAATTTCACGGCGCGCATAAAAATAATGCCCTTCAATTATAAAACTACTTTATTGTAACAAGGTATTGTAATCATTCGAATCAGAGCAAATTATTTACATTACTTTTCTGGTAATTTTCTTTTTCATTTTATTCTAATTTTGACCTGAAAAGAAATGAAGGATCTTTTAACTGACTGCATAAAAATAAAATATTTACTGTAATGTAAATGCACGTTTTAGGTACCTATTTATTAGGCGCCCAAAATTTTGACAAAGTCTGTAAAATTTAACGATTGTGAGTTCAAGCGCATCACTCATTAGATTGATTGAAAATTTTGAGCAGTTGTTGTTGACATTTGCATGAGCTTTACTACTGTAGTACTATCAACGTAGCATGCAAGACACTGCAACGCATACCATGCATTAGCTAGTAAAATATTTTAATGATGTTCTGTATTACACAAATTATTATCTCTTTTGAGTGTGACGCGAGCTTTCTAACCACATCCGAAGTAATTCAATGTTAAAGAAGTATTGTCTTTTATAATTTAATTTATGAATAGTTATAGTTTGCGGTTTTGGGTTTATGCGTTTAATATGACGTTACCGCATCAGCGTGATAATATCTATTAATTATTTAATTCTGTGGTAATTTATTTAAGTATTCATTACAGTTTAAATATTTATTATAATATATCATGTAAAACAATTATATCATACTAATAATAAACATGGCTAGGCTAGCAATATTATAATATTAAACTGGCGCACAATTAACTTTTTCAGGGTTGAATATATAATTAGCTTAAATTGTTCTATATATATGTCATCGTAAGATTGCAAAAACCGATATATTGTAATCTAACTAGCGAAATTGTAAACTGTCGACAGATCGTGAACCGTTCAATGTTCTGAGTGTCAATTTTTGAAATATTCATTGTATTTACGTTTTTTTGTCTCTTTCTTGTAGGTCAGGTTAGGGTTCGACATAAATAACCAGGTAGTGCACTTAAGTTTTATCGGGTTAATATACTTAACAGATTACAATCTACCGAAAAATAATGCGTTAAATTGTAATCTGTCGACAGTTTACAATTTCGCTAGTTAGATTACAATCTAACGATTTTTGCAATTTTACGGTGACATACATAGTTTTTATATCGTAGCAGTGAAACGAAAAATCAACTGATGTATGATTTCCGTGCTCAAAAACGTGTTGCTACGTTACTTCAACTATAGCCACAATAACAAGTGGATAATACGAGATTACTAAACCATATAACGATGTGTTCTAATTCTGACATTGTGCAAACCGCGAGTACCCATTATATGCTAATTGGAAGACGACACGCGAAATTGCTTGAAGCGAAAATGTATGAACATCCACTTGGATTTGAAGTATTTGAACTGCGCTTGCCACTTACCCACTTATTTATCTATGTACGTGATTATCTATCTATCTATCTATGTACGTGTGTTTATATAAAAGGACAAACTGACTGACTGACATACAGATAAATGCAGGTAAATCCGTTGTGATTATAGACCTACGGTTATGGATTTAATTTTTCTATATGATATGTATGAATAAAATGTAATCCTGGAAAATAATGTATTGTTCGACTGCAGCCGACGAGGTCGCGGATTCGAGTATAGGGTCGGGCTATAATTAAATACTGGGTTTTTCTGACTAGAAATTCTCAGTGCTAGCTTAGAGCTAGAAAGGTCTCCCATGCCTCGGAGACCACGTTAAGCCGTCGGTCCCGGTAATAACCTATCACTAACATGATAATAGTTAAGCCCGCCAAACCGAATTAGTGCAGCGTGGTGGGTCTAAGCTTGTGCCCAGCAGCAACAGTCCGTACAACAACAAGTCTGTTTGTAGAACGCAATTAGCAGACCACAGACGTATTCATTTAAGCGTTAGTGCCAAAATTCTAAGATCCGTCAGTCTGTCGCTTCACCCTTCACAGCTGTTGCTTATAAATCCTTGGTAATTTTAAATAATGCTTGGCCTTAACTTATTGCGAAGGAAACAATTTGAATATCATAATTTTTTCTTTGCTCATATTTTAGAATGACTTTTTTATTTGTTTTTTTTCGCACTTAGTTATCCTCTGACATGATGTCCGAGACCTTTTTAATGCGACTTTTGCTCTTCAGAATGGCGTTACAGTTAGATAAAGACGAAGGCGACTTTTGTTATCTGAACGTCTGAAGCAGCCATTATAAAAAGGAGCCCGAGGAGCTCAAATTAGTTTTGACGCCTGAGCCGACTTCTGGTGTGTTGAACTTGCGCAGTAGCTGACAAAATCTGATATCGTTCTAGCGATAGTAGTCAATGGTCATGATAGATACAGCTGATCAGTGCTACATGAGAGTTGCGGGAAAGTATATGTGAGATTTAGTATCTCAACCGATAGCGCGGACTGATTGTTACTTTATCTTTATTCGAAAAATATTTATAACACACAAAATAGATGTCAGTTTCCCATTCAAAAGCTCGAATTTATCTATGTAGTTTTTTTTTTAATCTAAATTTATTTGGGACTTTTGGTCCAATACGGACACGTCAGCTTCATCGTAACCTAATTTATTTAAAAAAATTACTTAACAAACTATAATTTATATACAATTGATCAGGAATTACTCCCTATGCAGAAATATTTCGACTATATGTAGATTTATGGCTAACGATAAAAGCCATGTGAAAGATGGTTTCATAACATTTGCGTGATAGGTTATGGGATGGTTCTTTGCAATTTACCAATTAATCTTTTAAAGAGAGTGTATGAGCTTAGTTTAGTTTTATTGTAAGGTTAATCATGAAAACTGCATAATTTAATTATTCTGAATTCCTAGTAAGTTATGATAGCTGAATTGGTTCATTAATCTTTTTCTCTGGATAGTACCTGTAAAAACGCACAATTTCCGTATTTTGTCAGTTCATCCGATATTCCATCGGATGCACATACAATATATTAGAGCATTTCACGATGAGGTCTAAATGTATAAATTACTAGATGATGCCCGTGAATTCGTCCGCGTGGATTGGGTTTTCTTTACTCCCGCGGGAATTCTCCAGTTTTCCGGGATAAAAAGTAGTCTATGTCCTTCCCCGGGATGTAACCTGTTTGTGTACCAAATTTCACCGTGAAAGCGTAGCCAACAGACAGACACATTTTCGCATTTATAATATTAGTATGGACTAGTATGGATTTACATTAAGGCTATAGAATACGAGTGGGTTAGCTTTGCCGTAGGAAGCTGGGACCTGTAAGTAAGTCTCAATACTTACGTAGAAGCTTGTGATAAAACGTCATAAAACGTTATAGTCATGTGCCATTGTTGTTGAAGAAAGGAAAGCCTGCACTTTCTGCGACAAGATTTGTTTAACTAGATGATGCGCGCGAATTTGACCGCGTGAATTAAAATGTTATGATTCCCGCGGGAACTCTTTCATTTTCCTAGATAAAAAGTAGCATATGTCCTTCCCCGGGATACAAACTATCCCCATACCAAATGTCATCAAAATCGGTTGAATATATGGGCCGGGAAAGCGTAGAAGACGGTCAGACAGATAGACAGACAGACACACATCCGCATTTATAATATTAGTATGGATAATCTCCACCATAAAAAATCATTTAATGCCCGTTCATCATTTTATATAATACGAGAATATATTTTAATGGTTTCGTAAACACGTCTTGTTCGCTCACAATTCTGTCGTGATAGTTTTGGGATGAGTTGCGGTTGCACCTACGCAATTTAATGCAGAAAGTTTCCTAGCAACTATGAAATATTACAAAACTAGTGTAATTTAGCCTGTGATAAATTTCCTAACCACTTTTCCTCAGCTTTTGACCTCTTGTATAGCGTTAAATCTATTAACAAGTTATTAAGTAACCGTAAAACGTTATAATGTATGGATACTGAATCACTGAACACTATTATTAAGTTCTAGCTGCAGCGGCGAAGATGTCGTGATAATTTTAACCTTAATTGAGCGTGTATTCTTAAGGAAGAACAACAAGTTTAGCATGGTATTTAACCGTGCGTATAACCGTGATAAGCAAGATAGCTTTTGACACAAAATACTTTATTTTAACTGATGTAGTGGTAAATCCTGAGTAACTTGTCTACACGATTCTTCGCCGTTTCTTGAAGTCAAACTTATTAGGCGAGACTTGAGAATAATTCAGATTTACTTCATCTTTAAAATGGCCATTACTACAGCATTTTTTTGAGTTTTAATAAGGATTTGATCAACTGTTGTTTCAGTCAATAGTAAGTAGCTGGTAAGAGTGTTATTGGAAGAGGGCGTAATATTATGTAGCCACAAAGCAGGAGTAGGATATTTTAGATATGTCGCACGGGTATTATTTTTATATGGCTGCCAATCATTCAACGGAATCTATTGTTTTTTTTTGCTATTGGAAGTGATTTGTTACAGACGTTTTAAGATGACTGGCACGAGATGTAAAGGTCTTAGCTAAATAATAACCATGGTATTTTAATAAGCTATTTAAATGACAAAGCTCTTTGGCTTGCAAAAAATGAATTCAAGAATGCTTATAATAAAAAAACAAGACCTAAACATACGTTTATGATGCATCAAAAAATAATAAGTATCAACCTGAATTTGCAAGTGTATTACAGACAGCTATTAGGACTTTGATTATGTCTTTGATATATCGAAGTATTAGGTATAGATTTCCTATATATCAATTGAAATATACCTTTTACAGACTACTATTACCATAATATATGCGAAAGTGTGTTTGTTTGTTGTTTTGTCTTTTGAATTTTTCGCATAGGTCCAGAAGGACCTGGAGTGCGAAATAGGTTACATTTATTCTTGTAAAATGAAATTTTCAAACATAAATCCACCCGGAGTGCGGACGAAGTTGCGGGCAGTATATCATATAGTTTTAGATATTCTTATTAGAGATTCAGATAAAGACACCTTGAGCAAATAAGAATTACCTGCTTACTGCTGCACTCGGTCTACTCATACGCTCAATAATTACTAAGATTTTGAAATAAAATCTATACTAAAGAGTTCCTTAAGTAATGATAATTAAGCTACGATGAATGCGGCAGTTAATTCCTTAACCGGCTTCACGAGAAAGAAACCTAAGCCCATAGCACTCACCACTGAGCCAGTAAGTCGTCAAAGCATTTTGTAATATACAAGTTAAGAGTTAAATGGAAAGAACGATGAGCCAGAAAGCTTTAATTAGGTATTACACGTGCCCCTCGCTCGTGTTTTGACTTTCGGTAATAAACAATCGAGGTAGATACGATTCACGTAACTTATGACCTCCATTGCCGAATCGCTGCACAAGTTAGGTAATCGAGTGAACCTGAAGTCATCCGAGTACAGAATATTAAAAGTTCAGATTAAATCGGCTAGTTGCTTTGTTTCATGCTTAATTTAATGTTATGGTTAATCTTCCATCAGCTCGTACCTTATGCTGTAATCATATGATTACTGAAAGGTTACAATTCGAGATACCTTCTCTTGGAAGTTTTTTTTTTCATTTAAGAGGAAGTGAAAACGGTGGTTGTGGTGGTGGTTCCGGCTTAATATGTGGGTAGTAGGGTGTTCGATAGAGATCGAACCATACGTATACTTCAAGCGTTGGCAGCCATACTGCCAACGCTTAAAGCCATATTGTTTCATTATTGCTGACTTTCGTGTGTTAGAATTATAATCATTATTTTAGGAACGTCAAGGTACGTGATATCAAACTGTCATTTTTAGCAATTGCTTACATACGTTGGCAGTATGGCCCCAGGCATGCATAAATTTTGCGAGCTAAGTGCGTTTAAATAAATTAAATATATGCTTTAACGGTGAAAAAAAAAACGTAAAGGAAACCTGCGTGCCCGAGAGTTCTTCGTAATGTTCTCAAAGGTACCAATCCGCATCGTTTTGTATCAAATCTGCAAAAGAAACAAGTACCGATCTCTAAGATTGAAAAACAGGAAACAGAACTTACTTAATGAATGAATACATGAATGTAATAAGCACCCAAAAATGGAACAAAAACGTCTAAGAAAATAATTTAGCTACGTAGTGAAGATGCAAATCAACGCAGCCGGTTGTACGCCTCAGCGAGAGCCGAGGTCATGGTCGACCGAAGCCGATCTTGCGTAACGAATATAAACGTTACACGACAAAATATTATCAGCACCCAATTTATTACCAGCCTTATATGGATGAGGATTAATTTATTTAGCAGCGTAACCGATTTGGTGTAAGATGATTTAAAGTGCCATAAAGCTTGCATTGAACTTTATATCAAAATATAACACGGGTAAATTAGGTTCGATACATACAGATGGATTGGAGCCGAGTGTTTTTGATAATAGCTCAAACTCAATTGCTAAAGTACCTACATTTGGTAGCTTTTACAGATTTTATTGAAAAAAAATGGAAGACTCGAATAGATCGGCGCGCTGCGTCTTTGATATGCAAAATAAGATATCAAGTTAGACGTGGTTCGGCATCTCACATGCATTTAATGTATGCATTTAATGTAAATGCAAAACTTATCAGTATTGTAATAAAAAAAAGAAAAATCTCCCCGGCGGGGAATCGAACCCCGGTCTCCCGCGTGACAGGCGGGGATACTTACCACTATACTACCGAGGATTGTTAGTACGAGTTCAAATTGTTAATCACACTCCTTCTGACGATCTCACACGATCTCTTCACACGATCTGATTAAGTATTTGCGATTCTCTGTCGGATTATACAGTCATAAAAGCTATAATTTATTGTTTTGTTTCATATAATCGTAATGACCAATATGCAGGTAGCGGGCAGGTACCTCCATACAATCAAAGTATTATTCCTCAATTAAAACAATGAAATCATTAACATTTTTTCTAACAATTGTTCTAAAAAGGATGTTCATAGTTCGTTATAGACTTCCGTGTTTTTAAACCAATATCAATTACCGTGCAAGAGATTTTGCGTTGAACAATGGCTTGTAAGAGGCAAAAACAACTACAACTACAGTAATTATACATTTTAATATAACATAATGATGCGTGATTATGTAGGTAAGGTACAATCAGTGACATAACTACGAACGTTTGTAATGTACGAGTATAATTTCATTCAAATTACGATGTACTTATACAAATACGAGAATATCGAGAAAGAGGTTTACCACTGAATCTAACTAGCTGGGCAGCGTTCGGGTTTTCTGTGATATCTTCACGTACAAAATTCCTGACCTGAAGACGAAAATGTTCGACAAGTGTGTGTTGCCAGTGATGACTTACGGCTCCTTTACATGATCACTTACTATGGGCCAGGTAAGAAAATAGAAGGCTCAGGGTCACTCAGCGGGCGATGGACAGGGCTATGTTCGGAGTATCTCTCGAAGGAGATCCGTCGGAGAAACAGAGTAACAGATATAGGGCGAAAAGTCGCAAGTGGCAAGTAAGTGGCATTTTGGATGGCTCATATGCGCGGTTTGAGAACCGATAGATGTCGGTGGATGGATAATCTAAATTTGCTGTTAAGCTGCTGAAAAAGAGCACCATGTCCTGTGGAGATCCATACTGGTGACCTCCTTACAGATCTGGATGTTTATCCGTGAGACGACGACGATTAAACATATTATACCTACATATTCTTAGATATTTAAGATCCACACCTATTATGGTTTCTACATGGAGTACAAATGACTACAAATGGATTTTAACTCCATCTTCAGAGTAATATTCAATTTGTCTTAGAGGCCACTTAATGTCAATCTTTATGGTTACTACGCGCAAAAAATATATCCGATCCAATATGGGTTTAGAATTACCAGACTGCGGAACAAAGTAGCACAACCTAAGGCTAGAGACAAATCTAGTCTTATTCCGCCAGCGATACGCGCACGGAATTTTGTTATACTGTGACTTATTGACACGAATGAGGAATGAGAATTCGTTACGTTGATCTAAACATCTCTATAACATGTGTAAGAATTCCAACTCTTGGTTCTCATGCTTGTTCGAGCTTGAACGAGCTTTCGTTTACAAAGATCAAGGAAGAATACATTGATTTAGCTCTAACTATTTGTTAGTTTCGTTTAACTTTAAACCCACCTTTACGGGATCATCAAATTCGCGGATTAGACACTGAAGAAATATTACGCCGGCGGAATTTCTTTAGATTAGTCTATAGTCTATAGCGGCTATTTATTTTAAATTAATAAAACACTGTCTCCATAAATCTTTACCCTACATAGGATCAGAGATGTTTATTTCAGTGTTTTACATCCTTAGAAGGCCTGCTAGCTTCAAAATGAGTATTCCACCATATAAAACTGTGAATGAATGCGCTAACACTTATCTGGTTTAGCAACCTGCTGTAAAACAGATAAGATCTATATTACCATCGATTAAAGGCTTTAATTAAATATTAATATCGGACACTTACTTTTTAAGTTGTGTCTTAACAATGTCACTAACACTATACCCGCTGTGTTTATACACCTATCATAAATTCATTAATACACGACAGGTTAATTTTATTAAACGTGCTGATTTAAGAGGTAAGCCACTTGTCTATAATAGTTTATTATGTACATAATTTAAAATGCGATATAGTTATAATATTATATTGCTTTTTATAATGGTGGCGCACGCACTACTTCACTTGTTATGCTGTATCAACCATCGATCGATCAGCTGATTTGAAATCACATCTGTCTTTAATCTAATCTAAAAAAATCTAAGGTCATTTCAGAAATACTTTTCAAACATAAAACTTTTTAATATTTTCTCATTTAAACTTGTACGTAAAATTGTAAGAACGTGTAGAGGCCTCAGAGTCAAATTGATAGCTAACGAAATAAAGACGCTTACACTACGCTATAATAAAGTTGTATATACTATACTACAAATAAGTACTAATAGGCCTATTACACTTTTTAAGGGTGTATAAAGGGTGGGCGTGGCCGCTAGATTTGGCGTCACTTATTACACAGCAATAAGGACCTAATAAGAATTAGGGATAAAGTCCCTAATTCTTATTACACTGCACTGCTTCAGGTGTAAGGGTCGCTTGAATAAGTATAGTGTAATAGGCCCATAAGGTGGTACATAAGTAATTTCTTATTCTTATATATACCTACCTAACCTCTGAAGGATTTGATCGTTCATTGCATGCACTACATTTCGAGATAAAGTTACAAACGCGAGTTATCTACGAGTACCTACGTTCGAAATAACTTAAAATCTTTCACTTCCATATGTCATAAAATTATTTCAGCATAACGATCTAGTATGTTAATAACAATATTGATTGAAACACTGCGGCTACATAATCTTCCTCCATAGGTTTCATAAATTATGTTGAGACCTAAGTCATTACCATGTGCCGCGCAGCCAAGCCATCGCGTTGAATCGCTAACCTTGTTCCATGAATGATGTCATTAGCTGATCATGAACGATGCTCGCCGACGTTTATAATGCACTAGAATTAAATTGCAATTTGTTTTCGGGAAACATTATAATGAATTAATAACTTTTTATAGCTTTAGGAATTCATTGAAATAATTCAGTGGGTAAAAATAACCGAATGTAAGGTGGGCCATAGACGACACGTCAGATACGGAGTATTTACGACGATAGCTGCTTCATATCTCTAGTAGTTTTCATATTCGACTGTGGATGATTAGGTCCTGGGTTTGATTTCTTCTTGGGTCAAATTATTAGGTTTTGGGTATTCTGTCTAGCTCAGTATTAGTCCGGAGTTAGTTTAATAGTGGTATTACTGCCGATACCTCGAAAAGCAAGGAAAGTCGATTCTTGGCCTGATATCTCCGGTAGTGTCAAATTGCCGTCCCATCGGATTACTAGAGTAAGAACGCTTCTATATTATCCAAGTAAAATGTATGACCCGATATACGCTATCGGAGCAGATAGTCTGAAAGGCAGGTACGTAATTCATACATCTTACTTGTCTTATCGGGCGCTGATAGCGATATTGGATCGGCTACCAGATGAAGCGATGGGAAAAGAAAGTGAACATATAGTATTATGTTTGAGCACAAACTAACTTACATTATAATAAAATCTACCGCGATAATTTCTATAGAAATTGTCCACCGTGTGAGAAATTGTGTAGGGTGGAAAATATTATTATTGTATTATTTATTGTCTGTAACGTTTTTATCTGAATAACATTGACCTATTCGAGGCAATTCGAATAATCGATTTATGTGTGGTGGCAAGAGTTCCTTGATAACCTTTCATTTTGGCGAATCTCAATTTTTAGTAAAGAATACACGAAGAGCTGACGACCTTCACCCTTTTTTTATACGTAATTCGATAAAAGATGTAAAGTTTATCAGTTTGTTTGCCAATAAGCGGCAATAAAATTGTGTTTTCTCTCACATTTTTCTTTCTTTACTTTACAATATTCTTAGCTCATAAATATTACGTGCTGTTAATGTTTTGTTTTGCAGTAATAAATGTTAAACGGATGCCAGGGAGGGCATCATAAATAATTTTCCTAATGATGGCATGACCACGACTTAACATAATTGCATGGGTAGCCTTCACAAGCCTAGTAAGCGACAACATGTCAATATAACAGAAATCTTCGTACCTATAAATACTGGCACCCACTTAAACTGTTCGGTAAATCACGCACTGTGATCGACTAAACGTTTTAAAAGCAAAAGCAATCTACATCTTATACCAAGGTATAAATTGTAATACGAAATATTTACAGAAAATAAATTAATATGAAAACCATCAAAATGTATGTTAATCTCAACAATATGCTTTCACGTATACACAATTTATGAAGGGGGCTCCGGGGGCTAAGTACACACTCTGAAATTTTAAAGTAAGCCTAGACAATCAAACCCAGCTATTCGAAATGAATTCAGTACAGCTTGAATATTTTTTTATTTTTAACAACACTTAGATATTTGGATAATTAATTAACAAAGAAAAAGTTATGGAATTAATTTAAGACAAAATTCATGTGATAAGATCTACTTAATTTTTTGAATTTGCCTCTTTTGCTTTTTTATTGAAGACCATAGTTTTCTGGGCATTACTGAAACCTGCAAGAAAATGAAAGCATTAAAATTAGAGCAAATAGTTTATAGTAACAATTCCTTGAATCCTTCAGTTAGAAGCTTTTTGCTCTCTAGTTTCGTAATTAAATGATCAACACTATTATGACGTAGGAGAACATTTCACTGTTCTCACATTTTGGACATTTGAGTACATTTTGGACGTAAGATGATACTTCCTTGACTTTCTGCCCATTAATAATATTCTTGGAAAAATTATTTAGTCGAAAACTAATCTTAACATATCTAGTTTATGATTAGGCATAAATCATACTGAGTAGATATAAATTATGGTATTTTGGCTATTATTATTATAACCTATTAAAAATCTATACTTACTTGTATTATAATTATTGCGAAAGTTTTGGATGGATGGATAGATGAATGTTTGTTACTCAATCACGCCAGAATGGCTGAAAGGATCTAGATGAAATTTGGCACAGAGATATTTATTGTCTGGAAAAAGAAAGAGTTCCCGCAGGAACCAAAAAACCTTAATCCACGAGGACGAAATCGCGGGTATCAGCTCGTTTTAATATAAATTTTAGCTAGCTCATCTAGTTAACTATAGAAATCATACCTGCGTAATAGTGGCAAGAATGCTTGCTGTATTTCCACGCTGAACAGCCAGATTGATGATTTTATGAGATTGATTGATGATGTCTAAGTAAGAATGTCTAGTTAGATAAATAATTTTCACAAATCTTATGCATTATTTTTAAAATTAATCAATATTATTGAGTGTTGAGCGCTGTTGTCGAGTAAATTTTTGTCGTCGTCGTAATCCCAACCTATACTCGTCCACTGCTGTACGAAGTACGTCTCCTAAATGGATTTCCACCGTCTTGAGCCGCTTGGATACGGGTCAATTTGGGAATTTATAACTTCTGAATTATCTCTGGTCTATTTGTATTGAAAAAAAACTTGGGACCCACTTAATTATGATAAGTGCCGGCTCTGGAAGGCTTTGAGTTGTTCAGATGCAGTCTGTACCCTTCAAAGCCTTGCAGGGAGTAGCGACTCCATACTTCATGGATTATAGGATACGATTTTGCCTCGTTCAACTATCGGATATTATAGCGTCCCTGCCATACAATAAGCGACCGCTCGATAAGTTGGAACCTAACAAAGATTAGTCTACGTCTTTTATGGACCAAATAGATTCCTATGAGTGCAAGGGCATACATTTCTATAAATATTCATTTATTCATTCAAATAATTTCACGTAATGATTCGAATAATTCGCTGAGATAGAGCAACTTTGTATTGCAAGCTGTAATGTTTACGTGTACTAGATGCAAGAAAGGGCATGCATAATAGTCCAGTAGGTAATTGAGTAATAATATGCATTAATTGCGTGGGTGTAACTGTTAGTATCAATCAGATTTAGCATGCCTGTACAAATTCCGACTCGGTTAAAATAGGTGTACCTTCAAGAAGCGCCAAAGAATATTCGAAAGCACGAAAGCATTCAAAATCAAATTGGAAATGTTTGAGAACTACTAAGTACTTAAACTTGGCATCATGATATTTTTTCATAGAATGTGTTTTTCATTTTATTGGACTGTAATGCTTCGTGTCCACGTGCGAACACACTAGACCTTTTAATTTTTTTACTATATGATGCCCGCGACTTTTCTGCGTGGAATTATGTTTTTTCCCACGGAAACTCTTCAATTTTCTGGAATTTTAATTGGCCTTTAAAAATCTCCTTTCCTGGAATTCATCTCTGTACCAATTTTCATAAAAATAGATCAATTAGATAGGCCGTGAAAGCGTATCAGACGGACAGACAGGCAGTAGTTTTTCTTCACAAATGGAAATGTATATAACGTTAATACATATTTTTTATCATGCTTGTCTACTGTGTAGACACAGGTTTAGAGATAAGTGGAGATAACTCACAAAACTCTATAATTGCAGTGTTGACCGTATTTTTTTATCATTAAAAGGAAGTTACTGCCGGATGTTTGTGTCTTCAAAATGAGTAGATACGATACTTACAAGTATAGCTGATATCCGCCTTACTGTATGGTATTTTGTTCATATTAAATTTAATGTTTAGATGAGATGATTGATTGATTACAGAATTCTGAATTTGTCTGAGCCATTTGTTGAGTGTCATTATATTTTCTGTTCATTAGTGATTGATCGCTGCTATCACTCAGAAACTACCGGATTGCTAACATGTTTAGATGAGGTTTTGTCAGTGGCTTTAGCTGATATGCAAGCAACGAATAAGAAAAATGAGCCACCGCCTACTTTATCAGAATAATTAATGTAGAACTTTTGTAGATAACAATTTTGGCATCCATTTTTAAAAAGTGAGTATTTTGACAAGCAAAGTTCAGTCAAAATGTTAAAAGTATCATTTCAATTTCCTACAAGATATCGCATTATTATACCTGATCTACTATTTCATATGGCTGAAAAATATGGTCGACATTTGAAATGTGGTCTAGTGAAATCAATTGTTTTGTGTTAAGTAATACTAAACAATAGCTATTGATGGAAGTCGTACAGTGAATAGCTGCATTTTTCAGGCATACTCAAAGAAGATCCCCGTACCAAATTTTGTCGATAGAGGTGAAGCGGATGGACAGTGAAACAGATAGACAGATCGTGACTCTATCGCATTTATAATATTAGAAGTGTAATTAGGATACAGGGATTTTAACTGTTTTTTACATTCCTGTGTTCCAGTGAATGCTGAAATACATCAATACATAAAGAACGATAATTCGGTCTCTAAGTTTCTTATTATTTTTACTAACTTCACTTATTAATTTTTCCTATTGTAAAATATCGTGACAATGACAAAGACGTATATGATAAAAGTGTCACAAAGAACTCAACAACATGCCTACAAGATGAAACAAGAAAAGGGCAGTTGTTGTAGAGTACGTACATTTATTAATAATACAGAATTTATACCAGTTTTGCCGTCATAAACTTGGTATTTATAACAATAAATCATAAGAACATTTACATCTCCTCGATGCCTGTCAGATTATTCAACATGAACGTTTATATGAAAACGAATTCACAATCCACTATTCGTTTCCATTAACAACTGACATTTCATTACATTATGATCTCACAAATTTAAAACATGATTCAACATTGAACTATGAAACTGACCAATATGGAATTTAAACGCAGATTTTATTGCATGTAAGCATGTGTGATTTGACCAATGCACGATATTACTTATCGTTTGTTTTGAACCGACGGACGGAGGTTCTCAATTCGGGGCGTATTTTTTTTTTAATGTATGTCGGTGCATATCTCCGTGGTTTCTGAACCGATTTGAAAATATTAATTATTTTCGGTCCTTAGAGGAAGCTCTCGAGGTGGTCCCATAAAAAATTCTGACTCCAAATCCTCAATCCTGACACTAAAAATTTAAAAATAAAAATTCTTTCCAAAAAACCGACTTCCAAAGCCACTGTAAATTAAAAAAATAATTTTGATTTCTAATACATACTATGTTGAAGTCGGGCGGGTATAACAAAGATAAGCAAAGTTGACGCATTAGGCTCGCCTCGCTCCTATTACCATGTACAGGATTAATTAAGATGATTTGTGAAATGGTGATAATAAAAAAAAAACCCCGGCTGAGTTTATAGTGGGCTCTTCTCAGACCAGGGCGCGTTTGGAACCCTCGCAGCTTTAGTTTTAAGATACCGTTACTGATTATTACCATTATATTTTATAAATAACTGGACGTCAATAAGTGTAGTATACCTACCCAAATTGAATAAACATTATTTGAGTTTGAGTTTGAGTTTTTTTATAGCGAAGAAACCTTCGAAAATGAGACAGCGAATGAAAACAATGAAACAGATCAATACATGTAACAGACATGTAACGGCAGTGTCTAACGTCTTCCAGTTTGATAGACCGATGATATAATTTACGAGAATAATGATAAAGAGAGCGGTAGAAGGTGGCTGGATGAAAAAGGCTGAGAAATGGGTGTGACGGTGCTCCTATAGAAAGGCATTTGTCCAACAGTTAACTTTTTTTCAATGGTAAATTAAAGTATATTTTACTTTTACTTTACTTTGAACATGGACATGCCGATAATTATGTACATTACCTACTGTCCTGTCTATACGACGAAAATTTCAAGACGATACATACCTCGGTTGGTCTAACGCTTACAATCTACGAAGAGGATACTGAATGTGTTTGTAAATTTTGAAATCTTTGTATTCTGATCACGACATCGTGAATTGGTGTGACGAACAGGCAACACGCGCCGTAAATATAAGGAATTGGCAGCAAAAAGGATTGCCCAAGAGATTAGTACACAAGACGAGTCAGTGTGATTTATTGTAGACTAGCTAATGCCCGTGACTTCGTCCGCGTGGATTGAGGTTTATTGGTTCCCTACTTTTTATTTGGGATAAAAAGTAGCCTATGTGTCATTCCAGACTATAATGTGTCTCTGTGCCAAACTTTCCTAGATCCGTTCAGCCGTTCTGCCGTGATTAACAAACATGAATGGATGAATGGATGGTTTCATCCAAACTTTGGCATTTGCATTACAAGGAAAATGTACACATTTCTAATTAAAAATGTGTTTTTCAACAAGTTCATTTTGGCACGATAAAATGCCGGGGATCTGGCCTGGAAAAATTTTACGTGACAAAAAGGTGTTAAACTCTATCTCTCTCCATGTAGAAGGGCAGTACCTGTATGTTATTATTTTAGTTTGAGCTTTTCCAATTAGTCTGCAGTATCTCAGTCGGAAAAGAGCCAAGGCTCGGATCCCAAGAACGAAATTCCAACGTTTTCTTAAAATAGAATAGCGAAAGTGAGAAAAATATTATGTTCCTCTAAGTTTCCGAGCGTCCGTGCTCAAAGTCCCGACATGAACTCATTATTACTTATAGATCTATTATCCATGTTGATACGTAATAGATTTATGTTTTTTTTACCCAAGGTTGTTGTATGTGGGAATATTTCAACAATTATTTGTTAATAGCTAAGACTGCCTAGATTACCTACGGGTAATGCTGCCGGCACTTTTTAAAAAATATTATAATGATAAAATATGTATTCTCATGACGTTTGCAATATGAATACGATTTTCTATTCTGTTAGTATCCCAGTTACCAATTTAAACTCGTCAACTTACTTGACGATGCGCCCGTCAAAACCTTATTTGTGTAACATCACGATTATGCCCCCATTGCAAATAGGTAGATAGTCAATTCACAGTTTCATATTATTAAACTTAAAACACGATGCGAAACTATACGTTAGTATTCTATAATGTTTTTACGGAAGCCTTTAGAAATACGTATGCTGTTACGATTATTAAATTTTATTCGTTTCTAATTTGAATGAATTATTTATGATCTGTATTAGCAGTAAGCAGAAAAGTATCTAAAAAGTTTACTGTTACATTTTATTTCATATGTTTTTATTTTGAGCAGTATATCTTTTTACAATCTAGTAAAGACAAACGTTCATTACTACCGCGCGAATTGTTAGGTTAAATGGTAATCGATATAATATTACAGCTTTTAGTGACTTTGTCGTCAATGGGAAGCCTCAGCTTATGTACAGCATACAGCGGTAAATGAGGAATAATATTATAATTACAGAGTACAAATCAACTTGTGCTTTCTTTTTTACCAAATTATTTTTATTATATTCGCAAAACCCTGATCTGTGGTTCGAATTATGTCTAGAAGAAAGACCGATTTGCGACAGTTTGTCGGGCGAATTTTTTACGAGAGGCAATCATTTTATGTCATTTTTAAAATCTACGCATATTTATGCTAAATAACCAGGAAATAGCGGAAGCTATGAATTCGTGCGAAAGCCGCCATGCGTTTGCGGATCATGCTTGCAGTTAGAATGTCGAGCGGGCATTTTTGCCAGAACATAAATGGCGCGAAAGTAATTATATCAATTAACCAGGTGTTTCTGCAAAGCAAGATATATTTAATTTATGATGTAAATTATTTCTTGAAATACATACAATAATAATTTTACAATAATAATAATAATTTCATACACAGAAGGAGATTTATAACGAAATGGTGTACACTAAACTAGCGGCACGCTATGATGGCCGGTTTGACGTTTGTCCGCTCATGAAGTTCCGTATTAATTGATAACGACTTTGAAGGAAATAATTGTATTACTTTATTGACGATAGTGATGTGCAGAGATTCATAAATTTTATGATGTGCAGAGATTCATAAATTTTATCGAATGTAGTTTCTCATGAAGTTCCGTATTAATTGATAACGACTTTGAAGGAAATAATTGACTTCCAAAGTTCCTGTAGGAAAAGGATCGCGACTTATAATTTGTCACGCCGGAACCATCAACGGGTTTGTCGAAGGTTCTCTCATGGCTTTTGCGTCAAAAACCACTGGAGACTATCATGAAGATATGAATGGAGAAAAGTTTACTGATGGCTTCGTAAAAATGGCGAAGATGCAAACATGAATATGTTAAAAGCGGAATTAGTACGTCTTTTAAAAGAAAACAAACCAACCAAATGTATGTGATGATAGCAGTGACGACAGTGAAAATAGTAGTATGGACGAATCTGATTAATTATGGCCTTTTGTGGCACCTTTTTTGGTATCTTTTGTATTCATATGTTTCTTGTGTGCATATAAAGTATGTATATTCATTTTCGTTCAAATATTCAGTTCGTTCAAATAAATTAAATAAACATATACATTTTTGTTTTATTAAACCTATTTAATCAGGTACAAAAACAAAACTTAATTGTTTTTTGTTCGAGAATAAATTGACATTCCACATCACTATTGTAATGTGTCAAACCGGCCATCATAGCGTGCCGCTAGTGTAATGCGTTGTACGTTAACAATGGTTAGTGTTTCGAATAATTATGATGATAGTAAAGCCTGTTCAATATTTACATAAATACTTATGCGCGTTGTCCTTCATGTCAGTTATCTAATGCGTTTTCGTTTTATGTATTTGAGTAACCGCAGTAAAAAACACGTATTTAACGTGTTTTTACAACGGTTACTTACTAAAGGTAATTTTTTTGGAAACATATGGTATTTTATAGGTATTATTTTTAATGATATATTCACTATTGTTGTGAATGTTACACTATAGTATAGTGTTACATTTGTTACCTATGCAAATCGGATCGTTAAAAATGTATATCCACGGATACGGATACAGATACGGATATTTGGTGTCAAAATCCGCGGATACGGATACGGTTACGGATCTTAACTTTCTTACTCAATCGGTGTCAGTGCGCGTGACCTTAAAACGGTATAGTCGACGCCACTTGACGCTTTGCGTAACAGGACAAGTTTCAACTTGCATTGCGTGGGTCATTCTTTTGTTTTGTTTATAGTTTGGACACTGGACAGCATAGATAACGTTTGTGTTCGTGCATGAGTTAAAAAAAAAATCTGCAAAGAAGTTTAGTTGTGTAAGCTTTACACTAGAGTTATGTACTAATAGCTAATGCCCGCGACTTGTCCGCGTTTATTGAGGTCTTTTGGTTCCTGCGGGAACTCTTTAATTTTCTGGGATAAAATGTAGCCTATGTATACATATACCCACACTATAATCTATACCTGTGCCAAATTTCGTCCAGATCTGTTTGGCCGTTCATCCATCCATCCATCCATCCAAACTTTCGCATTAATAATATTAGTGTAGATTGGTAACTCACTACGATAAATGTTTGCAATGTAAAGGTGCCTAAATGTGGTTGATTTTAAGAAATAAAAAATAATCTGAATGGAATTTAATAATTGTTCATTGCTACCTAATCACCTATAATATAGAATTTCATCTGTTCAACAATAAGCCAAGGAAAGAGACAACTCAAAGGTGCAATATGATGGGCCCGGGCCTATTTGGAAATTGGCGCTGTGTATAAAATAAAACTACTTAGACCTACCAAAGATACAACAGGAATGTTTAAGTCCAAGGTGGATGTCACACAATACACAAGCCGGCCGGCACACGCAAAAACCAATTCGTTGTATGTTTTATTAAGATTTAAAGATATGCAGATAAAAGTTAGTAAGTTTTTTGTTCCACCACTTTTTTGACAGTTTACAATTACAAGTTCACGTTGTGGAGGGAAAGCAGGGAAAAAATATATTTAGGAAGGATAGATAACAAACATTACAAATACTATAGATAATAAATATAAAAGGTGGGTAACTTTAGAACAAGATTAATAACCAAAATTAAGCATCATCTATATGTATTGAAAATTAATTAGGTAAAAGATCCGTCAAAAAAGTGACGGATACGGATACGGATCTCTTTTTTCTTTCGGATATCCGCGGATACGGATACGGATACGGATATCCGGAACATCACTAACAAAAAGTATATAGCTAATGTCAAGCTTGTGATTTCAAATAACTGCCATTTCTAAGCTCATATCTCAATTAGCTTTATATGATACTATGTGATGCCCGCGACTTCGTCCGCAAGGATTAATTTTTTGATTCCTGCGAACTTTTTAATTTTCCTTCATAAAAAGTACCTACCTATATCCTTCCCCGGGATGCAACCTATCCTTTTACCAAATTTCATCAAAATCGGTTGAACAGGTGGGACGTGAAAACGTAGCAGACAGACAGACATACTTTTGCATTTATAATATTAGTATGCATTATAAAGAAAGGTCTAGAAAAGGATTTCTAAACGAAGCATAAGTAACCAAAGAACCAATAAAATTACGAGACAATCGTGTAAGCATATCGAAGACAGTCCCTGCTCAGTTATTAGCGAAATTATCAACAAATCACGCGGAAAAGTTGCGAAAGTGTTACCGTCAATACTCTTATGAAAGAAAACAAGCTCAAAGCACTTTTGGCTTAAATATCTTGTATAACCTATATCATCTAAGTATAATACATTAACAAGTAATCCTCTCCACGCAGTTTGACTGTCCTTCACTAAGAGAGTTTTTCAAAGTGTGATGCATAGCTCGTGAAGGGCCTCCTTTACACGATTTGAGTAGGTTCGGTTTGAATGAAGCCCAAGTTCAAGTGGCTGAAGCGGAATAAAAGCTGAGTAGACTATTTAAAACATCTTGGGTTGGGACAAAACATAACACTGCGAGGAGAGTCAAAACATTTTAAATAATTATGAATGATATTATTTCAGTCACACGTACTTAAACCAGTATTTTTAGTCGATAGTCAAGACTTTTTTTTGAAAACTTCCATAGCCCAAAGACCTTCGACAAACATAAAGACAAACGTAGGTACTTTTGACTCAACATTATCAGTTACAATTAGATTTGACTAGATAAGAGTTCAGACCGTAACATATTATACATTACCACAGAACGAGATAGTATCTGTACGCATAGCATTTACTGTAATGAAATATCAGGCTCTATTTACGTGAAACATCGTGATGGACAGAGATTACTTACTGGTTCACCTTTCTCACTCATTTCATAATCTTGTCGTATTAGCAACTTCAGATAGATCATTTTGTTTACTATTAAGATATGAAGAACCTTTTTGAGAGGTGTCGAAAGTATATCACTGTTTTACGGATGTATTGCATCTGAATTTTCATCAGTTATTTAATTTTAACTTGTTGCCGTAGATATCTAATGCCGTAGATCTCCATCAATGTACGGAATTCAATCGAAGAATGAGGCATGCCCTAATTTCTTTTTAGACCATTACAATTAATAGCTTATATAACTAATGGTTATTTTCTTTGTTACAGAACACCAATTTGGATGATAACGTAGCGATAAGCAAAAGTAGCACATCATGAGTTCTTCGTTGAGGTTTCAGGTAAGTAAGTCTTGAAGACAATATTTATTAAACAATATTATTTTTCTAGTTATAAGATTACTATTTAGTCGAATGTAGCAAATATAGCGTGCAGAGGGAGCTCCTTATGCAGAAACATCATCTGAATAAATATGACGTAGGTCGTTTTGCAAGCCTTCTCAGCCTCGACAGAAGTTTTTAGATCATCAGTCGAAATATTTCTGCGTAGGGAGTAATTCCTGATCAACTGTATAAATAAATTATAGTTTGATTGAGTAAATTTTTTAATATATTAGGTTACGATGGGGCTGACGTTTCCGTGTTGGACAGAAGTCCCAAATAAATTTAGATTAAAAAAAAAGATTACAATTTCGACCACGTTCTGTTCTTGAAGTTCTTTGAGTGATATAGATACACTAGGATGTCCTTTTGCACTTGTTTTCGTAGAAGACCTCCCTGGCGCAGTGGTGAGTGCTGTGGTCTTATAGTGAAAGGTCTTGGGTGGTCTTATAAGGAGATGGTCCGGCAAAGACGTACCGCCAAGCGATTTAGCGTTCCGGTACGACGCCGTGTACAAACCGATTAGGCCATGGGTTTAATATAACTGCCGTCCCTCTCACGCCCGCTTGGTAGCGGTACCTGATGGTAAGTTGCAGTGGAATGAAAAAAAAACCGTTCATTCTGTGCATATACAAGTAGGTCTTAACATCGTATACCTGAATTATAAAGAAGAAACTTAGATAAACAAGAGTTTTTCAGTTATTAGTAACTATATCGGACATAAGAATGTTAGTTTACGAATTCAAAGCCAAAACACCAAGACGCGCTATAACCGCAACGCATCACGTTACCGATACCAGCATGTCAAAACTTTCAAGTTTTACTTTAGCATGCATAAATCGGTTAAGCTATCTAAAGCTAAAGCGATATTAATCGTTGATAATATTTTTTGATACCTATACCTGTTATAGGTTTTTTTTATATTCAACCAGCTGATGCCTGCGACTTCGTCCGCGTGGATAAAGGTTTTTTGGTTCCCGCGGGAAAACTAATTTTCCGAGATAAAAAGTCTCTGTGCCGAATTCCAAATCCATATCCGTTCAGCCGTTCTGGCGTGATTTAGTCACAAACATCCATCCACACTTTCGCATACATAATATTACTAGCTGATGCCCGATCCTTGTGGATTGAGGTAATTTGGTTCCCGCGGGAATTCTTTAATTTTACGTGATAAAAAGTAGCCTATGTGCTATTCAGATTCAGATACTTTATTTGCATATAATGTGTATATGTAAAGATTAGTAAATATAGATTTATGTTGCAGTAGGGCTTAGAAAAAATGTACGTGAATTTTGAAATTAGCCCATCAATTATGTAGAGTTTAAAAGCTTTTTCTGAAAGAAATGAAACTATGATATTTTTAAAGGTATATTTGTAAATAGTAGAATCTTCTAAGTAATCCATTCTATTCATATTCATACATCCATACTAATACTAATAAATGGGCAAATGTGTTTGTCTGTCTCTTATCTTTTCACGAGAGATAGTTTACATCCGGAGATGGATATAAATATGATATTTTTGTCTCGGAAAATGAAAGAGTTTCCACGGTATTTTCAAAAAACGTTTTTTTATTAACATTCAACATACCTACCTATCAAATAGCCCTACTGATACCCTACTTATTAATATTCATACTAATATTATAAATGCGGAAGTGTGTCTGTTTGTCTGTCCGTCCGTCTGTCTGTCTGTCTGCTAGGCTTTCACGGCTCATCTGTTTAACCGATTTTGATGAAATTTCGTACATTGATTTTTTGTATCCCGGGGAAGGACATAGGCTACTTTTTATCCCGAAAATTAAAGGATTCCCGCGGGAATGAAAAAATCTTAATACACGCAGACGAAGTCGCGGGAATCATCTAGTTATAAAATGTGTATAGTTGTTTATCAGTTTGTTGGTTTGTCCACCAATCAAGCCGAAAAAAAGGAACCAAACGATGTAAAGGATTTACTTGATTTTTGCCTACTATCGTATAGTTTAAGTTCCCATGGAATTCTGTCCAAGGCAGGCGAAGTCGCTCGCATCATGTACTATGTATATGTTTGGTAAACGTCTATATTTTGGTAGAGCTAACATCGCACGCTAATTAGATCTACGCAATTCCGACATTCTTAAAATAACAAAATCCTCACGATGCTCTGATAAAGCGTAGGATTTGCCAGAAGGTTGCGGATAGTTGTGTTAATTTAGCAAAACAATGGTGATTGTTATTTATCTAAAATTTATATCATCTGCTCTACAACGGATAATAGGGTCCGTCCTTGGCGACCCTGTGGCGAAATCCGTTTTATTCTATGTCAAGTATATTTTAACCTTTTAAAGAGGGTAACATAACAACCCTTTTTTTCGGTGAACTATTTTATCTAGACGAAATAGAAATGGTTTTTGAAAATAAATAATTTTAGGTCAGCAGCTTAATGAGAAGTTAGTTATAATTCATATTAACAGACATATAAATAAATAAAAATGAAGCATTAAGATTTTGTTGAATTGAAGAAACTTCTGTTAAAATTGTTATCGCAGATAATACGCAATGCAGTCTTAATTAATTAATTTAAGATACCTAACCTTTGACGCGAAAGTATACTAAGGTAAAATTTAAACACGTGAATGTACTGAAGCTATAACGCTCACATTTCATCACCACTGCGAAATGTTCACTGTTTCATGACTGAATGTCTCTATTTGTAATTAAATTGTTAGAAGAGATAGGAAGAGGTGCGTGAGAAAAATTAACTAGCAACGGTGTAACGGTTCCAAGGCTGTGAGATTCAGATTTTAGCGTTGAATATTAATAAATTAATTAACGATCGTCTAAATGATAGTTTGATAACACGGATTAGCGAAATAATTAATTTTTTTAGCTATAAAGATTAACATTTCTGATTAAAACTGCGAAGCAATAGATTGCGGAAATATTGATAAAGTCGTAAATTATTATTAGGTCATAAGCTAAAACGACAAAGTTGGTTATTTCGCGAAGAGCGAAATACTTACTAATATTATAAATGCGAAAGTGTCTGTCTGTCTGTCTGCTACGCTTTCACGACCCAACAACTCAACCGACTTAGATGAAATTTGGTACAGAGATAGATTACATCCCGGGGAAGGAAATATACTACTTTTTATCCCGGAAAATTGAAGAACCGCGGGAGAAAAAAAACATCAATACACGCGGACGAAGTCGCGATCATAATCTAGTCCTAAATAAGCATAGATAATTAACTACCTATTTAATGCATACCCTGTCATCAAACCCTGTGCACGCCACTGATTCTAACGATACCTCATTTATCAAAATCGGTTCAGGCGTATAAAAGTTATGGTTATACAAACATACATACATACATGAACCCTGAAAACAATATACTCCTTTTTTCAGGCAGTCGTATAAAAATATGATTATTCACACAGCGTAACTATCATTTTTTTGGTATTTTTGTATCAAGTACCAACATCAGTACTCAGTCAGTAAGATTAGGATTTAACTATAAAAAAAATAATATTTTTTAACCTAAATTTAACATTATATATACCGCATTTGACTCAAACTCGTAGACAGCTTTTTCCGTCGTAGATTGTTATATCTTCTGAGTCAGCGATCTTTTATAACACCTATATACATATCTGGTGTGTGCTCTAAGTTCTGATCTCGTGCGTTTTGTGACTTTCATCAGCCTGGAAGTAATTTATATGGCATATAACATGAACGTGATACATTTATGATATGATATACATTTTGTTACAGTTGCTGACATGTCTGATAGTGTACGTATCAAGCGTACACTCAATCAAGGTCAAGTTCGGCACCAATGATGGGCCCATAGCGCCGCTGATACCGGACCCGCTGCCGCCGCCGCAGCCGGACCGTGTACCCGCGCCCGTCTGGGAAGACAGAGTAGATGACTCACCAGACCCTAACGCCCACTGGTAACATTGAAACCCTTAAACCTTGAATAATTCAAAAGAAATATATTTTTTCATATAGGCCAACTTACTCGTAAAACATGTCTAGATCTCTATCTTCTCTCCGTTTCTCTTATTTTAAAAATAAAGCACTGGTAAGCTTGAACCCTTGAACCTTGAAAAATTCAATAGAAATATATTTTTTCATGTAGGTCAACTTACTCGTAAAACATGTCTAGATCTCTCTCTTCTCTCTGTTTCTCTTATTTTAAAAATAAAACACTGGTAAGCTTGAACCCTTAAACCTTGAAAAATTCAATAGAAATATATTTTTTCATGTAGGTCAACTTACTCGTAAAACATGTCTAGATTTCTCTCTTCTCTCTGTTTCTCTTATTACTTACTTGGATCGAAAGCCAATATTTCTGTGTCTGTCTGCCCATCTATCTGTCTTTCAGTTTGCTTATCTTTCACAGCCTGTCTGTTAAATTATTTTTTACGCAATTTGGTACAGGGATAGGTTGCATCCCGGGCAGCACATCGGCTATTTTTTATCACAGATATCAAAGATTTACTACAGTATTATTCAATGACCTAAATTCACGCGGGTGCAGTCACGGGCATTATCTAGTAATCTGTATACCTTTTCACAGATAAGAGTAAATTATTACATATTTGTGACATATTTTTTATTTCAACAGGAGACCTCAACTCTTCGTGCCTCAGCCGAAATACACCCAAATAATATTCAATATACCCACGACCACCCAGCAACCACTCAACAGTGCGCAAAGATTCGTCAACTCTTACAAGCCTACATATCAACCAATAAACCGACCATCAGTTCCACAGTACTTCAATCCTTCCCAAGTTCTCAGCTCACAAAGGCTACCAGGTCTTGGTATACGCTACTTTGTTCCTGCATATATCAACGATCTGCAGGCAAGAAAAGAAGAGAAGAGACAAGAAGATGCTAAGCACAATGCCATTGAAACCAATGATATTAGTGAACCGAATGCTGATTCAAGCAATGATCTTCTTTGGCAGTATGAAAAGGAATCTACAAGAAGAGCTCTTAGAAACACATTAGAAGTAAGTGAATATTGAATCATAGAAGTGAGCAATTACTTCGATTGAATAGGATGTAAATGATTTCTTGTCATACCTAAATATATTTTTATACAACTTGAAAATAGATCTCAATAGGAAATTACTAGACATGCATAGAGTTATAGCAAAATAAACAGGTTAGTTTAACTTCCTACCAATAATGATCTACGGTCCCCGCGGTTTTCTTTTCACTTAACGTTAATTTGTAATTCTTCCTTGTTTTAGGATTCAGCCAGACGAGTATATACGTGGCCGGAGTACGTGCAACCTAGACATTAATATTAATAATATTAGAATTTAAGATTTAAACACCATGGTCGATAAATAGGTACATAATATGTTAGAAGTAAGAAAACACATTTTAAATTCTGGATTTTTAAAAATACTGTCCTTGCCGAATTGAAATGGTTTTATTTAAGTACATAAATTATTTAACTAACGAATTACAGAACGGAATCGCTGAATTGGATAAACTTTATTACATTTACAGGCAAAAGTATGTAACAAACAAGTAAGTAAGAAAAGTTACGAAATATTTGTATATGGAGCAATATCCTTGTAAAGTATGTTTAATGCAATTTACAGTCAAGTAAAGTAATATATATTTATATGCCAAAAATGGATATCAAGGGCTTCTTACATATTATGCATTATAATAAAGTACAATCCTTTTGTTATTTAAAAGTCAATACATATTCTTTGACATTGCCACATACATAAATACACAAATTTACACAGATCATTTATAAAAACCGTTAATATTATACTTTAAAGTGGTCGTGTTTTTGTTTGTTTTTTTTTATTTTTTATATATTTATATATTTTTTTATTATTGTTAATTTTGGTTATTCAACTTAATTATATAAACTGTTTATCTTGATCTATACTTTACTTTTAAATATAATGGTAAATTAACACGATGGTCAGTAAATATCCTTGATATTAACTTTTAAAATTTAAGAACTGTGGTGTTTTAGAAAGTTGTAGCGTAAGTTAAAAGTGCCAGATGTTATAAGATACTTACATGGAATTTATATATCGTTATAACATTAGCCTGATCGAATTTATTTTAATATTTATTTTATTTACTGGTTTATACTAAGTAGATACCGATACTTGTTAACAAAAATTTTGAACACTGGGTAAATTGCCAAATGAAGTGTGTTGTCTATTTGTTATTTCAAACTTCTAACAAATAATATAATCGCAATATGGTTTACTTGAATCTGCTTTTTCACATTTCCTGTAAAATGGAATCTCTGTATGGACTATTGAATTTAAATGGACATAATTCCGTAGATTTACACAATTATTCATCAGCTTTCCCAGATCCGAAATTTTCGTATAAAATACTATCGCAATATGAAAGACTTTTAAATGCATTCGTCTTTGTCAGTGAATATACACTTATAAAACAAATAGGTACAGAATAATCCTTTCAAACATTTCATGTTAAAAATAACGTTAAGAAATGTACCTATATTATAGTTATAACAATATAGTTCGCACTTCGCTGGAATGATTATAATATCAGATATTTCATTCACATGCTCTAAAATAAATGCAATAGCTAAAGTTGTTTTGTTACACCTATTAGCACTAATACATGTGACAATAACTTTTTGAAATCAGTACCAAGATGATGTGGTAAATTATATTTATACTGTACGAGATGCGACTATGAAACAGCCTATCCACGCACGTCTCTAATATAAAAATCGCAACTGATTATGATTATCATTAAACATAAGATTTAGTTACATTAAATTGTCTTAATTCAAAAGCTAGCCTGTCTTAAATATCCTGATCAGAGAAAAACGTTCCTTCTTAAAAGGCATGTAAGTGAATAATGTGGGTACATAGACTTAGATTCTTTAAATGAAAAGTTGTTTGTTACTGTTTCAAACTACTTAACTATTTTTTGTGTTTTCCAAAGTCCGTTTCTGATTTCCTAGTCCGTTTATAATCAGTATTTAACTGCATGTAATAACAAAAACATTTTCAAGAAAATGCATTTAAAAATCAGTAGTACGTATTTAACCTAGTAAGGTGTCCTCAATTCTGAACATGGTCAATTGATTAACAGCAGTTAGCTACTGTTAAAGAAGTTTTTTTTAAAGAAGCCTAAAATAAGTCCTATTAAAGAACGGAATTGTTTACGATAGTCCATGGAAAATACAAAACCATTAAATACAAAATTTAAACCATAGATGAGTATCTTTCACAATACCTTCGGAGCGATTAGCTAAGTACGAATTCAAGAAAACAAACGAATGTATTATGTTACCGTTATATAAACTTTATTGTTCCTTTATGTTTGTTCATTACACGGCAAATCATTTTGTCGTTTACCAAAAAGTAGCGAGATGGAGAAAACATCATCAAGAAAATAACTTTTGTAACATTTAGGGTGCGTGCACATGCTCCATTTTAGAAACGAGTTAACTTTAAGATATCATAAATTGAAATTGAAACGAAATTGTTTTTCTATTTGGTTAAATGTATGTATTATTACTCATATCAAAATTTATAGTTAATTAGCGTGTGATGAAATTGTAATCAACATATTAAATTAATGGTCATCGTTTAGTGTTTATTTCTCTTCTATTATCATGCATTGTTGTTATTCTGTTTTATTACAATGTTCGTTTCTTTGACATAATATTAAATAAAAAACATTATTGTCTTAAAAGAGGTTTACATTTCGTACATACTAGTATATTTTCTTTGGTACTTCAAGCTCTTGTTTTCATACAATATTGTCTCAATGTATGGAGATGACTTCATGTTTGATATGTAGTCGGTACGTACCCATTATATTATGTAGTCTGATAGCGTAAATAATTGTACATCTTGCTTTTACTTTGACAAACTCTATCTGAAGAAATAATCTTGTGTAGAGTGCTACAGTCATTTTTTTAATATTTTAATATTATATTTTAAATTTGATTGAATTTTTAATACACGATAGAGGTACAGTTCTATTGTCTGATAGACTAATAAAATAATATGTTTATAAAAAAACTGACAAATAAATCCCATGCTTGTAAATATGTAAAATAAAGAAACCTAATAATATAAAATGTGTTTGATTCTACCTGAAATAGTGAATATAGAGTTAGAACTCTGCGTCGTATTTCCTCATAACTGAGGGTCGTGATCCCATTCCATAAATCACATAATGGTAGGAGTTTTCTTGGAACAATAATGCTGTGGGTTCCTACGTCCTTCCGCATGCGACTCGACTAAGAGAAACTCTTAGGTTCGTTACGATTATTATCAGATATTAGTAATAATAACCGACGGCTTAACGTGCTCTCTGAGGCATGGAGGTAACGAAAAGGCCAAATTTGAACCTCCAAATTCGGTCACCCATCCAGCTACCGACTTGGGTTAACGTTGCTTAACAATCGCAATCGACTGACATGCGTTGTCCTGTCTAGGCTATTTGCCCCTCAGTGAATTGAAGGTGTGTAAGCTCTGCTAATCCACATTTGCCAGCGTGGTGGACAATGTCCTTGACCCTTCTCATGCAGAGAAGAGACGTTTAGACGCAATGATTTAAATGATGATGATGATTAGCTACAGGATTGCCTACGAGTTGTTGGAAAGTTTTTTCTAATAGTCCTTGCTAAAAGTATAAAAGGAACATCTGTTTCACGTATGATTAATATGATTTGCTTCTAGTGGGCGGTCGGCCTTAATATTTTTATTAGCTAAGATTTACAAATTTTAATAATAGACTTCAGCCATCACTGCAACACCTACAATTGAACAGCAGACATTTTCAGATCAAAGATAAATACAGCTTGCACCTAATGATGCTGACATTTACTTACTTTAAAACCAGTTTAATTGGAATGATTGGTTATTGATAAACGTTAGACAAGTTAATTTAAATGACACTAGTCATTATTTTTGCATAATTGATTAACAATTTTGTAGCTAATTAATTAGTTAATGTCATTAATAATTAATCTAACTCATATATTATGGAAGGAAAAACTTATTGACTGATCTGTCACAGCACAGCACAGTACTATCGCACAGTGCAAACTTCAAGCCACTGTATTGATCGGGTCGAAATTAGCATATAATAGGCTATTAATATGTTTTCCCTAGGTAAGGATTTTTAAAAATTGAACAAACGGGCCGGTGAACATAGGGACTTAAAATTTAACAAACAAAGCCTAGCTATACGTGAGCGAAGCCGTAAGCAAAAGCTTGTCAGGAATGAAATCTTCAATCAATAATGCGAAAAATAAATAATGCAAAAGCAGTAAAGAATCAATAATGCGAAAAATAAATAATGCAGAAGCAGTAAAGTTTGATGAAACTTTCCTTATACCTAAAACATCGGGAAGAGTGGCGTGCACATGAGGAGAACTATGGATGAAAAAATGCTTTTGAAGAAGAAGAGTTATCTTTAATACTGTCCAAACTGTGAATTTTAATGGAGACTTTAAGTAAGCATTTAATGAACTAAATTAAATTTTAAAATCAATAAATTAATTTTTCGTATTTAAACATAATTTTTACTTAATATATGGCTCATTACCAATTTTAACACTTATTATAATAACAGCTTATGAAGAACAATTATTGTAATATTTAATTGGTACTGAACTATACAAATATTCTGCATAATAAACTTGCTTTGTAATTTTCTTGGTATTTAAAGAAAAACATGAACTTTATGTGAACAGTTTTTATTGTTTCAAGTAATTTAATCCATTTTTGACTTTGAACATATTACCCTATTTCATACTTATGCATATTTTATAACGAATATTATTATTATTATATTAAGAGAAGGTTAACTTCACATTAAAATTATATTACTTATTTAAATAACTGTACCGTAAAATCTATAGATTATTTTAAAAAATCATACGAAAAACCCTTGACCTCATAAGCATATAGATAAAATATAATCTATCACTAGAGTTATAAATTGTGTCATTGTAAGTATTGATATTAATGATACAGTCGTCAGCTTTGTTTGTTATTTTGCCGTTATCTGTTATTTATTTATAATATAAATATCAAAAATATCAACGTGGCTTGGAAAATTTTCCAACATTATCCGATCTTAAACTGCAATATCTTGTATCAATGCTGGTACATAATTGTTAAAGAATAATTTTCATGTAGGTATTTTAAAATAATTAGCCATTTTTTGCAGTTTTACTAGACGGACATTTCGATTAGCGTCTTCACAATGGTTTCGCAAGGATTGCATGCTTATCTAACAATTCCCACAAACACTCATCTTTTAATTGTTTATCTATTTAGGTGACCTAGCGTACTTAATGTTTTATACTGACACATTAAGCTAATTACTATTATCTTTTGAGTGCCATTTATATTGTCTTTATAAAATAATAATTTAATGACGACCTCTTGTTTGCTAGACCATGAACAATCAAAAGTTTATTTGATATATAATCGATCGCATAACTGTTCACAAACAGTGCCATATCGAGTGAGACTTCTGGCGCGAAACCTTCATTCAATAAAATTCGTGAGGCAGGGATAAGTCATTGTTTCTATATTCAATCTACTTATTGTATTTGCAATAAAATATTAGGGTCAGTAAACATTCATGAAAGGATTAAGGAACCTGCTGTCAACGTTTCAAGTTTCATGTTTCAGCAGATTAGGCTGCATTGATAGATCAGTTAGTCGGGAAAAATCATTCTATACGATTAAATGTCACCATGCTTAATTTATTGCTAGGTATTATGATTAATAATGTGTTTAATATTATTATAACCACCACAAACATCCATGTAAACTTCAAGCTAACGAAAGATAGAATATGACAGAATTAAAAAAAAATATTATAATAACCTAACGACTAAGAGAGAGTTACTTTTATACTTACTACGCTTCAAAGAATACTAGCGTTACGGAGAATGGGGTTCTTTCTTAGACGTTCACTTCCGTTGAGAGTGCAAGTGGTCTTGACCTTCCCCAGCATGATGTGTATGACGTCAGACCTTTCGTTGAGCGATAGATATTGGGGACAGCGCTTCATCTTGTGTTGCATAAACGATCTTTTTTATAGGATGGCTTTTATAATTTGTTAAGTGATCAGCAATCGAAAAGTTATCTGTACTGGAATAATGTAATAAGTAGGTAACTAAATAACAGAACTATCACTTAAATTGGGCGACAATAATATTGCCTACTGTCACGAAATATTTTAAATTTTATAAGTTGCAAAATAGCAAGTCAGATTGCAGATAAGATTGAAGGTCAAAAAAATCATTTTGACCAGGAATCAGGAATATGGAACCAGGCAAAACATTATTTATCTTTGATTACCCTATGCTTATAGGTAGGTACGCTTAAAAAAACAAAATAAGAAATTATAGTATTTCCTCCATCCTTTAGCGCTACTTTAATCTTATACGTTCAAAACTTGTCACAGCTACTAGTATTAGCAGACGATAAAATCTCGATCACCATAAAACATCGTTAGCACGCACAATAGAAAAGAGCACAAGGCCCGACCGCGTGGTTGCATAAATTGCATAATTAGAAGAGATACATATGGACTGTTGATCGCCCGAGACGAGAACGTCTCAGTATCGAAGACCACTGCCAGAATTCCACTTTAAAATTATAAAATATTATTATTACCTGTCTGTTACATTTACAACACATTACAAAAGCATTTATTTAGGAACTGTATGCAGACAATACTAACCAGTATTGGTTGTTTATACTGCAAAACTATCTTAAGTAAGTACTTGATTGATAAATGTAGAGCTATTTACTGTATATTATTTGTAATGCTATGAACTGAAAAAATGATTAATTGATATACCTAACACCAACGTGCAATTCTTAACGCTCTCGTCTAGAATTTTTTTCTATAACGTCCAATACGATAAGATTTTAAGAAGTATCAAAGAAGCCTTCAAAAATTATTAACAGTATATAATAACGCCCTGAGGCTTCAATGGACTCTCATTAAAAGTTTTCTGGATACATAATTTTACCTATAGCTATCTTTATTATTGGTTTGAATTACAGTACTTATGCTTTCAGCATCCACATTTTAATGCTTCGTTTGTGTTATTTACTTTATTATATCAACTTTTTATACAGAAAAGAAAGTAAAGATGTATGTGGATGACTTCGCTTAACACGCGGCAAAAGACAGTGTCATGTCAACAAACTCATAAATACTGGCACTTAATAACAATTTAATTTAATTGGTGAATATTTCGACAAAATTACACTCTCAGGTAATGAACCACACTTTTTTCTATATTTAAATTATTTTAAACCTTCTTCGACCTTCATGGATAAGCTCATCTGGCTCAGACCTCAATATTAGCACAGAATAGGTATTAGTAGGTTGTAATTTAAGTAGATACTTGAGGGTCGTCTACTACATTGTCTACAATTTGCACGGCAACTATTGTCGCATATAGCCCATGGAGGTGTTAATAATTGGCAATGCGTAATATAATCATGAATTACCGGTAAAAAATTAGTAATTGGTTAAAATCTTTAAATATCTAGTAGTAGTTCCTAAACATACCTACACTACACCTCAAGTAGGGTGTCTTACGTAGACAGAGACATGGGGTCTCACGAGAAACTATTGGCTTAGTTTGTGCTAGTGAAGGTAGGCCAAAATAAGTAACCGTGTTGTCTAACTATTGTTATCTAACTATGTGAGTAAATCATCATCCAAAACTAACTATCTGAGCGGGTCTTCGTCTGCGCATTTTTGCACAATCGATATACCAGAAACCACCATTAGCTATTAACAGCGTCGTATCGTGTGCGCAAGGTGTGAAAAGAGCAACTGCTGAGTTTCTTGCCGGCTCTTCTGAGTAGAAGAATAGAGAGTGGTAGAGTCTTAACGTTTCATAAGTGACACAAGTTGTTCTACATGAAATAAATAAATCGTTTAACATTTGCAAATGTATAAGAAAGGGTATTATGGTAATTATTTCTGTATGGCAATTTGCTGATCATATGTTACTGCCTATAAGTACTACGTATAGTAAGAACAAAACTCAATGAAAAGATTAGATTATATACGAGAACCTTTTATAACAGATTTCAGACGAATTATGCAATCCCAAGGCTTCATATTACCACTAGATGATGCCCGCGACTTCGTCCGATGGATTAAGTTTTTTTGATTCCTGTGGGAACTTCTTACGGATTCATAATATCAGTATGGATGAATGTGAGATAATAATATGTGTTAGGCCTACCTTAGTCGTGTTCAACTTATAGATTTCGATTGCTGGGCATTTATTTTGAAGCTTCTTTACGCTGCGTTCTTGCGTTGTGCGCCTGGATCCAGTGTCTCCCTGCAAGTTGCGACTAGTTACATTTCATCTGATCTCCTAGTGGAGGAGTCGTCTCATAGTGGAAGACCTCACTTTATTTTATCAATCCGTTAATTTGTGTCGGTTACTTTTTCTCTTCTACGAATTTCCTCTTTTACGATTTGATCACGAAGAGAATAATATCTGAGCAGAGCTCCACTGTGTGGCACTTAGCTTTCTTATGAGACACCTGCGACCTGCATGCGCTATTTGAAAACTTTGATCTTTAGAGGGAACGGGAGGGCGGTTTCTCTATACTATCGTATTTATCTGTTTTCTCCGGAGATAATTACAATAGAGAAAATAGTTTTGCACCATAAAATGCATACGTGTCCGTGCCATGTCTTATGTTTTGCTTTTTTCAATAAATTTATAATTTTAAGAACAAGGAATCTTCGAAAATTGCAATAATGGCTCAGTTTTCGCGCCATCATCCGACATCCCACAAATAATCAAAAAAAGGAAAACGTGTCGACATAGCCCGAGTCCTTCTTAACTTATTTATGAAAAAATAATTAAAATCCGTTCAGTTTTGGAGGAGGAAACCGAAAAATAGTTTTTCTTAGGTATAGGTAGGTAGGTTTTCATAAGTCGGTCCAAGCTGTAGTTGTCCCTATCGGGTCTTATGGAATTATATTCGAGGAGCAGCACGACGGCAATATAATTGTTCAATGCCTATTCTCAAAGTTTCCTGTTAATACCGTATCTTGTTAAGATACTAAGGAATTTTGATCAAGAAAATACTCTTAAATTCCCGATATGAAAGCGCTCTCTCTAACCGTGATATTACCGGACAAAAAACAGAAAATTTCCTTATATTACTGATGAGGTTATAATTGAGTGCATGACCTTAAATGTATCAAAAAAATATCGCGTGATGAACCATATTCCTCATATTATCATATTAAATAGCACTCGCGGATTCGTACTACTACTACTACCTTCCCGATATTATTATAAAATATATATTGCGCCCGTGACTTCGTCACGTTCACGTTCGACTTCGTCACGACGTCCGCGTTGTTTTTTTAATTCCCTCGGGAACTCTTAAATTTTCCGGGATAAAAAGTAGCCTATGTCCTTCCCCGGGATATAAACTTTCTCTGTACCAAATTTCATCAAAATCGGTAGAGTAGTTGGGCCGTGAATGCGTAGCAGACAGACAGACAGTATAATATTAGTATGGAATGGAAGTTTGGATGTTTGTTACTCCTAAGCCTTAACGACTGAACCTATTTGGCTGAAATTTGGCATGGTGGCAGCACATACCCTAAATATAGGTTATATATGTCACCGTAAGATTGTAAAAACCGTTAGATTATAATCTAACTCGCGAAACTCTAAACTGTCGAAAGTGTGTAAACTGTTCAATGTTCTGAGTGTCAATTTTTGAAATATTCATTATAATTATGTTTTCTTGTCTCTTTCTTGTAGGTTAGGTTAGGGTTCGACATAAATAAACAAGTAGGGCACTTAGATTTTGTCGGGTTTAAAAACCTATCAGTTTACAATCTACCGGAAAATAATGCGTTAAATTGTAATCTTTCGACAGTTTAGAATTTCACGAGTTAGATTATGATCTAACGGTTTTTACAATCTTACGGTGATATATATAGTCTGAATAACACATAGGCTATATTTCATACCGGAAAATTAAAGAGTTCTCACTGGAATTTAAAACCTTAATCCACGTGGACGAAGCCAAGGTATCTTGTATACTTATAACTATTAGTATACATACCTGAATGCCAGAAGTGTATAAATAAAAATGATAATCAAGTTCAGTGACTTTTGCAACATAACTTTTACTATCACTATTTGGACACTGTGTTTTGGACGCATATAAATCGCAACCTAGTTTCGGGGCGTACTAAGTCAGTCATTGTAACCAATAGTGGTCACTTATGGGCTGTGAAGAGTTTTAGAGTTTACACCCACTGTACCGGGAAGACTACAAGTGTACACAAGTACACACTTTTAGTCTTCCTCGACTACAAAGTCGAATAAAAAAAAGAATATTAATATGCCCTGGAACGTAAATACAATAATATTGTATACCTACCAAAGAAAAAAAATATACCGAAATATATTAATAAATTATATTTTCTATTGTCGAGTTCATTTATCAAACTGAAAAATACCCAGAAAATAATGCTCGCGACTTCGTCCGCGTGGATTGAGTTCTTTTTGGTTCCCACGGAAACTCTATAATTTTCCAGGATAACAAGTAACCTATGTATAATTCCAGACTATAATATATCTCTGGGCCATATTTCATCCAGATCCGTTCAGCCGTTTTGATTCAGTACCTAACAAACATCCATCCATCCAAATTTTTGTTTTTTTGTACTATTAGTTTAGATTCATAACTTAGATTTTTAGTTTAAAGGAAATGGCCAATGGAACTATGGGAGCTTGCCTAGAGATCAAAAATCAATGTGGAGCAATGATTTCTTTAATATTGTAATTTTTATATTCTATAGTTTTCACACAAAAACGTTTCAGGAGGCTGAAGGCTCTGAAAATTGAGGAAATAAATTAAAAATGTTTCACCAAATAACTGCTTTCCCAGACTAGATGGCGTTAGTTGTTGTGATTAGCGAGTCAAATAAAATATTTTCAAGTATTGCTAACCACGTTTCTCAGGAAAATAATTAAGCTTTGCATTATTTGGGCATGGATGAGGATTATAGTGGAATAATAAAACTATATTTGCAAGAATTTTGTAATTCCTTTGAAAATCACGCTACATTGTACTGCTGCCACACTCGAGGGTGCTAAACGTTTTGGTTGGCGAGTCTTTTCAACTATTCGACAACAGACGGCGCTACACGTTTTGTTTAGCGAGTTATTTCAACTACTCGACCACAGATGGCAGACATGTAATGCCAGAGAGCGTTACGTTCCTTTAAACGCAGTGGCTACTGGCTATTTGAAAATGCTTTGTTCGATCAATTACACGTTTCATTGAGGCTTGTCATCTAACAAAAATAATTATAAACAAAACATACATTTCCTTTTCAGTACTATTTAATTGATTACAAATAAATCACTCATAATGTAGTGTACTAAGGTACTCAAATGGTATTAATGTAGGGTTAGATTATTTTTACAAGATTATTATAAGGCATGGATAAAACGGAACGTGGAGTAGAACAAAATGGAGTAGTGCTTAAAGAGGAAACTAGACGCTCAAGATTTAAACAATAAACGTATTGTTTTTTTTAGACATTTTAACCTTGACCTTAATCATAATAATAAATCCATAGTAATTTCGGTTTTAATTTTTAAACCTTACTGTAAAAACGGAAATCCTGCACATTGTCCCGAATCAGAGGGCAGTTACTGGTCATATCATTTAACACTTCAAACATCTAAAATAACAGTCTCTTTTTTACTGGCAAAAAATAAAACTCTATCATCAATTTATGCCACTAAAGTTCAGATGTAGCGGTTTAACTAAACTGCATAGTTTATTATGAGTTTACATCTCCGCTCTTATCCAATTCAATACCATCCAGTTCACTAGCATCCAGTTGTAATAATATTATAGTCTTACTCTTATGTAATCATAATATTATATTGTAATGGGCAGTGAACTTTACACGGCATAGTCACACGATCTGGTATTTTATGAACCTAAACCAGAAAGAGGCATGTTACTTAAACAATTTTACGTGCACATTAATCACCTATTATTTTTGTTTCACTTATATCTAGGTACTTATTATATATAAAAAGGAAGATAAACTAATCATTACTTAGCGAGTGGGGAAATTCCTGTACGCAATCCATATTAATATTATAAATGAAAAAATTTGTCTATCTGTCTCTGCTACGCCTTCACGGTCCATCTGCTCAACCGATTTTCACGAAAGGGAAGGATATGGGCTACATGTTATCCCGGAAAAGTAAGAATTTCGGGTTTGAATCTAAAAACCTTAATTCACTCGGACGAAGTCGTGGGGTTCATTTAGTATCCTTATAAATTATAGCCCATATGTTGTTCTGATTTTTATAACTGTAAATTCATCAAAATCCGATTAATACTTTTGCGTGAAAGAATAACAAACATCCATTCATACGTTCTTCTAACTTTCGTGTTTATAATTATTTTAACTGACTAGATTACTTTGAACTTACAAGACCATGTCATATTAATCTATACTAATATTATAAATGCGAAAGTTTGGATGGTTGGATGGAAGGATGGATGGATGGATAGCATGTGGATGGACGTTTGATACTCAATCACGCCAAAACGGCTGAACAGATCTGGGTAAAATTCGGCACAGAGATAGATTATAATGGAATAACAACATAGGCTACTTTAGCCCGGAAAATTAAAGAGTTCCCGCGGGAACCAAAAAACTTCAATCTACGTGGACGAATTCACGGGCATCAGCTAGTTGCTCATAAAAGTTTGTGGCGGTCTTCACAGTCCGCACATAATCCAATAGATGGCATTACTAGTACGATTCACTCGACCACGAAGAGCCCAACTCACGGTTACGAAGCGTTCTCTGAATTACGCTATATATACGACCTCCAACGATGAACGGTTGGACCAGTGGTCCCCGAGCACATCACCCGCTCGGAGGATGATCATCCTTTGTTACGGTCGAGCCATATCACCTGCTCCCGTACATTGGTGACCCCGACGTGATCTCCAAGCCGCCGCCGACGATCAAAAACAAGCCGATGTGACGTCACAGCCCCTGCCGACGCACATCAAGCCGACGTCACGCCCTCACTCGTCAGACTTGAGCAACATGGTACATCACAATATAAGCCCTGCAGTCATCGCAGCGAGGACAGCACCATCAGTACGCACAGCGGGACACAACAGCATCACAACGCAGCACAGCAATCCAACGCAACACGACTAAACTCAACGCAGCACAGCAACCAACGCAGCACAGCAACCAACGCAGCACAGCAACCAACGCAGCACAGCAACACAACGCAGCAACGCCGACCGATGTTCCGGCACAGCCGCTCACAGAGCCACACGCTCAGCAGCCAGCAATAGTCGATACGCAACAGCATATCAGTACACAGCCCGTCGACGCCAGTACCAGCCGCACAAGTGAGTCACACAGCCTCAGAGTAGTATGAGCCTACAACGCCACTACCCTGGTTGTTGCACGACGCCGCTTCACTGAGTACTTCCCGACGCAGCGCTTACCTGAATGTTCATCGACGCCACTTCTCCAGATGCTTGCAACGCCGCTCAACTGAATGCTGACGCCCTCCAGACTCGAAGGGGAGTGATGTGGCGGTCTTCACAGTCCGCACATAATCCAATAGATGGCATTACTAGTACGATTCACTCGACCACGAAGAGCCCAACTCACGGTTACGAAGCGTTCTCTGAATTACGCTATATATACGACCTCCAACGATGAACGGTTGGACCAGTGGTCCCCGAGCACATCACCCGCTCGGAGGATGATCATCCTTTGTTACGGTCGAGCCATATCACCTGCTCCCGTACAAGTTTATTGTATCCTATAGCATTTAATACAATAACTATTTTGTTTTAAAATTATACACTTACTTCACCTAAATTGATCCCTATTAAGATACAAACGTACGTGCAATGTTCACAATAAATTACTTTTCAATTTGTCTAACTTCAAAGGGTGCACTTATTTCTTAACACCAAATCGGCCTAACATTTCATCAGAATAAAATATGTAAGAGCTGGCTGATGTTTTTACTATAAACTGAATACATACATCAGTGCTGACATTAAGCCTGATAAATGGTCGTTGAAGAGCATACAGTTTTAAAAGCATTTTGAGGTCATGATTTCTTAAAGGTCTATAGGGTCAGTTGGCAGAACTGACATTGATAGTGGTAGACCTCTCGTAGCTGCTCGTAGTGACTGAAACGTGCTGTTTTAATAACGTGAATTATGAATACACATAAATTCATACTTAAATTACATGTAGATAGATATGATTTTCGATGGCCATTTACCGACTGGTATTATTTTATATTTTGTTAGGGGCATCTTACACTAATCCTACTAACTTTGGAAAGTTTGGATTCTTGTAAGTTTGGATGTTTGTGACTCCTTCACGCTGCAACGATTGAACTGATTTGACTGAAATTCGGAAAGGAGACAGCTTATAGTAACCTGACTTAACACATAGGCTTAATTTCATCCCGGGAAATTAAAGAGTTCCCGCGGGAGCCAAAAAACCTCAATCAACGCGGATCAAGTCGCAGGCATCATTAAGTTTGATATAAATTTTAATAAAATAATCTTTTAGTGGTCCCTTGTACTACATGTAGCAATAATTGAATCGATCGCTCGCACGCACGATGTAACTAGATTCGCGTTTTACCATATATCCATGAAAATAACCTATACTTATGTCATCTCACCAATTAGATTGAGTTACTCAATGTTCTATTTTAGGCATCGTGTCCTAAGAACTAGATGTACGATTGCATTTACAAGGCGTATGCAAATGGGAGAGTACTTAACGATTACATCGGCGTCGTGGTATTTCGATCATTATTTTTATCGAACACTGTATTACGTAGCAGTGTACCCAGTGGCTTTAGTAGTGTGCCCGGGTTCTATTCTAGACTACTCCTTCGCGGAGAAGACAAACGACATATGATATGGTCCTATCACGATGCCACTTAGGAACCAAATATCCTTATTCCCGACATTAATGAAAAACTAATGAACCAATTTTGTACCACTGTTGTAATCTACGAAGGTACATTAATTAAAATTAAGAAAGTAGCATTAAGTTTAAGGTTATCATTCTTACGTCCAAATTTATAGTTTACGCCTCAATCACAAAGTACTAGCACGGTAAGTAGCAATGGTAGCGAATTTTGGTGAATTTACCAATCTCTTGAAAATGCCACTGAAAAGTTTTATATAGGCATTATACAAGCATGTTGAAGTCGTACGAGCGTGGTTTCTTTAAATCCTTTTCTTTGAATACATTTTATCCTTAACAAGTATCTACATCAAGAAATACCAAATTAACCTCTTCCAGTTAAGTGCATGTAATTGTGAAGGCTGTCAGTCCATTGAAAGGATACCTTATTAAGTTATTTTTGTGTCAACATGAACTACACTTGAAATGTTGAATTGCCCACTCTCGTCTTTCGTACGAATTAACAAGTCAGTTCAAACTTTTATGTATATCCACAGGAACTCTGACAGGAAGCAATAAATTAGCTTTTATTATAATTAATATTATTTATACGTAATTGTGTTTGATAATTGTTAGTTCGCTGGTTTGCCACATACATAGATATACATATATACAGCGATAGAAGGCAGGATACCAACGAAAAGCTCTCTTGCCCTCCAATCACTGTGGTTACGGGAAGGAAGCTTTTGGTGTATCATTTTATCTGTTTCCACCAAGTTCTATTATTATTGGTAGTATGAAGAGCAAACGTGACGGCCGATTTCTACACAATCATTATCAGACTTCCTCTTTACTGAGGGTCGTGACCCCTTTCCATGAATCAAATGATGGTAGGAGTTTTCTTGGGATAATACTCGACTTGACTAAGAGTATTCAAACTCTTGGGTTTTTGTAACGATTATTATAAAATATTAGTGATTAAAACCGGGACCGACGGCTTAACGTGCTCTGCGAGGCACGGAATGAACGAAAAGACCAAAGAACCTCCAAATTAGATCACCCATCCAGTTATCGACTTGGGTCAACGTTGTTTAACCTTGGCAATCGATGGATATGCGTTGTCACAACTAGACCACTCGTTCCTCATATGCTTAATATTAAAAGGAAAAACATATTCAAAGTATTTCTTATTAAAATATATTCAAAATTAGTCCAGTTGTGATGAAGGAAACAGGGGAATACGTGTGTAAGAATTCGTCTGTTCAGGTAGAAGATACAGACACGATAAAGAATTTACAAACGCCGATATACTGAGCGTGGGATCACGGACACAAATTAAAAAGCAATTTTAAATTTTCTCCGTATCTTGGACGTCGTCGATGAAGATGACCGCTGAGTAATAACAGTAACAAACTACATCATTGTCATTTTGCTGGCAGCGAAATGTTGTTTTTGCTAGCGTTCATTGAACCTGCGTTAAAGAGTAAGTAACAAAAACAAGCTCGTTTATTTGGATATAATTAACTGCCCACTCGTATTTAATCATGTTTTTTTTTGTAAAACTTTAAGTATATTATATAATAATGTAATTGGAATTGAATTTTGTATGTGAACATTATAATTATTTAAATAGCGAACTTTTGTTTTCTTTTACACCGCGTTGAAATACCGGCATTATTATTCATCATGAAATTAGGATTACAGGTTGTGTGTATGATTGTATTAATTTCAATCCATTGTCTACTGGTTCACCTGAGCACGAGTCTCCTCTCAGAATGAGAAGGGTTAGGTCATCGTCTACCACGCTGGTCAAGTGCAGATTGGCAGACTACACACGCCTTTGAGAACATTATGAAGAATTCTTGGACATGCAGGTTTCCTCGCGATGTTTCCGTTCCTGTTCAATCGTGATACTTTTTTTTAAATTCCTCGGGATCGAACCTTTATTGATTATGTTGTCACTATACATTCTGAAACTACTGAACCGATTTGGCCGTAATTTTCTTCAGGGGTCTTGTCAGGGTAGTGATCTTCTTGCTTGCTGATATCTAATACTAGATGATGCTCGCGACTTCGTCCGCGTGGATTAAGGTTTTTTGAATCTCGCGGGAACTCTTGAATTTTCCGGGATAAAAAGTAGCCTTCCTTCCCCGGGATACATACAACCTATCCCTGAACCAAATTTCATTAAAATCGGTTGAACAATCGGCCGTGAGAGAGTAGCAGACAGACAAACAGACAGACACACTTTCGCATTTATAATATTAGTATGGAGTATGGATATGGATGGTATGGATATGGATTCATTTCTGTTACAGCTGCTACAGTCACTCCAGCGGATGTGCTGCTTGACGTTATATTTTGTCGTGGGTTTTTGATATATTTATTTGTTTATTTGGCTCTTAGTTTATCTAGAAGTTTACTTAAATCATAATTTGGTGCTAAAAAGCTAACATTAATTTCCATCAAAAGATGTGTTACAGCTTCATTTAATTAATCAGCTTGTTGGGCCTACGAGTATGTGCTTTTAATGTAAGCAAAACTATATGCAATTACTAGTCCCATTTGTATGTCACTTACTATGTATGAGGCAACATGTTTTTACTTTTGCATCACTTGTTTTAAATTCTCTTGATTAAGAGCATAAACTTTAAAAACCTCGATTATTACCTACCCGTCTGCGGAACGCACAGGGTTATGTGTTCATCAGTCTATATATGTTTGTTTGTAGCTACAGCCTAAACGCGTGGACTGATTAATCTTCCGAGTGTCATAACGGAAGCCAATTTTTAAAGAAAACAAGATGGCGGCCTCCCTCTGGAAGCCATAATGTAACAAATTAAAAAATAAAAGTCGACAGACTATGGCAAGTGGGGTATCGATGAATAGGTCTTGCAAAGTCATAGTTCTTGACCATTTTTCTGTTTGAATGATCATTTAGGATTTACGAGGTTTAAAAGGTTGTATTCTTTTGTAACGCACTACAGTAAAAGCGGCTGAACCGATTTTGATAAATCTTGCACGACTAGATTTTTTAAAATCTTCCGAGTGTCAATATGGAGGCCGAATTTGAGAAAACGAAATGGCGCTCACTAGAAGCCAATTAATAAATGAAAGTCGACAGGCTATAGGCAAGTGGGGTATCGTTAGATAGGTCTTTTAAAATCACACCTAGGTTTCTTAAAACCATTTATTCGTTTAAATGATAATTTAGGATTTACGAGGTTTCAAAGGAAATTTAGGACAGATGTACATAATTCTTCAAAAATGGAGACACATTATATTTAAGTACCTTCACATTTCGTTGGTTAGATATTAGAAAAAAAATATGAATATTTGAAACTTAATATTAATAATTTCATGGTTAATGTTTCTGAATAAAGTTTTATTTATTTACATAAGTACCTAGTAGGTATATCAGAAACATATAAATCCTGATGAGCCCAAATAGTTGGTTATCTGCCATTCGTCTAGGAATTAGGTATTTATATAAATATTTAATAGGTACTGTTCTGGTTTTAGCATCAAACTATAACTGCTACATTGTTTGGATTTATAATAATAATAATATTATCTTTATTTTCAGACATATCATCCATAAATAAACAATACTACTAAACAACATATATCTAATTTTAGTTATGTTAGTAAAAAAGGACTTATAACTATGTTAGTGGTGTTAATTAACATGATATCTACCGTTTGTGAAACACTGGGATTACATAGTTTAGTTTATAGTGCAAAGAACAAGACAATCAGAACAGTGGAAGTTAAATAAATATGAATCTCTATACGAAAGAAGCAAAGAGCTCATACAGCTAAATATCGACAGATTTTCTTCAAACTTATCTAAGACACAGCTCAATAGGTACCTACGCGTCTACGAAAAAATACCGCATCTGAATTACCGCATCTGACTGACCGCATGAAAATTTGTTTAAGAGCTACGATGCCACAGACACACAGATAGATATATATATAAACAATAGCTGATGTCCTCCACTTAGTCCGTGTGGATTATTTTTTTCCCACGGAAACTGCTCAATTTTCCGAGATAAAACCTGTATTCCTATGTTGGCCTATGTTACTCTCCAGGTCCTCAACTATACCTATGCAAACGTCAATCCGTTGCTCTGTTGTGGAGTGATTGAAAGACAAACCAACAAATAAACACACGATCGCATTTATAATATTAGTATGATTGCTACATACTTACTACCGAATGGGTTGAACTTATAATTTTTTTTTTTTAATACCAAGCAATGTAGAGACATCTACTGCCAAGGTTTGTAAGTATTGAATCTAATATCGATACCTGCACTTAATGCGGTGTAGCACACTTGTGCTTAAAACGTATTTCACGTAGTAAATTAAGAAGGTTTGCACAGATGGCGCTTCTATAAATATTAACTCGAAAACTTCTTTTACAAGCATTTTAAAAAAAATTCACGTCATGTTTTAGTTTTAAACCGACTTCCAAAAAATTCCTCTCTCCGAGGTTCTCAATTCGGCGCGTATTTTTTTTCACCTAAGTAAATTGATTTGGCGAGTGACAATGTTATGTACCCGGGCAGGCACAATGGTTATGTCGGACTAACCGTAGGAATCCTTTGGGAGACTTGATTTCTGGGTATTATTTAAAAAAAATATTAATTGTATTAACCTAAATTAGGTCAATTTAGGTGGCGGGACGCTTCCCGGTGGATGAGGAAGGCGGAAGACCGTGTTTGGTGGCGCGTTCTCGAAAACGCCTATGTCCAGACGTGGATGGATACAGGCTAATGGATGGATGAACTTAATGTTACCCTGGTCATGGTCATGGTCCCGTACCATCGTACAAGATTTAACACTATGTATTTTTTTAAATGGGTACAAGTTTATTGTATGAAGGCCCCTTTAATGTAACAGATAATTAATGCTCACAGTTTCGTCCACGTGGATTTAGGTTTTGAAAAAATCCCACTTAACTCTCACTTGCAACTCTTTGACTTTACACGATAAAAATATATAAGTAGTCTATATGCCCTTCCTTGGGATGTAACCTATTTCTGTATCAAACTTGATCGAAATCTTAATTAGATTGACCGAGAAAGCGTAACAGACAGATGGACAGACAGACACACTTTCGAATTTTTAATATTAGTATGGATATTATTAAATAAATGGATATTTTATTGATACAAAAGTTGTTATGTATGTACAATGTACATGATCCACAAATTTCCTTCAAACGGTGCGTGTACGCTTTGTTTGCCTATTACCAAAATTATCTTCTGGCCAAGGTCAACGCTATGTTGCTCTAGTAACGGTGTGAATACTGCAACTTAGACCGAAATGCCCCACTTTGAAATATAGAGTGCTAACTGCTAATAAACAAATCATTTAGAAGTTGTCAGGTAGAAAACCTGATTTTCCCAGTTCCCGAACCCAGACCTACAAGAAATATTTTAAGAATGGGAACGCCCATTCTTAAAGTATTTCTGATTTTCTCTTTTTATTAAGTAGTTGATATTTCTAATATGTACTTCTCAATTTCAGCGCGAGTGAGCGCATTATAGTCAAAGATCGAAAACATACTATGAACCGGAGAGGAATATCCATCCATGCAAACTTTCGCATTCATAATATTAGTATAGAAGTATGGATTTCGCCTTTATATATCTGGAAATTTTGGTCCAACGAATCACCCGGCTAGCGTCAACAGTGGACAACTGTTGGACATATAAATGCATACCTGAGAGTGCGCTATAAAACTGTGTCTACCATCCTCATCCACAAAATTCCCGATATTTTTACAAGACACTTATTTAAAAACTTGCTTACCTGGCCTACTTAGATAACTCAATTAAAAATTTCATTTATTTTTCGTTCAGCTTTTGTAGTCAAAAATAAAGCATATTTTTATATCGAATGGCACAATAATATCAAAATAGCCGATTCCCCGAAGATACCGTGTAGAACATACATAGTCATGATCGCTGCAGGGCGCCAAGGTGGTGCAATCGATGCTGTTATAAATAGTGTGTAGCGGCTGAAGAAGCACATTAGTTACCCTTGTCAGAGCTGAAGTGAGTTAGTGATAACAATGCGTGGACTTCAAGTAAGTCATTCAAGTAACTAGAGTGTCTTTCCAAAGGGCTGTTTTAATGCTTGCAACTTGATAACGAATGAGAAATTAGTGATAATTATAAATATATTATAGTTATTAGGCTCTATATTTTTAAGTTAAAGTTTACTGTGTGAAACTTTATCATTTAGTATGGAATATCATTCCGGAAAACATCGATATAATTTAGGAACATTTATGCACAACAACAGTCAATAGTTTCACAAAGACTGAAATGTAAATGAGATTTTATGTTCAACATTAAACCTTTTTCATAAAACGATTTTGGTAGCATCTATAGTTAATCCCCAGCAACGCTTAGATTGTACTGAAATATGACTTTTTTCACTGAAAATATTGAAATCAAACAATAATTACTTTACAAATCATGCACACGTGGAAGGGTGACTAAACAGTCAGACTGATCATAATTCATAATTAATTTGATACGTATAATTTTGTACACGGTAATCACCTTTACAAGAAGTTTACTATATAATTTGGACTATTTACAAAAAAAAACGCATGTGATAACCCACTATATTAAACATAGGAAATACGTTCCGAGTAGGTGCGATACAGGAAATGCTTAAAGAATCAATTTGTACTTTAACTTTTCTTTCTTCAAGTTTACCTATTTGAATTATTGTTGCTAAACATGCAAGTTTTTTGCTTTCTACAAAATATTAATATTAATATGAGGTATGTTTGAATTTCGACCACAATGTGAGCTACGAAAATAGTCCTAATGAATCCGAAAATTCTATTGGTTATTTTAGACAGTTATATTTTAGTGACCGATAGTAAGTAGATTTTCTTAAAAAAAAAATTTAAAGTCTATAATTAATGAATTGTCTTTTTGTAGCAGAGGCGTAGAATCCATACTCATTATGCAGGGAATTCCGTATAGTTTCCTAAATCACTATTTCTTCCTCCTTTTCAACTATTTCTATTTAACTTATTTATAATTCATTCCTTTATGTAATCTTAATATATAAAACAAAGTCGGGTTTGTTCGAACACTTAACTTTAGAACGGCTGGACCGATTTTCATGGTTATTGATTTGTTGTATTTTTCTCCATCTCGAATAGCAGACTAACTATTAAAAACATTGGAAAATTGTCGAAAAAATAAAATAAAAGAAAAAAAATTTTCCCTTGATTTTCCCATACAAAAAACCACGCGGACGAAGTCGCGGGCATTAGCTAGTTGTATATAAAAGATTGTTGAACATCCTATGCCTTATGGCGAATGTTCTCCCAGATGTGAAAATATTGAAAATTGAGAACTGAAATTAAACGATAGTGAAAATTGACAACTGCCTCAAATAATGAAACATTTTTTTATTAAACGTTTATTGTAAATGATACAATCGAACTTAAGGCTAGCTAGCCTAACCTAACTACTATATGAAACACACATACACACATATAATTATATAAAGTAGACATGTTGAATATGGATATGTTTGCCCAGTTCCTAAGTTATTCCCAAATTAGACTTAACGTTCCCATAATAAATTACAATAACATTTAGGTATGTGCATTACGTCTCTTGATATAGGTGCCGCTCTACATTAGGCATTACATAATTGATTCAGTAGGGAAATTAAATTATGTCAGTCATTGTTACATCGTTCATTCAGTGCCATAACATAATGATAATTCAGTATTACCTAACAGGCTTCAGAGATATCGTTTTTATTATTTGAACAAGAAAATTTTCACGCAATATCGTTGTACGTTACGTGTTAGATATATGCATCGGTTTCTGGAATTCGTCTCATCTAGCTTAAACCTAACATCAGTAACTTAAACGGAAGCTGATGGAGTACGAGTTTTGGAAATGGGTTCCAAGCTTAAAATATATCGGCATCACACTTCAATATTATGTGATCATAAAACTTAATTCTTTTTAAAATAATTCATCATCTAGAAAAAAGCCCCTCAATCCACTAGGATCCACTTTTTGATTTTTCCACACAAAAAATTGACAAAAATAGGCAATTGTCGATTTTAAGAACCAGTCAAATTCAGAAATTACCGCCTTTACTTACAATTGAAGTCCGATTTCTCACAATAATGTCTTCTAAAGTACCAATTTTTTAACTAATAAGGGAAGCTTAGGAACCCCAAAAGTTTTTGAAATTAGTCGGAAGTGACGTAGATAGGTTTAAGCATTTTTAATTTAAGTCGAAAATTCGTATCTACTTCTGTCAAACGTAAACTTTTCACTTTCGACAAAATTTTCCGACTTGGGTTATTGTTATGATGGTAATAATTTTTTGCAATGTAGCACACTTCATAGCAAGCATGTTCACAAAAAAAACGAAAAAAACACTTAATAATAAAAAAAGAATTAACAAAAATATCACGAAAAAACTTATAAAAATTATAACTCGAAAACTACCAAACTAAAAATCGCTGAATCGGGGTATTTTCTGATAGGTCTAGGTACGAGAAATCTAATTTTTTTCTTTGGACGTCACTATTTGGGCCATTCTGTATATTTAACATAGTGTTCAGTGAGCCTACTGTTACTAGGCGCCACGATATTTGCGACTCGTAATAGCTACTGATATCAGAACTATTGAAGCGTAAGCTACCGGAAATTATAGACTTACTTATCATTTATTAAACGTTTCCTGCGTTTGTTTTAAGCTCTATTGTTCTTGATAAAGTAATATGTAAGATAGGTCGTCACACACTTGTTACATGCATTGTTGTGTCATGTCTCATGCATTATATAACCTTGGTAAAAAATTGATACGTATAATTGTTATTTTTTTGCTTTTTTGTACTTCAATTACTCATTGTATTTTTTTCCTACTCCTTATATACGAAGCATTTTTAAAGCCGTATTGTAGCTTTCCTCTTTCTTTCATTTTTGTCTGAAAAAAAAAACTCTTTCAATTCGTCATTATTATTTTTCACTATTATTATTATTCATAAAAAAAATACCCACCCCACACCACATCAAGCGAGAGCTTGATGAAATCTGATGATGAATTAGCTTGACTCTTGGGAGTAAGAGAGTGGGATTAGATCTCATTTATTTACTGTATCGCGGTAAATTTATATTCAAAGATTCTTAGTTCATCTATGTTTATTTTAAAGAGAAAAATAAGGATTGTGATCATCACAGAAAAAGGTAAAGGGAAAAGATCCAGCAACGAAAATAAAACTAAGTTAAAAACGAATGTGAAACTTACCATATAAACTTAATCTATACATTAAAATCTGAATAAATATAAAATATTTAATTATTATTAAATATGCATCCTACATCCATACATACAAACATAAGCACCTTAACAGACGAAGTGGCGCGCATCTTCTTCTTCTTCCTGCCCTTGTCCCACGCTACGTGGGGTCCGCACAACATATTTTCTTCTTCCATTCACTTCTGTTAACCGTCAATCTATTTTCAATTCACCCCTTTTATACGCATATCCTCTTTCACACAATCCATCCATCTTTTCTTTGGTCTCCCTCTACTCTTTTTTCCTTCCACATGCATATCTATCATTCTTCTCGTGATAATCCTGTCATCCCTCCGCATTACATGTCCATACCATGCTAGCCTATTACTCCTCATCTTTTCTATCACTGGCGCTACCTTCAGACTTCCCCTTATATATTCATTCCTAATCTTATCCATACTAGTCACACCACACGGAGTCGCGCTCATCATGGATTATAATTATTTTTCAGGTTTGCTTGTTGGTGGCCATGTGCGTCGCGGCTAAAGCGGGCTACATTAGTTACGCGAATTACGGAAACTATCCTGGATACGCCGGCTATAGCGGGTTTAGCAGTCACAGTGACCATAATGAATATTACGTATGTATTACTTTTAAGACTGCTATATTAGATTCATTAATAATTTGAAAAGACGTCAGAAATCTAACTACCCTAAAAATAACTCCAGTGAGTTCTGAGCAGGCGTGGAATATATTACTTCTTTTTTTTTTGAAAATATCATTATAAAACTAATAGAAATAATAAAGCCTATCTTAATAAGATACAAATCGTGTCCAACTAGAAATAGTAACAGATTTTGAGTTTTGTGCAAAAAATGCCCTTCTGTCAAAAGAAGAAGACGTAAAAATCCATATAGTCCGTCAATATATTATACATAATATATTCTTATAATAACTTCAAACACTTACGCTGTTCAAGCAGCAACCCAGTCGATAGATGTCCTCTTCGTATTCTCAGTCACGGTTAATGTTTTATCTCATAGTAATAATCGTTAAACCTTAGACTTATGATCTCGTTTTCTATGCCGAGTCGTATGCTGAAAGATCTGGAAACTCCCCGCATTATTATTCCAAGATTATCCTACCATTGCATCAATATTATAATGTGGTCAGCAATGAAGAAATTCGGTGAGAGCTGCGAATAATAACATTTGAGTGGGACATGCATCCCGTTGATGTCTTTTGTATTACGATTGTCAAAATTCAATATACGCATAGAACAAAAGACATCAACGGGATCTCAATGCAAAAGTCCGAAAAGTAATCTGATAGCAAAACAGCCAGCGTATTTCTTAATTATGTAAAACGCAATTATTTCATATTATCTACAGTTAAATGTTAGTGTTAATGTTAGATTGATTAAAACTATCATAAACGCATATACGAGTACATATTGACAAAGTAACAACATATTATATTTGATCCAATATCCAGTGTATGACACTATACAATACTATACAATATGACTTTCATTATATTTTAAACATGAAGTTTGCTTTGCTAATTTTTCAGGCGTACCCCAAGTATTCATACGACTACTCGGTTAAGGACCCCCACACTGGTGATTTCAAAACCAAATGGGAAACGCGGGATGGGGATGTAGTAAAAGGTAAAAATAATAAAATTACGCAATTCTCATTTTAATTTTGCATATTGAAAGCTATGCTACATTAAATATCAGCTAATCTGGGCTTGCACTACAGCTCATTAACGTCCCACTGCTGGGCACAGGCCTCTCTCATAGGAGCGAGGGAATTAGAGCTTAGATCCACCACACTGCTCCAATGCGGGTTGGCAGGCTTTAACGACTTTTATCATGCTAGTGATAATAGCCGGGACCGAAGACTTAACGTGCTCTCCGAGGCACGGGGGTGAAACACCGCCAACTTCCTAACTCCGGGCTAGTATGGAGAATTTATTTTCAGAAAAACCCAATACTTGATATTATGACCCATAATTGATATTATATCATCATATCAAATACCTCGTCGGCCGCAGTTGAACTGAAATCTTTAACTTTGCACTTTTATGATATATTTTTGGAAATATATGTAACTAGATGATGCTCGCGAATTCGTCCACGTGGATTTGGTTTGTTATTACCACGGGAACCCTTCAATTTTCCGGGATAAAATAGTAACTTGTAAGTTATGTAATTCCCCGGGATGAAATCTACCTTCATACCAAATTTTATCAAAATTGGTTGAAAAGACGGGCCGTGAAAGCGTAGCAGACCGACAGACAGACAGACAGACCCACTTTCGTGTTTATAATATTAGTATGGATATAGCCAAGAGTTAGAATAATTGTTTAATTTTTCTAATAACTACATTTTTAAACTGTTATCACGATCCCTGATCAACAGAGCTTGTTTTATTAATTACTTAAAACAAGCTGAAATTCCATCAAAAAGGTTCCAGTTAGATAATAATAATGCTAATTTAGCAGTAACATCTTTAAACTAGGCTAAAATGACAAGTTCTTTAATTTTATTTTAATTTGGTGTTAACAACTGATGAACCATCATAATATGCTTTACACAGAATTTAGCTTTCTTTATCCACTTTCCTTACAGGTGCCTACTCCGTGGCGGACCCTGACGGCACAACGCGCATAGTGGAGTACACGGCCGATAAGCACAATGGTTTCAATGCGGTTGTCAAGCGAATAGGCAACGCGTACCATCCACAAGTTTATATGCAGCAGCAGCAGCAAGTTTATAAGAATAACTACTTTCCTGGTTTCTACAGGTACCACTAGATGTCGCTGCAAATAAAAGTTCCAACGCCTACCAACAGATGGCAGGAGTCGGAAATGAAGCTGTGATATTGCGCGAGAGTGTAAATAATAATTTCCATGGAAATAGTTTACGTATTAGTTGTAGTTGATAACAATGCTACCATGTTTATATAAATTTGTGAATAATTTATTATTTTCGTGATTGAAGGCGAAATCAATATGTTTTTATGTGTTTTAGTAAATATGAGTTTGGAGCAGATGAGTATTTTAACCCGGATCCACAGCTCTAAAAAAACTCCTCTCTTTTTAGTAATTCTTTTTCTATTGTAGTAGGTACCAAGTTAGACATAAATTTCAGTTCTATGGCGTATTGTGACTTAAAACTTAATTTATCAACAAAAACTTAGGTAGTGATAATAATTTATTTTAAAATGCCTATTATCCATTACATTTCAAAATATTACTAATAATATTATTCTATAAAAAAAAGAAACGAAGAAGGAAACTTCTTTCTCACCTAATACATCATCGTTATACGAAGAGCTCGAGCATGAAACGTAAATTATTGGTTGATATAATAGAAGTAGGATAGGTACTTCATACATTTTAATACAATCACAATATTAGACTGACTTGGCGTCGTTTACGGGTGGCAGCAAAAAAAATACGTCTATCAGAAATAATACTGTCACCACGCACTTAGACATAAGAATTAAAAAATCTTAATCAACAGGGTACAATCGCGGCCATCATCTAGTGTAAAGTACAGCAAAATAAAATAATAGACTAACACAAACATAGGTTATACGATTGTAGTTGATTTTCACAAGCTTTTACATGAACTTTTATTGCTCTGTGTTCAGCAGTAGGGAATTTTAAAAGATATGCTTATTAAACTGCGCATGTATAACATCAATCGCAATCACTTTCGTCGACTTATAATATGGTTGCGTTTTGAAATATCAACACGTGCACTTACGGTATTTGATACTAAAATTTTATTCGAGGTTAGACTTTTTACTAATATACCAGCAGCTGCATGGTTATTAGTAAACAGATTTATTTTACTTTTTTATAAAATAATATTATTATTATATGATGCCCTCAACTTCGTCCGCGTGGATTAAGGTTTTTGATTCCTGCGGGAATTCTTTAATTTTCCGGGATAAAAAGTAGCCTAGTCCTTCCCCGGGATACCACCTATCCCTTTACCAAATTTCATTAAAATTAGTTGAAAAGATGGACCGTGAAAGCCTAGCAGACAGACAGACTCTCGCATTTATAAGCACGAGTATGGAGTATTTCTTTTACAGACTTATTATTTTATAACTTGTTAACCCTAGGGTGAAATTGACGAAAATCTCTTCTTGGGATTAGACCCAAGAAGACAATGACATGAACATACGAAGAAGACAATAAACATGAAGAAAACCTTCACACATTTTTATATTAAGTATAATAATAAACATCACCGTGATACATACTTAAATTATGCCTATCTCGCTAAATGCATGAAAGCCATTTCATGCATTTAATAAAAGCAGCACTAACAAAATGATTCATATCTATCCAGATATTGTGCTTATCTTAAGACTTTAAGGAAACGCAGTATTATCATCATCCGGGGTACAACATTGTCTATTGTAAGCGCAGGCCTAAATAATAGCGTAATTAACGTATGCGCATCCGAGGCAGGGTTCCCAGATATTGGAGAGTTAATGGACACTCTTTTAGAAGGCAAATTCAACAAATAATGCATATTTAAAAAAAGAAATAGAATGCATATGAACACAAAAGCTTTGTAACCTTTTAAAAATTGAGTTTAAGATTAAGGATTTATATGGCAAAATACTTTCAAGAATGAACAATTACAGTATGTTTCTATTGTTTATTACTTCAAGTACTAATTCAATTTATAGTTGGCCAAGTATGTACCGCGCCCTTGATTAGACAGGGAATGGTCCAAATAATAGTAACATGTCGTTGTGTGAAGTATATATGTTATGCCATGTCGTGTTCAAAACTTCTGGCTAATCACGCTAGCCCCATGCAATGCCCGTACGCGGCAGGCGTTACGTATAACGTAAGTCACCCCAAATCAATTACCCAAATAACGACAGATGGACAAGATATAGAAAGAGTAGCAGAGAACAAGTTACACAAGTGTACTATCATCAATCTTCAGAGATAGTCTGTATCCTGACGACTAACTTATGCTTCTTTATTTTCTTTCTAAATGGGATTTTTAGAATAAGTACTTAAATCAATGCAGATTATGTCGCCGGTCTGATCTAGAACTAGATTATTTTATCTAATAAAACTTAGCAATGAACGTCCATGTGTATTTACAATGATGAGGAAGAGTTCACATACCAACGCGTTTATACAAAGTTAAATGGACAAAATTTTTTGTCCTTTCAAGATATGATTATATGGCTTCCCTAATCTCAGGTAAATGACAGCATTTATTAAGTGTGTGTCTATGCATACGCATATAACGTACGATAGTGTGCGTTTATAAATAGGTAAGTGATGAACATTGCATGCCGTCTTCGCGTAGCTTCAACCTTGGATATGGACAGATAGATACTAGTTTTTGTTGCGAAATAAAAAAATATAGAAATTAGTGAATGACGTCAAACCTTACAGTGCCTTTGACCGCGTAGTGGATTTGTGATTATGGCTAAATTACTAACTGTGTTGGTGAGTGTTATACTTATTATTTTTAATTGGTACAGTGTTTATTTTATATTTATTTCAACCAAATTTAAAATTAGACATTAATTAGTTAACTGTTTTTTTTGTGTATTCAATTGAATTCATTCTCAACTAAGAACAAGGGTTGTAAAGTTTTCTCGATATCAGTATTTCATATTTTTATACAAGAATGTTGTGGATAAATAAGTTTTTTTTTACTAAATAATGGCATACGCACTGCTATTCAAATGTTTTATTAAGTAAATTGGAAGACTTTCTTTTACTTTTCCTTTCAGGTAATTGTTGTGAAAGTTTTACTTTCAAGCGGGCAAGAAGACCACTTTATTGACGAATCCACAGGGTATCAGCACCCTAATGAAGTAAGTACTTCTACATAATTTGAATTACGTGATTAATGTTATATTATAAATAAATAACAAACTGAAGACCTGTAAATAATTATTTATTTATTAAAATAAAAAATTTAAAAACAAATTAATATGGGCGTGGTATCAATTATAAAGGTTGACATATTTTTATTTTGGTTTTGTACAATTGATAATAATATAAGTTTGTAAGTTTAAACCATGTTTAAATCATGTTTTTTTTTGCAATTAAAGTGTTCTATTTTTTATAAGAAATATAAAGTAATATCATATGAACCAGTCAATTGGCTAAAGTCACATAGATATATTATTAATGGAAACTGGTTCATTTCGTGGACTTATACCTACTTAATTAAAACGAGTTTTAAGATTATGGGGAAATGTGGAGCGAAGTCAATACAGGACCATTACATGTCGACACTGTTTCACTTTCGATATTTGCGTACCTACTCGGAATATAGCAAGTCTTTCGTCAACTAACTTAAAGCTCTGCTAACATTTGATTAAAATACGTTAAACGTGATACCTCTTAAAATTCTAGAGTCACTTCATAAGAGATAATGCTATTTTATATTGATAAACTGCTATTTTATCATTGTATCTTTACAAACTTATGTTAATTAAGTAACCTCCCAAAGACATTTGACTTATTATAATACATACACACTCGTTTTGCGCCTATTACTTCAATATTTCTTTTTTTGAAGTCTATTAACTAGAGTCGGTCAAAAAATACAAAAAATGGTTCAAATATATTATATTAACTAGAGTCGGTCAAAAAATACAAAAAATGGTTCAAATATATTACAATTAGTTCACAACTTGCAGATGGAAGTAAATAGTAGTTCTTGATAAATAGTATAATTTCGATTCGAATTTCAATTTCTCAATCCAAGCGGACGAAGTCGCGTGCATCAGTTGGTAATGTATATACGCAAACAACCTGTTTTTATGATCAAAGTTTCTCAAGACAAGATTTAGATAAATTGTGTGGAAATTTTCATTAACATGCTAACCGACCGTTAAAACGCGTAATGTCAGCTGTATTGTCATTATTGATATAATAAATCCTTGACTTACTTAAATACAATTTAAATATATCAAAGTAACGGACCTAATAATGTAGGCACTTAGCGATTATGTTAAACTGATTCCTAGTCCCCACGTAAATGATAATGTTTTGTTTAATTTCGTCTTATCAATATTTTGTAAGAAGAAAAATATAAGAAATTTATTTACAATAAATTAAAAGAAATATTTCTTAAAAAGAAAAGAAGTCATAAAATTTAATTTCAACCTATATTTTGTAATTTAGAAACACTTAAATATTTCTGTACCTTAACAGACAATTTTATTTAAAGCATATGAATTATTAAAGGAAATCAAATGAATATTATATTATGATGATAAAATAAGTAGTTATACATACTTGCGTATGTTTGATACCGTTTGTTAATTATTCAGTTTTTAAACAGGAATCGGACTACATTACAACAAATAAATTCCTGCTTATTAATTACAAAACGAACACATTGCAACGCGGAAGTCATTAAAAGCGAACGATCAGTCATTGACACTGACGTGAAGCGCGAGCGCCACCCGCTCATCTTGAACTTGAGAGGATGGTCGCTAGCATGCGGCATTTACAGCTATCTACTGTTTACAAACATTATATTAAACGACTTGTTCGATCTTAGACTTTATGAAAGAGAGATGATGTTTCTTATTTAACGTGTGTTTTTTAGAATACTGCCTAAAATGGTAACTCAATTGGACTCCTAATAAATGCATAATTGACGTTGGCCGTTGGCTCTCAACTAATTGTCATGAAAGTTGTAGCTATTTAATTCATCAATGTCATGCAAGCAAATAGGCTCATAAAATTTAGTAGCTCGTAAAAAAGTGCAACTATGTATTCAAGAAGCGTATCGTAAACGAAAGTGAAGTGATGAAAGTATGTTATTAGATAGACGAGCTGACATCTGTACTCACTCACGTCTTTTCAACTAGATTACACAAGTTGCATTCCAACTTTATGGAAACTATTAAAAATCTCATTGATTATTCTGAATACTAAAGTATAATAATCAGCAGACATGCAACGAATTGTCACAACGTAAAATACGGAGTCAACGCACGCAAGCTATCATTTCACACATTCCTCGTTAGGGTTTTTTCAATGCAGAACAACCTAATTGGGGGGGCGCATAAGTTTTTCTTAATGTATATTATCACCCAGCATTAATCTTTGTTTTAAATCATTTCAGGAACATCCAAATTATTCGTACGGTTACGGAGTATCTGACAGCCACACCGGTGACATTAAAACAGTATGGGAAGCTAAAAAAGGTGACACCGTAAAAGGTAAAATGACATTCATTTTATTAATGATATCGATTAAATTGTAATTAACTAATAACTAAAGAGAGTTCAAACATATTATTATTACAGGTCACTACAGTGTAATAGAACCAGATGGTTCTATGAGATCTGTAGAGTACTCTGCTGGTCCGAATACTGGATTTACCGCAACAGTCAATAGAGATGGTATGGAAGCTCGACCAACGGATGAACAAGACGTAATGGAAGAAAAGGCACTTAGAGACTATGATAGAAACTATGACTTTTCGGAAGACGCTGATGAAGAAAATTCTTATAAATCAATCGAAAGAAAACGACGAAGACATCCATATGAATCATACGAGTCATTCAAAGATTACTCACTATCAAAACGACCAAAATATCCAATAGATATGGAGCCCAGTGAATATACGCATAGTTTTAATATTAAACATCCAAGAGATGATCTTAATGCTGAAGCAAGTGGACATAGTCATGTTGGAGTTAGTTTCGATCCTAATTGCAACACAAAAAGTAAGAAGCAGAAACACAAACATTACAGTGGAGCCGATTTAGATTTCCGAAAGCAAAAATACCCGTCTCTGACGTCTGATCCGTTCAACAATGATTACGATAAATATTTAGGCGATGCGTCTAATATTGAAATCGAAAAACTAATTCACATGTATAAGCAAAATGACCGATACAAGCCATATAAGCCTGATGAATCTAATGGTTGGCCATCGACGAAAAATAGTTATCCAGGGATGTCAGACATTCCGCATTCAGAAGATTCATATTCAGATTATTTGCCTCCAAGGCCAAAGAAAAAATATAAGCCCCACAAAAATCAAGACCTTTATGAATCTGATGACTTAGATGATTATGTTTTAGTCCCAAAAAAGAAGCTCAAGAAACCACCACGAGTTATTGAGCCATATCCAGACTCAGATGAAGAATTTGCTGAAACTTATGAAGACGAGCGCTACTACAAACCACCTAAAGGTACTCATACGGAAGTCATACGTAAAGTGGTAAAGAAAAAAAAACCTGTAATAAATATTTTAGATATATTTGATATTTAAGATGTAAATACAAACTAGAATAGGTATTGCAAAGACTGGCATTGTTTAAATATTGGCATTATTATACAAGATACGATATAATACATGTTATTGTAACTTAAGAAATTAACAGATTGAAGACTGTGATTTACTTGAGTCATTTTTTTTATTAAGTTTTATTTATATTTCTCAAATCTTTTGCTTATAATTATTTATAAAGATTACTACATTTTTCAGAATAAAAAAAAATGTTTCTAATCACCTAATTACTTTATTGACTTTGAATTATTTATTTGTCATTTAATTTATTCGCTTTTTGAAAGTCACTAAATTGTTTTGAGCGATATATCATGTCGATCACATTGCATATAGAAACCATTTCAAGAGTGCTTGTTTCCGCTCTACATTCATAAGTTGTTTCAACATGCTTTCCTAATGCGACTAATATACATAATTACATAACATACAGATTCCTTTGTTTCTAATACGAAAAGTATAATCATATAATTCCTTAGGGGCATATCAATATAGAAATCATCTGACCACCTGTTATTAAGAGGAGTAACAAATTGTGTTTTAATCATGTCATTGTTTCTCTGCAATGTCTGCAATATTTGACGAGACTGTATCAGTCATAGGCATTTGCGCAAGCTATCATACAATGATAGTGAAAGTATTGAAACTGGACCGAACGAGAGTGTAGGCCACGTATTACCTCACAAGGACGTTTAAATCATGAGATTTTATATATTTATTTAGAATATAGCTATAATATAAAACTGATAATAATAATCACATTTATTCATTAGAGATTATATTTTTTCTGAGCAGCATGGAGTATGATGAGAGTAAGATATTGGATTTAGAAAACACGCTGCATCATCAATATGATTTTCTTTATAATCACAAAAGTTTTATTGTTATAATATTAGGCACCTGTTCAAGATAAATGGTTGTGATTTAAGATTACAAGTTTTCGGCACTAATACTTGCAAACAATAACTTGTCTGGACAAAAAGAGACCTAAATCTTTTATTTATGGACTACAATAAATGATAATAGTTTCAAATTGAAAAATGAAACTGATAAGGCATACGTGGCCCAAATAGGGTGTCTCACGACCGTATGTTTAATTCAATGTTCACATGTGTTCGTGGACATTCACCGCATTCACTGGGCGCGGCCGTGACACGACTGCCATTGTCGCAACACTGCACGACTTAACCGCACTCTTACCAACCTTAAGGTACTTTCATACAGCGGCATACCAACTTCGACAAAAAGTAAAAATTCATACTTTATTAATTGTTATTTAAAATGCGATAATGAGATTAATATTCTGGCACATGCATCTTTGAGGGCTCATGCGTTTAACCAGTTTTAATTAAAGATCTCGTCGTCTCAACCTATAGACGTCCACTGCTGAACGGTCTCCCGCATCGCCACAAAGCACGGTCTTATGCCGCTTGTTTCCTACACGCTTGAGATCGTCCGTCCACCGTGCGGAGTCGTCCAAGTCTGTGCCTCTCGGTACGTGGCCGCCATGCAGGCACCTTGGGACCCCAACGCTTATCGGTTCTACGAACTATTTGCCCGCCCATTGCCACTTAAGCTTGACGACTATACAATGTTATGTAAAATATAATGCACTCTGCCTAATAAAGACATATTGACCTGCTTTTGACCTGGACGCATTATGCAATAGGACCAAGAATTTATTAAATCGATGGTAAGTTATGTATATCGTGTCTCTTTAAAACGAGCTGGCAATTTTATTGCACATCAGGATTGCAGAGAAAAGATGATACATAAAAGTAAGTGTATAGGCATAAAGTATTTATTTCTGTACTGGTTTAACATAATGACGATGATGGAATTTTATATAATATGAACATGAAATATAGCAGAAAAATGGAAATCGCAATATTTTTTGCTTCAGCGTGTGTGTGAACTCTATAGCCCTCTTAAAATAAATCATATACTTCTAGTATACTGAGATTAATTATGTTACGATTATAGCATGGGCTCATAATATTAATAATATTTATGTAAGTTTATTAAAGATCTTTTGTCCATATATGTATTTATTTTGTATGCGGGCATGAGAGCTAAATTTATACGGATAATAATAATAAGATATAGAATAAATCAAAAATAAAAACAAAAAGTCTCATTTTTGTCAGTCATAAAGTATGGTAAGTAAGATAGGTAATAGTACTTATTGTATAAAATTAATATACAATAGCACGCGAATATGGTTTTTGATTGAGTCTAAGACTAAGCAAACTGCACATTATGTCAAAAATTCTTCAGATCAGTCCGGATTCATACTAATATTATAAATGCGAAAGCGTGGCGGTCTGTCTGCTAAGCTTTCACGGCCCATTTGTTCAACCAATTTTGATAAAATTTGGTACAGGGTAGGCTGTATCCCGGTGAAGGACATAGGCTACTTTTTATCCCGGAAAATAAAAAATAGTTCCCGCAGGAATCTAAAAACCTTAATCCAAGCGGACGAAGTCGCGGGCATCATCTAGTTCTACTTATATTATAAACGCGAATGTTTGTATGGATGTTTGTTACTCTTTGACGCCAGAACTGCTGAACGGAGCTGGATGAAATTTGGCATAGGATTATAGTCTGGAATAACACATACGGTACTTTTAATCCCGGAAAATTAAAGAGTTCCGCAGGAATTAAAAAAAACTTAAACCACGCGGACGAAGTCGCGGGCAATACTAGCTGTTTAATAATAAGAAGGACTATACACGCAACGCAACAACTACCTACCAAAATTATAAATTCTCTGAATCACTAAACAATTAAATAATGTACTTAAAAGTTTTTAGGTATCCTGTTAACATTATTCCTGACCTACATAAATATAATAATAATTGCGGTATTAATAATATGTTATCTACAATACCTACTCGTAATTGCTGAATTTAGGTCGATAGACTTATTCAATGCTTTTGAATACATTACTGTGAAACCTATCTGGGTAGATATATCTTTATAAGTGTGTATATATTACACTGCACTTTTCACAGGGACCCTTACAGTTTAATCAGTGTAGTCACGTAGTGTAATAAGATTTAGAGTGTAAGGGTCCCTATATTGGTCCTTATTGCTGTGTAATAAGCGACGCTCGAATTAGCGGCCACGCCCACCCTTATCACAGGGCCCTGTACAAAGTGCATTGTAATAGGCCTATTATTGTTGAGTACCCAGTATAGTGTACGAGCTCCGAGGAATCTGGGTCTGAAGAAACGACGGCTGTACGCCACCCCCAAACATCGCTCTATATCCAGCTCGCTCCCAGCACTAGTTTCGAGCTTAACGCTTGTAATTTTGCGATAGAAGTATTATTTTGCACTTTAAGCAACTCTAGGTCATTACTTTAACATTCCATAGGATTCCTCAGAGCTCGCGTGCGGACAAACCTGCGTTGTTGCGGATCTTCAACGTCTGAGAGGTTCTAGTAATAAATAATTATTGCATATTCGAAGACCTTGTAGGTCAGAACACATAGGTAGGTACATATTACATATCCAATTAATGCTTAAATTCGATCGGGTTATTATAATAATATATTCGTTTGCATAATGTTAAAGCAGGTCACATATTTACGTCCAGTCATGGACTCTGAATTATTCCATACTTGATTCAATCATTGCTTTTGAACGTACAAGAAAATGTCCTCGTGAAAATGGGAGTTGATAAAAACTACGTGTATATTTATTTAAAACTCAATCGATAGAACATTTGAGTTTTAAATAAATATACACGTAGCAAAGAAGGTCCAAATCATTTTTTAACAACTTAAATTCATCTTTGCAATGCTGACATACCTACGCTTGAAATAAATAACCCGGCTGAGTTTGTTGTGGGCTCTTCTCAGATCAGGGGGCGTTTGGAACCCTCGTAGGTTTAGTTTTAAGATAGCGTAGTTAATTATCACCATCAAGTCTTATACTTTGAAACATGACGTTCAGAAGGTGTGCTTTGTAGGTAACTATTTTGAATAAATATGTTTTGAGTTTGAGTTTGAATATGTATTTAAAAAACACAGAGGAGACTCAAAAAGCATGTGAGCCGAATGTCGTTGCCGTAATATCATAGTAGGCAAATAATTTGAGTTGAGGTGTATGTTGTTAATGCTATGTCGGATATCGAAAATCGTATCGGACGTAAGGCCTTCCATATAAAATGACAGATTCACTTTATTCAACTCTAGTATCATGTCTTCTAACCTGAAACTATACCATACAGATTCCTACGTGTAAGGCTGTAGGACTGATTTTAAAAATGAAGTTCTATGAAAGTGATTCAAGATGTAAAATAAGCTTTTACTTGTAAAATTTGTATTTTATCGAAATTCTGTAGGCACATCGCCAAGGTGCCTGCAAAAGAGATCTACACTAAGATATGAGTAAATAGGTATGTGTGAATACGCAACAGCTTATATTTATTGATTAGTATTTGTAACTCAAGTATTAACGGTGTCTGGCCCACACCATTACCATTACCATGCCAAACAGGTAATTGCACATGTCTAGTTGTGAGATAGGTGTGAGTACCTAGTAATTATGTGACGAAATATTAAAATGTGCCCCTGATACGTATAATGCTTCTGATATGTTACGTCTTAGCGGGTATATATTATCAATAAAATAAGTAAAAATTAAAACATAATTTCATAAGTTTTTAGCATAAAATTATTATTATCTTACTTCTTACTTAATATTATAAATGCGGAAGTTTGGATGGATGTATGGATGTTTACATATGGCTACTTTTTATCCCGGAAAATTAAAGACTTCCCGCTGGAACCAAAAAACCTCAAACCACGCAGACGAAGTCGCGGGCATTCGCTAGTAGCAACATATAAACAGCTGAAAACTGTAAATTTTATTGTATTGTTAGAGCTCGCGTGGCATCCTTTTGGGAAAGAATGCAATGTATATTTAGTATGATTTTTGTATCGTCTATAACTAATAATCGATGTAAGATGGGTTTAATTACTTTTATAAAAAACTTTATTATTATTAAAGATTATTTAATTTAAAATATTATAATATAATATATTTATTAAAGAGGCATTGTAGTTTCCAAAGACTACGGTGATTGGGACATGGGGCAAAGAGCGAAGGAATCATAAGTTTACTCATTAAGGCTGGATGTACTCAAAACATGGTTTTCTTCTACCACTTTTTAGGATAGTAAAAATTAAAATTTCATTACCAAATAAATACCATTCGCTACTCAGTTAAATGGAGTATGACGTAATTAAAAAAAGTGGTCAAAAAGTCGTATAGTAACAGCAGAAAATTATCGGGAAATTCATGGAAATCTCAAAAAAGGCGTTATCGCTTTACGACTATTGTGATTTAATTTGAGACATGATTTAAACAAAAGTTATTTCAAATTAATCGTAAAAGATCAAAGAACACTTTAAATAAATAATATTTTCAATACAACTTAGTTTTTTGACAATCTGGTTCCTCATTTTTACAGCACGAATTTTTCATACAGATTTAGTACGGGCGCGCATCTCAAAATTTTGTTATATATTCATGAAATTCGGCAGTCAGATTCCATACGCCTCCGGGCTCTCAAAGCGGGAGGTTGCGTTCCCTTGCTTCTGAAATGACGTCTGTCACTGTTAGTATCCGTACACTGAATCCACTACCATCGAACAAAACTAATCATCGATCAATATACGTATAAAAAAATGTAACTGGACGATTTCTGTATATAAAATATTTATTTTGAAAATATTTAAATTTATTATATTTGTAATTAGTGGTTATTTTATTATTTACTGAACCCAAAACGGTATTTTATTCTCTTGTCTTATTTTGCCTGTTCTGTGCACACACTCCACTACTACAGATTGAACTAACTTTGAATAGGTATTTTGGTTCTGTAGATTTTTTTCTATTAAAACAGTCATCCGAAGGAGGTAACTGGCGAAATATCGATTTTAGGCAGCGAAATAAAGGTCGAGTATAGATGAATTGAATGAAGCGTCGCCCCTTCATTCAATTCATCTATACTCGACCTTTATTGAATGTTTTGCGTAGAGCATCCTTTTACATCCACTTATGGACACTCTACCTACAAATGATATTAATATAATGATAAAACAGGTAAAACCCACTGTACAACTTGATCATGAGGAATTAGATTTAGTGGATACAGATGTTTTTCTCGGAAAAACGTAAGAAACTCCAATGGGGCCATCATATAGATGACTTATCGAACAGACTCAGTTCTGCTGCATTTTAGAAAGATTCGCCACTTGACAGATTTAGAAACTGCGAGAGTGGTATATTTTGGTTACTTTCACAGTATTATGTCTGTCATTCTGTTTTCGTCTTGCAGAAAGGACTGTTCGTGCCATATACAAAACTAAATTCAAAGAAGTTGAAATTATGACGGTCCACGATCAATACATAATTTTTCTTTTATTGCCATTTTAATAAAATAATTATTCGGCTAAATTACTAATAAATTAATAATTGTTATAATTTTTTATCGACCAATACATAATTGAAAACTAGATGATGCCCGCGATTTCGTCCGCGTGGATTTTTGATTCCCGCGGAAACTCTTTAATTTTCCAGGATAAAAATTAGTACCTAACCTATGTCCTTGCCCGGGATACAACTTACTCCTGTACTAAATGTCATTAAAATCGGATGAACGGATGAGTCGTGAAAGCATAGCAGACTAACAATCATAATTTCACGTAATATTTTCACGTATTAATTTATAATATTAGTATGGATTACGGATAGTATGGATTTAGTATAGGTATGTGCATAAAAACATCAATAAATTCAAGAAAGAAAAAAATGACCATACAAGAAAATATGAGAATTTAGACCCGCTTCCTGACTTTGTAAAATTAGTTATTCAGTTGTCGGTAACAGTATGCCTTTATAATTATTATATTATTTTATTATTATTATATATAAATATATTATTATTATTATTATATTATATTATTATTATTATACTATATATAGCTAAATTACCACTCACTCACTCACTCACTGACTCATTGACATAATTATTGTTCTCCTAGAAAGAGACAGAAAACGATACAATGATGTATGAGAGATGTGTTCGAGTGCGGGAGTCGAGTAGGGAAAAATTATGACATTTCGGAAAAACAAGATGGCGGCCGACGTGATTCTTGTAACTCTTTTGTTTTCCAACCGATTTTGTTGCAATTCGCAATGATTGAAGAAATTAGGAAAAGATCTATAGAAGAAGTGGAAAAAATTGGGAAAACAAGATGGCGGCCGAGCTGTAGTGTTTTAAAATTTTTTATTTTTCGACCTCGAACCGCGGTGCCACAGATCCGAAACGGCGTAATCGAGCATAATTTTTTTTTCTATTTCCGCCTACAATTATCCTGTATTTTGACGGTATGGGGGTGGTTTTTAAAAATTCAAGATGGCGGCTGTCACGGCGGCCGTTCGGTTTGAGTTACGAAAAGACGCAATTTTAAAATTCAAATTTCTCGCAGTTGGCAACGTCGGAGCGTTTCGACTTCTACGGGGAGATTGTGTATACAGACTCGAGGTATGGATTGGGGGAAAAAAATTACCCCATTTCTCGGGAAATTTTCAAGATTTTACCCAAAAATAAAATATCGAAATACGTATTTTTTTTTAAATTCGAGTACGAGGAACCACGTGTCTCACTTGTACGAATGACATTTGGGTATTTTCGTCGCCGAGGTCTGGCAACACTGGAATTTATCAAAGTAAAAGTGATTTTCGACATGGTCTTTTTTCAGGGGCGATCATTTCGGCTGGGTGCGAGCGAGATGAAAAATTGAAACGTCATCAGGAGCGGTGTAGTTCACAGGAAAATTATAAAACTATGCAAAAAGTTTTTGTGAAACGAGGTGGCGGCCATTTTGTATTCTTTTTGTGTTTTTGAAAATTTCGATCACGTCTTAGAGGCGGTTGGCAACATTTGGGAAAGTTGACATGTATGGATCGATTGTGTAACTCGACGGGCAGTATCGAGTAATCGAAACAGTGTTGCCACATTCGGGATAGTTTTCGAGATTTTCCCTAAAAACTACCTCCTGTAAAATTTTGTATGAAAAAATTTTTTTTCACTGCTGGCTTCGTATGGAAGTCAGAAAATATAACTTGAAGAAAAATATGGAGACAGCTGATGATTGAGGATTTCGGAGACGGGTAAAGGGCACGGCCAGGGTATTGAAGATAGGTGGGGGGTGCTCGAACAAATGTCACTCGAAACCTCATCCAATTGGCGATGAGTTTAAAAAAAACTCAAAAATGGTGGATTCAAGATGGCTGCCATACAAATTTCGTTAGTCTCTATCTCGGAGAGTATAAGAGATGGAAGTGTGGTTTCTTGGCAAGAGATGATCAGGACGAGGACGTCTATTTAGCGAAATGAAAAAAATTCAAGATGAATTATAATATAATTATATTATTGAAGAGATGACAAAAGTAGAACTATGCAAGATTTTGATACGGTTCAGTTTACCCACGACGGGGCTCCCTGGGATTACAAAACAGGAAACCGCTACCAAAGGTTTAAAAAATCAGCGCCATTTTGAAATTCTTTGTTATTGTAGCGATTTCGTTAAAAATCATTATTTAGGGCTCCTTGGGATTACAAAACAGGAAACTGGTACCAAAATTTTAAAAAATCGGCGCCAATTTTAAATTCTTTGTTAATTGACCGATTTCGTTCAAAATCGATATTTGGGACTCCCTGGAATCACAAAACACGAAACTGGTACCAAAATTTTAAAAGATCAGCGCCATTTTGAAATTCTTTTTTCTTGTAGCGATTTCGTTCAAAATCAATATTTAGGACTTCCTGGGATTACAAAACAGGAAACTGGTACCAAAATTTTAAAAAATCAGCGCCATTTTGAAATTCTTTGTTAATTGACCGATTTCGTTCAAAATCGATATTTAGGACTCCCTGGGGATACAAAACAGGAAACTGTTATCAAAATAAAGAAATTACAGCGCCATTTTGAAATTCTTTGTTAATTGACCGATTTCGTTCAAAATCGATATTTAGGACTCCCTGGGGATACAAAACAGGAAACTGTTACCAAAATAAAAAAAAACCAGCGCCATTTTGAAATTCTTTGTTAATTGACCGATTCCGTTCAAAATCGATATTTAGGGCTCCCTGGGATCACAAAACAGGAAACTGGTACCAGAATTTAAAAAATCAACGCCATTTTGAAATTCTTTGTTAATTGACAGATTTCGTTCAAAATCGATATTTGGGACTCTCTGGAATCACAAAACACGAAACTGGTACCAAAATTTTAAAAAATCAGCGCCATTTTGAAATTCTTTTTTCTTGTAGCGATTTCGTTCAAAATCAATATTTAGGACTTCCTGGGATTACAAAACAGGAAACTGGTACCAAAATTTTAAAAAATCGGCGCCAATTTTAAATTCTTTGTTAATTGACCGATTTCGTTCAAAATCGATATTTGGGACTCCCTGGAATCACAAAACACGAAACTGGTACCAAAATTTTAAAAAATCAGCGCCATTTTGAAATTCTTTTTTCTTGTAGCGATTTCGTTCAAAATCAATATTTAGGACTTCCTGGGATTACAAAACAGGAAACTGGTACCAAAATTTTAAAAAATCAGCGCCATTTTGAAATTCTTTGTTAATTGACCGATTTCGTTCAAAATCGATATTTAGGACTCCCTGGGGATACAAAACAGGAAACTGTTATCAAAATAAAGAAATTACAGCGCCATTTTGAAATTCTTCGTTAATTGACCGATTTCGTTCAAAATCGATATTTAGGACTCCCTGGGGATACAAAACAGGAAACTGTTATCAAAATAAAGAAATTACAGCGCCATTTTGAAATTCTTTGTTAATTGACCGATTTCGTTCAAAATCGATATTTAGGACTCCCTGGGGATACAAAACAGGAAACTGTTACCAAAATAAAAAAAAACCAGCGCCATTTTGAAATTCTTTGTTAATTGACCGATTCCGTTCAAAATCGATATTTAGGGCTCCCTGGGATCACAAAACAGGAAACTGGTACCAGAATTTAAAAAATCAACGCCATTTTGAAATTCTTTGTTAATTGACAGATTTCGTTCAAAATCGATATTTGGGACTCCCTGGAATCACAAAACACGAAACTGGTACCAAAATTTTAAAAAATCAGCGCCATTTTGAAATTCTTTTTTCTTGTAGCGATTTCGTTCAAAATCAATATTTAGGACTTCCTGGGATTACAAAACAGGAAACTGGTACCAAAATTTTAATAAATCGGCGCCAATTTTAAATTCTTTGTTAATTGACCGATTTCGTTCAAAATCGATATTTGGGACTCCCTGGAATGACAAAACACGAAACTGGTACCAAAATTTTAAAAAATCAGCGCCATTTTGAAATTCTTTTTTCTTGTAGCGATTTCGTTCAAAATCAATATTTAGGACTTCCTGGGATTACAAAACAGGAAACTGGTACCAAAATTTTAAAAAATCAGCGCCATTTTGAAAATCTTTGTTAATTTACAGATTTAGTTCAAAATCGATATCTGAGGATCCCTGGGATTACAAAACAGGAAACCGATACCAAAGTTTTAAAAAATCAGCGCCATTTTGAAATTCTTTGTTAATTGATCGATTTCGTTAAAAATCGATATTTAGTACTCCATGGGATTACAAGACAGGAAACTGGTACCAAAATTTTACAAAATCAGCGCCATTTTGAAATTCTTTGTTAATTAACAGATTTCGTTCAAAATCGATATCTGAGGATCCCTGGGATTACAAAATAGGAAACGGTTACCAAAATTTAAAAAAAACCAGCGCTATTTTGAAATTCTTTGTTAATTGACCGGTTTCACTCATAATTGATATTTAGGACCCCCTGGGATCACAAAACAGGAAACTGATACCAAAGGTTTAAAATAGCAGCGCCATTTTGAAATTCTTTGTTAAGTGACCGATTTCGTTCAAAATCGATATTTAGTGCTTCCTGGGATTGCAAAACAGGAAACTGGAACCAAATTTTAAAAAATCAGTGCTATTTTGAAATTCTTTGTTAATTGACCGATTCCGTTCAAAATCGATATTTGGGGCTCCTTAGGATTACAAAACAGGAAACTGGTATCAAAATTTTAAAAAATCAGCGCCATTTTGAAATTCTTTGTTAATTGACCGATTTCGTTTAAAATCGATATTTAGGGCTCCCTGGGATTACAAAACAGGAAACTGTTATCAAAATAAAGAAATTACAGCGCCATTTTGAAATTCTTTGTTAATTGACCGATTTCGTTCAAAATCGATATTTAGGACTCCCTGGGGATACAAAACAGGAAACTGTTACCAAAATAAAAAAAAACCAGCGCCATTTTGAAATTCTTTGTTAATTGACCGATTCCGTTCAAAATCGATATTTAGGGCTCCCTGGGATCACAAAACAGGAAACTGGTACCAGAATTTAAAAAATCAACGCCATTTTGAAATTCTTTGTTAATTGACAGATTTCGTTCAAAATCGATATTTGGGACTCCCTGGAATCACAAAACACGAAACTGGTACCAAAATTTTTAAAAATCAGCGCCATTTTGAAATTCTTTTTTCTTGTAGCGATTTCGTTCAAAATCAATATTTAGGACTTCCTGGGATTACAAAACAGGAAACTGGTACCAAAATTTTAAAAAATCGGCGCCAATTTTAAATTCTTTGTTAATTGACCGATTTCGTTCAAAATCGATATTTGGGACTCCCTGGAATGACAAAACACGAAACTGGTACCAAAATTTTAAAAAATCAGCGCCGTTTTGAAATTCTTTTTTCTTGTAGCGATTTCGTTCAAAATCAATATTTAGGACTTCCTGGGATTACAAAACAGGAAACTGGTACCAAAATTTTAAAAAATCAGCGCCATTTTGAAAATCTTTGTTAATTTACAGATTTAGTTCAAAATCGATATCTGAGGATCCCTGGGATTACAAAACAGGAAACCGATACCAAAATTTTAAAAAATCAGCGCCATTTTGAAATTCTTTGTTACTTGACCGATTTCGTTCAAAATCGATATTTAGTGTTCTCAGGGATTACAAAACAGGAAACTGATACCAAAGTTTTAAAAAATCAGCGCCATTTTAAAATTCTTTTTTAAATTACCGATTTTTTTCCGAATCGATATCTGAGGATCCCTGGGATTACAAAACAGGAAACTGATACCAAAGTTTTAAAAAATCAGCGCCATTTTGTTTTTTTTTTTATCACAACCCGTGAGCTGCTAAAGCAGCTCACGCACAGAGCAAAAAACTAGTTTTATAATAAACTCACAGAAGAAATATAGGAGATGTGTCTCAACAACATCAAATATTTTGTAAATAGTAAACTAATTGAAAAATCCTAAATAAAATATAAAATAAAATAGAATATACAAAATTGAAAAAATTGAGCCACCCGAAACTAAACTAGCGGCACGCTATGATGGCCGGTTTGACGTTTGTCCGCTCATGAAGTTCCGTATTAATTGATAACGACTTTGAAGGAAATAATTGTATTACTTTATTGACGATAGTGATGTGCAGAGATTCATAAATTTTATCGAATGTAGTTTTAGGTTTAGGACTCAAAATTTATTTATTAAATTGATTTCTTAAATGTATACAAGTGTAGAAAAATCAGTTTGCACCATTTAAGGGGTGAATGTACTTGTGAATATGAACAATTTTCACTATGTGGACAAACCTCTGAAATCGCAAAAAAATATCAATAAATTTTTAAAAATGGAATCTAATACGATCGTCACATAGGATCGCTGGCTAGCACAACTACTACCTCCGGCAAACTCGCGTCAATGCTCAATGCAAAACAAAGCAGTTTCGAATTGACGTTGCTTCGAAAAGTATAAACTGTCAGTGCAATGCGATTGTGATATAGTTTTGACCTGGCTTTGGATTTCAAATATTGATACTGCATTACTGTTGACCCTTGCTCGTTAATTTGGACTCTGTTCAAGCCCTTTGTTGTGGATTTCGTCGATATGACCGAACGTACGCAGAGAACTGTTCTAAATAGTCAGACACGTGAGTTCGTAATACGCCTTCGTAACTATTTCGATCGTGAAGCTCAAAATGGAGGGCCAATTTTACCTATAACGTCAGTGGTTGAACGCGTAGCTGATGCGCTTAATATTGGACAACGAACTGTTAGACGGATAACTAAAAAAAAATATGGCGAGACTGGCACAGAAGAAAATAAACTTCACACACCAAAAAAGAGAAAACGAGCAAAACCAGTCGTAGGCATCGATAGCTTTGATGCCGATGCTATCCGAAGACATGTTTACGGCTACTATTTACAGAAGGAGTATCCAACAAGAAAAAAGTTGGTGCATTCACTGAAGGAAGCTGGATTATTCTTCGGTGGGGAAAGTTCTTTAACGAAGATTTTGAAGACCATTGCATTTCGATACAAAAAATGTAACAAACGCAAAATATTGATGGAAAGATTTGATATAGCGATGGCAAGGTATACTTTTTTACGGCAAGTGAAAGAAATCAAAAATTGGCAAAATGTTGTGTTCTTGGATGAAACATGGCTTAATGCTAACCATACTGTAGGCCGTTCTTGGAACGATGACACAGCAGCATCTACTTCCAAAGTTCCTGTAGGAAAAGGATCGCGACTTATAATTTGTCACGCCGGAACCATCAACGGGTTTGTCGAAGGTTCTCTCATGGCTTTTGCGTCAAAAACCACTGGAGACTATCATGAAGACATGAATGGAGAAAAGTTTACTGAATGGTTTACCTCAATGTTGTGTAGCCTCCCTGAACCATCTATTATAATTATGGACAACGCCCCATACCACTCGATGCAAATTGACAAGCCACCTGCCCAATCCCAAAAGAAAGCTGATATCGTCGCATGGCTTCGTAAAAATGGCGTAGATGCAAACATGAATATGTTAAAAGCGGAATTAGTACGTCTTTTAAAAGAAAACAAACCAACCAAGATCCGATACGTCATTGACGAAATAGCATTAGAACATGGGCACAGAGTTATACGGTTACCGCCTTACCATTGTGAGTATAATGCGATTGAGTTGGTGTGGGCTCAAATTAAGGGATATGCTGCAAGACACAATACAGAACCCCCATTTACCACAAAAAAAATGCTAAAATTATTAGAAGAAGCTTGTGAACATGTGACTAAAGGAGACTGGGAAAAGGTTGTGAATAGAACTGTTAAATTAATAAGGGAAGATTATGAAAGAGATGTGAAAATAGATAATATTATAGAAAACGAACATATAATTATTAATGTATGTGATGATAGCAGTGACGACAGTGAAAATAGTAGTATGGACGAATCTGATTAATTATGGCCTTTTGTGGCACCTTTTTTGGTATCTTTTGTATTCATATGTTTCTTGTGTGCATATAAAGTATGTATATTCATTTTCGTTCAAATATTCAGTTCGTTCAAATAAATTAAATAAACATATACATTTTTGTTTTATTAAACCTATTTAATCAGGTACAAAAACAAAACTTAATTGTTTTTTGTTCGAGAATAAATTGACATTCCACATCACTATTGTAATGTGTCAAACCGGCCATCATAGCGTGCCGCTGATATAGTCAATTTCAGACGAATACGTCCGTAAATCATCAAAGTGCTGGTTTTGTACCTGCTGAATGACGTAGCAGCCCTTCTTGCAATCCTGTCAGAGTATCTATTGTTTATTTCAAACCTTAATATTTGTCATATTACCATCAACTAAAGTGACAGATATCATATTTGGAAACAACAACCTGGCCACTAAGAAATACATAAAACTCGCACTCAATGCAGATTATATGAAAAACTAGCTGATGCCTGCGACTTCTGGGCAGACCTTCACTATCGGAGATCGGAGAGATCATCAGTGGAGAGCCCTACACCCACCTAATACTGAATCAGCCTTCCTGGCGATAGTTACCAAAAGTGCAGCTATCTCATAGTCATGATATTATTATATACGTTTTTTTGCTGTCATAAAACTATTTCGTTATATATAAACACCAATTTGGCAAAATGTTACAAGGACAATTTTTATTTATTTTATATCAAAAATATAATTACTTTATAGTTTATACTAATAAATATCGGTTTTATTTCCCATTCCAAAGTGCTATAAAAGTTTCACATCAAAAACTAAATAAAGAATGGAAATAGGTTTTTTTAGGATTAATTGTGTCATTTATGATGAATCAACGGGACTTTACCACCAGCTTGAAAAGAAGATTCTACTGAGAACATATGACAATAACTCGGCAGTTAATAAAAAGAAAAAAAAATACAATAATGTACCTAGAAAATAATAAAGAGTAGGATATATTATACATAATTATATGAACACACTTATTGTATATTGTATATGTCACCGTAAGATTGTGAAAACCGTTAGATTGTAATCTATCTAGCGAAATTGTAAACTGTCGACAGATTGTGAACCGTTCAATTTACTTTTTCTTGTCTCTTTTCGACCGTTTACAATTTCTGTAATGCTAAGCCGATAGTTTCTATGCAACATTAGGAAAATCATCGATGCTACGTTACGGATATATATGTCACAAAAAACCTACCAGAATCAATTGATTTTCATAGCTTAGCTTTAGTGGAAAGGAGTTCAACTAAGCAACGAAGTTTTTTTACATAATGAGGATAGGAAATGCAGGGGGTTTAGGGGCGATGAAAAACTGCTACATTATATTTCGCCACCATTTAGAAGGTTATAATAGCTCAGGTGGAAAAGCGGGCTGTACCAAAACCCGAAGACCCCGGTTCGAGTCCAGAGTCTTGAATCTGATTATTTTTCCCCTTTTTTTAAATATAATACAATGTTTTATTTTAAAAATAAAATATAATTTATAATTTAAATTTATTTTCCAAAAAACACGATTAAAAAAAAGAATAATGTCCCTCCCGACCGAATTTCGGCCACGGCGGCCAATCTCCAGAGAGATTAGCCAACTGCGCAGGAGATATTATAGTGCAAAAGTGTGTGCGCATACACAGGTGCACTCTCTGTTCCTTTACTCTCATAGCCCGATGGGACGGAAATCCGACACGACCGGAGAGAGATCAGGCGCAGGACCGACGGCTTTACGTGCTCTCCGAGGCACGGGGGTGAAGCACCGCCAACTTCCTAACTCCGGGCTAGTAGTGAGAATTTCTTGCAAGAAAAACCCAATACCTGTGGCCCGACTCGGGACTCGAACCCGGGACCTCATAGGTCGCAGTCGAATATGCTAACCACTAGACCAACGAGGCAGTAAAAAAAAGAATATACCGAGCAAAGCTCGGTCATCCAGATATTACTAGTTGAAGTATGGAACACAGAAGCCGACTACTTCTAAAACCACTACGTCTACATCGCACATCCCAGATGGAAATGGAATCTCCTAGTGCTGTCTTACACCGTTTTTAAACTATTTATGCAGAACTACTTCTAATACTAAGCGCCATGATTAGTTTAATTATTAATTTAATTTACTTTTCTTTCAACCTTTATCATATAAACACCTATAGATAGGTGTTTATATGATAAAGGCCTACCTACCTACCTACCTATACAGTCTTATAAATCAGTTAGCAGGAATTAGTCGGTTGGTAATTGGTATATTATCAAGAAGCACCTCCATTATCCATACTATGATATTATAAATGCGAAAGACCTGTATTTGAACGGCCTATTTTTTCAACCGAGTTGGTATAGAGTAAGGTTACATCCCGAGGAAGGACATAAGTTAACTTTATCCCGAAAAATTGAGAAATTCCCGCCGAAATAAAAACGAATGCAGACGAAATCGTACGTATCATCTATCTATCAATCAATAAATAATAATATTATCTCTGCCATAGTGAGATAATTGATCGCATATTGTGTGCACCCGTGGTAGAGGCTGAATCCTTTCTATGTGTACCTGGGTAGACTGTGGTTGTATGTGTATGAAAACAATTGACAGCGGGTGACAGATATGCGAAGAATTCATAGAGGGCTTCGATCCTTAAGCTAATTCAAATGTATCGCTCTAAAATTTATTGTCATGCAAAAGTCACAAAACGAGGTTCAATATTATATTGTGTGCTTAGGGGTGAAACAAGGCGATTTCAGACGAGGGTGAAGTTGCCTGCCTGAGCGAAGCGAGGGCTGGTATCACCCAAAGTCTGAAATCGTGTTTCATCCCGTGGCACACACCATATTTTTCATATAATCTGCATAAAAGTGCGAGTTTTATTAAAATTTTATTTCTTATTTATTTTAGTTGCTAGGTTGTTGTTTACAAATAACACTGTCAGTTTAGTTGATGGTTAAAATGACAATTTTATATGTTTGAAATAAACTAAAGATACTCTGACATTATTGAAAGGAGAGCTGCTACGTCATTCAGCGGGTAGAAAACCACCACTTTCTGCCCTAGGGTAGAAATTCGTCTGAAATTGACCACTTTCGGGTGGCTCAACAGGCATTGACACTCGCACTTTCAATGCAGGTTATATATTATGATAATAAATTAAAATTATTACATAATGTAATATGACAGTGATATATTGAAACCGGGTTAACATTTTATAGCAATGTAGGCGTTATGAAATGCATAACCCTATATAGCCGGTCAACAATTTATCTTTCCTTATGTAATTTGTACAAATATTCGAGGTGATAATAATCAGTAGATCAAGACCGTGTGAATATATCACTCATTTATTAATTTTGTATAAAATCGCTTTTAAGTATGACAGGTTCAATATCAAAATATGAGGAGGTCAGAATCATAAGGTGTCATTTAAAACCTTTTTTTTTTGGAAATCGAGAAAATCTTTTTCGAGTAGGCCTGCATGATGTAAATGCCACCTTTGAATGAAATGGGAGTTTCGAGACGCTATTTTATTGTGGATAACTTAACTTTTCGGACCAATTCTATTCAGAAATCACTAAAGTCCAACATTTTGAGTCCAATGAGTAAAATAAGAAATAGGCATAAGTGACCGTTTGATTCTGACTTCCTCAAGTTGTATCGTAACTCTGCAAAACATATGAAATAAACTGAGAACTGACCAAGCTCACGATAATAATAATTTACGGAAGTTATAATGAAATGAAATCAAACTCGAACATGTTAAACTCTAAAATAGCTATCGGAAATATAAAACATAGCGGCATCGTTTAGTGTGACCTTCAGCATAATTATTATTTATTATAAAAACGAGTCTGACTCGCATTTGCATAGCGCAGGTTAATGACACGATGAGTCACTTTACAAGTTAGGGCTTGCGTTCACATACGACATCGTGACATTAGTTGTAAGTCATAAAATATAATACTACATTAAATACACGCGTCATATTATTATAATTACTTTTCATACTGTTTACTTTGCACTGTTTCAAACTTTTAATTATCGAACGTACCTATATTTACTTAATTCATATCGTCACATACTTATACATTTTTTATTTATTCAATACCGCGACTTCGTCCGCGTGGTTTTTTGTTTACCATACAAATCAAGGGATTTTTTTCGTCAATTTTCCTATGTTTTTAATAATTATTCTGCTATTCGGGGCGGAGACAAATACAACGAATCAAAAACTATGAAAATCGGTTCAGACGTTCTAGAGTTATAAGTCTTCGAACAAACCCGACTTTGTTTTATATATTAAGTTACGTAGAATATTATGGTAATATGGTAACGCATAAACCTAAAACTAAATAAAATATAACACCTAAATTCACCTGGGACCCTGGCTGTGATATTAGTAGGTAGGTATATTTTGTTCTCAGCTTATCTTATCTTATCTTATTAATATTATAAATACGAAAGTATGGATGTTTGTTAGTTGTTACTCAATTAGGCCCCAACGGCTGAACGGATCTGGCTGAAATTTGGCACAGAGATAGATTATAGTCTGGAACAGCACATAGGCTACTTTATTTCCTGGAGAATTAAAGAGTTCCAGCGGGAACTAAAAAAACCTCAAACCACGCAGACGAAGTCGCGGGCATTCGCTAGTCGGCAACAAGCCTATTTCTGAAGAAGTTTTTTCAGGTTATTTATTTCGTAGTGTTCGTGTTCGTTTTTGTGTGATTTATGCCTTACGCTCGTAGTTCGAAGGTTACACCTATCCTGGTTTACGCGAATAAATAGATGTATAAAGCAAAGTGTACATGCCAGACCCCGGTTTCTATTCTTGAACCATACAGCGAGACCACCACCACCACTACAGCCCATTAACGTCCCACTGCTGGGCACAGGTCTCCACTCTCATAGGAGAGAGGGAATTAGAGCTTAGACCCACCACGCTGATCCGATGCGGGCTTTCATGATAGTGATAATAGCCGAGACCGACAGCTTAACGTGCTCTCCGAGGCACGGGGGTAACACACCGCCAATTTTCTAACTCCGGGCTAGCCAGAATTTCTAGTCACAAAAAACCCAATTATGGCCCGACCCGGCACTCGAACCCGGGATCTCGTCGGCCGCAGTCGAACATGCTAACCACTACAACAACTAGATACAACAAGACACTCTATACATATTCACAAGCATGTTTAAGTGGAGGATCTATTTGAATGCCATGGAAATACATTATAGTTGGGCATAAGTCGTACATGACCAAAATTTAAACTCCTATTGGTTGTTTAATAGTAATTTAATGAAAGTGGTTCATTCTATTCTCTTATCACGTGTGACAGTTTATCTACCTGGGTAATCGCAATGCCGGACTATCTACTTGATTGAAGTACCTACTTAGGTCATGCTTCCTGCTATATTATGTCGTAAACAATGAATAAAGCAAATAACTTACAACATGCATTTAAAAGAGAGCGCGCATATACCTATCCCACCATCTCTTTCCTACTTTTCTTTTACCACCAAAATACTAGTCGTCTTACTTCGGCATGATTTACACTAAACTAGCGGCACGCTATGATGGCCGGTTTGACACATTACAATAGTGATGTGGAATGTCAATTTATTCTCGAACAAAAAACAATTAAGTTTTGTTTTTGTACCTGATTAAATAGGTTTAATAAAACAAAAATGTATATGTTTATTTAATTTATTTGAACGAACTGAATATTTGAACGAAAATGAATATACATACTTTATATGCACACAAGAAACATATGAATACAAAAGATACCAAAAAAGGTGCCACAAAAGGCCATAATTAATCAGATTCGTCCATACTACTATTTTCACTGTCGTCACTGCTATCATCACATACATTAATAATTATATGTTCGTTTTCTATAATATTATCTATTTTCACATCTCTTTCTCTTTTTTGGTGTGTGAAGTTTATTTTCTTCTGTGCCAGTCTCGCCATATTTTTTTTTAGTTATCCGTCTAACAGTTCGTTGTCCAATATTAAGCGCATCAGCTACGCGTTCAACCACTGACGTTATAGGTAAAATTGGCCATATCGACGAAATCCACAACAAAGGGCTTGAACAGAGTCCAAATTAACGAGCAAGGGTCAACAGTAATGCAGTATCAATATTTGAAATCCAAAGCCAGGTCAAATCTATATCACAATCGCATTGCACTGACAGTTTATACTTTTCGAAGCAACGTCAATTCGAAACTGCTTTGTTTTGCATTGAGCATTGACGCGAGTTTGCCGGAGGTAGTAGTAATTGTTCATATTCACAAGTACATTCACCCCTTAAATGGTGCAAACTGATTTTTCTACACTTGTATACATTTAAGAAATCAATTTAATAAATAAATTTTGAGTCCTAAACCTAAAACTACATTCGATAAAATTTATGAATCTCTGCACATCACTATCGTCAATAAAGTAATACAATTATTTCCTTCAAAGTCGTTATCAATTAATACGGAACTTCATGAGAAACTACATTCGATAAAATTTATGAATCTCTGCACATCACTATCGTCAATAAAGTAATACAATTATTTCCTTCAAAGTCGTTATCAATTAATACGGAACTTCATGAGCGGACAAACGTCAAACCGGCCATCATAGCGTGCCGCTAGTTTAGTCACACAGGGCCTATACAGATGTACGTCTGTCATATATTTGACTAAACACTGAGAAACAATACTTTTGAAAGTTTATACGTTTGACTAATCCTATTCCAACCGTCCTTAGTGCTGAGTTTAGAGTTCTGCGTTCTGCTTTTAGAGCCCACGCAGAAAGAAAATCGTGCAGCGCTCAGCGTTCAACTCGCATTCGTTCGGTCAGACCTCTAGGAGTTCTGAACGCACACAGGAGGTCAACAAATTTGCGTTCCATTTTCGATTCAAAAGTTCATCTTCCGAAGACGAGGCGTTGCTTTTATGCTGTCTAGAAGAGTCCAATAAAAAAAGAAAAGTGACAGTGTTCTTTTTCCTGATTTGTTTGAAGATGAAGAACGATTTTTTATTTTACTTTCCAATATCAATAAATAGCTTCAATGAATTGCATAAACATAAAAAAGTGAAATAAAAAAACGTTCTTCCATTCTATGTTTTTTTGAGAATTGAACGCAGGCGTTCATCCTGAGCGATGCGGTCTGCCCGCTGTCTGAGCGGCGCTATAAAGTTACAAAAGTTTATAGTTCGTCAAACTTATGTGACCCGGTGGCCAAAATTAGAACTAGTTTTTATACCTCTTTGTTTTTATTTTGTTAATAGGTATTATATATGTCACCGTAAGATTGTAAAAACCGTTAGATTACAATCTAACTCGCGAAATTGTAAACTGTCGAAAGATTGTGAACCGTTCAATGTTCTGAGTGTCAATTTTTGAAATATTCGTTGTATTTACGTTTTCTTGCCTGTTTCTTGTAGGTTAGGTTAGGGTTCGACATAAATAATCAGGTAGTGCCCACTTAGGTTCTATCGGGTTAATAAACCTAACAGATTACAATTTACCGAAAAATAATGCGTTAAATTGTAATCTTTCGATAATTTTGCAATTTCGCGGGTTAGATTAAAATCTAACGGTTTTTACAATCTTACGGTGACATATACAAGCGGCGCTGTCACCAGGTCAGATAAATATGCTGGACTGTATACATTTTTTTATCTACTACAAGTTAGCCCTTGACTGCGATCTCACCTGATGATAAGTAATGATGCAGTCTAAGATGGTAGTGGGCTAACCTGTTACACAGAACGCAGAACTCAGAACGGCTGAACTCTTTCTGTCTGCGCGGGCTCTAACTGCCATGACAAGTCCACACGCGTGACCAGTTAGGGATCAACCAAAGCTAAAACCTTATTTGAAAATCTATATATATCCGACAGAGAATTTGTGTGACCTACTTCCAAAACCTAACCTTTATTTAATAAGAAACAACTTTTAGTCTTAGCGAAATGTTTAAAAAATAATTGTAGACCATTAAATCGAAATTAATATAGAGTTTTTGTAATGTTAATGCATCTAGTGTACGCGTTCAGAAAAGTGTTATTGCTCAGTATTATGTGATACCGAATAATTATTACCTTTTCTAGATTGGCTTCCATCTCCAGTCTTTTATTTTTCTAATTTTTATACCAATTTCATAATATTCCCTATATTGATACTTTACTTCTTATCTTTATCAATATTTAAATATTATACTTATTCCACGTTTTATATTACTTCAGCCTTAAAATTTAGTCTACAAACCCAATAGGTAAACTTACCTGAACTATTTTATGTTGATATTAGAAAGACCTTTTTTGAGCTGAAGCAATCATAACATATATTGTTGTAAATTATTTTTGGTCAATAATCGGGCATATATTGTGCTCGTTGTTTTGAAGTCACAATAAAGCAATTATTTATTAGACTGTACCATAAAGTTTAATTTATTCTGTATTATATACTCACAAATGTATTTTATGGTTCTTAGACCAATTCTTAGCTTGGGCAGGGTCAAAAGAAAATTATGGATAAGCAATGTAAAGTTTGTACCTGTGCTTGTACGTAAACAACTTGTGTTCTAGGGAATGCAGCATGCAGGTTATTTTGGGATTGTCCACGAGTCAACTGCCCCATTTTTATATTTTTATTTATTGTGAAATCTAAGACTTGCACTTGACGACAGTCATGCTTATTGCAAAGCAATGATGAGGTCTAGGTTGGAACGCGCTTGCCAAGAAGATGCCTATTCACCCTTGCCTTAAAGGTACCTAAGTTAAACATGGCAGGAAACACGTGCGCTGTTCCACATCCTAGCGGTTCGGATCAGAAACGTCGAGGATATGTATGCGGTCAAATGGATGGAGCTGGTGCTCTAGCTCAAAGGTGAGAGCACTAACTAGTACGTACCTCGTACCTATGTGGGGCCGAAATTGCGCCTTCCAAATGATCGCGGAGCTTGACTTAATTCCCAATGCTATTAGATAGAGTGAGTGTAAGTGAATAGGTGTTGCTAAGTAGGTATTTTTTGGCAAAATCACGTTATATTCAATTATATATATTCATGTAAAAATTTTACAGAGGTACCTTATTAACTAAGGAACTATAATGCTACGTTCGTTAATAACAGCTATGATCGCCCACCTTAGGTTGAGACTTGAAATGCTTACAGGATCACAAAAGATAACATAGGCCCCGTTTAATCTTTTATCGCAATAATATTGTGAGGTGTATCCATCCTATGCTAGTCTATCTAGATTAGTGCGGCAGCGCCCACTAATATACAGTCACATAGTTTTGTTCGCGACACCGCAGGCGATACCTTAGGTCTACCTATAGGGCATACTGCAGCCTCTATATAAGCGCCAGGTGACTTAGAATTAGGTACATTTCAAGCCCTTAGTGCTCAGTGAACTCACGTGCCAATCTTAGAAATATTTTGAGAAAATGTTCGCAAAGGTATACCCGGTGATTTAATTTATTATCAAAGTGGTGTAACAACTATTTGAAAAAAATTAAAATACGAATTTTTTTACCCCATTATTTCATGGAAAAAATGTTATCCCAAACGGCTAAATTTCGCCGATATTGGTACGGTACACTCAAGTCACCTAAAAAAACTATGTTACACCCAGTTTAGAGACCATGATTTATCAGAGTTTAATCGATACCTTCCATGCTACAGTTCACTCTAAACTATGTACACTATAAAATAGCTAAGCAAACAATTGGCAAGCAACGAATGAACCTAAAACACTTTTTTACCTGCTACCACTAAAACCTAAATCACTAATATATTATTTTCTTGAGAATGGGCTTAATTGCATCTATAAAGGTTTGGCGGTAACAAACATACAGACAAACAAGACAAGAGTGCATCTTTAATATTAGAATTGCTTTACGGAATCACCAGCACAGATGATCAAATTTACTGTGCTGCAGATCATTTTCGTCGTCATCTCAACCGGTAGACGTCCACTGCTTTACAAAAATCTTTTGAAGACATTTCACTAGAATTCAATCTTGTGCCGCTTGCGTTCAGCGGTACCTAGTAGCTCCGGTTCAAAACTCCCAGCTTTCCAGTGTATTTCATGTTTGAATCATTGTCAGGCTCACATAATAAATATCTTTTCCAGGCGATAGTAGCTTGCGCTCTCGTAGTGGTAGCCCAGGGAGGACTTATCGCAAGTCCCCACGGTGCTATCTCATCTCAGAGCATAGTGTTGGGCCACCCAGCTCCCGTCGCTCACGCCATCGCCCCAGCCTACGGCGCACCAGCTCTAGCTGCTCCTTACGGATTGGGACTAGGTAGAGTAAGCTTGATATTATTGATTCATCGTTACTTGTTTTAGTTACTTTTGTAACTATTATGTAGTCGTAGTCTGCATGAAAAGCTGTGCTCATTATAACTGTCTCTGGCCAGCTTTGACATGACAAAAACTGGGGTTGATAGAATGAATAAATCCCACCCGATTGTATAAAATGGACGGTATGTAACTTTGTACTGTACTCTCCGCTGACAAAAATCCAGTAGTTGGCTCAAACGTTCTAACATTGCAACGTACCTCAGATTCGGGAAGGCTGAGGCAGGAGCGTCTCCACTTGAGTTTACCACACTTGACTCGCCGCTATAATTATGTAACTTAAGATGCAACTGATGCGTACAAATTTTTAGTATTCGAAGACAATTAAAATCAAGGTCTAAACTACAATTACACATTGTTGTAAAATATTCTGAGGTGTAGCGATGATACAATATGAAGCATTGCAGTAGACTAGACAAGTTAGACATTGTAAATATCCCAATTACCCGTGCCTAAATATAATCAAACCTCGGAACGCTGGCTCAAAGTTAGTGAACATTTATGGAATTAATTGCTTCTCATCAGGGAACAACAGGAATTCATAACTAGCTGACTAATTATTCATCAGCTAACATTAGCTTGGTCATACATTTCAGGTCACGGTGCTATCGTCTCCCATGCGCCGGTTCTGCGCGCTCCATTGGCGCACGCCGTTGCCCCTGTTGAAGTATATGTAAGTTAACCTGTACCTAAATTCACCTGCAAGAAAGTTTGTTAGTCAACGGCTAGATAGATAGATAGATTAACTCTTTATTGCACACACTTAAAAACAATAACAATAAAGAAAATCTTAAAAGATAAGACAGAAGGGTGCAAAGGCGGTCTTATTGCTAAAGCAATCTCTTCCAGACAACCTTTGGGGAGAGGAGATTATAAAACAAGAGCGCGGGATAGTGCAACAACTAAAAATTAAAATATGTATATGTAAAATATGTACATACATGCATACATCCATCCATACATACAAACATATATACATACATACATAGATACATACATACATACATACATACAAAGATACATATAAACATAAATACTAAATAATTCGAAATAAAATATAGGACTAGTGAATTAATTGTTACCTAGTTAGGCTAGTTTATTATTCTACAACTAATGGCCACACACTATTCGGGTTGGGCCATTATTGAGTTTTTCTGTCAAAAAAATTACATTACTTTCTAGGATTTTTGACGCTTACAGTGCTACAACTCCGTAGTAGCTAGTTTTCTGCCATTGATGCCAGACTGACTGAAGAGATGCAACTTGGAGAGAGATTTCTCTCAGTTTGTCATCCCATCAGATTTAGCGAGTCAGGAAATAAATTGTCTTACCTGCACCTTCATTCGTGTACACTATTGTGCACTAGAATATCAACTAATTGAAGCTGCACGTAGGCCGCAACATTAATAGCGTGAGAAAATCCGCCTTGCCTCGCCTCCAGTCTTCAGGATGAAAGCTATATCTGTACCAAATTTCGTAAAAATTGGTTTAGCGGATTGAACTTGAAATGGTAAAAATGGCAGAAAGAAATACAGACAGATATACTTTGGCATATTCTTAATCAAATTCATTATTTGTATATTTAAAATAGGTACACTGTAACTTATTGACGTACAATAACTTATAAAACATGATGGTGATAATTAATTGTGATATCTTAAAACTAAAGCTACGAGGGTTCCAAACGCGCCCTGGTCTGGGTATATTTGAATGGATATATACAGAAACATACTATACTTACCTGAAATATCTACCAATGCTCAAATATTACGTTACGTTGCAGTCCCACCCCCGCTACCAGTTCAACTACGGTGTTGCTGACGGCCACACCGGCGACCAGAAGAGTCAGTGGGAATCTCGCGATGGTGACGTCGTAAAGGGACAGTACTCCCTCGTTGAAGCTGATGGTACCATCCGTACAGTCAACTACTCCGCTGATGACCACAATGGGTATGTACTTTAATGATGATTTTAAGTTAGAGTTTAACTGCAGGTAACCTTATGATGAGATGATGTTGTGGAACGGTTGTGGGTAATTTTCTCTCTTTATCTGGTATGCCCCAGAGGCAGACCTACCCCCAATTTAAGTGATTAGGTTCTTGGTCTCACCGTGCGACGACCATACGTATCAAATGTGGCTCTTGTATTTAAACTGCTTCTTTGGTCTGCAGGTTAGCATGTTTGACGACCACTTGTCTTGGCAAATACTGGATTCTAGGGTTGGGCTGAAAATAGTTAGTTACTAGATGATGGCCGCGACTTCGTCCGCGTGGATTAAGGTTTTTTGATTCCCGCGGGAACTCTTTCATTTTCTGGGATAAAAAGTAGCCCATGTCCTCCCCAGGATACAACCTATCCCTGTACTAAATTTCATCAAAATCGGTTGAACAGATGGGCCGTGAAAGCGTAGCAGACAGACACATTTTCGCCTTTATAATATTAGTATGGATTATGTTGTTCTATCAAAAAGTTGGTTTAGAAATTGGTCCCCGTGGCCAAAATTGAGCATATTATCATCAGTAAGTATAGTATAAGTTACCTTTATTGTTGTAAAATAGGCATGATGACTGATTTTGAAAAATGGACAGATTATGTTCGGAAGTATCTACTATTTCGAAAAAATATATTATTTCAACAGAAAAATAAGGTTTGGGAGATAAAGTTGGCATTTGAAATTTAAAATTTAAAATTCATGTCATTGGTGTCATGGCGCCGTTTGTGACTTCATTATTGTTTTTACCAATGTACTCTGTGCAGTGTGCAGTAAACAATAGTGTGATAATCAAAGCTCGAAAACAAACGATTGTGACGTCATTCGCGTCTTGGTGTTTATTCCATTATGGCGGATTGCTGTATTTTATAGTTTTATTTTATCAAAATAAATAGCAATCTCACTCGAATAGAATAGAAAAATGAATACGTTTTTTATAATCCATGAATCCTATTTCATTAGAAAAATTCATAATTTCATTGATTCTTGGTTATTGTCATCATGCCTTCTTCTTCTTCTTCTTCTTCTTCTCTCACTGGGCTTTTCCGCACTTAAGCATAAATGCCCGTTGTGCGTGAGACCTCTGGTGCGTCTCCCCGCTGGATCACTCCAGCCAGCCGAGCTCACTCCAGAATCCAAGCAGGCCGCCCAGGTCGGCTAGGACTTCCGGGAGTGTTGCTGGGGAGCCAATGTAGGCTTCTCGTTGAGTGGATACAGCACTACACTCGAGTAGTACGTGTCTTGGTGTTTCTTCGCTTTCCATGCAGTCTCTGCACAGAGGGCTGTCGATCATCATGCCTATTGGTGTTGTATTTTCTTTTCGCACAGTTTCAACGCGGTTGTTAGCAGACAAGGGCACGCAGCGCATCCCGCAGCCGCCATCGCGCACGCGCCCGTCGCGATTGCAGCACCCCTAGGCCACGGCGGCCTCCTCCATGGCTAGACAACCTAACAACTACTATTTATTACCTATCTTTACTTAGAATAAGACAAAACGCGGCAATGAACTTGAATGTTTCCTGGTAACGGACGGTTAATGAGGCATAGCGTTTCATAATACGTATCCGACTGCGAAACCACTGGGACGACGGCCCAAGACTACGAAATCAGTACCTCCTTTTAGGGTGCTAACTTTTGTATTATAATTTCATTTTAGTTTGTAAGTCTTTTACCGTTTTCTTATTTAGTTATGAGGATACTTTTTATGAAACGTTAAGAAAATGCCTGCGGGGTGCTGGGCGAAGGCTTCAGTTATGCATATATGTAATATATCTTTTCTCAAATATTTCATTTGTTTCATTCCTTTAAGAAAACTCAATTGAAAATAACAATTTACACCAAATGGTTCCACCAAATACCAGCTAACATTACTTTGATTCTACAATTATTATTGCTCAAGTAATTCTATTATTTGGTCATGAATCAATCAATCACTACCTATTTTTTTACTTTACAATACAACTGTTAAATACGCACAGACACACAGGCACACACAAATATGCAAAACGTGTGTTAAATTTTATTAATAGAATCCGAGTTTCTTACTCTTATAGAATTTAAAAAAAAATTAATATTGTGCAAGAAGAAATAAAATTTCTTTTCCTTACCAGTTTTTTACCCTACTTATTATCAAAATGAATCATTTTAAAACGAGATTTTAACCATAATATAAAAAGGATCATTTCATTCCAACCCGTATCATTCGTTTACGAAGTTCACTTAAGCAAGCATAAAAGATGATATCGAAAGTAAGTATCCATTTAAGATAACAAGTGAAATTAAATACAGTCTTTTAACAAATGCGTGCATTGTATGGGATTGAACCCACATTTTTTTATGTGACAGCTGTGTTCTAGACTACTTTAACCATTTATTTGTATTTATGGACACTAAAACGAACTGGATGATAGATTTCGTCGCCATGCAATTAAAATTACAATACTTGCTATTTTAAAGACAATAACTAATTATTTTTTTAATTTTTAGATCACCTTCTTTACAAGTGCACTGCTATTAGTGAGTGCACAGCACTACGAACAAGGAAATTATGGTCACGCAACATCTTCGCAATCTATAATCCGTCACGACGTTGCACACAATCATGGATATGTTCAGCCTGCTTACCACCAACCCATATCTATTCATTCCGCCACGGTTATAGCTCACGCACCTTTAACTCATCACGTTTCCCCAATCACTTATAATGTTGCTCCTGCTCATCACTATGCGACTATTGCGCATGTTACACCAGTCACACACAATATTGCACCCCTAAATCAATACATAAGACCTATCACTCAACATCACATCACACCTGTGACTTATAATACTAGTCCCATTATTCACCAAGCACCTGCAGCAATCCACCGTGTATCTAACTACGCCACTCCAGCCATAACTTTGCAACACTCCAACCATTATAATCAGCACCAATACGCCCATGGTCATCAGGACTTCTACGTAAGTTTATTTGAGAATATTTTTACGTGTACCTTTTAAGATCGATCAACTGATCGATCGTCGGCTGATTTCTGAGCTCGAGTTTCCTCTAAAATTATTTGAAGTATTTTGAACACAGCGTTTGAGACTGCCGAAGTGCAGATGGGCAGACTACACACACACTTGAGAGAATTATGAAGAACTTTTAAGCGTACAGGTTTCCTCACGATGTTTTTCTCTACTATTAAAACAGTTATGTTTGTTTGTCATTTAAGCAATACTGGATTTGTCATGCCACTATATTGCCTGCTTTATACTATATTGCACCCTGTATTCACATAAGTCATCTTTGTCAAAAACCGATAGACGCCTATGCTGTACTTCCCTATGCTGTCTTACGTGGGGGCCTGAATCCAGCCTTCATTTGTCTGGTGTTTGGGTAATAGAATTAATTATAACCTTCTTGTAGGCTCATCCAAAGTACGAGTTTGAGTACAGTGTAAAAGACACACATACTGGTGACATAAAGTCGCAGCATGAAGCTCGCGATGGAGACCATGTAAGCGGTTTCTACAGTCTGAATGAGCCTGATGGTTCCGTACGCACCGTACACTACAATGCGGCAGGACACAGTGGGTAAGGAGTACTGTAAAATTACCTTACACATAATTTCCGTATTAGTTATACTTCTATCTTTTATGAGGTATAATGTACTATTACGTATTCTGTGGTATAATCAATCAACATTAGGTTTCAATATAGGATCGCACTATTTATCTCAATATGTAGAGAGCAAAGCCCTGAATAAATAAAGCCCTCTGACTGAGTCATCAACGCCCCGAACTCTTGCCTACCTAGAAAGCTAACATTATGCATAATAACTCTGTTGATGATGACAACTCAAACAAATCAGCAACTCTTTATCAAACTTAAAAACGCACTTCTAGTATGGAAGTTGTATGAAATTTACAATTGTTAGGTCATCAAATTACAACGCACTTTTTTTCTTTAATCTTTATTTTAAAACGGTTATCACACTTAAAACTGACCGAGGATGTGAATTTTAGGTCTTTTGGAAGACCCTATATTTAATAATCAATTAGAAAAAAATTATTTTTGATATAGGCATCATCCCTATTCCCTAAAGAGAATCTCAGGGATGGCTGGATTTTTCTAAGTTCCCAAGGTAATATCGCGGGTGGTCGCTAGTTTACCAACATTCCTGTTTATAACAGTTTAAAAGAAACAGTCAAATATTTATTGCCTTGCAAATTTTTATTGCATTATAACTAGTAATATTAGGTACGAGTATGTCCCCTTTTTGTGTTATATTGGTCGATAGTAAGTTCTTTAAATAATGATCTAATCTAAAGTCTGCTAACCTTAGATCTAATCTAAATTTTTTTTTCAGATTCAATGCCCAAGTTGAACATACTGGTCACTCCACCCACGTCCAGCCTGCCACGCACTACGCCCCACAGTATGCTCTTGCCCATCACCGGTAGTATCAGAGATAATAAATCATTCATAGAAATGAAGCGCAGAACATCATCGTCACCAGTTTCATCATGATCATTCTTGACACATGAATAAGATAAATTAGTGTAACAAATTTAATAAAATCTAGTCTAATTAAACCCTTGTTTTTTTAAATTTCACCCGTGTCATAAATCATGAGTTATGACTTGTCGATACTCACTTAAATAAAGTTGTGAGCACATTCTATTACATTTTGAAACCTTATTTACTATGGAATAATTAGAATAAGTAGAATAAGTTAAAATTACTACACGTGAACATACAATAGTACTATAAAAAATTCTCCAATAAAAAAAAAACAGAGATTTTCCCGCAAGAATCGGAGCATTGAAAATGAATACAAAAATTTACGAAAAAAAACTTAGGTTAAAAAAATAAAAAATTCTTCAAAATTTACTAACCGATTTTCAAAATTCTAATTAATGCACTTCTCGCTTGCATCCGCATCTTTTAACACCATTACCATGACGATCGGGCAATAATCATAGCACACTACATCACTTTTTATATACGGAAACACCCGTTTAACTACAATTCCAAATCTAAAGGGAACACCTACAGGTCACAATTATTAGCAGATTAAAATAAAACGCCATTTAGTAGCTAAACTACCCCTACCCTACCCCTACCCTATACCCTAAGACCCCTTTTTTCATTTTTTCTTAAGTCCGTTTTTTCCGAAATAATATCATTTAATAAACAAACATCCCTTGTGCGTGGGCTTGTGGGTCATGCTTGTTTGGTGTGTGAGGCGATTTTTTTTTAAATTCCGGCTTCCGTTTTTAAAATTTTAGCCCATCGCCACTGCAGTAGCTCATTAACTCGTTATTACTATGAAATGGTATTTGTATGGGAAAACCTGTCAAGTGCGAATCAGACTCGCACACAAAGCGTTCCGTAACACAAAACAGTAAAAAATATTTTAGTGAATAAAAAAAAAAGTGTAATAACAACACGTAATTAGGTGTGAAATAACTGGTTTAAATAATGCTGTTAAACAGGTAGCGCCTGACAAACAATTTGAAACCCTATGAGTAATAGGCCTATTACACTGCACTTTTCACAGGGACACTTACACTTGAATCAGTGTAGTGTAAAGATTGGTCCTCATTGCTGTGTAATAAGCGACGTTCTAATTAGCGGCGAATTTTAATCGGGGTATGCTTTACTATCGATACTGAGCCCAAAACATATTAAAGGTATCTATCATCAAGTAAGTTTTGCCCAATTTTGGTGAAGATTTGATAAATATTATCAGAGATAGAGGACAAAACTCCTCAACAGATAACAGCAATTCACTTGATTATGACTTAATAATATGTTTTTGGTGGCGTTTGAAGGAAACAAAATTAATTTTAAAAAATTGCAACCAAGAGAAAATCTGTCAACAGCCGTCAACATAATTTACTGTATTAAAAATGACTCAATCTGAAGTCTGAACAAGAGTTTAGCATGAAAGGGCAAATAACGAACTTTGCTACAGAAGTGTTATCTTCAGCAGTATCTTCTGGAACGGAATCCTCAGTAAGGAAGCTCGAAGGCAAATGCCATAACCAAGAGCTTGAGGTAGTTTATGCAAACGCATTATATGACAGTGGCTTCATTAAAAATACATTTATTCAATTTAGGTATACTGTACACTTATTGACTCCGATTAGTTATAAAACATGATGGTGATAATCAGTTACAGTATTTTTGTCATAGATGTAGGATTGGTTTCGCTCTGCTACGAGCGAAACCAATCCTACGTCTATGATTTTTGTTTAGTAAAACTAAAGCTAGAGCAACGGGATTATGTCACTACCTACAAGATGGCAAAAAGTTATCGAACACAGTGGCACATACTATAATTAAACTTAAAAAAAAGTCTTGAATTTGTATATAAAATACGAAGAAACTTTTTCCCCGACCATATTATACTAAAATATTAAAAATGCGAAAATTTGGATGGTTGGATGGATAGATGGATGTTTTTGTTAATGAATCACACTAGAACGGCAAAACGGATCTGGATGAAATTTGGCATAGAGATAGATTATATTCTGGACACGTAGGCTACTTTTAATTCCGGACGCGGACGAAGTTGTGGGCTTCAGCTAGTAAATAAATAAAACTTGAATTGTCTATAGAAATACGTATTTCTATAATCATTTAGTTTTATTTTATTATACGTACGTATCTGATACATTTTCAAACAAAAAATTAACGAAACGATGCAAAGCAGGGTTAATAACTTATCTTATGTAATTTGCAAGTGTAACAATCCAAAATTCTTAAACCTGTTTTCAGATAACAATTTCGAGTATGAGATCCAGTTTAATACGTAACATATGCAATTGAGTCATATCAGGGGGATAGTAATTTTTAATATAAAAGGCCTCACTGATTTTGAATATGTATCATTCGCTTTCGAAGTTCAAACTTTAAATCACAAATATGATATCTAAGGTGAGTCTAAATTGATAAAATAAAGAAGTCCCTACTCCTGAATTAAAACATAGACAATTCAATTGATAGTTTCTAAACATGTACTTATGGAATAAATTAGTGACAGCATCTAAAAAGAAATTCGCGATTTTATATTTTACCTTCAATAATATTAGTGTGAATTCGTAAAGAAGCCAGATAAAGAATAATCAATATTCTATACTCTAGTCTAAGGATATACTTTTAATAAGGGTAACAGGTATATCCTTACGCTGTTGTATTAGTACTTCTTTCAATCTTATTTATTTTTCCTCCTCAGGTTACAGTTTTCGCCGCTGTGCTGATGGCAGCAAGCGCGCAGCATTACCAACAACAACAAGGACATGCCACATCTTCTCAATCCATCATCCGTCATGATATTTCCCACAACCAACAAGGATACGGTCATGCCCCAGTTGCGGTCCATGCTGCCCCTATTGTTCATCAAGCCCCTATTATTCACCAAGCCCCAATAATCCAACACGTTGCCCCTATTGCCCACGGAGCCCAAATTCAGTACAACCAACTTGGACACGGCCAAGGTGGACATGGACAAGTAGACTACTATGTAAGTTCACAACAATACTTATAATACACTTTTCAATTAAATTAATTTCAATTATGGGGAAATTGAATAAATAATTTAGAGTCTCTAAATCCTACTCAGAAAATCTACCAAAATGGTAACATACCTATTAAAAAATGGTACCCTTACTGAGGTGGTTACTAGATCTGGACTAGCTTTTAATTATATTGATAAATGAAAGCAAAAAAGAATTAATTAATTTAGCTAAGGAAAACGAATTGAAATTTTTGAGAAAGAATTTGGGCACAGAAAATTGAGTCTCTGAAGAATGCCTACTTGATCAATGATTGTATACAAACAATAATGCAACGGTGTAGAAAAAGAAACTTAAATAATTTATCCTTTTTCTTCAGGCTCACCCCAAATACGAGTTTGAATACAACGTGCAAGACACACACACTGGTGACATCAAGTCGCAGCACGAAGCTCGCGACGGTGACCATGTAACTGGTTCCTACAGTCTGCACCAACCTGACGGTTCCGTGCGCACCGTACATTACAACGCCGATGCACACAATGGGTAAGGAAAAACTGATTTTAACTTTAGAGACTCACGAATATACAAGAAAAAAAATAAGAAATATGTATCTGTGCTGATACGAGTATTATAAATGCAAAAGTTTGGATGGATGGACGTTTGTTATTCAACCACGGCAGAACGGATCTGGATTAAATTTAGCACAGAAATAGATTATAGTCTGGAATAACACTAAGCTACTTTTTATCCCGGGGAACCGAAAAACCTCAATTCAGATGAACGAAGTCGCGGGCATCAGCTAGTAATTTATAAAACAACGCAACAAAATACACAGTAGCAGCTCGTAGAAAGAAAAGTGTAGTTCAAAATACAACTAATTATACTAAGTAATTGCTTAAAATCTTCTTCGCCATACTGCTGATAATATATGGTGTCATTATATCACCTGTGGCTCTATAGTAGAATTAATCAAACATAAATAATTGTGTTTTTCAGATTCAACGCGCAAGTGGAGAACTCAGCCCCATCCACACACGCCCAGCCTGCCCCAGTTCATTATGCTCCAGTCCATAGCTTCGTCCCTCATCATTAAAACCTTGATATCATATTGTGATGAATAGTATCCTTCAGTAGTTTTTAGTTAACTTCGTTATAAGAGAAACGTTCATAAAATAAATCTAGTCGAAACGTATTTTTACTTTTATTTCGTTCTCTATGATATTGAAAATTAGACTTGACATACATAGTCAATTTAAAAACTGAAAAATATGAAATGGGTATACTATTAACAATAATTATGACAAGCCGTATGGTATCCTTGGGCACCCTGTGAGAACGTAAGAAAACTCTTAGTAAGTATTAATAATCGATTGATCGAAAACCTAAATTCACGCGGACGATGTCACGAGGATTTACGTTTCTAATAAAGAGTTCCTATTGAAAAAAAATAACACTACTAACACATTAATAATAATATTATAGTTTAGGAGAATACGAAGGAGTAAATTCAAGTACCTAATGTAAACTGCCACTAAATGGCGTTCATCATTTCATCACAATAAAATCTCCAAGAATGAACGATTGTATTTAACATTCAAATCATTTACAGATTTATAGGGAACAACAATATTATGATTGATTCTGTAATTTACAATCTATTGCCATCCCTTTGATAATTTCTCTCTACACTAGATTTAGACCTATATCTTTGGTATAAGAGGCTGCAGCTCTACATTAGGATTATCCACAATAACTATTTTATACAAAAAACCTTACTTTCGAGAATTTCCCCAAAGTTGAGAGCGGTCGAAATTACCTGGACTACAAGAACATAACATATAAATGATTAGGTTAGGTAATTACCATATCTGTTTTGGATCATGCGAATTTGGTATGTTCAGAGTTTCGCATGGCAACTTCTACATCTCCTGCGTCTTCTAGACTCATCTCATCATGAAGGAGACGCCAGTGACGTCTGAGAGCTGCCAGAGACATAAAGAAGAATTACATAACATATCTTGTGATATTGATTTTATAAACATGTATTAAAACTGTGATTTAACTTTAAATAATAATCAAAAATTTAAACACGCAAAAATTATTTTTCACTTTTTGAACTGCCCTGGCTTCGCAAGGGGTAGACACAGTACCTTATGTACTATATATTATATAGTTAAAATCTACCTTTTATTAAGCTAAAATATGGACTACTATTAATTAACAGTCACCCGTTGTAGAGCTCCACCGAAGTATTTGATCAGATCTTCATGAAATTCAGATTGACTTGAACTAAAGTCGAAACTGGTTCACTTTTGAAGAAATCAATGATTAAAATCAAGGAAAATTTCAACCCTATTGTTTTTCGGGATAAAGGTAGCCTACATATTATTATAGAATATTAGCTTAAATATAGTATACCAAATTGCATTCAAATCCGTCCAATACTTTAGGAATGATGACGTAACAGAACTACAGACAGACAAAAATTCAAAATAAAAATTGTTTTGGACTCAGTAATTTTTTTAAATGCATATATTTAATAATGTACTTCCGACCGAATTTCGGCCACGGCGTGGCGGCCAATCTCCACAGAGATAGCCATCTGAGCGCGAGATAAATTACACAATAATTAGTGTGTGCGCAAAAACAGGCGCACTCTCAAATCCCTTACTCTTGAGTCCGATGAGACGGAAAATCCGACATGACCGGAGAGAGATCAGGCGCAGGACCGACCAGTTCAAGAAATATACAGGAATCGTCTAGTTACAGTTTAATTGCAAGTATAGATTACTAAAAATGCATGAGACTGATTCAACAGTATGGCAGCAGAGGCCTTCTCTCTCACGAATTCTATTGAACCTCTGATGATGAAAATGTCGTTCGTGCATCTGCAGTACACACCGCGCCAAACATACAGAATAATAATAACACCGCCAATTTTCTTACTCCGGGCTAGTACTGAAAATTTAGTCTATCTCGTCAGCCGCAGTTGAACATGTTAACCACTAGACCAACGAGGCAGTCACAAAATAAAGACAGATCATCCACTAGAAATTTTGACTTTACACTCTATAGTGCACTATTGCAAAATATTGAAATTATGACTTTTTTTCAAAGATTGAGGGGTTAAGGAGGTACTTGGCGCTCAAATAGTCAGGTCAAAATATTTATCTTTGATTTCTATCAAGTATCTACCTGACAACTAACAGCCTTGTGACTTACTAATGCGCACCCAATGGATCGCGAAACCTATTGTAAATATTGGAATTGATATACTCAGGGGAAGTATTAATACGCAAAAATTTCGGCAATTATTCATAACTGCTGAGCTTTTGAGACAATTCTAGGCTACAAAGATTAGAATTTCAGGCGATAGAAGCTTCAGAAATTTCGATTAAGGCTGAACAGTGGGAACTCATTAGATGGGAGCCTAAATAACTATCATTATTATATCAAACTAGATGAAACCCGCGACTTAAATTTATGAAACTCCCGATGAAAGATTAGATTTTCGGGAGTTAGACTATGTCCGCTCCTAAGTTGCAACAAACCTATGGCAAAATCGGTTAAAAAGATGGGCCGTTACGAACAGCAGCAATCAGACAGACAAACTATCGTATTAACAATTATGGTATGGATGATGAGAATGATGGAGGATGGAATGGATGGAAATATGGTAGTTATTATAACAGTGATTCACCCCGAAATGAGACCTCGCGTCCAATAAGTTCGTAGGGGTATTGACTTTGAGAGACGTGTAAATAATTCTAGTTTTAAGAGAAAAATGCGGACCGAGAAAGTTTATTAAGCCAAGTAAAAGTAAGTTAAGTACATTCAAGTTTATGGAAGGGTTTGGCCTTCATTTTAACCTGATCAAGTGATCATTTTTACGTAATAAAACAATCGCAACTTAAAAAACTCGTTTGAATTGCACCCTTAGCAGCGTCAAACAAGCACTCATTGGTATAAAAGCCCGAGCTTTTTTGAAGTACTTATCTTTCGTTTACGAAGTTCATTACAACCTACACATATCAACATGATCGCTAACGTGAGTGAACTTAATTATAATTTAAAAAACCCTACACTAATCAAGTTTGGTATGACTTAGAAAATCATACAAAGAAACAATATTGTAATGGGTATTTGAGCAGCGAGGTGCAAAAAATAATCAGAAATGTTTCGCAAGTAGTTATAATAAACAAACTGTTCCCTTCATTAACTTCTAGGATAATGTTTAATAATTGAACTCCCCTTATTACAGATCCTTACCATCGCAACCTTGCTGGTGGCAGTCAGCGGGCAGCACTACGCTCAGGCGCCGCACGGACACGCCACATCATCTCAATCGATCGTTCGCCACGACGTCTCCCATAACCAACACGGATACAACCAGATCCAGGCTGTGCATGCTGCCCCTATTGCCTACCATCAGGCCCCAATTGTCCACTCCGCCCCCATCATCCACTCTGCCCCAATCGTCCACTCTGCTCCAATTGTCCACGCCGCTCCCTTGTACCAAAATCATCACGGATACTCTCAAGGACATGTCGAGGAATACGTAAGTACTAATTGAAATTGTATGGCATTTCGTATAACTTGTGGGAAGATACTTTTCACGTTAACATTTTATTTTCTTACGTTGAAAAGATTTGCGTACTTCACAAACGATATATAAAAATAAATTGCCATATGTACAAGAGGAACAAAGAGCAAAAGAGCAAAATTAAATTTTCAAGACCTTCAGAACTTACCTATTAATATCTTTATCACAGGCTCACCCCAAATACGAGTTTGAGTACAGCGTAGCAGACACTCACACCGGTGACATCAAGTCACAGCACGAGGCCCGTGATGGTGACCACGTGACCGGCTCCTACAGCTTACACGAAGCCGACGGCACCATCCGTACCGTTCACTACAGTGCTGATGATCACAATGGGTAAGCCAATCTATGAATCCCCAGAAAAATTGTGTCTTCGGATACCTGGCATGTGATAGAATTAAATGGTAGCCACGTCTAAGGTTTAAAAAACGCTGATCCCTAACAATAGCTTTTTGATCATCACAGACTTTTTAAATATAAATTATTTGTGCTGTTAAGTTCTGCACGTCAAATATTTCGCTAATTTTTTTAATTTATACTCAAGTTTAAAAAACCAGCCCTAATCCTTTTGATATAATAATATTATCAGGTATTCGTATCGCAATTAAAAAAAATAACAGTAATTAGAAGTCACTTATGTTTTTTTCCAGCTTCAACGCCCAAGTGGAACGTTCTGGACACGCACAACACGTCCAGCCTGCACCTCAACATCAACCCCATTACGTCCTTGCTCATCATTAAAATCATAATCAAACCTATTAAATAATTCATAATACCCACATAGCATCAATACAAAAGTAGCCTTACTCTATAACGGAATAGAGCCTTTTGATTTGACTTGCTATGTCCTGTAGTTCCTTCTGTAAATTAATAATTATATTTAGTCTAGTGTTTATGTAGCGATCTGTGTGAAATTAAATAAACGAATTTCTGATATTATGTTTCGTATTTCACTACAAAATCTACATCCCATTTTTATAGGGTTCCGTAGTCAACAAGAAACCCTTATAGTTTCGTCATGTCCGTCCGTCTCTCCGTATACGGCTTGGTACACGTAAATTGGAGATGATTTTTTTTCTGTCGTCTTTACCATGGTGTGGAGTGTCGTTGGATAGGCCGTTTTATAATATTGCGGGTGTGGAAAGTCTCGATCCTTAGGGATCGAAACGGTTCGATCCAGCTAAACGGTTGTTTTATTCATTATAACGAAGTTAAAAGGCAAACTATCACAGCTAAGAAGACGTCATAAGTTTTCTGAGTAATAGTCAACCAACGTATAAAATGTCCGCATATTGTGGCGGGCAAATACGGAACACTACTCTGTGTGTAGCCCGAGACGCACTTGGCCGGTTTTTTTTGCAATGTTTTACCCTGAAAGTTAGAATACTTACAACAATATTAGATTAGTCATTTGTGGTTCTACAACTTAGACTTTAGAGAAAGAAGTTAATATTATCCTTTATACATATAGAAGGTGAAATCTACTATCTGAAATAATATGTAAGGGAGCTATAATACAATACGCTGGATGGTATTTAATTACTTTTAAGTAATACGCACATACCTCTGAAATTATAGAGGTTCATGCCCAGGGATCAAACTCCGGACTCCCCGAATAGAAGGCGAAGGTCTTACCACAAGGCTATCATGTTTACTTCAATTTAGGATCGAGCTATTTTTATTAATTAACCATTACAATAAACTCTACTAGCAACGCTAGAATAGCATAATTGTATGTGTGAAATTATAAAAATCTGATTTCTTTCAAACTGAAGCGGCGGTGTTGTAAGTTCATAATGATTGTAGTCTAGAAAACGGATCGTTTTGTTGCATGGAGACCCCTGCATTAAATCTTCAGTCGTTAAAACTTGGCAGGGATGTAGTTTGGTATGAACCGAAACTTATTCAAAATGATCCAAAAAAACCTTGCGGTAGTTAGGTATTCATACCTTGAAGTGAATATTTTGGACTAAATATTTTCTCGATTTCTCTTTTAAATAGTATTAGGTAATCATATTTACACTCAAAACCGAAAGATCAAAAGAAATAATCATGTAGAATATTTATTTATATATTTAAATCGATCATTAATAAGGTTTTGTCGCCTGAGGAATTACTGTTGGGGTTGACTAGCTTCGTATGGTGGACTACCTCATATGTATGCGTATGTTTATTATTTGTTATGTTTATATACTATTCTATTATAATATATATTATATATAATATACAATACTAAATAATATTTATTGTATTTGTGTGTATTTGTGGTTAAGTATTTATATGTAGCATAATTTTGAGCCACCTGCTTTCTATTTTCCTAGCGTTTTCCTAACCTTAAGGTTGCCCGTAAGAAATTACAATTTAGCGATAAGGCCGCCGTTTGTACCTTTCCTTTTTCATTATTTTATTTCATGTTATTGTTTTTGTTTTTTTTTCTTGTGTGGTGTAAATAAAGAGTTTAATAATAATAATAAGAAGTCTAAACAAATTTTGTATTTACGGCCCTGTCCTAAGTGGGCGACAAATGCGACAATAACGCGACGTATCAGTAGGCTTCACGTGGCCTAGGTTAACGCGTAGACAAGTTTGTCATTTTCTATGTACCTAGTCGTATCGCGACACTTCATCTAAGATAACTAGTTTTAAGTAATATAATGATATGTTTGCTTTACATTAATTGTAAAATAATAACTCTCAATAAAGTTATAAAAGTTCTGCTAAATTAATTTCGTAAGTTAAGATTTGCTTCACAAATGATGGTGAAAATAATTTTATTTTATTTTACATGCCAGTTTTTTTGTTATCAAGTCTACAAATTATAGTTACAGGGATGCAAATAAGAGAAAAGAAGTATTTTAATCAGTAAAATATTTATTTACACATAATATAACAACAAACCATAACTAAGGCTCCATACTCCATAATCCATACTTTCCATACTTAAATTAATAGGGTATTCAAATCGACACAAAATTATCAATGAATGAGCATGTCGAAGCCGTGGCGGACATAGCCTACAAACAACTCGGCCTCATTAAGCGAGTCACTCGTACTTTTAATAAAATAATCAAAAAAATAGCATAAAAGCTCTGTATTTTGCTGATGTTCGTAGTCTTCTCGAATATTCATGTAACATAAACCTTATTACATTATAAATACTCAAAGACTCGAGTCAATACAAAAGTAATTTCTGAGGTACCTGGCTTTGAAAAAATTCAAAACATTTAAGTTACAAAGAAGCCTGTACTCATCACAAAGTGGACTCCCTTGAACTAAGAAGAAACCAAAGTGACTGCTGTCACAAGCTATCTTGACTGGCCAAATTGACTGTCCGCTCAGCTGCCTGCTGTCAGCTCTCTCATTAAACGCATCCTCTTTTAGGCCCCGAAAACCCAAGCTACTATGTGTGCCAAAATCAAACACAAACTACGCCCAAAACTCTATAATTATACGCTTGTCGCGAACCTACAATCAAGCTTACTCCGATCTTGACCTTTTCCATCTATCTAAAACGCAATTGAAAAATGCATTCATTAAACTACATCGGAAATAGTATTTATATTTAGTACACAAGCATATCCCTCATAACAAACATAATAAAAACATAACAAAAACATACATACCCGCACGCACCCACACCCACACCCACACCCACACCCACACCCACACCCACACCCACACCCACACCCACACCCACACCCACACCCACACCCACACCCACACCCACACCCACACCCACACCCACACCCACACCCACACCCACACCCACACCCACACCCACACCCACACCCATACCCACACCCACACCCACACCCACACCCACATCCACACCCACACCACACCCACACCCACACCCGCACCCGCACCCGCACCCGCACCCACACCCACACCCACACCCACACCCACACCCACACCCACACCCACACCCACACCCACACCCACACACACACACACATACCCGCACCCCCACGCACTTGCACTTGTTTAACTTCAAGTATACTTACTACCTACCTATTTATTTTAAAAAAAAAATTTGTAATGTTTCTGGCTTTATTTTAGTGTTATGAGATAGTATATTATTATGCAAAAACGCTGTTGATTACAAGAAAATAAACAAAATAAAATATCCATACTAATATGTATTATAAATGCGAAAGTTGTCTGTCTGTGTGCTGCGCTTTCACGGCCCATCTGTTCAAGCGATTTTGATGAAATTTGATGCAGGGATAATTTGTATCCCGGGGTACGACATGGGCTAGATTTATTCGCGGGAATCAAAATAACTTAGTCCACGCGGACGAAGTCGCGGGCATCATCTAGTAACATAATAATTTAAGCGCAATCAGTCTTCCAGTCTTCATATCAAAGTGAAATTAATTTTCGTGATGACTTTCAATGTACACGTGTTGACCAGGTGCTGAATGCTTCACGATGGCAATAAATCTGAAATAAAATACTGTAATGACACCAATATACTAATAATATTATAAATGCGAAAATATGTCTGTTTGTTGGTTTGTCCTCTAATCATGCTGCAAGGGAGCAATGGACCGACGTAGTTTTTTACATGGATGTAGTTGAGGAACTGGAGAGTGACATAGGCTACTATTTAAACATTTCCCGCGGGAAGGAAAAAAACTTAAACCACGCGGACGAAGTCCCGGGCATCAGCTAGTACCTAAATAAATAACACCTAAAAATATGAAGAAATCCATACAAATTATAAAAACGAAAGTGTGTTAACCTATTGGGTGTGTTACGTCTGTTCAGTACTTTTCCCTGTAACTGATTTTGATGAAACCAATTAATCCTATATCCGTCTTACAACTCAAAGACTGATATAGGCTTGTTTTTACCCCGGAAAATTTATGAGATTCATCGGGATTTGAGTCGAGGAACTTTATTAAGCCAAGTAAACGTTAGTAAAGTACATTCAACTATATGGAAGGGTGTGGCCTTCATTTCAACCTGATCAAGTTATAATTTTTACGTAATAAAAACAATCGCAACTTAAAATACTCGTTAAAATTGCACCCTTAGTAGCGTCAAACAAGTACATTTTGGTATAAAAGCCCGAGCTTTTTTGAAGTACTTATCTTTCGTTTACGAAGTTCATTACAACCTACACATATCAACATGATCGCTAACGTGAGTGAACTTAATTATAATTTAAAAAACTAGTACTCATATTAAGTTTGGTATGATATAGAAAATCATACAGTGAAACAATATTGGAATATGTCTTTGAGCAGCGAGGTGCAAAAAATAATCAGAAATGTTTCGCAAATAGTTATAATAAACAAACTGTTCCCTTCATTAGCTTCTAGGATAATGTTTAATAATTGAGCTCCCTTTATTACAGATCCTTACCATCGCAACCTTGCTGGTGGCAGTCAGCGGGCAGCACTACGCTCAGGCGCCGCACGGACACGCCACATCATCTCAGTCGATCGTTCGCCACGACGTCTCCCATAACCAACACGGATACAACCAGATCCAGGCTGTGCATGCTGCCCCTATTGCCTACCACCAGGCCCCAATTGTCCACTCTGCCCCCATCATCCACTCTGCCCCAATCGTCCACTCTGCTCCAATTGTCCACGCCGCTCCCGTGTACCAAAATCATCACGGATACTCTCAAGGACATGTCGAGGAATACGTAAGTACTAATTGAAATTGTATAGCATTATTCCGCAAATGTTTTGCCTTTCGTATAACTCGTGGGAAGATACTTTTCACGTAAAATTTGCTGGAAGATACGTTTTTTTACGTTAAAAATATTTGTTCTGTGAAGTGCACAAGCATAAAGACATGAATTGTCCCTGTATACAAGATAATAAGAGAAAAAGAACAAGAGAAAAAGTTTAATTTTCAAGACAGATCTTCAGAATTTACCTATTTATATCTTTATCACAGGCTCACCCCAAATACGAGTTCGAGTACAGCGTAGCAGACACTCACACCGGTGACATCAAGTCACAGCACGAGGCCCGTGATGGCGACCACGTGACCGGCTCCTACAGCTTACACGAAGCCGACGGCACCATCCGTACCGTTCACTACAGTGCTGATGATCACAATGGGTAAGCCAAGCTATGAATCACCAGGAAATTTATATTGGGATACCTGGCATGTCATAGAATTAAACGGCGGCCACGTCTTAAGATAAAAAAGCGTTGATCCCTTACAACAACTTTTTAATCATCACAGATTTTTCCAAATAAATTATTTTGAGCTGTTAAGTTCTTCACGTCAAATGACTCGCTAAAGCGTTTTATTAATACTCAGGCTTAAAAAACCAGAACTCATGCTTTTAACACAGGAAAATTATCAGGGATTCAAGATTTAAAAAATAAAAGTAATAAGGAGACATTTATGTTTTTTTTCCAGCTTCAACGCCCAAGTGGAACGTTCTGGACACGCACAACACGTCCAGCCTGCACCTCAACATCAACCCCATTACGTCCTTGCTCATCATTAAAATTATAATCTTACCCATTAAATAATTCATAATAACTACATAGCATCAATACAAAATTAGCCTTACTCCATAACGGAATAGAGCCTTTTGATTTGACTTGCTATGTCCTGTTGTTCCTTCTGTAAATTAATAATTTTATTAATTAGTTTAGTGTTCATGTAGCGATCTACTACTGTGTTCAATAAAAAAAACGAATTTCTAATATGTTTCGTATTTCACTACAAAGTTACATCCCTCTCCCTCTTTTTAGGGTTCCGTATTTAACAAAAACCCTTCTAGTTTTGCCATATCCGTCCATCTGTCCATCCGCGGCTTGGTACACGTCAATTGGAGGTGATTTTTTTCTCTCTTCTAGCTAATGGGGTGGAGTGTTGTTGGATAGACCGTTTTATTATATTGCGGGTGTGGGAAGTCTCGACCTTTAGCGATCAAATTAATCGATTCAGCTAAACGGTTGTTTTCGGTTTAGTTTAATGGAAGTAATAAACATTATAACGAAGTTAAAAGGCAAACTATGGGATAGTTTGCCTTTTAACTTGCTAAGTAGACCTATGAAGGTTTGCTGAGTAATATTCGACCAACGTATAAAATGTCCGCATATTGTGACGAGCAACCACGGAACACTTCTTCGTGTGTAGCCCGACACGCACCTGGCCGGTTTTTATTGCAACGCCTAATATAATATACAGTTAGTTAAAGAATATATATATTAAGTTAAAGATAATATAAAGTTAGTTATACTTACAACAATATTAAATTAGTCATTTATGGTTCTAAAACTAAGACTTTAGAGAAAGAAGTTAGTAATATCCCTAACACATATTATGAAAGGTGAAATCTACTGTCTGACATAATATCTAAGATACCTATAACCCTATCCGCTCGGTGGAATTTCATTGATTTTAAGTAATACGCACATACTTCTGAAAATACATAGGTTCGTGCCCAGGGATCACACTCCGGGCACCCCGAATAGGTGGCGAAGGTCTTACCATGGTCTTACCACTAAGCTCTCATATTTATCATATTTTCTTCTATTTAGGATCTTTATAGAATCGAAATATTTTTCATTAACATTTACAATAAACTATACCAGCAATACTGAAATAGCATAATGTATTTGTAAAATTACATAAAATCTGATTTCTTTCAAACTCAAGCGGCAGTTTTGTAAGTTCATAATAATTAAAGTCTAGGAAACGGATTGGTGTGTTGCATGGAGACCCCTGCATTAAACCCTTAGTCGTTGAAACTTAGCAAGGTTGTAGTATCGTTTGAACCAAAACAAAACTATGTGGTAGTTAAGTATTTATACCTTAAATTTAATATTTTGAACTAAAGCGATAATGTACTTTCATACTTTAACAATTAATGTCCTCCCGACCGAATTTCGGCCACGGCGGCCAATCTCCAGAGAGATTAGCCATCTGCACGGGAGATATTAAAGTGCACAAGTGTGTGCGCATACACAGGTGCACTCTCCGTTCCTTTACTCTCATAGCCCGATGGAACGGAAATCTGACACGACCGGAGAGAGATCAGACGCAGGACCGACGGCTTTACGTGCTCTCCGAGGCACGCGGGTTAAACACCGCCATCTTCCTAACTCCGGGCTAGTACTGAGAATTCCTTGCCATAAAAACCCAATACTTGTTATGGCCCGACCCGGGACTCGAACCCAGGATCTCGTCGGTCGCAGTCGAACATGCTAACCACTAGACCAACGAGACAGTCAAACTTTAACAATAAGTAGAGTATAAAATACCTAACTTCCTTTTAATTTATATTTGGATATTTATAAAATACGTTTAACTCATATTTTATCATACTGTAAGATTTCGTCACCTGAGGAATTACTGTTGGGGTCGACTAGCTTACTTGTCTAGACTAATTATGCCAACCGCGCTATTCAATCACTAACTGTTTAATAGTCAAATATTCGTGCTAATATTAAGAATGCCAAAGAGTGGCTGTTTACAGCTGCAACGTTTTTCACCCATCCATTTCAATTTGATGAATTTTTGTTTTGAAAGAGCTTGTACCATACAGGTAAATATAGGCTACTTCTTATGCACCGAAAAATACGATTTAAGTATATGTAAAAAATACGATATACGAAATAAAATAAATGATCCACTCAAAACTAGGTTACAATAAAAAACGACGATGAAAACTTTGTCATCGTTGATCTTTGGTTGAGATAATAATCATTCTATAAAAAAGAAATTGTCTTGACAAATATTTTGCACGGCCCTGACCTAAAGGCGGGTACAGACTTACGGAACGTAACATGCAATGTAACCCATAATGAAAGAATTGTATTGTATTGTATTGTATTGTCGCAATACATCATGCAATATAACAGAATTCCCATAGTGTGGACGCCTTGCACGCACGAACCGTGCACACTACGCGCACGAACAGCATTTCAAGCGGTGCGTGCCGCGATCCACCATTTGTCGGATTTTTCGCTGAACACAAAGGGGCGCACAGTGTGCACGGAACGCCAGTGTGGATGGGTTGTGTGTGTCTGTACTGCGGAACGCCCGCGAATAATGGAGGAAGAAGCCTGAGCTATGTTCGCCACGCGCATGTCGGAAACAGATGCGAGTAGGTACATGCTCGGTTCGTGCGCGCGCTGCGTCCACACTTATGAAATGCTCCTTTCATGTTACATTGCATGTTACGTTACGGCAGTCTGTACTCGCCTTAGATGGGCGACAAATTATGCGACATTATCGCGACATAACAGTAGGCTTAGCGTTGTCTATGTTAACGCGCAGTTAAGTTTATCATTTTCTATACAGTCGTATTATAGCGACACTTCACCGACGATAACTAGCTTAGGGTAGATAAGTTATTAATATGTTTGTATTTGATGATTTAAATTTTTGAAGTTAAAGTAGGAATAATTTCGTTACTTTTTGATTTGTTTCACAAATGATGGTGAAAATATTTTTATCTTATTTAACATGCCAGTTTCATATTTTTTTGTTACTTATCAATTCTATAAATCACAGATAAAGGGATGCAAATAAGAGAAAAGTATTTTAATCAGCAAAATATTTGTTTACACATAATTTAATTATTCTACAACAATAACAACAGTCCTAACTAAGTAACAGCATATCAAAGTGAAATTCATTTTTATGATTACTTTCAATTTTCACGTGTTGACCAGATGCTGAATGCTTTACGATGGCATTAAATCAGAAATGAAATCCATACTTACTAATATTAAAAATGCGAAAATGTGTTTGTCAGTCTGTTTTTCTAGAAAATGGGCCTATTATTATCCCGGAGAATTCAAGAGTTCCCGCGGGAATCAAACACCTAAATCCACGAGGACAAAGTCGCGGGTATCATCTAGTACTATTTAAAACATTTAATACCTTAATTAAGGTTTTTTGATTTCAGACATTTTCGCATTTATAATATAAGAAAAAGTTTGGATTATAAATGCGAAATTGAGTCTTTCTGTCTGTCCGCCTGTCGTTCTGTCTGCTACGCTTTCACGGCCCACCTGTTCAACCGATTTTGATGAAACTTGATACAGGGATGGTTTGTATCCCGAGGAAGGACATAGGCTACTGTTTATCCCAGATAAATTTACGATTTCCCGCGGGAATAAAAAAAAGTTAAACTACGCGGATGAAGGCCCGGGCATCAGCTAGTATCTGAATAACTAATACCTAAAAATATGAAGAAATCCATACCAACATTATAAATGTAAGTGTCTGCCTATTGGGTCTATTGTGTCTTTCAGTAACTTTTCATGGCCCATCCCTGTAACTGATTTTGATGAAACCGATTATTAATTCTATATCCGTGTTGCGACTCAAAGACTGATAAAGGTTTCTTTTTATCCCGGAAAATTTATGAAATGCAACGGGATTTGAATCGAGAAACTTTATTAAGCCAAGTAAAAGCAAGAAAATTACATTCAACTTTATGGAAGGGTTTGGCCTTCATTTTAACCTGATCAAGTGATAATTTTTACGTAATTTTACAATCGCAACTGAAGAAACTCGTTTAAATTACACCCTTAGTAGCGTCAAATACTTTTGGTATAAAAGCCCGAGCTTTTTTGAAGTACTTATCTTTCGTTTACGAAGTTCATTACAACCCACACATATCAACATGATCGCTAACGTGAGTGAATTTAATAATTATCATTCAAATAACCCTACACAAATAAAGTTTGGTATGACTTAGAAAATCATACAGTGAAACAATATTGTAATAGATATTTGAGCAGCAAGGTGCAATAAATAACCAGAAATGTTTCACCAATAGTGAAATAATAAAAAATTTGAGAGTTGTTAAGGGACACCCACATGGAACGAAGTTCCTTTCGATTAATTAGTGAAGGAATTGTAATAATATTTTTTTAATTATTAACAAATATACACAATATTTAATTAAAAATAATCGTCGCGACACACTGTTCAATGCGAAATAGAAAACGAAAATGACTGGCTTGCTTTCTATGAGAGAGAGAGAGAGAGACAGTCAGAGAAACACGCGCACGCCGCACGGTTTACAAGTGAACAACAGTATAGCAACAAGTGAACTTAATTTAACGAATTAAAAAATACGACTGCCCTACCATATTATTTTTGGAGTTTACCTACTTAAGAAGCGATTTGCAGTATATAGCCTTTGGAATCTTATTCACATTTTTATTAAATGATATTTTGTTGTGAATCACTGGATATTGAACTTTAGTGTTATATATTTTTGGAATTTACTCATCATTTTCTAGATGATGATTATATAGTCAATCTTATTTACGAAAATTTTTTTTCAACTTTAGCCTTTAATGTGGGACCCTGGTCACCCCATAAATTTTTTTAAAAAATTTACTTGCCTATGTCACCCGAAATAAGCTAGGGATTCTAAAGATACCTCATTTATCAAAATCGGTTCAGGCGTATAGAAGTTATGGTGGAATATACAAACTCATATACATACATACATATATGAACCCTGAAAACAATATACTCCTTTTTTCAGGCAGTCGTATGAAAAGTGTCGTTACAGCTTTTGGTCTTAATTTTTTCCGTCTAACCCCCTTTCACAACGCGCGATAAGGAACTTCATTCCAATATTCATTAATAAACAAACTTTTCCCTTTATTAACTTCTAGGTTAATGTTTAATAATTGAACTCCCCTTACTACAGATCCTTACCATCGCAACCTTGCTGGTGGCAGTCAGCGGGCAGCACTACGCTCAGGCGCCGCACGGACACGCCACATCATCTCAGTCGATCGTTCGCCACGACGTCTCCCATAACCAACACGGATACAACCAGATCCAGGCTGTGCACGCTGCCCCTATTGCCTACCACCAGGCCCCAATTGTCCACTCTGCCCCCATCATCCACTCTGCCCCCATCATCCACTCTGCCCCAATCGTCCACTCTGCTCCAATTGTCCACGCCGCTCCCGTGTACCAAAATCATCACGGATACTCTCAAGGTCATGTCGAGGAATACGTAAGTACTAATTGAAATTGTATAGCGTTATTCTGCAAATTTTTTGCCTTTCGTATAACTTGTGGGAAGATTCTTTTCACGTAAACGTTTTATTTTCTTACGTTAAAAAGATTTGCGTAGTTCACAAGCGCTTCATAAAAATAAATTGGCATATGTACAAGAGGAATAAAGAGCAATTAGAAGATTAGAGCAAAAGAGCAAAATAAAATTTTCAAGACCTTCAGAACTTGCCTATTAATATCTTTATTACAGGCTCACCCCAAATACGAGTTTGAGTACAGCGTAGCAGATACTCACACCGGTGACATCAAGTCACAGCACGAGGCCCGTGATGGCGACCACGTGACCGGCTCCTATAGCTTACACGAAGCCGACGGCACCATCCGTACCGTTCACTACAGTGCTGATGATCACAATGGGTAAGCCAAGCTATGAAGCATCAGGAAATTTATATTGGGTTACCTGGCATGTGATAGAATTAAACGGCGGCCACGTCTAAAGATAAAAAAGCGTTGATCCCTTACAACAGCTTTTTAATCATCATCATTTTTAATTATTTTGAGATGTTAAGTTCTTCACGTCAAATGACTCGCTAAAGAGCTTTATTAATACTCAGGCTTAAAAAACCAGAAGTCATGCTTTTAACATAGGAATATTATCAGGAATTCAGGATTTAAAAAATAAAAGTAATAAGGAGACATTTATGTTTTTTTCCAGCTTCAACGCCCAAGTGGAACGTTCTGGACACGCACAACACGTCCAGCCTGCACCTCAACATCAACCCCATTACGTCCTTGCTCATCATTAAAATTATCATCAAACCTATTAAATAATTCATAATACCACATAGCATCAATACAAAAGTAGCCTTACTCCATAACGGAATAGAGCCTTTTGTTTTGACTTGCTATGTCCTGTAGTTCCTTCTGTAAATTAATAATTATATTAATTAGTCTAGTATTCATGTAGCGATCTACTTCTGTGTTCAATTAAAAAAACGAATTTCTAATATGTTTCTTATTTCGCTACAAAATTACATCCTATCTTTTTAGGGTTCCGTAGTCAACAAGAAACCCTTCTAGATTCGCCATGTCCGTCCGTCTGTCCATCAATTTCAATTTATTAATTTAAAACATGTAAAACATACAGGTGTCTCTTAAGTTACGTCATGTTTTGACTCAACGACCAGTTCGGAAAAGCAGATTCTGCTGAGAAGAGCCGGCAGGAAACTCAGCAGTTGCTCTTTTTTTTTGAACAAGATATTACTATACGTAAGTATATAAATTATATACAATAGTGTAAGTTATGTAAGTTATTATACTATCCTCTACTACTACTACTAAGGAAGTCTTACCAATAGCCTATCATATTTACTTCTATTTTGAATCTTTATAGAATTGAGCTATTTTTAAATAACATTTAAAATAAACTCTACTAGCAATCCAAGCATAAGGTATAATATGTGTAGCCTACAGACGAACAGAGGCAACTTTTTATCTAGTGGAAAAATAAATAGTACACTTTCTTACAACTTAAAATTTCTTAACTACGTCAGCGGTTCTTAGGTCTTAAGTCTCTCGTTCTAATAAAGGTCCTGTATTCAACTTGATTGACTTGACGATAGTTTGAGATTTCCTAGGTTTCTTTTACAAAGCGGCGAATGCTTGTAATTATCCTATAAAAAATGGTCTTGACAAATATTTTATCTAAGACGCTGTCCTAAGTCGGCGACAAATCGACGTCAGCCACACTTACGTGGCATATTAAGCAGTAGGGTTTACGTGGCCTAGGTTGTCGCGCAGATAAGTTTCTCATTTTCTATGGAGTCGCATCACATAATATAACTGGTTTAGAGTTGGTATATATAATAGTATAATATGTTTGTGATTAATCATTCTGTTAATCAAATGATTTAATACCCTATGATCGTAAAACAATGACTCGCAATCATGTTAAATTAATAATTATAACTGGAGAAAGTCAATAAAAAGCAACATAGTTCCGCAAACTTGATGTGCTTTACAAATCCGTCGTATTTTTAAGAATGTTAAGTAAGAGAAAATAAGTATTTTAATCAGCGAAATATTTATTTACACATATAACAACAAACAATAATAACTAGGGCAACAATAATAGTATAATAATTTAAGCGCAATCAGTCTTAACTAAATAAAAGGTTATCAAAGTGAAATTAATTTTCATGATGTCTTTCAATGTGCACGTGTTGACCAGGTGCTGAATGCTTCACGATGGCATTAAATCTGAAATAAAATGTAATGTATTTTTAGATAAAATACCTCAATAACTAATATTTTAAAATATAAAGAAATCCATACTGACATTATAAATGCGAAATTGTGTCTGTCTATTTGTCTGTTAAGTACCTTTTCAGGGCCCATCCGTGTAACTGATTTTGATGAATCCAAATCCTATAACCTTCTTGCAACTTAAAGGCGGACGCTTCTTTCTATCCCCGAATATTCATAAGTTCCTACGGGATTCAAAAGAAACCTAACTTCACGCGGCTGAAGTCACGAATTCACCTAGTTCAAAATTAAATGAGAAAATAATATAAAAATTGGTTCAGGAAGATACTACGTATATTGTTTCGTTTTTTCTTATTGGTTTTAAAGGTAATCTTTCTCAGATGAGATGTAAATATATTATGTTTAGTTACCCATGGTCTTTGTCAGAAACGTATTCCACAGTCCGCACGGAACCATCCGCCTCAAGTAGAGAGTACATTCCTTTAACATTGTCACCATCACGCACCTCGTGTTGATACTTATTGTCCCCGGTGTGAGGATCTTCAACTTTGTATTCATATTGATACTTAGGATAGGCCTGTAAGGAGAACAGTTGAGTAATGTTACAAAAAGTAAACAAAGTAAAGAAGGCTATTCCACAATTGCTAGATCAAGTAATGGATAATATGTGATTTGAATAAATCAATAGAAAGTTAAATTATGGTCCGGATATCCGTCAGCAAATTAGCGATTTAAATGAGATTAGCTTACGTAATAGTCAATAGGCTCGTCGTGAGAATGAGAATTAACTTCATGGTGAGCTAGTTCTTTGTGCTCAGAGTCTTGATACTGGTAGTGTTGAGCGGGAACGCGGATGTATTGAGGTTCTTCCTGTGATGGGATACGGGCATTAGGAGCTTCGTGCGAGACAGCAGGATAATGTAAAGTTTGAATGTTGTTGGTTCCGTGTTGAGGTTGCTGGAACCTTACGTTATGTTCTTGGCTCGGGTTATAATACTGTTTATAAGCAACAGGTTGTTCGTTATAATCTCCGTTAGCTTCCTGTGATTGAGATTCTTCGTGAACTAATTGGTAATGTTGAATTCTTTGTGATGATCTCGCTGGTTCATGATGAGCAGACGCAGGTATGGCCACTTGTTGTTCTTGTGATTCTTGCTCCTCTCGTATAGGCGCTGGTTCCCGGTTTTGAAGATTGTAGGCACCTTGCACACTTGGATATTTAAATTCCTTGATTTGTTCACGTTGTACGGGTCTATATTTGTAAACGTATTCCTGGCCGTAACAGGCTGTAACTGCGATGGCACAAATCACAATCTGAAAACAATTGCACTAAGATTAGATTACGATCTTATATGTAAAAACTGCTCTACTATTTATCTTTAATCTCACTTTAGCTAGCATGTTGCTCTTTCTTCTTAGACTTCCGCAGTGAAACTGATGACTTAGCAATGGTGTATACCTCAATATATACTGGAGACGTAACGAGAAAGAATTGAGTCAATCTGTTTACCGCTTGGGGCTTCCGATTTGTAAACCGGCGCACGCGCACTCTGTGTGACGTAATTTACGTAACCAATGTGAAGGTTGTCAGTCTACTCTAGATCAAAGTGCTGAAAATCGGTTCGAGGATGCTCGATGCAGCAGTACTGTATTAATATTATATCTTTCAGTTAAACCAAGGTTCCAAATAATATTGATCTTGAATTTAATTAGGTTTAATATTAGTGTATTTTTATACATAAATAATATGGTACCTATACCTAAACCTGAATATGATGACAATAATATTATTAAATTAGAATAGATTATTGAAAAAGAAATTTCAATGTCGGTGCCACGGTACACCGAAGAATCTTAATTATTTTAATGCGTATTTGAAACTATTCCTACTTTTCATATTTATATCTCAGAAAATAAAGACTGCATTTACATAAACCCTATTATACACCCCGTCAATTCGTGATTTCCAAAACTCGTGCAACATGCAAAATTCAATAGGTGGATATTAGTATTCAGATTTAACGAAGATGTTCTTTTGTTTGCATCTAATCTTTGTTTTAGAAAGGACATGCTGAACGTTTTTGCAAAAGCGGCACATGTTATTTACTTACCTATATTGAGTAATAATGGTAATTGACGGCACTCATTAAAATTAATTGAGAAACAACAACGTTAGTATAATAATATCTTTTGTAGAACAGACTTGGTCTATTATTAACGCGCAGGATGATTTTTTGCATACCTTAATGGTTAAATTAGATTGTTCCTTTGTTTTTGAGACATATATAATATGATGATGCTTTATTTAAGTCTGTAATTTAAAATTTAAAATTGCAACCTTTCAATACTTTCACAGACCTCCGCTTAACACCTTTCCGGCATCATGGCATACTTACCTTTTTTGAACATAGTAGTATTTAGACATGCAGTCATAGCATAGCATATAACATAGCATATAATGTAACGCCTAGTAAGGAACTTGTTTCGTATTAACGAGTATCACTGTGCTCAAAATATTGAAAATATTAATTCTACGTCACCATAAAATTAATAATTATTGCATGACTCACTTTAGAACTGCACTCACAGATCGCTTATAACTGTTTTCATTGCAATTGAAAGCGACCTCCAAGTGAATCAGTGTTATTTTTTTTCAAATGCGTATCTATTGAACTATATTTTTTAAATAAAATGATTTCTATAGGTTAGTACAATGCTAACTAGATTTATCAAATTTTTAGTTTGTAAGTGTTGTCAGCTTCAAAAGAATAGAGTTATTATTGCTCAAGTGGGCCTTCAATATTAATAAGTTGGGAAAGTGCATAGTACTGGTGCGGTACTTATAAAAGCTATAAACAAAATAGGAAAGAAGAAGAAGAATATCAATAAGAAAATAGATATATTCAGCACATTTTAAACGAGCTTGAAGTATTTGAAATAAATGCAGAATAAAAGATAAAAACATTATTATACTTATCCAATGCAAGTTACAATTTACAATTGTGTGCACACAAAAATTTACTATATTGCATTAGGCTTTTTATTAAATGATGATTATTAAAAATACGCTCGCCTGAAAAATTACAAAAATTAGCCCAAAAAAATATTTTCAAGTAGTTACCTAACGAAATGTCCCCTGCATTTAACAGGAACGATCCAGTGAGGAGCAGCTGGCCGCCTTGACCTGATATTTATATCAATTTTAATATTTTCAATATTTTTCAATGCATTTATTATATCGAATCGTATACTCACAAAATCCTCCGCGTGGAAACTTTTTGAATTTACCGGGATAGAGAATCGCCTGAGTCACCGGAACGCGATCCAAGTATCAATGTTGAACGGGTATCTCTTGAAAGCGTTGAAGACAGAATAATTATTTAGCATTTCTCTAAATTTCCTGTAGTATTTCTTCGCTCACTTCTTTAAAAAATAATCTAACAAAGCGTTTTAATGCTAGGGACATAACAACAAACAAACACAAAATCGCCTCAAAGAGCCTGTATCGTAAACTATTTGAAGTAATTGATAAGAAAACAATATATTATTAGCTCTTTTAAGAAGAATTAGATAGACTGATCGATGGATTGACTGATATACTGATAGTTCATAGCAACAAAGTTTCAGTAATTGTTACCTCCAATTGCACAAATTTTAAACGCTATCATGTAAGTATGAGTAATAAACATTCTATTAGTGATTAGTCTACTAAACGGTCTATATTAGCGATTTCTAAATGCGTAGACAAACACGTTACGTGCACATACACAATTAAATTATGTATCCGTTTTACAGATATAAAATTACTTACTTAAATTGTTAGCTTAAAAATATGTATTAATTTAACTTGTTGATCACTAGGTACACTTAAAGTTTTAACGGGTTTAATTTATGCACAATGCACGACAGCAGAGTATATTGAAGTTGAAGTTCAGTCAGTTTTAATAACATGCGATCTGCACATTCTTTGGATTTTCACTGTTTTTTTTCATGAGGCATATTAATTTTGAAGTCAAAGCTGCAAAGTCATTATATAAAAGTCACCATTTCACTGGTCTGAACGTCAAAATTATGCTTAGATTAGAAACCACAATTATCTCCTAAATAAACAAATCTGCATATAATATCTCACAGGCTTAAACATTATGTGGCATACACATATACACCTTTTACTAACTGTCATAATAAAAATTGAGCATTGACCTATGTCCATTAGGGTAAGCAGTGCTTTATGCCTCTTTGAACTGCACGCTACTGAATATAACAGAATATGTAGTGAAGAATTACTTCACCAAGAGCAAATAAATTAATAATATAAAAGCCAAAGCCACCATTTTAAATTCTATAATAATCTAAAAGTTAATCTATAGCTAAATAAATACCGATAAGAGTAGCCATAACATACACAGAACTTGATATTAAAATAAAAACAGCTTGGAAAATGGCTCCTGATCAATCATTCAACGATTGATGTGTACGAACTAAGACTTCAGTAATAACTGCATAGGTATTGTGTTTTCCTGATCCTTCAAGATAGAGGTTATCAAATTAACGGATATAACGATTATAATAATTATTTATATTTATAATGGAAGTCATTGAATTATATTTTTATATTATGTTAATTTTAAAATTTTGAGGAGTGGCCATTGAGTATTTTACACGTCTTCACGGGAACTTTAATTAATAATAAATTATAATCAAATTCAGTTTCTAGTCAAAAATTATAATGTTAGATGTTTATGTTTTAGTCTATAATCTAGATATCACATGAAATTTCTTGTTTCAGTGTCATTTAGAATGTCACATAAGAAGTTACACTATGTGGTTACACCTCATGAAATTATCACTTTATAGCATGTATCGCACTCTATAATTAAACTGTAATCCTATAATCTATACTTACTTATACTTAAACTCATAATATTATAAAAGCGCAAGTTTGGATGGATGGATGGATGTCTGTTACTCAATCACGCCAGAACGGCGGAACGGATCTGGATGAAATTTGACACAGAGACAGATTATAGTCTGGAATAGACATAGACTACTTTTTATCCCGGAAAAAACCTCAATCCACGTGGATGAAGTTGCGGACATCGTTGCGTTAGTATTCTGTGGGAATACTATTTAAAAAAATTATGTTTATATTAATAACACCTGACATCTGACATTGAATGAATAGCAAGCATCTTGCTTGCAAGAATTTTTAATCGCAAAAACACCCTAATTTAATTGTTGACACCCTCTACTCAGATAATTATACATATTCTGCCATAAAAAAATAGAATGCCTTATGCCATAGTGGCCAATTCTGTTGAACACAATCTCTTAATAAACTAAAATGACACCTTTGAATCTACTTCTGTCCCTTTCTGCACAGAGTATTATGAAAGGATTAGCAATATTTTTGATGCTGTCATTTTAGTTTTATAGGTTGTGCACTACAGAATCAACCCCATTGTTTTAAATAAACAGCTTTCGTACTCTGACAAATACATATATACACTAGCACTAAACTAAATACCAGTAAACAACAAAGTAATAAGAGTTTATTACCACCAGAACAGACCAGAAAATATAAATTCCTTAATTACCTCTGCCGGGATTCGAACCCAGGGCTTTCCACAATAAGACCACAGCGCTCACCACTGTGCCAGGGAGGTCGCCAAAAACATTGCAATATTTATTACACCATTGTAATAAATATTTAAATACGTTCCCTACGTAATGACTTGCAAAATTTAATTCAAATTTTTAATCAGCCACCTTTGTTACTATGAATGTAACTGACGTTTAAGCTTAGCAAAACAATTGTATAAGCGAAGTGTATTCGACGAATAATTTTAACAACTAGTTAATGTTAGAGAGAAATCAATATTACCTTGGTTAGTTACCCTTGTTATCGATATAAAAGACGAGATGTTTATCAGAAATGTATCAGTTCATACCTGAATTTAGAATCCTAAACAAACATAACCAAACCACAATGTACTCCAAGGTATATCAACTTCTTATTAAACATTTTAATTTTAAAATAACTATTTGGTTCGATAAGAGCTTATCATTGAATAAGTAAACGTTAATCAAAAAAAGAAAAAAATTGTGGCAAGTGCTAAAATTGTCATATTAAAAAGTTTGGAAGTGCTCATTCTTTGTGGACGTGGATTTTCTTAGCTTCTAGAAAGAATAGTTTTTTCTGGTCTTAAAGTTTTTCAACTGTTTTCTACTAATTGACGTATTTATCAGACATGAACTTCCAATGCTCAATCTAAAATCTTATAATTAACTAGCTTTTACCCGCGGCTTCGTTTACGTTAGGCTCGATTTTACCCTCTTAGGGATTGAATTGTACAAAAACCTTTCTTAGCGGATGCCTACGTCATAATTGCTATCTGTATGCTAAACTTTCGTCCAGTGGTTTGAGCTGTGTGTTGATAGATCAGCCAGTCAGTCAGTCAGATTTATTTTATTTTAAAGTTATAAAAACTTTTTTATCAGAATAAAAGTGAATAGACCACTAAACCGCAGTTGACATTTTACAAAAAACTTTTCTAGCTAAATAGGCGTTTTTCTTTGTGTGGTACGACCAAATATTTACTCAAGGGTTTTTCAGGTATTGTGTTTCGCTGCCCTCTTCGCCGTGGTGGTCGCGCACGGTCACGCGCCCGCTTTCTCCTCTCAGCACGTCTCCAAACACGACGGCAAACCCGAGATTGTGCATGTGGGGCACGAAGATCATGGACACGTTGACTACCATGTACGTATAATGAGAACGTATCATCTTTATTATCATTGGCGCTACTGTCCCGAGTGGTTAAAGCCCGATGTATGTGCCGTGTTCGTGCTCTATCGGTTCCAATCATCCATTGGCCATAGTGTTTATACAAACAGCTCGAACAAAGGCTCAAACCCTATGGCAGCTATGAAATGAGTCCATTTCATCGCCCTAGCTGCTGATACGCGAAGCCCAAGCTGACACTCACGTAAACAAAATAGTCCAAGTTTTGATTCGTTTGTCTTTTAGAAAATAGCTCCATGCGATGCGATATTCACACAAAACAGAATATCCTATTGTATATATAAGCCTATGAATTGTATGTGACTGATTACTTTTAGACTCATCCCAAGTACACCTTCGAGTACAAAGTAGAAGACCACCACACTGGAGACATCAAGTCCCAACACGAAACCCGTGATGGCGATGTTGTCAAGGGACACTACAGTCTGCACCAGCCTGACGGATCCGAAAGGAACGTGCATTACGAGGCCGACAAACACACTGGGTAAGGATACCAACTTTATAATCAACAGAATAACGATGCATAACCCGCTGACCTAAAAGGGCTACTAAAATTCTTGACTGACTTATCTTCACACAAGTCAGTCAAGGTTTGATTTATTCCAAATATGTAAAGTTTTATCGAATAACGCTAATAATAAACGTTCTACGGATTGAGCTGCTATTGCTAATGAAAGACAAGATCTGTGTTCTATTTTCCAAGCTCTTTATCAATAGAGTGCGGTGTCACTTCGCTCCTAGTGGATCTTATCACCTGCTTCATAGATAGTGCAGCCCGAAATTCGAGTGGTAATATAAAACAATATAACTTTTATAAACTTATACATTTTATAATCTGTAGATTTTAAGATTTTCTTTTTCCTTGTTTCAGTTTCCACGCTGACGTGAAATTCGGCGTTCATCACGTCTACCCCAAACATCATGAATAGATTAAATTATTAGTTTCTAGCATAAGTATATGGAAACCAAATGTATTTAAACATCTTGGGTTCTTCTTTGTTTTATACGTTTTATAATATGAATAAACATTTTCATCCTATTTATTTAAATTCTTTTCATACCTAGAGAACCTACTTAGAGTATAATCTGTAGCCAAAATTGCGAAAATAAAATTGAAGATGATCATGAAGTGCATAGATAAACAAGTCATAATTAAAATAATAAAAAAACACGACTGCCCTGCCAAAAAACGAACTAAAAAGTTAAAATTCTAAATTAATCTAGTTAAGTTATGTAGAATCTTATTCACTTTTTTATTTAATGATATTTTTTTGTGACTCACTGGATATTGAACTATAGTGTTATATAATTTTGGAATCTACTCATCATTTTCTAGATGATGATTAAATAGTTAATCTTATTTTCAAAATAAAAAATTCAACTTTAGTCTTTAATGCGGGACCATGGTTATCATCATCAATTTTTTTTTTAAATTTAATAATAATAATAATAATAATTATAATAATAATAATAATAATAATTTAGTAATAAGCTAGGGATTCTAACGATACCTCATTTATCAAAATCGGTTCAGGCATATAGAAGTTATGGTGGAATATACAAACTCACATACATACATATATGAACCCTGCAAACAATATATGACTTTTTTCAGGCAGTCGTATAATGCATACAGCAATCAAGTCTCACTAACATGGTTTCCAACCTTTAAAACCACAGTTACATCTTGGTTGCATTATTCCATATTATTTTTAAGGCTGATATTGCATTCGCATGCTTCATTCGAGTAGAAACTATTAAAATCCTTTAAGGGTAGAATTTACCAAAATTTAACCTCGAATATCAATTTTCATGGATATAATGAATGGATACTGCGTGACATCCCCTTTCAGCGAGGAATTTTCAAACGATCAGCCATCACTAAACTTCATTTTAGGGGCCAGGTAATTAATTGAATTGTTTGAACACCGGCCCCATAAAATGATTTAACTAAAATTGTTATCAAACATTATGTAAACGTAATGTTTGATAACAATTTTATTTGAATCATTTATTTTACTTAAATGGATAAATATTTATGAAACGTTGGCCAGCGTGACGTAAATGAACATAATAACATTATAACAGCATCAAAGAAATAAAAAAGTAAACTAGGTTGTCTGCCACGCAAGTTAGGCGCGGTCAATGTCACGGTCATGCGCCTTTTGAGCTGCATTTTACTACATTAAACCTATTATATATCCTACTATATTATAATAATCCTACTAATAAGTATAAAATAATTTTAAAATTTGTATGTTTTTAAGTTTGTATGTTCAGGCCCCTCTTTCTCACTGGGCATTCTGGGCACGTTCCCAGGGCCCCACGGTCCATGGGCGCCACCTAGTTACTACCAGATCGTCAACTACCTATCCGATATTCAGTAACGAACTATAACTATACACTAATAATACGTTCAAAATATACCTCAATAATAAGTTAATCAGATTTTAAATTTTGATCTTGAAGTTTTTTTAAAGGGACCGTTTAAAATAACAGTTGAATCGATCTAAAATATTGCTTATCTACTCTTTATGCATTTTCATGCCTTTTCATAGGGGCCCCATTATCCTAAAGTGCCCAGGGCCTCCAAAAGACGGCCCTGTGTATGTTGGTAATTTTGTATGTTTGTTACTCCTTCACGTTCTAGTTGTTGAGTTCTACACTTGTAGAAGCAGTTTTGTGGTAATCACTGGCTCTTCATTTCAGCCGGTCGCATCATAAGTAGATAATTGTGTGCTTAAGTAATTTTTAGTAATACCACAGAATAGGTAACAGTACGTTGTAGTAATACCACAGAATACGTAATAGTACGTTACTACAATCATGGACAGAGTCATTAAGATGAAAAGATCATAAACAGTATGGTTATGGTATTAGTAATTAAGGTTGTATTTCACACAGTTCACAATAATTAAACAATTCATAATTGTAAACTTAACGTTCTTTTTTTAATCAGTTCCAAATCAGTTAATTGATATTCTTCGGGTACAGCCGATTCTACTATTATATTTTTTACTATATTATTCCATAGCTGTAAAGCGTTGATCCAATTGTTATTTAAGTGTACCAATCAATTTAAAAATTTGTAGGTAGTTAGTTATATTCCTCTATAGTCTCATTTTCACACTAAAATTTTAATAAATAACATGAATTAATTTTCTTCATTTTAAGACCATTCGGCATTCAATGTCTGGGATAGTGAAATACTATTGTATACGTACGTAGTTCATGTCGATATTAGGAAACTATTGCAAACCTCTTAACGCGTACCTACTATAATTTTTAAAAGGTATTGCATGAAGTGAAATTTTTATATCGTTACTCTGACTATTAAAAGATATAAAAGACACGATTTTTGATATTATTTATCATTCCGGTTTTGTGTTTAGGAGTTATAGGAAGTGATAAGAAAATAAATAGACAAAATGTCTTTCAAGGTATTTTGTGATTTCAAAATCAATAACAAAAATGAACTTTTTTTAAAAATATTAAAATCTACTTTAGTGTTACTGCGATTTGTTTATAAAAGTGAAAATGAATGTGCCCACGGGGACTTTTCGTGCTTTTCTAAAAGTGAAATGCTATACAAAATTTGTTGTATAGAAATTTTGTGTGATAATAAATTTTAATAATTATCACCTTTGCAGGTTCTGTGCTTGGTCACTATTGCTGTGGTTTCTTTCGCCGATTATGGATATGGCCATGGACACGCATATTCATCTCAACATATTTCTCGACATGACGGGCATCCAAAGATTGTGCATCTGCATGGACATCACGGCCATAATCATATCGATTACCATGTATGTTTATAAAAAACTCATCTCTTTTTCTGGAGAAACATACTTTTCGTGCTTAAAATGGTTAGAACGCCAAGGGTCCCACCACATACCTCTCTCTGCCACTAATCTCTATAAGATAGAGTAGCGTTTAGGATTTTTAAAGAAATAGTACTACTTATAGTATTTTTTACTAACACCGAAAAAAAATGCATGGTGATATAAAGGCTGGTGCATTATTATTATTATTATTATTTATGACTGCCTCGTTGGTCTAGCGGTTAGCGTAGTCGACTGCTGATCACGAGGTCCAGGGTTCGATTCCCGGTCGGGCATAAAAATTGTTAGGTATTGAGTTTTTCAATTATGAAATTCTCAGTGCCAGCCCGCAGTTGGAAGTTGGCGGTGTTTCACCCCTGTGCCTCGGAGAGCACGTTAAGCCGTCGATCCCGGTTATCATCACTAACATAATAATAGTCGTTAAAGCCCGCCAACCCGCATTGGAGCAGCGTGGTGGGTCTAAGCTCTAATTCCCTCTCTCATGAGAGTGGAGGCCTGTGCCCACCAGTGGGACGTAAATTGGCTGTAGTGGTGGGATAGTATTTTTTACTAACACCGAAAAAAAATGCATGGTGATATAAAGGCTGGTGCATCATTAGCGCAAAGAACCAGTGTGAGTATTCACTGTAGAATTATAGGGCGCCCGTTAGACAATCAATATATACCGGGTGCCTTGCCATGAGTGTTCTCAACTCCAGCCAGATTATGTACCAAGTTCAAATTAGCTTGATTTTAGGTAAAATATATAACACGATATCTAACGCTGTTAATGTATACCTTCCTTACTTGCAATAATGTTATTTTTACTATCAACAGACGCATCCTAAATACACCTTCGAGTACAAAGTACACGACGACCACACCGGCGATATCAAGTCGCAGCACGAGACGCGCGATGGTGACGTTGTAAAGGGATACTATTCGTTGCACCAGCCTGATGGTTCTGTGAGATCGGTTCACTATCACGGCGACCACCATACTGGGTAAGCTTCGCCCACGATAGTTGCAGACTGATGGCTAACGATATAAAAATTCTTTCCAAAAAACCGACTTCCAGAGCCACTGTAAAGTAAAAAAAAACAAAAAAAAAGTTTTGATTTCTATACACTATGTTGATGTCGGGCGAGACTGGCGCGTCAACTTAGCCTATCTTTTTTTTTGTTTTTTTTATCCAGTACAAGTTAGCCCTTGTTAGAGGCATAGCAGTTATATTAAACCCATACCCCTATTCGGTTTCTACACGGCATGGTACCGGAACGCTAAATCTCTTGGCGGCACGTCTTTGCCGGTAGGGTGGTAACTAGCCACGGCCGAAGTCTCCCACCAGGCCAGACCAGGGAAAATTCAGAAATTACAAATTCCCAAATTGACCCTGCCGGGGATAGAACCCAGGACCTCCGCACGTTAAGACAACAGCGCTACACACTGCGCCACGGAGGTCGGAGGGACGAAGCATAAGCTAGTCCGTGATTAAACGATTGAACTTACTTTGAAAAGGAAAGTTTCTAAGCACGTAAAATCGATAAATTAAACTACCTATATCCAATCTAAGAATTTCACAATGCCCACGTACAAATAAATTTGAGATACATAGAGTTATAGGCATATTGTACTTTCATTAGGCATTTGATATTGCTATATTCTTCGTCCTTCAACTGTTCAACAAGCTAAACTCAATCTGTTAATTACTGTTGGTGTTGATATGTTATTAGATACTTATCGTCAATTATCACAAATTAGACTTGCGTGGTTGATTCTTGTATTTAAGTACATCCGGCATTACTCTTATTATACCTAAGTACACGGATTAATGAATTATTGGGTCAGTCAGCTAGTTATTAGTTTTGCTTTCGCACTTCATTACCAAGCACACTATCCTAGCACAACAGCTAGACAGATTATGAACTTACTAGCGAATACCCACGACTTTGTCTGCGTGGTTTGAGGTTTTTGGTAACCGCGGGAACTCTTTAATTTTCCGCGATAAAAAGTAGCCTATTCCAGACTATAATCTATCTCTGTGCCAAATTTCAGCCAGATCTGTTCAGCTATTGGGGCGTGATTGAGTAACAAACATCCATACATCCATCCAAACTTACGCATTTATAATATTAGCAAGAAAGTAAGATTGTAATAACTAGTCACCACAAATAATACACGTAAAGTCAGTGCGACACAGCATTTACATCAAAATATTAAAACTGATTGATTGATTGCAAATTCTGATCATTTTGTTTCAGATTCCACGCTGATGTCAAATACGATACGCATCATATCATACCCAAGAAACACTATTATTAGCTAAGATAAATAAGTTTAACAATTATTTGTTTTTTAGTTAAATACCTAAGTGAAAGTTATGATTGTTGTACAACCTATCGATCGTCAAACTTCAGTTAGAAAATATCGATAAAATGTTGATATGTTACTTAAAATAATATGACACTTGTAAATAAATAAATTACTTCTTATTCAAATTTCGTTGGTTATTAATTCCTTTCTATTACTTTATTCTACGACTATTATCATGTTAGTGGTAATAACCGGTACCGACGGCTTAACGTGCTCTCCGAGGCACGGGGGTGAAACACCGCCAACTTCCAACTCCGGGCTGGCACTGAGAATTTCTTAATTGAAAAACCCAATACCTAACAATTTTTATGCCCGACCGGGAATCGAACCCAGGACCTCGTGATCCGCAGATCCGCCTAACATGATAATAGTCGTTAAAACCCGCCACCCCGCATTGGAGCAGCGTGGTGGGTCTAAGCTCTAATTCCCTCCTATGAGAGTGGAGGCTTGTGCCGGTGGGACTTTAATAGACTGTAGTGGTGGGACTTTATTTTTCACAACCTCCCTAACATCTGGGAGCCTAGTGTGAGCATAAAATTGTAAGTATATAATTATTATATATAAGGACCACATTCAATCAACTGCATACTTCATAACAACAACTTCCTATACAACTTCTAATAGGCATAATTCGATGTTTCCAGTCAGTATTGGGCAATTTTTTTCAAAAGCCTCCAAAATAGATCTTCAGACTTGCAATAGAAAAGCATCTTTAATTGCCAAGGTCCTGATCCTGAGAATACTGAAAAAGTTGATTTTTGGTATACGGGTGTTCTATGAAATGATTTTTCTAATTTTATTTTTCTTAGGTGTGTCACAACTTTGAAAGATATATCAAATCATTAATTGGTAGTTAAAAAAAGCAGGTGATAACTAGCAAAAGATATAAGTATTGTGGTGTTAGTTTAAAAATTATCGTGAAATAAACTCCACAGGAGGAAACGTTAAAGGCTTAAACACTTCACTCCCTTGGATATTAGACCCAATCGCTTCCTATCTTCAAAACTAAGCTGAAACAACATTTATCTTCTTAATTAACCGACTTTAAAAAAAGGAGGAGGTTATCAATTCGGTGCGTATTTTTTTTTAATGTATATCGGTTCATATCTCCGTGGTATCTGAACCGATATGAATTTTTTTTTCAGTCCAGGAAGCTCTCGAGGTGGTCCTATAAAAAATTATGACTCCAAATCTGAGGATTTGGACCTTGACACTATAAAGTTAAAAATAAAAATTCTTTCCAAAACACTGACATCCAAAGCCACTGTAAAGTGAAAAATAATTTTGATTTCTACACACTATGTTGAAGTCGGGCGGGTATAACAAAGATAAGCAAAGTTGACGCATCAAGCTCGCCCGACTTCAAAATAGTGTGCAGAAATCAAAATTATTTTTCACTTTACAGTGGCTTTGGAAGTCGGTTTTTTGCAAAGAATTTTTATATATTTATCTATTTGTTTATACAATTTTTTTATCTTTCTTTCTATTATATCTATTTAGATACTTATAATTATATTTTACGTTACTCATTTCTGTATCGTTCTGTATATTACGCACGCCTTACCGTGATAGAAAATAATGTTCTCCGTTCTTTGCGTACCTTTCTTGCACACGCTTTGTTTTGACGTTCGTGGCTCTAATGAAACTTTTTAATGGACAAATTCTTACTATGATTGCTTTTCTTCTCAAACAATGTTTATTTAATTTCTTTATTTGGCGTCTTACTTGAAACCAAACCTTGACCTAAATCGAATGACTATAGGACTCGACTTACAGCTTGAGGCAAATCACTCATGGGTCAAGCCTAGGGAAAAATCTCTAGATATGCTTACATTAGTTAGTATTTAGTAGAAGTAGGTAAGCGATCGCTATTGCTTCGTTGCTACGTTGAATTATAGCAACTTGTTACTTGTGCGTGGTTGACTCTTTTGATAACAAGGTAAAGCAAAATAACCTACTGTTCTAAATAGTATGTTTAAGTCAGCTTATCTATCTACCTGACTGTTAGCTCTTCAGAACCCACCTGTCCAAAAGGTTTTAACAACATTTTATACAGAATATTCTTATCTCTATACTTAGGTACAGAGACAGCTTGCATCTGGGAGACGGACTTTTAATCGGACAAAGAATTGGGTATTTGATAACTATTCAAATAAATTAACTATTTTTTAGTCATTATTAAATAGAAGATCTCCCAAAAGTCGTAATATCCACGTCATTATGTTCGAAACCATTTTAAACAATCGATTGAAGTAAAAAGTGGGTCGAATTTTGATGAAGTGTTCATTATTTCATGCAACATCCCATACTAACCGCGTTTTGACGTTTAATAAATAGTTGCTGATCTGACATTTTGTCAAAGATTCTCAAAATACACGCGGATAAATCACTATTTTAATATTTCAATAAATACCTTTTGTTATCAATGTTGTCAATAAAGTTAATAATTGTATTCCAAATCAAAAACTAGACTGGAAACTTTTTCAAACAAGTTAAAGATGCTCAATAAAGTGCATATTTAAGATTACGCGATTTAATATTTAATAATATTGGTATTCATACTAATATTATAAATGTGAAAGTGTGTCTGTCTGTCCATCTGTCTGCCTGTCGGTCTGCTTCGCTTTCACGGCCAAATTTCAACTAATTTTGATGAAATTTGGTACTGCGATAGGTGGTAACCCGGGAAAAGCCATAGGCTACTTTTTATCCCGCAAACAAGAGTTCCCGCAAGAATCAAAAAACTAATCCTCGCGGACAAAATCGCGGGGCATCATCTAGTTATTGATAAAGAAATAGCACTGAGTTGGCATTATTAAATAGAGTCTTTAAATTACACAATAAAATTAAAATTAAATTTTATTTACTACTTACAGATATTTTCAAAAGCTTTATTTTTGTAGTGTACTCGTATTACTGAGATTCGATCTAAAAACCAGAATTAAGTTTCACTATTATTAATGCAAAGAAGTTACCGTGGAAACAGTAACATAACATTTCTGAAGTCTGAAGAACCAGGGGCATAGTTAAACGAGCTAGGTTGCTAGTGCATAAAATTATATTCATTAATAATACATAGCTTATTATTATTGTTACCAACACCTGAAAGAATTTGCTTACAAAACTCTGAGATGAAGTTTCATAACTTTCATTTATTTCCAATATCAGATAATAATGTTAAAGCTCATTAAATATATATTGCATTTCGTGATAGCTAAACGGTTTTTATAGGCATTTTTGCGAAACATTTGAAAATTGTGCACACATACAACTTGGCCTAATAACAGCTGTAACTATAGCAATTAGACTGAGTGAAATCAATAGAACCTCGGTTAATTAACCCTTGTAGCCAATATAAAAGACGTAAATTTTTATTCACACATATCAGTTGACTTCTTGACTCAGCAACAAGAACAATACATACCAAACCAAAAATGTTCACCAAGGTATAATATTATTGCGCTAATTAATATTAAAATAGAAATTAGTTATTTTAAATTAAGTGATTAACTGTTTTGCAATATGTTGTCTCAGTAAATTGCCAGTTTTAATTGAATGTTTATATTTCAACACGCAATTTTCGATAAAGGAAGCGCTCAAGTGCATTCCAGAACAAATTGAAGATAATATGGTGCTAAGTGACCCTAGAGATGGATTTCTCCAATTTGTGGAACGTTTTCTATACGATGATACCACAGTGAACGCAATGGACATCCGAGAACAATCAGCCAACGATACACGTGGAGATATTTTATGGGATCGATGGGTCGAGTCAGCCAAATAAGTGACCTAAATTGACGGATGATGATTAAAGGATGGGTCGAAAATTTTAAGGATTTGTTTAGACACAATCTAGCTCTAATTAAACTATCTACGTAACTCTGAGTAATTTTACAACAAGACGCTTCACAGGATCCTGCTATTACAATAAAAACATGCATAATTAATGTGACATTCTGCCGTGCTGCTGATATCATGTTTTGTGTGTGTTCAGGATTTTACAGAACCATACTTCTTTAGATTTATCTGTTGAAAATCTTCGAGGATTGTTTTCAAATCATGGATAACAAGGATGTGTAATGCATAATACTTATTGTTTAATATTTGAAGATCTGCGCTGGGTTTTCACGTAGTTCGTATGTAATTTACGTTGATCTGTATAATTTTCAATATTCCAGACTTTGTGCTTCCTCGCCTTCGTCGCTCTAGCGGTTGCCCAATACGGGCACGGCCATGGAGAGGCATATTCTTCGCAGCACATCTCCCGTCATGACGGACACCCAGAAATTGTGCATGTGCATGGCGATCATGGACATGGTCACGGACATGGACATGGACATGGACATGTTGACTACTACGTAAGTGCTATTGAATTTATAGCGATTAATTTTTAAATTAATTTCAGGTTATCGCGCTCGATTAGTCCGACTCTGTGTTGTGCACTCCAGTTATACCGAAAAATCACTTGTTTTTTGCTCCTCTAGCGGGTCATCTCTTGGCATGCAATGAAGCTAGAGCCGATTCTCTGTTCTAAAATAAGTACTTCTATTACATTCAATTGGATTGAATTGAAATTTGAAAATTTCATGCCTAATTTAGAATCATGCCTATTTTAGCTAATCTATGACGACATTCACATTTCCAGTAATGAAAAATTACTAATGTCTCATTCGGTCAGTGATACTAATGTCTCAAGTGGCCATCTCTACCGATACGGATAACAAATAAAACCAGAACGATCTTCCCAGCGTTTTCCTCGTACAATAAATTCAGTGTTGTCTGAAATATAATTTCATGAATAGATACATTCCATGGTAAACTCTTTGAATAAATACTTATCACCTCTCTTTTATTTCAGGCGTATCCTAAGTACGAGTTCGATTACAAAGTAGAGGATCATCATACCGGTGACATTAAGTCCCAGCATGAGACCCGTGATGGAGACGTCGTCAAGGGATACTACGCTCTACACCAGCCTGATGGCTCCGAACGATCTGTGCATTACCATGGTGATGACCACACCGGGTAAGATCAACCTATATCTAATTCGTTATAGTTTATTTTAAATATAGACTAGCGCTTGGTTACAATATCAAATACTTACTGATGATGCAGCATAACGTGAAGGATATGCTACCAACTACCAATAAAATACGTAAAATCGTATCACATCCTCAGTCCGTGTAGTTTCGACGTCTAAACATTTGTTTTAGCATTACAACGTTCTTCTTTCCAATCTCTCTGGTAAAACACTTACTATCTCATTCAAAGTTTGCCACTCGTTTACAATACATTTTCTTCTCTGCATCGACAAGGTCAGCACCCTTTCGCAGTCGAAATTCCGCGGGCTCGTACTAATCGATTTGCTTCCTCGTTTCTATTTCGACCCGCTAGGATATGGAATGCCCTTCCGGCTTCCGTTTTCCCCTACTCTTTTATTATAGGTACCTTCAAATCAAGAGTGAATAGGTATCTTCTGGGCAAGCGCGCTCCACCTTGGGCTGCATCACCACTTGCAAGCAGGTCTGATTGCAGCCAAGCGCTAGCCTATATATTAACAAAGTCCACTGAATTTTTAGACTATTTACATAAATTTTGTTTTTGAATTGTTACAGTTTCCACGCTGACGTGAAATACGGCACCCACCATCTTGTCCACAAGCATCATCATTAATCCTATCAGAAATAATATAAGAAAGCGATCTGTGATGTACTGATTTGTTAAACGTTATCTGTTGTGTCATAATTATAATGTTGTGTTTGGTGATTTTTCATTAATTCTTCTGTCTTGTATTGTTGTATTTTGAATTTTATTGTTGACGAACGATTCATTTTCTATGAAATCTTACGATTTGTGAATAAACACTATCTTTTTAATTTTATGTATTTTTAATGGTTATTTCAACAACTTCCTTTTTGGATTAACTTTCCCACATTTCCTCGTTCACCTTCATCGTTTTCTTTTTCTTTCTAGTTCTAAAGTTAACTGAGTAAACTATTCACAAATATTTCAAAATTGTGATTATTGGAGAATTGACATGGAAATTTACCTAGGAATCTTACACTTATTACAGTTTAAATTAAACATCTTTAAACTATTATTCAATTAAAAAATACACACATTCTCATTCACTCACTGACCGGCTCACAATAAGCCCAAACCGCTGGATCAAGTAAGTTGAATTGAAATGTACAGACTACAGAGGTTCCCTTTAAAAAGTAGATAAGTAATATGCCAGATTTTTCTAAATCCCCATGCAAGTGAAGCCACTAGTCGTTATTGCTGAGTATCAAATACAATACAATACACTGATCAAGTGTGTGTCAGAGCACGCAATACGTTGAGCTCTGTAGTTCCAAAAAAAAGGTTAGTCTGAATATCTATGGTCTTATTAAAAAAACATGGAAAAGTAACACCAACGTTTTTGACTACTTTTTCTTTAAAAATGAATTAGTAAATAGCCTGAGTAGTAGTAACAGTTTTTTTGACTGTGCTAAAGACACCATTAGGTTACGAAGGAATAGCTAGTCATCTCCACCACCCATTGCCGGCTCACTACTGAGCACGAGTCTTCTCTCGGAGTGAGAAGGATCTGGATGGCCAAATACTTCAGATTCCTTTAGATCAACGCTGGCCAATCCGCACTTGGCCCACGTGATGAACTATGGAGTCCATTACGCGGGCCAAGTGCGGATTGGCAGACTTACATAACTTCGAGAACAATTATAGAGAATTTTGCTCGTTATTCCCAATGCATCATGTACATTGTACGAGTACATCCGCTAAATAATGGCTTAAAACCATTATTCAGATTTCTAAGACAGTTTTTGGGTTTGTTTGTTATTACATTGGGTTAGGCTAGCTATATCTATAAGTTTAATTAGAACTTAAGTTAGAAGTATAAATTCTAAGCTACTAGCATAACTACGAAACTCTTACTAATGCATATTCTGACATGCACTTTTTTAAATATATGAGTCATATAGTCATGTAGTTTTATACTTCACTTCGTAGAGGACAGGTTAGAATAGATATTGTAAATATTTACAATATCTACATTATATTTTCTATTTTAATCCAAATAAATTAATACTCAAGAGTTTTGCAGCACCCATGAACATTTGCAGCACCAGAGGAATCGCCAATGCGTTGCTGGCTTTAAGATATTTGTTTATCCGCCCTTTGAAGATATCTGCCCCATATTATAATCATGAGTGAACACAGAAAATGGAAGCTGGTTCTATAATTTGCAGGTACGTGGCAGAAACGATCTGGAATAACGGGAGGTGGAAGAAGACCTCATCCAGGAGAGGATGAAATTTGTTTCTGCGACGAAGGGTGCGACTGGAGAACTCGGAAGTTGGTATTAGATTAAATAACTCTACAGAGATATTTAACTCACTCGGAAGTTGGTATTAGATTAAATAACTCTACAGAGATATTTAACTCACTTCTCTCCCCATACTAGAGACGTATACAAGAGTATAATATTAAAATTATATGGGTTTTTATGAATATTAAATTTTATTACAGTTTTTTTAAGCTTAATAAAATATTGTACAAGATGTGACGAAGTTTCTGAACGTTTCGTGGGACAATGAAAAGAAATGCCCAATCCACAAACGTTCTAAATTCATGATACTTTTTCTCACTGAGTAAACAAAAACGACTTTTGCTCAAGCAGCAAAGGCGTGCTTTTCGAGCTCTCTCTGCTTCGTATTCCTCACCGTGACCCCGTTCGTTTAATCATATAATGGTAGAAGTTTTCTTGGGATAATAATGCGATGGATTCCCATAAAGCTTTTCGAGCTAGAGAGATGAAAAATAATTAAAGCATACCAATTAAAGTAAAATTATTTATTTACATTCAAATAATAGATAGTTTGAGTTTTAACATTTATGTTGTTATTAATAATGATGATGATGATGAGGAACGATGTGATGGGTATCGTATTTCACGTCCGCGTGGAATCTGAAAAGTGAAACATGCATACTATTAATTTATATAGATACATTTCATTTGATTAACGCTGTTGCACGTTACGAATTAAAAAAAATTGGAGATTAATCTTGTTTAACCATTTATTTTTAATGATTATTTACAGTCAATAGTCAATTTATTTAAGACCACCACTTAAATTTTTAATCTCATTTAACCAACTTAACGCTAGAAATTTGGAGTACAAAGCTATTGCAATAAGTCATCCAAAGTTTTTATCTACTGTTCTCGATTAGTAATATTTCAAAGGCTGTATTCCACTCCATTAAAGAGTAGATACATTCCAGAGTAAATGAATATGCAGAGTATAAGTGGAGCGCTTTCGTTATATACTGTATAAAGTCTATACACAGAAATCTTGCATTTTAAATAAGTTTTACCCAGTGTGATGGTCGCCGTGGTAATGCACAGTCCTCTCGGATCCATCGGGCTGGTGCAAAGAGTAGAAGCCCTTAACCACGTCACCGTAACGTGATTCGTGCTGGGATTTCATATCGCCCGTGTGATGATCTTCTACTTTGTAGTCAAATGTATAGTGAGGGTGTGTCTGGAAAAGACGTTTTATTGGTAAATTTCGAACAAGTAATATAAAGGTTTACTTTTACTCTAGGCCTAGTAAGACCAGATTAGACAGACTAGTTTATCGTAGACTGTATGCCTAACATCTAAAAACTAATTGAAAGTATCAAAGTAAAGTATTTTGTATAGAGTTTTTTCTACTAATAGTTTATCCAGCATAACAACGCCGTATAAAAGAGATTTGAAAAAAATATCATGCATCGTATGAATGATTTATATGAAATGAAACGTCTCTATATGCTAATGTACCTCTAATCAAATAGGTTGTTTTAAAAAAAACGCATCCCTTAGTTGTACCTACTTGATATTTTGAAATGTCTTCAGTAATTACGACTTACATATTCAGCTGTCGCCTATTCTTATATTAAATGCTACAAAAACAACACTTACGTGATAGTCAATGTGGTGGCCGTGACCGTGAACTATTTCCGGATGACCATCGTGTTTGGAGAAATGATTGGAAGAGTACGCTACGCCATAGCCGCTGGCATTTTCGAATAGCGCTACAATAGCTATAATGACAGCAATGCTTAGCACCTGAGAACACAGAACAAACAGAAAATTTAATATTTTATTTTTAACGGCTGAACTGCTTTTGTTTAGACTTTCGCAGAAAGACCTAACTATAGCTTTCTGTTTGTACTGTCGAAAACTTCAGTAGGTAATTGCGGGATTTTTGATAAACCTTAATTTCTTTCCCAAGCCAAAAAAGATAAAATTTGAAAACCTCATGACTTTTAATCATCACGCACATGATAGTACCTAATTACAAATAAATAAAATAAAAAATGTCTACCTTAGAGTTCATGTTTCCGATTTGGATTTGTTACACGTTGAAGTATTTCTAGTTAATGCCAAACTGATACTTACTTGACAAAACTTGCAACTTTTATATCAAAAATGGTAATTGTTTTAGTATTGATTTCACATCATAGTAATAGAAACGGTTAAAAACAATTACACAATAATGGTTTAGTACACTAACTGCAACTAACGATACCCTCGTTAATGGCTATCACATGTAACAGTCACATTAAAATATGGACCATAATTTATTGCCATTTCGTCAGTGAACTGATATAAACAATATTTTCTTGAATCCACGATATTTATATTATAAAAAGACTAGATTATCCCGCTGCTTCATTCGGACGACGGTTTTTACGGGATTGTCCTAAAGCGCCGTGTAGGAAAACCTCGTCTCATTTTGAATGAACATTATGTTTTTTTTGTCATTTCACAGAATTAAAACACGAAACAAAACTCTTTCTCACTCTAAAAAAAATATCAAATTACAGGTCGCACGAAATTTCTACCTATAGAATTATGTCATTGAGTAGGGCCGCCAAAAAATTCCCACTATTTTCTTGTCTATCCTAAATATTAGTTTCTACTAAAGTTATACAGGAATCGAGATGGTATTATATTTTGAAGAAACAAAAACCCGGTCAACTGCGGACAACGCGTTCTGCCATACAATACATGATCAGATCCTGGTTATCCACCAGATAACCCCGAAAACGTGTTTTAACCAGTATCTGGTCAAGTGCCAGTCAAAGGGGTTTGCTTCCAATAAAAACAAAATCGATGTACTTTAAAACATTTATTGCAACAATCAATATCAACAGTTTACTTAAATTATTTACTAAGTGTCATTATAGGTAGGCTTAATGGTGATAGGCGGGGGCTTCATGGCGGGCATGACCTTCACGATGAACAACAGCGTTGAATCTGAAATAAAAAATCCTACATTAGGCATATTGAGAGATACAATATGACGATCGTGCCGCAAACCTTATTACGAGATTGACGATTTCATTATCCATACTGATATTATAAATGCGAAAGTGTGTCTGCCTGCTATGTTTTATGCTGGCTGATATAAGTATACAAGTATGGATGTGTGGATTCAAGATGAAAGATCATTGATGTAGAATTTTAGTACGAGCAATTTAAACATATGACATACCTACTTTGTTTTCGGATAAGTCCTGAAAAGAATTTTGATTAAAAGAACTGTACGAAGTAAATCTGATTGATCTGATGATCGTGGAGTACATGCCACAAAAACATTATTTTCCGATAAAGCAAATGTAAATTTTTTATCTGAACATGTTGGCCCTTCATTTCTATCATGAAGTTTAAAATGGTTGCAGCGAATCGTTTTTCAACTTCTTACCCGTTATGGGCATCAGCGGTGTACTCCACACGACGGACGGTACCGTCAGGTTCGTGCAGGCTGTAGAATCCGGTCACGTGATCACCCTCACGAGTCTCGTGCTGCGACTTGATGTCACCAGTGTGAGAGTCCTGCACATTGTACTCGAAACCGTAGTGGGGAGGAGCCTGTAAAATCAAAAAGATTTTTTCACGAACCTGTGGTGGATGAAGTTTTAATAAAGGGATCAGAAATTTTAAGAGATTCTTTGTATAGCGAATACTGTGATAACTAGGCTACATTATTAGGTACTAGGTTAAAGTCGTGGACTCTTTTGAACGGGCGAGAACGTGGCACAAATTGAAAGGATGAAACTGGGGCTATACTGCTAACGCTTAGAGCCATATTGTTTCATTATTGTTGACTTTCGTGTTTTAGAATTATAATCCTTATTTTAGGAACGTCAAGGTATGTGACATTAAACTGTTATTTTAAGAAATATTGCTTGCGTATTGCTTTATGCGTTGGCCTCTGAGTTTGTCAAGTTAAGTTTGTCAAATAGGTCACATGAACATACCTGAGAAGACATGAATTTACTGCTGCAAGTGTGAATATCTCTACAGATATCTTTTAGTTCGATATAATTTTTACTCAGTTATGTATTGAACACTAAAGATATTACTAGGTATCAATAAATCTTCTGTGTAACCTCCTACACATGTTTACACATTCCGTTGTATGGTTCCGTTCCGTTGTCGAAGTTCCGGCTATAGTTTCCATTGAGATTGTCATAGTGTCCGAAATATACTCGGAAAGCACTTGTCTTTCGATATGATTATAATAAGGTCCTAAATAATTTAGTATTATGAAACGTACGTAATAGTCTTGTGGGACGTGGGCAGAGTAGTGTGCAGGTTGATGCGCGACGACCGGAGCGTAATGCGCAGGCGCATGGCTCTGGTGCTGCACTATGCTTTGTGTAGAGACTGCGTGGCCATGGCCATGACCGCTATAACCACCATGTTGTGCGGATGCAACGGCGACAACCGTCGCAATGGCGAGGACCTAGAAATAATCATACAAAATCCACACTAACCATACATAAAACGAGCTTTAGTACGCACTTGGGTTAGAGTCTGTTAAGGTTTTTGTATCCTTTACGAATCGTGCATTTTAATGGGCTTTTATCTTTTGTAAGGCATTAAAAGAACGATTAGAATTTTTATCCAGTACACTAGTTCTAGAGAAAAACTGTTTTGACGCAGATCAAAGTCAAGGACCTTCTTGATCAAAGTCTTATGCCGCTAAGATTCGATTCGATAACTTTGTTTTAGACTTTGAATGCAACTTCGTCTCTCGTAATAACACCACATTAGCACTCTTTATAATTTACACACCTTGAAGTACATCGTAATTAATTAATGGTTGTTTACACTTCGAATTATAATGCGTAATTGATATTAACTTTCTTATTTTCCAGCCTTTTATACCGCTAGCCTTAGGCATATTATCTGAATTTGAAAGGATATCGCAACAGATTAAAACAACTGGTTTTTAACTGATTATCGACTTCCAAATGAATAAAAAATAATGTCACTAACTAACTAGTTAAATTTTACTATAATTACTCAGAGGGTTCTACTGAAAAAAGTTACCTATTCCTAATCTAATACCTTTATACGAGCAATTCTTGTATATATATGTCACCGTAAGATTGTAAAAACCGTTACATTAAATATATCCGTTACATTAGTATAATCTATCTCGCGTAATTGCAAGCTGTCGAAAGATTACAATTTAACGCATTATTTTCCGGTAGATTGTAATCTGATAGGTATATTTAAACCCGATAAAACTTAAGTGCCCGGCCTGCGGCCGGGCACTAGTTGATTGTTTGTGTCGAACCCTAACCTAACCTACAAGAAAGAGACAAGAAAACGTAAATGCGATGAATATTTCAAAATTGACACTCAGAACATTGAACAGTTCACAATTTTTCGACAGTTTACAATTTCGCGAGTTAGATTATAAGTTAGATTATAATCTAACGGTTTTAACAATCTTACGGTGACATATATATTCTGAATCTCGGGAACGGCTCAAAGGATTTTCATCAAATTTTGTATGCAGAGGGTTTTGGGGGCGATAAATCGATCTAGCTAGGATTCATTTTTAGAAAATGCCAATTTATCCGTGTTTTCAGGCACTGAAAAACTGCTGCAGTATCATTAGAAGGTAAATTTCGCCACCATCTACAAGGTTATAATACTTCAGGTGGGAAAGGGGGCGGTCCCAAAACAGAAGACCCCGGTGCGAGTCCCGATTTTCCAATCCGATTATTTTTTCCCTTTTTTTAAATATAATATAATATTTTATCTAAAAAAATAAAATATAATTACCAAAAAACAGGATTTACCAAAAAAAAATACCGAGCCAAGCTCGGTCATCCAGATATTATTTTGTTATAATATTAGATCTTAGTACCTACCAATGACTTTTTTACGACGATAACTTATCACTAATATGTATTTTGTTTAACATAATAATATAATAACAATATACAATAGGCATTTATATGACCTTAAACGCGTTAGGTGATTGTACAAAAATGTTGCATATTTGGTAAACTTTCAAACCAATTTACGCCAAAATCGTTATGATATCAATTATTGAAATCCATATAAAACGTGTGAATTTTAGTCAATATGTATCAGTTTCTAACCAATTTTGGAAAGAATAATACATATACTTACAATACCTAATAAGATGTACTCGAAGGTATGAAAATATACACACAAGATCCGTTTTTCTTAACCCCTGGGCTTTAGCTGTCTTTTGAACCATTCATGTTAGTCCAGTCAGCATCTTTACATAGCTAAACTATAATAAAATTTTTGTCAACAGGTTTTGTGCTTTGTTACATTCATCGCCGCTGCAGTGGCACAATTTGGATTTGACCACGGACACGGTATGGCATACTCCTCTAACCACATCTCCAAGCACGACGGGCATCCGGAAATTGTCCACGGTCATGGTCACCACGTGGACTACCATGTATGTTTGACAGTTTATTTATTATATTAATAGGAATATACAATTTGTAGAAGGGAAAGCTATAAAAATAAGAAAGAATTTACTAAATACTTCATTTAAGAAGACCATCGGCGAGTTCTTTGTATTTCAATAACAAACTTGAAATACTGGGTGAAAAAATACGTTTACCAATTTTGATGAAATTTGGTACAGGGGTAGGTTGTATCCCGGGGACGGACATATGTTACTTTTCATCCCGGAAAATTAAGGAGTTCCCGCGGGAATTGAAAAAACTCAATCCACGCGGTTAAAGTCGCGGACATCATCTAGTTAAAAATATTTTATAACTATCTATAGGATACTATTACCTCTTCTGTCCTATAGGTATACAAAAACCATGAAACTTTCGCATTTATGGCATTACTATGGAGGAACATGGTCCAAGTTTTTACGTACACGTAAAATTAGTGTAAACTCATTCGACATAAAACAATGCCTCTTTATCTTGCAGACACACCCGCATTACACCTTTGACTACAAAGTGGAGGATCATCACACCGGTGACATGAAATCGCAGCATGAGACTCGCGATGGTGATGTAGTGAAGGGTGTTTATTCCCTCCACCAGCCTGATGGGTCCGAAAGAACCGTACATTACCACGGCGACCACCATACCGGGTAAGAACAACTTCCTCTGCGATTTAATTTTCATTGCTGAAGGCCGTGCTCCTTATTTTTATGGTCCCCTTTCCATTGGATAGCAGTAATGTTTCTTGTCAGTTATATACATCCCTCAAAAACAATGAACTGACTATAAGTTAAAAATTGAGCAAAATCTTAATTAAGCCTATAAAATCATACGTATTATAGCCAGACTTTCAAATTTCGTTCAACAGTGAGTGATACTAGGTTACATACAGGGTTTTTTACCCCCTAACAGCGAGGCCTTAAAGAAGATGTAACCAAACAACATTGACTACATCCCTAGAAGATACTTTTTTTACACCAATCTATATCGTGCAAAACTAATGGAGCTTATTTAATTGTACACCTTATCCCTTTTCTTTAAGTAAAGAATAATAACTCGAACAATAACTTATAATGACTCGTTATTTTCAGATTTCATGCGGATGTTAAATACGCAACACACCATATTGTGCCTGAAAAGCATTATTAAATTATGTTAGCTTTACCGAATTTAGGTAGAATTTAGGTAGAGGTGGTCGCATGTTATATACTTAAACGAATAAATAAAAGACAAAAACAAAGATAAGAAAAAAACTATTATAGAAGGGTGCAAAGGCGGTGTTATAGCTGACGCAATTTCTTACGGACAACCAAGGAATTTAGTAACAATATTAAGATATTAAAAATAAAATAAATATATATGGAAAGCTATTTAATGTGTTTTATTAAAATATTTTTTTGTAATAATGATAGCTGATAACAAATAGTTAGAGAAAAATCAAAAGCACTTACAAAATAAAATAACTTCGCTTCAGCGCTACACTGTCAATGATTTTTTAGATAAAAAATTTTGAATACGATATAATAATATAGTCGTAAGCAAAGACTACTGCTGGTTTGACTAGGTCAAATAATTGACTAGCCACTGGCCTTCCACATAATTATCCCCAATGAGAAATCCTAAATTGATGAGTGGAAGGCTAAAGTTACGCTATGGGTAAATGCTAGGATAATAATACACCTTAAATTATACCTAATATTGTGTAATAGAGTTAGCGAATACTTAACCGTTTTTTTACGGGTCACTTATTTAATACACCATCATCAGCCACCATGCATCCACTGTTGGACGCTGCCACTCCAGGCCTAAGAGCTATGTCGGTCACTTTATTTCTTAATACATGTATTTAGCTATCAATAATATTTATAATCGTATATGAATTTAGAAAGCTAATTTGGAATTAAATACAGCCAATAGGCACAGTAGGTATGAGCGAAGAGAAGAGTAACATTGGAAGCAAAGCTTCAACAGTGAAGGAAAACATCGAGAGGAAACTTGCATGCCTGAGAGGTTCTCAAATATAAAACTTCCCAATCCAATACACACTTAGCCAGCACGCTAATTATACTAGGGCTTAAACTCTTCTTATTCTGATGCAATCTGAGAAGAGAACGGTATTTCGAGAACTCAGTTTAGTGAGGTAGAATAGAGAATAGATAAATTTAAAAAAACTTTTCTCCTATTTGTTTCATCTTTTCGAGAGATTTAAATACGAATATTTCCATTCGTATTTAAAACACATTACGGGTGGTACACAACAAATCGTCCACACGATACGCGTCGCATGGAAAACACGTTTCGTTGTATCGCGCAAGTCTGCGCAGCTCCATATAAAAGTGGGCGCGCTTACCAGGAAAGCAGCTCATACTTTCCTTGTCCTGTCCGTCGTGTATTTTCGACCTGTCAATTTGAAACTTTGAATCACTTGATTGGAACCAAGATTAAAAGTAACTTCATATCTACACTAGCGGCACGCTATGATGGCCGGTTTGACACATTACAATAGTGATGTGGAATGTCAATTTATTCTCGAACAAAAAACAATTAAGTTTTGTTTTTGTACCTGATTAAATAGGTTTAATAAAACAAAAATGTATATGTTTATTTAATTTATTTGAACGAACTGAATATTTGAACGAAAATGAATATACATACTTTATATGCACACAAGAAACATATGAATACAAAAGATACCAAAAAAGGTGCCACAAAAGGCCATAATTAATCAGATTCGTCCATACTACTATTTTCACTGTCGTCACTGCTATCATCACATACATTAATAATTATATGTTCGTTTTCTATAATATTATCTATTTTCACATCTCTTTCATAATCTTCCCTTATTAATTTAACAGTTCTATTCACAACCTTTTCCCAGTCTCCTTTAGTCACATGTTCACAAGCTTCTTCTAATAATTTTAGCATTTTTTTTGTGGTAAATGGGGGTTCTGTATTGTGTCTTGCAGCATATCCCTTAATTTGAGCCCACACCAACTCAATCGCATTATACTCACAATGGTAAGGCGGTAACCGTATAACTCTGTGCCCATGTTCTAATGCTATTTCGTCAATGACGTATCGGATCTTGGTTGGTTTGTTTTCTTTTAAAAGACGTACTAATTCCGCTTTTAACATATTCATGTTTGCATCTACGCCATTTTTACGAAGCCATGCGACGATATCAGCTTTCTTTTGGGATTGGGCAGGTGGCTTGTCAATTTGCATCGAGTGGTATGGGGCGTTGTCCATAATTATAATAGATGGTTCAGGGAGGCTACACAACATTGAGGTAAACCATTCAGTAAACTTTTCTCCATTCATGTCTTCATGATAGTCTCCAGTGGTTTTTGACGCAAAAGCCATGAGAGAACCTTCGACAAACCCGTTGATGGTTCCGGCGTGACAAATTATAAGTCGCGATCCTTTTCCTACAGGAACTTTGGAAGTAGATGCTGCTGTGTCATCGTTCCAAGAACGGCCTACAGTATGGTTAGCATTAAGCCATGTTTCATCCAAGAACACAACATTTTGCCAATTTTTGATTTCTTTCACTTGCCGTAAAAAAGTATACCTTGCCATCGCTATATCAAATCTTTCCATCAATATTTTGCGTTTGTTACATTTTTTGTATCGAAATGCAATGGTCTTCAAAATCTTCGTTAAAGAACTTTCCCCACCGAAGAATAATCCAGCTTCCTTCAGTGAATGCACCAACTTTTTTCTTGTTGGATACTCCTTCTGTAAATAGTAGCCGTAAACATGTCTTCGGATAGCATCGGCATCAAAGCTATCGATGCCTACGACTGGTTTTGCTCGTTTTCTCTTTTTTGGTGTGTGAAGTTTATTTTCTTCTGTGCCAGTCTCGCCATATTTTTTTTTAGTTATCCGTCTAACAGTTCGTTGTCCAATATTAAGCGCATCAGCTACGCGTTCAACCACTGACGTTATAGGTAAAATTGGCCCTCCATTTTGAGCTTCACGATCGAAATAGTTACGAAGGCGTATTACGAACTCACGTGTCTGACTATTTAGAACAGTTCTCTGCGTACGTTCGGTCATATCGACGAAATCCACAACAAAGGGCTTGAACAGAGTCCAAATTAACGAGCAAGGGTCAACAGTAATGCAGTATCAATATTTGAAATCCAAAGCCAGGTCAAAACTATATCACAATCGCATTGCACTGACAGTTTATACTTTTCGAAGCAACGTCAATTCGAAACTGCTTTGTTTTGCATTGAGCATTGACGCGAGTTTGCCGGAGGTAGTAGTTGTGCTAGCCAGCGATCCTATGTGACGATCGTATTAGATTCCATTTTTAAAAATTTATTGATATTTTTTTGCGATTTCAGAGGTTTGTCCACATAGTGAAAATTGTTCATATTCACAAGTACATTCACCCCTTAAATGGTGCAAACTGATTTTTCTACACTTGTATACATTTAAGATATCAATTTAATAAATAAATTTTGAGTCCTAAACCTAAAACTACATTCGATAAAATTTATGAATCTCTGCACATCACTATCGTCAATAAAGTAATACAATTATTTCCTTCAAAGTCGTTATCAATTAATACGGAACTTCATGAGAAACTACATTCGATAAAATTTATGAATCTCTGCACATCACTATCGTCAATAAAGTAATACAATTATTTCCTTCAAAGTCGTTATCAATTAATACGGAACTTCATGAGCGGACAAACGTCAAACCGGCCATCATAGCGTGCCGCTAGTTTACAGAAATATCTATCGGTATATAGATAGACACTATACCTACTGTGAAACTTAAGAAGCCTCTTAAGAGTTTTCCCATATAAAATTAAAAGTGCACTGGACCCATTACTTCACATTTAAAATGTTGACCGCTTCCTATGAAAAGTTACACTATACCGCAAGGTTGATCGGGAACAACTCACAATGTAAAAAATGAAACCTTTGTATCGAAGATACTAAAAATGTGTTTTAATATTTCAGCTGTAATTTTAAAACGATATCATCATAATATATAAAGATAACATAATATCGATCATAATATAAAAAGTACTTAGTCCTTCTCCGAGTTCTATCACTGTCCAAACCAAATTTTATCAAAATTGCTTAGAGAGATGGACCGTGAAAGCGAAACAGATATCGAACTTCGTTGAGTTTACTACAATAATTTGTTCATTGGGGATTTATCTTTACCGACTTAAATATTTTCCGTTCACTTTAATGATAAAATAGCAATAGCATCGTTCGTTGTAATATTTTTTAACGATTGCTTTAAACTGGAGCAGAAAGAATATAAACACATTTTTCTGAGACATATTTCCCTCTGAACTTGAACCAAATAACCGTACCTACCTTTGGTTAGTATTTAGTTACTTATTACAAACACATAAATATATTAAACTGCCATTAAGAGATGAACAGTGACTTCTTTGAGAAAACAGAAACACTAGTTAACATTCTGTATTCTGTATACGTCATAATTAAAACCTAAAATTTCATTAACATTTAAAAATATATTTAATTAGTGGCGGAATTACTTTGCGGAAGTTCATGATTTAGCAAGAAAAGATTACAATTATTTTGCTACTTCAGCTTTCTTTTTAACCGACTTCCATAAAAGGAAGCGCGCGTTCTCAATTTGGCGCGTATTTTTTTTTATGTATGTCGATGCATATCTCTGTGGTTTCTGAACCGATTCGAAAAAGTTGTTTTTCAGTCGTTAGAGGAAGCTCTCGAGGTGGTTCCATAAAAAAATCTGACTCCGAAACCTCAATCCTGACACTAAAAAGTTAAAAATTCTTTCCTAAAAACCGCATTCCAAAGTCATTTTGCTTTCTACATACCACATTTTTTACTTTACAGTGGCTTTAGAAGTCGGTTTTTGGAAAGAATTTTTATTTAGCTTAGGTATGCTGTAAAAGTCATGCCCGCTTAGAATAGTTTCGTTACAACAACCTACTGGTTACATCCGAGTATCTTACAAAAAAAATTCAAATGCTTGGTTTTGCTCTTTTTTGTTATGGTATCAAATGAAAATGTAAAGCAAAAATCTTAATGTTTCATTTCATTGAATGTATTTAAAAAAATGTATTGAATTCAAACTAGATAAATATTGCATAAATTATGTTTTGTTTCCAAACTTTATAACCTGTAAGGGCTCACTTAAACTGGTTAAGGAAAGCAAAATAATTTGGTATGTGAGCTTTTGACCTTGCCCAATAAAAATCACTCCTACTATAAAAGTGGCACTTTGCAAGTATTTTGCATCAGTTGAACGACTGCTTTCCCAATATGTACTCCAAAGTAAGTGGGCTTACTTTATTAATAATCATATTAATTACTTAAGCTGTCAAGTGTCACATAATATTACAAGATACTAGATTTCAAATCACGCTAAGATATAATCGTGAAATTTTACTTACCTAAGCACGCGGCAATCCTGTTACACAGCTGAAATGATGACCACGACCTTTTTGCCATGTTACATAGAATTAATTTAATACCGAGGTTTATCAAAACAATTTTTTAAATGGGTTTGTTTGCTTATTTCCAGATCATTGCTATCGCTTTGAGCGCTGTATTGGCGGTCGCATCCGCTGGTCTTGTGCCTGCAGCGCACTACTCCTCAGCTGCTGCCGTATCCTCCCAAAGCATCGTGCGTCACGACCAGGGTCATGGTATCGCTGCAGCACCTATCGCCTACAACGCGGCTCCTCTAGCTTACTCAGCCTATGCCGCTCCTGCCCACATCTCCGGTCACGCCGCTGTTTCTTCACAAAACATCGTACGCCACGACCAGGGACATAGATCCATTGCCGTAGCTACCCCCATCTCCTACGCCGCCGCCCCTGTGGCCTACGCTGCTCCTCGTCTCTCCGGCCACGGTGCCGTCTCTTCCCAAAACATTGTGCGCCACAACCAAGGCTACGGCTCTATCGGCCTAGCTTCGTCTTCTCTCGCCTACGCTGCACCTGCTCGTCTTGCGATCGCCCACTCTGCTCCTGTAGTCCACGCTGCTCCCATCTACCACGCCGCTCCCGCCCACGGCATCATCGCCGCTCACCAGCCAGAACCCTATGACGTAAGAATTTATTGATTTATACTTTATTCATTACTTAGACTTGAAATTTGTGACATTACAATTCTATACTATTTCTATACTAATATTATAAATGTGAAAGTTTGGATGGATGTATAGATGTTTGTTACTCAATCAAGCCCCAACGGCTGAACGGATCTGGCTGAAATTTGGCACAGAGATAGATTATATTCTGGAATAGCATATAGGCTAATAAAATTTAAGAAATTTAAAGAGTTCCCGCAAGAACCAAAAAACCTCAATCCACGCAGACCAAGTCGCGGGCATTCGCTATAAAATATATAACTTCTACATCTCTTGTGAAAAATGTACCTATTTTATTTTATAGGCACACCCCAAGTACGAGTTCTCTTACTCCGTCGCTGACGGTCACACCGGCGACAACAAGTCCCAGCACGAGAGTCGCGACGGTGACGTCGTACATGGCGAATACTCCCTGGTCGAAGCTGACGGTTCCGTACGCAAAGTGGAGTACTCCGCCGACGCACACAACGGCTTCAACGCTGTTGTCCACCGCTCCGCTCCAACCGTCCACGCCGCCCCAGTAGCGCATGCTCCAGCCCATATTCTCTCGCATTATTAAAATACACTTTCCATGTAATTTAAGGACACCTATGCATGTAAATATTTAATTTAAATAAACCACAATTCCTTACTAAGTTACTTCTTTTTCTTTTTAACTAGTTATCCTCGCTTCTTATGATTTCAGTCCTACCAATTTAGACCTACAATAAAACCAATCTTTCACTTCCTAAAAATGTTTGTTAACTGACTGATATTAGTATTTGACGCCTCTAATTATACGTAAGTTACAGCGTTTGATGTAAAGTCGTTTTTGACATAGCACCCAGGACAAAATTAGTCTACGAAAAGCAACTTAGATAGCTTAGAAGTTATCGGAAATCTCCGTAGTAAAAAGTCATAAAAAATATGTCTTATGTTAACCATTAAACGATGCCTAGATTAAGTTTAAAAAATAATAAACTTTTCATTTGCTTCTATGAGTGCCCCCCTCGAATAGGAATTTTAACAATTTTTTATGTAATTTTCGGCTTTACAAGGAGTAACAAGACTGACACGTGGAAAAATTGACGGACAGAAGTACCAATCCAAAAGCCTTTGTAAAAAAAGGATTGTCATAATCGGTTCAGAGTCGACGAAGGAATGCGACTGTTATTCGAGATAAAAAGTATCCTAGTTAATACAGAGTGTTACAGCTTCATTTAAATCGGTTAAATAGTTTTTGCATGATGCCAATATGACAAACAGACAGACAAAGTATCTGTTTTTTTTATTATTCTGAATCAATATTTTTTTTAAAAACAAATAATATTTGAAAAAATTCCCATTAACTTGTAAATTTTCTTCTTCAAGCCGCGGGCAACATCAAGACTTACTTAAAGAAGTTTAAAGACTAATTGACCACAGATAATAGTTATCTGTGTTCAAATTGTCTATATATGTCACCGTAAGATTGTAAAAACCGTTAGATTATAATCTAACTCGCGAAATTGTAAACTGTCGACAGATTGTGAACCGTTCAATGTTCCGAGTGGAAATTTTTGAAATACTAATTGTATTTACATTTTCTTATATCTTTCTTCTATGTTAGGTTAGGGTTCGACATATTTAATCAGATAGAACATATTTAATCAGGTATATCGGGTTAATATACCAAACAGATTACAATTTACCGAAAAATAATGCGCTAAATTTTAATCTTTCGACTGTTTGCAATTTCGCGAGTTAGATTATAATCTAACGGTTTTTACAATACACATATAACTTGTGGATACTAACAATAATTTAGATACTTACACAAAAATCCCTCTGATCATGAACCTCCTCTTTTTGCAATCGGTAATAGTAGTTTGTGATATTAGAGTGGTAAGTAGGTTTTAACATACGAGTTACTTTACTTTATTGATACATAAAATTAAAAAAAGAAAAAAATATATATAGAATACAATTTTTAATTTCATCAATCCACATTGAAATGTTATTATTTTTAAAGTTTTCAACATACAAAGTCGATATCATTATGATCCTTGCACGAAAACTTTTTATTTGGAAGTAAAGTGGACTTACAAAAATTTAAAAAACTGCAAAAAGATTTCTATTAGATTGCTGCTAGGGCAGTAAATTTAACTTACAAGCCCTGTTTACTGCCTGTGTCAGTGCATTTTTCGAGCAAGTGTTTTGAAAAAAAATTATATTTAAGTTTAAAGATTAAAGGAGGGCCTAGTTGCGACAACGTACCTATATCAGTCGATTGCGATTGTAAAGCAACGTTGACACAAGTGGTAACTGGATAGGTGACCGAATTGGAAGTTGGTTTAACGTTCTCTCCGAGGCACGGAGGACACGAAAAGGCCAAGGTTATTATCACTTTCATCTGGTAATAATCGTTAGTAACCTAAGAGGTGATATAGTACTCTTAGTCGAGTCGTATGCGAAAGGACCTGGGAAGTGGGAACCCATCGTTTTTCTTCATTATTATCCCAAGAAACCCCCTACCACTATGTGATTAATGGAAAGGGGTCATGACCCTCAGCAATGAGGAATACGACGCAGAAAAAAAAAACTAAAATATCGCATTACAAATAACAAATATAGGGACTTATTTGTTACTGGCAATGCAATATTTCATTAATATCTTGCTGTATGATTTTCACAATTTAATAAATGTTTTTAACCTCAAACCATCCTCAAAACTAAAGTAGCAATATTTTTACAAAATTTAAATAATGCTTAAAAAAGATTATAATAAAAAAAACAGGGTAAAATCTATTGTATGTACCTACGTGGTATGTATGTTGTTCAATCTAGCTACAATGTATTTCTTAGTACATCAAATATATTTTTGATATTGCGGTGAAAGACGTAACTTAGCAACGTATTTACTACTCAGCACATCTCTGGAGGAAACGAACCCCTAAGGTGGAAATTATATTCAGATCTCTCCCTTCTCTACTAAAAAGGATGGATTTAGTTGATGGTAGATTATTTTATTTTCAGTTCTAAAGCTCTTATAAAAAAAGTTTCGGTATTTAATCCTGTATATTTCTGTTAATACCAAAGGTATCCACGAATATTATATTATTCCAAATAATTGACCCACGTAACCCCTACTCCCAAGAAAACAAAACTATCGTCCATTTCATAATTACAGTTGTGAAATTTAATATTGTGCCATGTCCATTAGATTATTAGATATATCTATTATATTTTATTTTTGTACGGTGTACAATAAAGTATATTTTACTTTTACTTTACTTTACTTTTAAAAAATTGGTTTGTGACAGTTATTGATTAAGCTCGTCAAAAACGTTTAGCCCCTGTCCCAAACGAACTTGTCGGCTTAATAATATAGAAAAAATAACTAAACTACGTTAATATAATATGGAAAAGATATTCTATCTGTTAACGCAGTGTTAGCTTTAAGTACTTCAAGTTTTATTCAAACACTTTCTGTAGTTTTAGCGGTATGTTAAAACTTGTGAAGGACTCCTCAAAGGGAAATAGTAAATCAATTGCGATCAGTGTAATAGTATATTGAGACCTAGATTTGTTACGTACTATACCTATATTACAACACTAGTGATCCGCCCCAGCTTCGCACGGGTAGCATTAATAATCATAATAGTCTATACCCAATACAGGCAGTGGGCAGTTATATCGGTAAAAACACCTTCGCAAGTTTACACCAAACCATTGGTTTAGACCATATTTGAAAATCATACAAATGTGAGTTATTGTGAGTCAACCTTAAAAGATATGCTATGGCAGATTGTATTTTATATTTGTATAGAACTTTTTGACAGGAACAATTACATCATACATTAATTTCGTGTATCTTTAACTATTTACGCTGCGAACGCCACGTAAGATCTCAGAAGAGATGATTTTTTCCGACTTAGTTCACATAAATGCAATTTTCGGAAGGATCTCTAATTTTTTGACAATAAAATTAATGTTACGTTTAAGACGGGATGGGTCAGCCAGACAATAAAAAAGCTTCGACTATATCATACATTAAAAAAAAAATTGCATGGCATTTACAGTTTTATTATAAGTATCATTCCTCCAAGGCATCATTGTATAGGATTTGAAAGAAAGTACTTATTAGCATAATATTTAAGTTGACCTTGCCAAAACACTTACTATAAAAGCAGCTCCTTGCAATGACTATGTATCAGTTGAACAACAGCTTTGTCGCCATGTTCTCTAAAGTAAGTCAAGTGTACGAGTTAATATTATTAATTTAATTAATGCGGCCATAGGTATATTTTGTCTACAAATTACGTTTCCTACCATAAGTCAAACAATCAATTCAAATATAAAACAGTTTTCCTGCAATCAAAGCAATTTAATGAATATGTTTATTATTTTCAGATCATCACATTGAGCGCCATCTTGGCTGTATCGGCTGCTGGACTATTGCCCGCAGCACACTACTCAAACGCTGCCGCCGTCTCTTCCCAAAGCATTGTGCGTCATGACCAACCCCACGGCATCGCTGGCGCTCAGATCGCCTATGCTTCCCCCGTAGCCTACTCAGCTCCCGTTTCCTACGCAGCTCCTCGTCTCTCCAGCCACGGTGCCGTCTCTTCCCAAAACATTGTGCGCCACAACCAAGGCTACGGCTCTATCGGCCTAGCTTCGTCTTCTCTCGCCTACGCTGCACCTGCTCGTCTTGCGATCGCCCACTCTGCTCCTGTAGTCCACGCTGCTCCCATCTACCACGCCGCTCCCGCTCACGGCATCATCGCCGCTCACCAGCCGGAACCCTATGACGTAAGAATTTATACTTTATTCATTACTTAGACGTAAGACATGAAATTTGTGAAATTATGATAACTTCTATATCTCTTGTGAAAATGTACTTATAATCTATTTTATTTTAAAGGCACACCCCAAGTACGACTTCTCCTACTCTGTCGCTGACGGTCACACCGGCGACAACAAGTCCCAGCACGAGAGCCGCGACGGAGACGTCGTACATGGCGAATACTCTCTGCTTGAAGCTGACGGTTCCGTACGCAAAGTGGAGTACACCGCCGACGCACACAACGGCTTCAACGCTGTTGTCCACCGCTCCGCTCCTACCGTCCACGCCGCCCCAGTAGCGCATGCTCCAGCCCATATTCTCTCGCATTATTAAATATTTCCAAATTATGTTAAGGATATTGTGCATATAAATGTAAATATTTAACTAAAATATAACACAATTCGTTACTAAGTTATTTCGTTTTCTTCGTCTTTCTGTTTTATGAGATTTACATAGATTCCTTTTAAATTCAATTTAAAGCCAGCAAGCAAGTTCATTGCTCCTGAAAATTAATACCCACAGCTTTATTTCCTATTTATTTTAGATTATACTTTGTCGGTTCATTCTTCAGATATAATTTACTAGATGATGCCCGCGACTTCGTCTGCGTGGATTGATGTTTTTTGATCCCTGCGGGAACTATTCAATTTTCCGGGATAAAAAATACCCTATGCCCTTCCCCGGGATGTAACCTATCTCTGTACTAGAATTCATCAAAATCGGTTGAGTAGTTGGGCTGTGAAAGCGTAGCAGACACACAGACAGACAGACACACTTTCGCATTTATAATATTAAGTATGGATTTAACAGGTATTCCGGGAGGAATCGCTTCATCTTTGGATGAAGCGACTCATATAATTATGATAGAACTTCACTTTGTTAGTTCGTTTAATCACTAGTATAGGTATTATTAAGTACAATAATATACTTCGTCCCATCATTCGAAGATATAATAAGAAGTCCCCAACATATTTACCTGTTAAATAAATTATATCTTCGAATGAAGCAACTCATTTATGATAGAACTTCACTTTGTAAGTTCGTTTAATCACTAATAATAAAGCTTTTGATGACAGAGTCTTGCTTATAGATGTAATAAGACACATTAAACTCCGTCAAGTAGGTAATTATGGTGAATACTTGCATTTTTTTGGCCATAGTTCCGAGGATTTTGGGAGGATCGAGATGGGAATAGTACCAAAATTGAGGATTTTATCGAGACACGTGAGCGTTTGAATTTCGAAAAACGGCTGGTAACTTTTGTTGGAATTTTGAAAATAAAACATCTGGATTAGGTTATACGTGTTTTAAAAAATTTAATTAAATATGTCCTTTTACTAAAATTATAAATGCAAAAGTTTGGATGGATGAATGGATTTATGGATGGATGTTTTTTACTCAATCATGCTAGTACAGCTGAACGGATATGTGTTATAGTCTGGATTAACACATAGGCTACTTTTTACCTCAGAAATTTAAAGGGTTCCCACGGGAACCAAAAAAACTTAAACCACGCGGTCAAAGTCGCGGGCATCAGATTGTATATTATAATAATTTTATGAACACGCCTTTCTTTTAAACACGCCGATTCCATTAAAAAACTGTAACTGTTAGATTCAAATTCGAACCGATGTTGTAATTTTTTTTTACAAATTCTATACTGTCAGTTCGGTAATATGTAAATTCTCTAAGGAACCTATACATAAGGGCTAGTTTAATGACGAAAGACGGCACCCCTCATCATGTAACAGCAAATATCAATCGCGATCAGTGTCATAACAGGCCTGGCTCACTTGTCACGTGACCTGAGATATTTAACTACTATTACAAAGTACTGTTCCCTATTCTGTGGTGGTCATAAACTATGACCACCACAAAAAGACATCCAATTAAGAATTTAATAAACCCAAGGCTACATGCAACGTTTCTTAGTAGCCTATAACCTTATAACAAAATATCCAAGAACCTACTCTACGGTAATACCTGTGTAGTCAGTACCCTTGCAACATGATGTCGAGGAGTTTTGACGACCTCCGCGGCGCTGTGTTGAACGCTGTTGTCTTAACGTGCGGAGGTCCCGGGTTCGATCCCCGGCAGGGTCAATTTGGGAATTAATAATTTCTGAATTTTCCCTGGTCTGGCCTGGTGGGAGGATTCGGCCGTGGCTAGTTTTTCAGTAAAATGACATAGAAAAATGTTGTTCAATGCACTCATTCCGAACCAGTGGTAGATATACTCGACGATTCAAAAGCACTTCTAATAAGTTTATTCGATTAAAAAAAATATGTGTTTGAGTTTGTTCGCTAAATAAATTCTCCTTCCGTTCGAATTGGCTATTTGGAAAAAGTAACCATAGGCAATTAACTGTCATAATGTGAATAGGCTCTTCTTACACAATCACACTAGCTAGTTACTGCGTGTTGTCTATCCTATAGCGATTGCATAAGAAAAACGCAGCTCAAATAAGATGGATCTACATTTAAAATCGGTACCAATTATTTATTTTATTATTAAACAAAACTTGTTCTTGTTCTTTACAAAACGTTACATTACCAAGTTATTCTAGGTCATGTCTGAAGGTCGGCTACGCTTATTTTATATGTGTTAGCAGATTTCTCACCTCGCTACCTTTTCGCTACCTATAAGGGTCTACTACCTAATTTTGATAACTTACAGTATTAACTTAATCTATCTCCTCTTATCAACCCAATGCCGACTACTGCGCACGAGTCTCCTCTCGGAATGAGAATAATCTTATTGATAATCTTTACAAGCCATTACGTAATCCCTAATTTTTTTAAATAAGGATTACATAGGCGTACCTTCTATATACTAGTATACTAAGGAGAAGCGCGCTTGCCTAGAAGATGCCTATTCACTCTCGATTTGAAGGTACTTATATTAAAAGAGGAGGGGAAAACGGAAGCCGGAAGGGCATACCATATCCTAGCGGTTCTAATTAGAAACGAGGAAGCAAATCGCTTCGTACGAGCCCGTGGAATTTCGACTGCGTAAGGGTCAGGGCAGACCTTGTCGATGCCTTGCGTTTCGATAATAAAAAGGTGACGGAGGAACCAGATCGAATAGTTCCTGAGCACACTCTCCGAAATATATCCTGTAGAATACCGAAAGACAGGCAACTTTTTGCCGATGTTCTAAGCTTTGCAAATTCGAACTGACCAGCGCTTTGCTACCAATAAGTCTCCTGGCGCGACGATCCACCGAATCCAATGCATCAAGCTGGTACTTGGCAGAGCCATCCCATAAATGGCTGCAGTACTCCATGCACGATCGAACTTGTGCTCGGTACAGGATAAGAAGCTGTTCCGGCGTGAAGTACCGCTTGACTTTGTTGAGGATGCCAAGTTTCTTGCCAGCTGTTTTTGCTTTGGATTCGATGCATTGTCCAAAATTGAGGTTGGACGATATGTTGATACCAAGGAGCTCGACACTGTCGGTAATTGGAACGGATATATTTCGGAAAGTCGGAGTGAGTGGGAATTAACTCCGTTTCGCGGTGAATAGACAAGCTTACGTTTTGGTAGCGTTAAACTTGACGAGATTGGCGTCACCCCAGTCGGACACCTCCTTCAAGGTCAAGTTGACTCGTTCTACGTAAGCCTCTCTGTGCTTAAAAATCTCAGCTCCACTGGCACGGGGACCGGATATGTATCTCTCTGTAACGGTGCTGTCATCTGCATACTGATAGTGATATACTGGGTTTTAGCATGTCGTTTATGTGCAGCAAAAAAAGCGTTGCAGAGAGAACTGATCCCTGAGGGTCACCGGCATTGATCGCCATGAGATCAGATGAGGAGCCATCAACGACTACTCGAAATGATCGTCTACTCAGGAAGTCCGATATCCCGTCGCAGAAGCCAGCAGGTATCCCATAGGCTGGAAGTTTGCTCAAAAGGCTTTCATGCCAGACCCGGTCGAAAACCTTCGAGACGTCTTGTGAAACAGCTAGTGCTTCACCATACATCTCGATGGCCTCACCCCAGATGTGCGTGGCATACACTAAAAGATCCCTTGTGGACCGATTACGTCGAAATCCGTACTGTTGGTCCGACAGGAGGTAATTTCTTCGAGGTATGCCAGTAGCCTGTTGTTCAAAACACATTCCAAACATTAGAGGTAAACCTGGAGGGTGACATAGGCATTTTTTATCCCGGAAAATTAAGGAGTGCCTCTGGGAATTAAAAAACTTATGCCATGGTGCGAAGTCAAGGGCATCCGCTATTTAAAAGTTATGAGAATCAAATTTTTTGTATGCATGCGGTATGAAATAGTTGAGCCGCCCCGCCTTCGCATTGGTGGCCTTATTTTATTTAAGTAATACCGTATATAACCGTGTATTGTATATTTTGTGCATTATTGTTAAAATCTAAGAATGAAAAGTCATAGGGACCGATGGAAGTGAGAACGAATATTTAATAATAATAAAAATATTTCAAATATAAACTTTAAAACTAAGGTATTAGAGTTTAATTACAAATGTACTATATTTATATGTAGGACCTTTTGTCTTGGTAACAACGCGAGGTGTCGCCCACGGTTACACAGCACTTATTAATATAAACCTTAAAACTAAGACGTTAAAGTTTAATTACGAATGTACTTTAATATTATACTTAAGACCTTTTGTCTTAAGAAGAACGGTGTCGATCACGCATAATCCACATTTTTACCCCCTAACGAAAAGTGCTTAACGCACCTAAAGAAGTTTTCACTTCAAAAACAATAGGTACAAACAAATCCCGAAATGACCCCAATTTTATCCCGAAAAATAAAAGGAGTTCCCCCTGGAATTGAAAATCTTAATCCACGCGAACGTAGTTACGGGCATCATCTAGTCCATACTAATATTATAAATGCGAGTGTGCCTGTTTGTCCGTCTGTTCGCTTTCACGACCCATCTGTTCAACCGATTTTGATTATATTTGGTATAGAGGTAGGTTATGCTTAAGCTACTTTTTATTCCGTCAAATTAAGGACTTCCCCCGTGAATTAAAAAACTTTTTCCACGCAGACAAAGTCACGGGCATCGTCTAGTTCTAAATAAATTATAGACAACAAAGCTGTTTCCAATTAAGTAAAATATTCATAAATTATTAAATTTACAGGAACCTTAGAGTTATATTTTAAGTAGGTATACATAGATATTCATAAAAAGGATGTGAAAGAAAGTGAAACATTGAATATTGGAGTTGACCTTGCCTTAAAAACACTTACTATAAAAGCAGCTCCTTGCACGAATTATGTATCAGTTGAACAACAACTTTATCAACATGTTCTCCAAAGTAAGTCAGGTTTAATTATTTTCCAAAGAAATCGGAATTAAGATATGTTCTTATGTCTTAAGGTCTAGCCCCACTACAAAGACGCGGCGCTGGACCCTCTTAAGCGACGCGGCCTCAAACAAACACATACCGCGCTGCTCCGTACAAATCTAGTGGGGCTAGACCTTTATAAAATAAGCCTTCAGTGGAACATGAGTGGAACATAAATCGGTAAATGCGCCTCATTATCATCGTAATAATTTTGTGAATATATTTTTTCAGATCATCACATTGAGCGCCATCTTGGCTGTATCGGCTGCTGGACTATTGCCCGCAGCACACTACTCAAACGCTGCCGCCGTCTCTTCCCAAAGCATTGTGCGTCATGACCAACCCCACGGCATCGCTGGCGCTCAGATCGCCTATGCTTCCCCCGTAGCCTACTCAGCTCCCATTTCCTACGCTGCTCCTCGTCTCTCCGGCCACGGTGCCGTCTCTTCCCAAAACATTGTGCGCCACAACCAAGGCTACGGCTCTATCGGCCTAGCTTCGTCTTCTCTCGCCTACGCTGCACCTGCTCGTCTTGCGATCGCCCACTCTGCTCCTGTAGTCCACGCTGCTCCCATCTACCACGCCGCTCCCGCTCACGGCATCATCGCCGCTCACCAGCCAGAACCCTATGACGTAAGAATTTATACTTTATTCGTTACTTGTGAAATTATTATAAAATATATAACTTCTATACCTCTTGTGAAAATGTACCTATAATCTATTTTATTTTAAAGGCACACCCCAGCTACGACTTCTCCTACTCCGTCGCTGATGGTCACACCGGCGACAACAAGTCCCAGCACGAGAGCCGCGACGGCGACGTCGTACATGGTGAATACTCCCTGGTCGAAGCTGACGGTTCCGTACGCAAAGTGGAGTACACCGCCGACGCACACAACGGCTTCAACGCTGTAGTCCACCGCTCCGCACCCTCTGTTCACGCCGCCCCTGCACCCGTGATTGCACATGCTCCTGTCCATATACTTGGCCATCATTAAATTCAACGATCTATATTCCTAGATATGTACATAATTATTTAAATGCTATAATAAATTAAAAACAACACACAAATATTATTTCATTTCAATAAGTTTAACAATCCATATATGTATTTTGAGAATAATAAAGTTTAAGAAAGTATTTTTCACACCACTCGCTCGACAATGCCTTAATACAAGACTAAAGGTAAAGTACGTCATTAGCGGGGTACATCATAAGGCTTAGCGGGGTTGTAATGTTGTACTGAAATCCTTTACCCCCATGGGGTGTAATGTGACTTGTATGAATTTAGAAGGTCCCGCGTATAAGAAAACTCTGTTCATACCAATGTTCAAATCTGAGATTCAAGTAGTGCCCGTCTCGCTTTATCGGAGCGAGTGATAGGGACGCCGTTATGACGTCTCTCTCACTGCTTCTGACAAAGCAAAGCTGCGGGGTGACAGAGACGTGACGAAGGAAAATAGATCTAATGTCACTCTTATGTCTTTTATGCAGTACCGCTCTAGGACTGCTAATAAAACTGTTATGGTTTAATGGTAGTCAGGTCACGTCAGGTGACAGGTCTGCCATATTTTGTATGAGCGTCAACTCACTGTATGAAATGAATAAATAGTTACGCTATGTTAATACGATCCACAGAAACTGCTTTTATATGTTCCATTTTTGAAATAATTATTTCTTTCGAATTTTGATGCACAATACGTAATACAAGGTAAAGGCATAGGGTAAAGTGAAAATGTACCTAACAACAGAATAGCAAAGCAAATTAAAAATCGTTATTAATGAATATTTTCGCAATCGAAGTGAAAAGTCGAATGTAACACGGGACTAAAAGCCATTCTACTCGATTCTAAAGCATACCTCGTTAAGCTAGGTAAGCTAAACATCTCGTATGAAATGGCTCATTTAAATAGAAGTAGCCATATTTTGGGGGTACCTACTGTAATATTTCACCTCACATTCCACATTTCTTTAAGTGTTGATTTATTCATTTATTCAATAACTAGCTGATGCCCGCGGCTTCGTCCGCGTGGTTTAAGTTTTTTTTATTCGCGGGATATCCGGGATAAAAGTAGCCTATGTCACTCTCCAGGTTATCAACTATACCCATGCCAAAAATCATCGACCCGTTGCTCTGATGCGGCATGATTCAAGGACAAACCAACAAACCAATTAACCATCAAACAAACACACTTCCGCATTTTATAATATAAAATGCATACATAATTAAACATACCTACATTTATATATGTCACCGTAAGATTATAAAAACCGTTACAATAAAGTCTAACTCGCGAAATTCTAAACTGCCTGCGGCCGGGCACTACTTGATTATTTATGTCGAACCCTAACCTAACCTACAAGAAAGAGACAAGAAAACGTAAATAAAACGAATATTTCAAAAATTGACACTCAGAACATTGAACAATTTACAATCTTTCGACAGTTTAGAATTAAGCGAGTTAGATTATAATCTAACGGTTTTTACAATCTTACGGTGACATATACATACATTTTAGGTACCCACTTAAATTGCTAAAATCATAACCCTTCCTTTTGGCTTTGGCGTACTACAGTCGGGTAAAAATGGTTGTAGGGACATGTCACATGACCAGTGTCTGCCCTCCGATTAGGGACGAGGTGCAGGATTTCAGTTTTCACAGTAGGGTTTAAAAATTAAAACCTAAATTATTATGGATTTATTATTTCGAATAAGGTCAAGGTTAAAATGTCTAAATAAAGCTTATTAGGTATTATGTTTATTGTTGATATTGACCTTGAGCGTCCGCATATACCCCTTGCACTACTCCATTTTGACGTTCCGTTTTATCTATTCCTAAATCCGGTATAAATACTATTAATGTACCTTAGTCACTATAATATTACGGGCGAGTTATTTTTGATCAATTATATAGTAATGACAAGGATATGTATTTTTGTTTATAATTATTTTTATTTGTCAACAAGCCTCTAAATGAAACGTAATTGATCGAACAAAGCATTTTCAAATAACCACTGCGTATAAAGGAACGTTGCATCCTTTGACAGTGCATCTGCCATATTTTTTTTATCATTGCAATTTGTAGTCTAGGGATGCCGAAAGTGCCAAAAAGTATCGATAAAATAATTTAGAAATCGATTTCAATATATTGAAAAAAAATATCAGTGTTTTCGAAAATATATTTATTCTATAATATGCAATGTTCTTTTTTTACTACTCTAGTTTAATAAATCTTTCATTTATAGGCATATCACACTGCACTTTTCTTACACCTTACACTACAATCAGTGTAGTGTATTAAGAATTAGGGATTAAGGGTCCCTAATTTGGTAACTAGCGGGCACGCACATCCTTACCATAAAAAAAGGCCCTGTGAAAAGTGCAGTGTAATAGGCCTATTAGTTATTTTTTCTGAGCAAGCAATTAGCAAAATCATACACCATGATCTGAGTGATAGACACAGATTATATTAGGATACTTAGTCATAGACAATAGTAATAGTTTATTCATCGGCATCGGGAGTCGGGACAGGCAAAAATCATAGACCATAAAGCCTGGTATGTCTAAACTAATATTATAAAGAGGAAAGATTTGTTTGTTTGTTTGTAATGGATAAACTTAAAAACTACTCGACCAATTTTAAAATCTCTTTCACATAAAGAGAGCTACTTTATTCACGAGTAACAAGACTATATTTTATTTTCAAAAAAATTAGAGAAAATTGCAATAATGTGAATGAAGTTAGAAAAAATTGTCTCATCTGAGAGCTTCCATCGCGTGCGCTGCATAAATAGTAAAAGTTACACAAATACAATGTATGGTTGAATTGTTCCTCTCAAAAAGTTCTAAAAACAGTCCGCAATAATTAGCATATATCTATTTTTTAAGGTTGTCACACAATAACCATTTTTATGATTTTCAAATTTGGTCTTAAACAAAGCTTTACTTTCGAAGGTGTTTTTCTGAGAATTTATTAATCCTCATCAAAATAAAATCGTTAGTCATCTCAAGTATTTATTAAAGACCAAATTCTGTGCTGCCCAATACTGACTGGCTATTTTTGGATATGTATTATTATGATGATTAGTGCTACCCGTGAAAAGCCGGGGTGGACCGCTAGCCTTAAATAAAGTTATAGACAATTAAAAGAAACAGTTTTTACGGCTCTGAATTCCAGCGGTTGTAGTCAGTGGCGACCATGGTATTGCTATTGAAAGTATATTGAATTAGATACATTTTCGATACTTGAAATTTTATATCGATATGTCTAAATAGTAGATATCGCCAAAAATATCGAAATATCGAACCGACCAAAAAATCGATATTTCGATATTTTTCTGCAAGCTTATTGTAATCCCTCGACTCGGTTCTCGGTGTGTTTCTCCTCGTGGTGTTTACTGGTGTTTACTGTTTACCTGCTTGTCGAGAAGTTACTGTGTAAATATTGTGATCAATTTCTAACGACCATTGGTATTCAGATACGGATATCTAAATCTTGAAAACCCGATTACCATTGCTTCTAATAAGTACATTTGTTTTGCTCTACGATTTGGATAATAATCCCTTTGTGATGAGGTGCCTTAATTGTGGTATATCCCTAAAATGGATTCAAAAGCATACCACGTCAACGCTAGCATTGCCATTGGAAGAAAAACTCGCTCGATGGTTGAACAATCAGGTATGTACCTACATAAACTTGATAAATAATTAATTAATTGATTTATTTATTTTATGTTTTATTTTATTTATAAACTAAATTATTAGTTGTAAGTACTAGGTTATATTATAAACTAGATGATTCCCGCGACTTCGTACGCGTGGATTAAGTTTTTTGATTCCCGCAGAAACTCGTTAATTTTCCGGGATAAAAAGTAGCCTTGTACCCAATTCATCAAAATCATTTGAACGGATGAGCCGTGAAAGCGTAGACAGACAGACACACTTTCGCATTTATAATATTAGTATGGATGTGTGTATGTGATCTTTGTCTTGAACACAGACACAACAACAGATTGATGTTTTTTGTAGATGGAGATATTTTATGGGTAGCAAATATGCTGGCTAGGTTTTATCCCGCAAAGTGTACAATGCCCTTGCGAGGCGCTAACAGCTTGTATCCAGTCTGCACATTCCCCACTGTATTAGCCCACCAGCCCACTACTGGCCATAGGTCTCCTCTCAGAATGAGAATGGTTTAGGCCATGGTCTATGTGAAGTTTCATGCTAAAAGGGAAACCAGCAGGATTACAGGATTATTATTAAAATATGTTAGCTGGCTTAATTCAAACGTTTTAATATCTTGACAACTGACGTTGTGACATGCATCATGGTCTGCTACTCTAGCCAAGTGCAGATTGCCATCATACACATTTAAAGCACACAATATTTTCTTGATTAAAATGCACATAACTCTGAAAAGTTACAGATGCGTGCCAGGGATCAAACCCAGACTTCCTTCCAGTATTACCCCTAGGCTATAACTCCTCACTACCCACTTTTCTAATATATTTTCATTTTCAGTTGCCGTTGGATGCATATATTTGTCATCCTTGTTTCAATTTATTGAATACGGAAGATGCTGACAATGTAAGATTGCTAGGACATTTAATGGTATGTCGTGGGTGTGGTGTGTCAGTCAAAGGATCTCGTTACTATACAATTGTTGCAGACAGCCCATTACTACCCATTATTTCAAATGATAATTGTCAGGTAAGTTATTTAATTATTATTTTATTAACAAGTTGATGCCCACAACTGCGTCCGCATGAAATGAAGTTGTTTGGTTCTCATGGGAAATCTTTTATTTTCCAGGATAAAAAGTAGCCTATGTGTTACTCGAGACTATCTCTGTGCCAAATTTCATCCAGATCCATTCAGCTGTTCTGGCATGATTGAGTACCAAACGTCCATCCATCCATCCATCCAAACTTTCGCATTTATAATATTAGTATAAATGTGTAGGTGTTAATGTAAGAAGGGTTCATAAGACAAAATGTAACTTATATTCTGATATGCAGTTGGATGACGAAAGAATAATATTATAATAGCCAAAAAAAATGTGTATGTTAATATTTTCATTCTATTATTAGGTTAATATGACAACGATTTATGTGTGTCGGGCCTGTTGGACCCGTGGGATTCGTCGGCTAAATCGAGAGGCATCAAGCTCCTTACCACAGGATGTGGTTCAAGCCGTGCCACAAGCATTAGTGACATCAATGTCTCCGCCACCTCTACCACCACCATTACCACCACAGCCTCCACAACCAGAACATGCAGAATCAGCATACAATATAGTTGTACCAAATTATAAGCGCGCCATTAGTACTTCGAGCCGTTGTATATTCAATAGTTGCACCAATCGTACATTTCATTTGATACCTATGTTTGCTAAAAGGATTTTAATAAAAGACCACAATTTCTATGTGCCTCGTAGTTGCAGAGTTTGTAATAGTCACTTATTGTCTAATGAGTGGCACCTGTTACCACAAAATTCTAATGCTATGTCCACTTTCAATGGCAAACAACTGGAAAACATGCTCAATATAGCAAAATCGGATAGGGATATTTTAGACTTCAATAATGTGGAAGAGATGCCAAATAATGTTTGCCATTATTGGACTGGTCGGACGGTAACTGAATTTTTAGAACTCTACAATAGTATACCTGAGAACTATGCTAAGCACCCAAAACTTGCTTTAGCAATTTATTTAATTAAATTAAGAACTGGTGACAGCAATAGAAGACTTGCAACATTATTTAATTTGTCACAGTCAACTGTTCAATTTCTTTTAAAAAAGGTACATAATGTGGTACAAGGGAGACTACAAATTATTTCGCCACCGATATCTTAATATAGCTAGTCCAAATAATATGAAGACAGATTTCAGAATTGTGGGAGCACTTTTATATAAGGTTTATCTATTGGTTCAGGACAGCCCAATCGCTGAACAAATAATACAGCGTAATTCCATTAATGAATATTTATCTCAACAGCAGAAGAGTGATGTTTACTCATATAGATGATGCTAACCTGTCACAATTAATTTTTTTTCCTGTATTAGAATATAATGATTTATTTGCATTAGGGCCATACCAGGTCAAGCAAGCAAGATCAAATTATGGGGAACAAGATAAAATGAAATATACCTTGTTGAAGTGTGTCCAGAGCTGGAACATTCCGCAGAAATGGTTTTACATGGTGGGAACAATGCATATTTACTGAGAGGTAGAATAAAATCAAGGCATGTCACTCAAAAAATATATTTTACCTCTAATATTGATAGATAGTGCCTAGCGCAATTCTGCATTAGATGCAATATTAGGCCGACATTGCAACTGTATAGTGGGCAATCATAAAGTTGGTTATTGTTGCCATGTGATGACACTAGTCTGGTATCTTCAGCATAAATTTTAGAAAATGTTTTTTTTTTTGTTTGGAAAAACAGTAAACACTATGTTTTGTTATTTCATAGAAGGGAGTGATTTATCAGTGCAGCAGCAATGCAGCCTAATTTAATAAAAGAATTACATTGCAATTATAGTTTTATTATTCCAGTGCCTCATCCCTGTAATTATTTTCCTGTAAAACGTGGTGTGCAATAGTAGAAAATATTTTTTTACGCGCTTACCACAACAACTAGCGGCATCTAGTGTGGCGTGGCGTGTTATGGTAGTTATTTGGTGAAACTTTCTTTTTTTCAGTTTTCCGAGCCTTCAGACTCCTGAAACCGTTTTATCTGAATACTATAAAATATAGAAATTACAATTTTTAAAAGAATGGCAGTCATACGGACTGCCATTCTTTTAAAAATTTAAAAAATATAATTAAATTCTTAAAATATAAACCTTAAAACTAAGACATTAAAGTTTAATTACTAATGTACTATATTTATATTTAAGACCTTTTGTCTTCGTAACAACGCGAGGTGTCGTTCACGGCGCGAGGTGTCGTTCACGGCGCGAGGTGTCGGTAGGTGGTTAATAAAGCTCGTAGCACAAAAGCATAGCTTTTTTTCCATAGCACGGACAGCATGCTATCCGAGGAGCCTCTATGTTGCTACGGTGCTATGACGACCGAGCGCGCGCGGTGCTTCGTAGTTCGTTTCGTAGCACTTGTAGCGGCGTCCGCCTGCCGGTAGCGCGCTGGCCGACCGTTACCTACACTAGCGGCACGCTATGATGGCCGGTTTGACACATTACAATAGTGATGTGGAATGTCAATTTATTCTCGAACAAAAAACAATTAAGTTTTGTTTTTGTACCTGATTAAATAGGTTTAATAAAACAAAAATGTATATGTTTATTTAATTTATTTGAACGAACTGAATATTTGAACGAAAATGAATATACATACTTTATATGCACACAAGAAACATATGAATACAAAAGATACCAAAAAAGGTGCCACAAAAGGCCATAATTAATCAGATTCGTCCATACTACTATTTTCACTGTCGTCACTGCTATCATCACATACATTAATAATTATATGTTCGTTTTCTATATCTCTTTCAACGAAATCCACAACAAAGGGCTTGAACAGAGTCCAAATTAACGAGCAAGGGTCAACAGTAATGCAGTATCAATATTTGAAATCCAAAGCCAGGTCAAAACTATATCACAATCGCATTGCACTGACAGTTTATACTTTTCGAAGCAACGTCAATTCGAAACTGCTTTGTTTTGCATTGAGCATTGACGCGAGTTTGCCGGAGGTAGTAGTTGTGAATTGTTCATATTCACAAGTACATTCACCCCTTAAATGGTGCAAACTGATTTTTCTACACTTGTATACATTTAAGAAATCAATTTAATAAATAAATTTTGAGTCCTAAACCTAAAACCACATTCGATAAAATTTATGAATCTCTGCACATCACTATCGTCAATAAAGTAATACAATTATTTCCTTCAAAGTCGTTATCAATTAATACGGAACTTCATGAGAAACTACATTCGATAAAATTTATGAATCTCTGCACATCACTATCGTCAATAAAGTAATACAATTATTTCCTTCAAAGTCGTTATCAATTAATACGGAACTTCATGAGCGGACAAACGTCAAACCGGCCATCATAGCGTGCCGCTAGTTTAGTCTCGCGCTGCTGTGAGCGTATGTCATATGCTTTCATACGTGCTATAGCATAGAATATTTAAAAGAATGCTAAAAGTTTATAGTTTATAGCCTGTAGCGTGCTTTGGTTTTAAAGCAGTTTTGAACAACTCAGTCGGTCACGCGTTTCCACATTTTTACCCCTACCAAAAAGGGCTCAACGCGCCTAAAAGAAGTTTTCACTTCAAAAACGAGTGCTTTAGACCACACGACTGCAGTAAAACTTCTTTAGCTCGATCTAGTATGTGTCACCGTAAGATTGTAAAAACCGTTAGATTGTAATCTATCTAGCGAAATTGTAAACTGTCGAAAGATTATAATTTAATGCATTATTTTTCGGTAGATTGTAATCTGTTATATTTGTCACCGTAAAATTGTAAAAACCCTTAGATTGTAATCTAACTCGCGAGATAATAAACTGTCGAAAGATTGTGAACCGTTCAATGTTTTCAATTTTTGTAATATTCATTGTATTTACGTTTTCTCGTCTCTTTCTTGTAGGTTAGTTTAGGGTAGCTTCAACTTAGTCTTATTAACACAAACAAGACTAAGTTGAGTCGGGTTATGCTGATTCGGTTTTGGGACAGTCCACCATCACCTGCACTGACACCACCACCATCAGCTAAATCTATTTTCTCAACTCTAACGAATGCTTGGCCGTTTGACAAAAATTCCCGTAGGTACTCCGTATTATCCGTATCCGTTTACTCCGTATTATTTATCTAGGGAAATGTCAACTTACATAACCTAGGTAGTATGAGCAAGAAAACAATTCAACTCTAACGGATTTGATACGTTAATACATCACAGCGTTAATGTGAACGTAAACGGTTTTAACAACTAATATATAAATCACTCCGTATACGTATGTATATCGTACGATAGATGTCAAAGACAGACAACTTGACAACCCTATCCGCGGGGCTGAAGGGCGGACGGGGGAGGGAGGTGCTCCCGTCCGTCACCTTGTGCCCCGGCTGCATTCAACTCGAGTGCGTACAGTACATATATAGGTAGGTTTTTACACTCTACCTCTTTTGAAATCCCTATTTCCTGATTCTATTTCGCAAAAATTAAGTTGGCACATCAGGAATTTAAAATTTAGAGGTATCGTAAAGTGTCCCCTATTTCGATATATATCAAAGCTCCTAAGACTAAGATTTTTCAAATATTTAAACATGATACCAGTTTGAAAGCTTTTGTGTGTTGAATATTGGTATTTTGCCAATAATTTAATGCATGAATTAAATTCACTACTTAATATTATAAATGCGAAAGTGTGTCTGTCTGTCTGCTACGTTTTCACGGCCCATCCTTTCAACCGATTTTGATGAAATTTGGTACAGCAAAAGGTTACATACCGGGGAAGGCAAAGGCTACTTTATATCCTGGAAAATGAGTTCCCCCGGGAATCAAAAAATGAAATCCACGCGGACGAAGTCGCGGGCATCATCTAGTAAATAAATATAGATTCCTTTATTCCAATGAACATAAATGAATACGAATTAATCTTTAAGAAGCAAACACTATTAAAAATTTACAATAATATTGACTTTAAAAAGTTTAATAGTCTAAAAAAGAATCAAAATGCTAATTTTATTAATTAGTAAAAGATACAGCCGTTTATACTGCAAATGTTCGACACTCGCAAGGGAATCAAAACCTACAGGGTACTTCCCGTGAACTCAGAATCTTGAAATTTGGTACGAAGCAACGTCTTATAGCACAGATATCTAAAGGAAAAATTGCGAAAAGCATACATTTTTAGTTACATCATATATAATAAAAATATTTTTAATAATTTTAAACTTACCCTTAACTTTTAAACCCTCGGTGCACGAGTCCAAATCGCACTTGGCCGGTTTTTTTATAAAAATTTAATTCGTTTTATGAAATAATTTAGATGGTAGTAAAATATTTAAAATACAAGATTATGAAGGAAAGTAATTCAATGAGCTTCTGACCTTGCAATGGACAAATTATATCAGTATATGGTACTCGTAAGTACTATAAAAGGAGCTCGTTCCAAAAATTATGCATCAGTCGAACGACTTATTTTATACATCATGTTCTGCAAAGTAAGTCAAGCTGAAATAAAATCAATAAAATTTTAGCTATATAAATATAATAAAACAAGACCTAACGAGGACCTTTTTTTAATTTTACAGGCACATTAATTGTAGTGAAATTATTATTTCCAGGTTTTGGCACTCAGCGCCGTTTTGGCGGTAACATCCGCTGGGCTATTGCCTGTAGCGAACTATGCTCCAGCCCTGGCATACTCTTCGCCAATTTCCTACGCCGCTCCTCACGGCGCCGTTTCATCACAAAACATAGTTCGCCATGATCAAGGACACAGATCCATTGGCGTAGCTGCCCCCATCTCCTACGCTGCCTCCCCTGTGGCCTACGCCACAACCAGTCTCTCTGGCCACGGTGCTATTTCTTCCCAAAACATTGTGCGCCACGATCAAGGACATGGATCCATTGCCGTAGCCAGCCCCATCTCTTATGCCGCCGCTCCAGTGGCCTACGCCACACCCCGTCTCTCTGGCCACGGTGCTATATCTTCGCAAAACATTGTGCGCCACGATCAAGGACATAGATCCATTGCCATATCCAGCCCCATCTCTTATGCCGCTGCCCCTGTGGCCTACGCCGCACCTCGTCTGTCTGGTCACGGTGCCATCTCTAGTCAAAACATTGTGCGCCACAATCAAGGCTACGGCTCTATCGGCCTAGCTGCTGCTCCTGTCGCCTACGCTGCTCCTGCCCGTGTAGCAATCACTCACTCTGCCCCTCTTGTCCACGCTGCCCCCATCGTTCACGCCGCTCCCGCCCACGGCATCATCGCTGCTCACCAACCAGAACCTTATGACGTAAGAATTTAATAGATGATTAAAATATTATTCTATTATAAGACTATTCGCATGATATTAATTTGTCCATTTCATGTTACAGGCTCACCCCAGCTACGACTTCTCCTACTCCGTCGCTGACGGTCACACCGGCGACAACAAGTCCCAGCACGAGAGCCGCGACGGAGACGTCGTACATGGTGAATACTCCCTGGTCGAAGCTGACGGTTCCGTACGCAGGGTAGAGTACTCCGCGGACGCACACAGCGGCTTCAACGCTGTAGTCCACCGCTCCGCACCCTCTGTTCACGCCGCCCCTGCACCCGTGATTGCGCATGCTCCTGCCCATATTCTCGCCCATCACTAAAATATACCAAAATTGAGTACCTAATCGAATTTATGCAGTTAGATTTTTGATAATTTAGACTAGGTATAATATGTAGGTAAATTATTTTGCAATAAAAGAACAATAAAATTTACAATCCTATTTTTATTTTTACCAAAACCTAAAAGTACCTACCTACCTATATTATTTTTCTACACTTAATAACTCAACTACAGGAAAATAAGCCATTACCTTATATAACCCAGAAATGAAATTTTATTTTTATAACCAAAATTAAAAGAATTGTCTTTTTTTCTCTTTATGTCACTTGAAAGAACCAATTAATATTATAGATTTAGGGATTCAGGGACTATTTTAGAAGCCAGACATCATAAAAGTAGGGTATAAATAGCTCGATTACAATACCAATTGTGTCACTCTAAAAAGAAATAACTAGTTAGGTAAAAGTATCTATACTAATATTACACATGCGAAAGTTTGGATGGATGGATGTATGGATGGATGTTTGTTACTCAATCACGCCCGAATTGCTGAACGGATCTCGATGAAATTTGGCACAGAGTTAGATTATAGTCTGGAATAACACATACGTAGGCTACTTTTTATTCCTTAAAACTAAAGAGTTCCAGTGGGAACCAAAAAACCTCAATCCACGCGGACGTAGTCGCGGGCATCAGCTAGTATCGTTATATTTTTATCTACTTGTACAAATTTTGAATGCAATAATTTTTCCTGGATGGTCAGTGGCGATTTCTCTAAGAGAGAAAATTCAGTTTGCGCCGCAAAACCAATTATTATGAATAAATTACTTACCAATTATAATAGATCAATTTGAGTATAGTTAAGTACTAATATATAATAATAATAATTAGGCATAATATGTTATAATATGACATACCATTCACAAAACACAAGTTTATCAACGAAATGTTTGCGATATGGCTTATAGGCCTATTTCACTGCACTTTTCACAGGGACCCTGTCACTAGAATCAGTGTAGTGTAATAAGATTTAGGGAGTAAGAGTCCCTAAATTGGTAAAAATGTAATAAACGACGCTCTAAATTGCGGCCACGCGCACCCTTACCACAGGGCCCTGTAAAAAGGGCCTATTATTCCAGACTGATCATACAAATGATAGAACACTATAAAAATGGATGACATTTGGCACAGAGATAGATTATAGTCTGGAATAACATATATACTACATTTTATCCCGGAAAATTAAGGAGTTACCACGGGAACAAAAAACCTCATTCCACGCGGACGTAGTCGCGAGCATCAGCTAGTAAAACATAAAAATTGAATTGTTAACTTTTTTAAAGTGCTCTGCTGAGTTCCTTGCTAGTTCTTCTCAGTAGGAATGGAATGGATAAACGGAAAAGATGTACTTCTAAAAGTTTAATTGAATAAACAACTTTTGAATCATAGGTATATCATACTAACAGTCATTATAATTGCGACAGAACAGTTGACAATTGTAACTAATTACAATTTTCTCTCATAATCGGGGGTCTCACATAACTTTCAAGTAGGTATAAGTGATTTTGAATCGTCAAGAGAATAATTAAGTAAGTAAAAACACCTTAATCCACACACACAAATAACAAAACAGAGGTAACACTAGAATTTACAAATTGTTATGGTGTAAAGGCGGCCTTATCACTGTGGGTGATCTCTTCCAGGCTACCTATAAGAAAGGTGATTGGTTGCACGATGACTGGACAACCAATCACCGATGACTGAATATACAATACATACATATATACATACATGAATGTACCACTGGTTCTGAATAAAATTAATTATCATAATATCCTACCGAGAAAAAAAAGGCTAAAATAATACAGAATTAATATTTAGCGTCACAATCTCAAAGTGCAATTGTGTGCTAAACGCTAAAGTCCAACAATCTCTATGTAGCTGATTTTTAGCTTTTAAAATACATCTGCTTTGATACAAGTACGGAATTTATTATCAAGAACCAGCAAACCATGCTACTTGTATGGGATGCTGTATTGTAAGGGAGTAAATAAAAAAAGAGTGTGTGTGTACTTAAGTACCCACGCACGCAAGAAGTTATACTTTTTGATACCAAATAATAAATATCTTGTTCAGTTCTCACCCAACATACAGTAAATGTATATATTTTTATTTGTTGGTAGGCCTTTTTCTGCAATACTTAGAAGTTGACCTACTAATGTCAGGGTGTCGGTGTGCGCGCACATCATAAAAATTAACTTCGATATTTTTTCCCTAACGCGCCAAAAGAAGTATAACTTCAAAAATTATTTGGAAAGAATTTGGTTGGTTGGTTGGCGGAAAAATTATATTGATAGTTGCAAGTTTCGTTACCAGCGGACACTTGAAACATCCAAGGAACAGAAGCTTCAATTAGTAAAAAATAAAAAAACACAACTGCTCTTCCAATTGTTTTTTTTTGCAATAAAATTGCCAGATGATCACCAGATGCCATGAGATGCCAGAGTCACTCGAGATGATATACCTTCTCGTAAGGATACCAATGATAACCCATACATTTGAAACTGTTCATGCATTTAGCAGCTATTCTTGAATATAGAAACTCACATGCATAAATATGTAACTATAGTTTGCGCGCGAGTTGAATGCAGAGTTAATGTATGGTGTCACATACATTTACACGGCATTCAAATCACGCGCGACCTGTACCTAAATAGATACATGAACCCATAAACCCTTTTTTTGGAAGTCTTGCAAAAAATTCAACGTTATGAGTAAGTATAATATTTTGAAATACCGGTTGGTATTTACTATCAGTGAATCAACAATAGTGACGGCTACCTAGCTACTGTATAACTGAAATAAAGGCATGAGAGAGAAAGTTGGTTTTATTGACATATTACCAAAAGATAGATATACTTACTGACCCTGTTGACCTTTCACACTACATACGAATTTACTATATAAGCTGTTTTTGTTTTAAGCAATGCATCAGTTGTATTACTATCACAAGACAACATGTTCGCTAAAGTAAGTACCAAAGTAATCAAAAAAATAAACAAATTTTTCGAATAACTGAAATTAATATATTATAATTCATTATTATGTTTTGTTTTCAGACTTTGGTATTGACCGCCGTTCTGGCTGTAGCTGCTGCAGGTCTTGTGGCCCAGCCTCACTACTCTTCTGCCGCTGCGGTTTCTTCACAGAGCATTGTGCGCCACGACCAACCTCACGGTATTGCCGCTGCCCCCGTGGCTTACCAGGCTGCCCCAGTCGCATACCAAGCAGCCCCAGTTGCCTACCAAGCAGCCCCAGTTGCCTACGCAGCCCCCGCTCACTACGCCGCGCCCGTAGCGCATTACGCCGCTCCCAGAATTGTTGCTGCCCAACAGGAGGAATATGCTCATCCCCAATATGACTTCTCATATTCCGTAGCTGATGGCCACACCGGTGACAACAAGTCCCAGCACGAGAGCCGCGACGGTGATGTCGTACATGGCGAATACTCTCTCCTCGAAGCTGATGGTTCAGTGCGCAGAGTACAGTACACCGCTGACGCACATAACGGTTTTAACGCGGTGGTCAGCAACTCTGCCCCTGCTGCGCATGCCGCACCTGCCCCCGCGCATATCCTTGCTCACCATTGATTTAATCGCCATTATATGCAATGCATATTAGATTATTACTAATGTTTGTTGAAAATTATACCTAACTTATTGAAAACTTTTAAATGAATTAAATTATATCAAATTTCCCAAATGTACTGATTTTACTAGTACCTACGACTACAAAACGTTCCTCATTGTCATATCAACTGATGAAGACAAATCCAATTCAGAAAAATGGTTTTTTTGTAGGAATTTTCACTATACATACATGCGTATTCCATGCATATGTAATCCTTTGGTACCTGCTTTAATTGTTTGCATGTAAAGCACTAGCATGGTAACCTATTCGATCCTGTATATGCAGTAGGTCTGATTTGTGACAAAATCAAAGGCATTAATAATGGACACCTGCCTGTTTGGATGTAAGAGGTATAATATTTTAGTGTTCTTTCATCATGCAACCATACCAAGACATGTTATTATAACTAGTTAAATGCGTGCTAGAACTCAAATAAGGTAGGGTTCCGACGTAATGCTAGTGGCTAAAAACTTTAGGTTTGTTTCAAGTAATACTTTGCATGTTCATTAATATTTTACTTCTCCAAAATATTCACATTTTTACGTACTTTAACTTCATATGTAACCTTTTATTCCAACCTACATTACTATTACATAGTAAATTATTAAGCTCCCGGTAGTTATCTAGATTGAAATTTGGATTTGAAAACACGAGCGAACTCTTTTACTTTTCAGAATAACAAGTATATGCCACTCTCCAGTACCTTAACTACAGCATGATTGAAAGACAAACCAATAATTTAACAACATCCGCATAGCAATTCACATTTTTTAATGTTTATAGTACTGATTAATTATTTCCGCCAAATTTCGGCCACGATGGTCCATTTTCAGAGAGATATCTAAATATATATATAAAAGAAAAAGGTGACCGACTGACTGAATGATCTATCAACGCACAGCTCAAACTACTGGACGGATCGGGATGAAATCGGGTAGTACTCGTGGACAAAGTCGCGGGCAAAAGTACAACAGCTAAAGTGGCTACAAATACAAACAGTTTTACTATTCTCTACACTAATACTCTCTATTCAGTCTTACTCTCATAGCCACGCCAGTCCTAAATCACAGGTTAGCCCGCTACCATCTTAGACTGCATCATCACTTACCATCAGGTGAGATCGCAGTAAAGGGCAACTTTTAGTGGATTTAAAAAAAACACCATAGAGAGGTAAGGAACACCAATAGACACTAGACACTATTCATATTAATGTAGTAGAACTCCAGTGCCGGATTAGATCGCTTGAACTAATTAAGTAGGCCTATTTGTGAATTGAAATGAAGACGGAAAATATTTTTGTTTAAATATTTTATACATTATACTCCCTTTTCTCAGAAGGTAGGTAATTAATTATTAAGATGGTTGAACTTATCGATAGCTAAAATTCCCTATGTTTGCTTTTATATACCCTACTAGCTGATGCCTGCAGCTTCGTCCGCGTGGTTTGAGGCACCCGCCACGGTTCCCACGGTTTGGTTGGAAAACTTTGAATTTTCCAGGATAAAAAATGTATATGTTATATTATTTCAGACTATATTCTATTTTCTTGCCATATTTCATCCAGATCCGTTCAGCCGTTCTGGCATGATTGAGTAACAAACATCTATACATCTATCCATCCATCCATCTATCCATCCATCCATCCATCCATCAATCTATCCATACAAAGTTTGGGCACTTGTGGGCACTTTAAATAACTTCATAAGCTATAATAACTTTAGAAAAGTTACAGTCAAGTTTTTGCTACATTTCAAAATTGCAATATCTTCTGTGCGATTTTTTTATAAGTACACCGAGTACAAGCATTGGTAGGTACAAGGTACAATAAAATTAACTGGACGATTACGGTACATCGAATATTTTTTGGAAGAAGCTTTACTATCTATACTGAGCTCAAACAATTTCTTTAGGATTTTTGTCTGTCCGTCGGTTCGGTCATCACACCAAAACTACTGGACTGATTTATGCGCAACTTTGCACACTTAAGCTAAGATTTGGGTCCACATAATAAAGGATATTTTATGGCTAAATTCTTACCAGTTTAACTGCTTACCAAAGAGAATAAAGAGTTATATATCCAAATATGAATGTTTATGTTCTAGCCTACTGCCTAACCAATCCTAGCACAACGTGGATCAGCTAGTAACATTATAAAAAGGTTGATTTTTAACCATACTGTGTAAAAAATAGGTGAATGTTTTATTATATTGGGTAATCCCAAGCGTGCAAAGCCGGGGCAGGTCAACTAGTAAATAATAAAATCAGTAAAATATCGAAATAATTTGCTATATTTATATCTAAATTCGCCTTAATTTTAACTATTTACAATTTCAACAAACGAAATATGCTCAAAGATAAATAGGAACTTTCAACAGTCATATTATTTAGTAGTGAGATAGAAGATGCGCGGGGGCAGGTGCGGCATGCGCAGTAGGGGCAGAGTTGCTGACCACCGCGTTGAAACCGTTGTGTGCGTCAGCGGTGTACTGTACTCTGCGCACTGAACCATCAGCTTCGAGTAGAGAGTATTCGCCATGTACGACGTCTCCGTCGCGGCTCTCGTGCTGGGACTTGTTGTCACCGGTGTAGCCATCGGCTACGGAGTAGGAGAAGTCGTATTGGGGGTGAGCATATTCCTCCTGTTGGGCAGCAACAATTCTGGGAGCGGCGTAGTGAGCGGGCGCTGCGTAGGCAACTGGGGCAGAACGGTAGGCAACTGGGGCGGCTTGGTACGCGACTGGGGCAGCGTGGTAAGCCACGGGAGCAACGGCAACGCCGTGGGGTTGGTCGTGGCGTACAATGCTCTGTGAAGAGACTGCGGCGGCAGAGGAGTAATGGGGCTGGGCAATGAGGCCTGCAGCCGCCACCGACAAAACTGCGGTCAAAACCAAAGTCTGAAACAAATAAGAAAATTAGAAAAATTCTATTATAATAGCGCTGATGTTATCATTTAAAATTCCCAAAATGAACTGATTATCAAATATACCTAACTAACACTCACCTTAGTGAACATGTTGCTAAGAAGTTTATGCACAAGTGATACTTAAAAATTTTCAAAAATGCTTTATATAGGTAGCCAAACTTATTCTGATTTTGCAAGGTCAACAAGGTATAAGCACAGTCATTGAATTATTTTGCCAAAGGCAGTGTCGCGTAAATGGCTAAAGTTAAGCTAGGCTTTCTATTTAAATTTGTATGAAGTTGAGCCTAATGTCTTTTAACTGGTCTTTTTGGTTTATTGCGAGGCACATATTTTATGATCGATCGTGCTTTATAAGGTTGTACTATGTAGAAAATTATTATTAGGTAGGTACTAGCTGATGCCCGCGACTTCGTCCGCGTGGATAAAGGTTTTTTTGGTTCCCGCGGGAACTCTTTGATTTTTCGGTATAAAAGTAGCCTATGAGTTGTTCCAGACTATAATCTATATCTGTGCCAAATTTCATCCAAATCCATGCGTGAAAGAGTAACAAACATCCATACATATAAAATTTCCCGTTTATACTATTAGTGTGAATATGATATGACTGCACAAACCGTTTTTGAGAAATTAATAATTATTCAACAGTTCTTAAAAGAGATACAATTTTTTTATAATAGCACAGGTAACATAAAAAAAATGGCGAATTGTGACCCAGTTTTAAGGTCACGGATATCGGGCGAAATATTCAGCCGGTTCGAAGCTCGTTGTATTGCACATGCGAGTACCCACATAAATTTATTCATAATGATTGAACAGACGTGGTACAAGTTATACCTTTTTGCGAATCGTATTATTTTTAACTAGAATACCTACGAAATACGAATTAGTCCACGTGGATTGAGAAAGTCACTAGATTTGCTAGATATTGCACGCGACTTACTGTTTTCCAGCTGGATGTTTACACGTAGGTAGTAAAGGCCGTAAATTCAGGCATGTCCATCTCAAAAATGCGCGCAAATAATTCATCGGTAATAATAATAATAATCATTGAAATGGAACAAAAAATAATAATATGAACTTCTAGTTTAATAATATTATTATGGAGGTGGTTTGTGTTACCAGTTCAATAATTTTTTGACGAAATTGTTAATTTTTATAGTAAACTACAACAGTTAATGTCTTTTTTATACCTACATATTAATATTATCATTGGTTAATACGTATAATAAAATGGGGAAAGATATTAATATGACATACTTGAGTATCTCTTTTAACTTTCGGCATTTCGAACACCGCGAGCAACTATGCATTGTAAGTGAATGAGCACGTGTCAACGGCTTATCTGCAACTTTAAGACAGCTTATTTATAGTACTTAAGATTAGTTTTGGTAACAAATGGCTTCGCTCAACATATTCAGCTCCACAAAATTATAGCTCTATAACCGATTTGCCTTCATTAGATTAACTAATAATGAATGCGTTAAGAACTATCAATACGTACAAGTCCCTGTCATACTAGGTACTTACTAAGAATATTTCCGGACTAAACCCCAGGCAGTCAAGATATTAGACAGGTAGATATTCCCATTTTCCACGAAAAGTTGTGAAATATATTATTATTTCATAGTTTACAAGACACAACACATACAATGAGAATACTCTTCTTCTTTAACAAACAATAGACCGAATTTAATAATAAATGATATCATTCATCAAAGAGAAATGATAATAATATTATGTGTATCATCAATGCATTCAGCATTTGGATAGACGTTGAAATATACACGCGTCTATATTAGAGAAACGAGTGAATAGTTTTATAAGTACTAAGTATTATAGATCGTTTAAAAGTAACTCTAAATATTAAAAAGTTGTGGTTGAATAACGGCTACTTTATTTTTGTAATAACTTAAGGCTAAGTGCAAGTTTATTGTAAAGTGACGATAAAATGATTGTCATTGTAAGTATACCTACTAATATTTATGACTCATTTCTCTATCGCTCTCATACAAAACGTAATAAACCCGAATTGTAATCTAATAATAATACATTTCCGTTACAGTTTTTTATAGAAACATCACTATTCGCCTTTTCTTTAGGAGAATCGTCTAATTCGGTAGTATCTACTATAAGTGTTCACCAAGACGATAATGTTCCATTTGCTGATCACAGTACCATACGATTCTATGATAAAGATTTTAAAAAGGATATAGGATTTCGACATAAAAATTATTATCAAAGACCACAACGAAACGGAAAAATACAATATGCTCCACTAGCATTCGAAACAAAAGATAGCCTTACTACATATTATTACAAGAAAACGACAATGCCTATTTCTACTGAAATATCAGATATACCTGAAGTCTCCACGGAGGAAAGTAATAATTTTCAACCACATTATAATGCTGAACATAAAAATGAAAATGAGCAGCCACAACGATCATACTTAAGTGGGCACAATTTTAAATTGTTGCCGAAAATAAACGAAATAATGTACAAAAGTGAAATAAATCCTGGATTTGAAAATACTGACTATTCAGATAGAAACACTCATGTTAACGTAAGATTTGTAGACTGCTAAGACACAGGACAATATTAAAATCATATTTTTAAGAATAATTTTAACGTGTTGAATCAGCCCGCCAACCCGCATTGGAGCAGCGCGGTGGGTCTAAGCTCACATCATAATCTGATCACATTGATTTTTATTCTTCATTCTTATTATCAAGGAATTTATTTGCTTTATGTAACTTAACATCTTCTAGGCAAGCGCGTTCCAACCTAGACCTCATCATTGCTTTGCACTAAGCATGATCGTCGTCAAGCGCAAGCCTATCACGCAATAAAAAATAAAAAATTAACTAAAACAGACTATTTGATAACTACTTAATCTCATCTTATCAACCCATTGCCGGCTCACCGCCTACTGACCACGAGTCTTCTCTCGAAATGAGAAGGTTTTGTCCATAGTCCACCGCACTGGCCAAGTGCGGATTGGCATCTTCACACACTTTCGAGAACAAGAACTCTCAGGCACGCCGGATTCCTCACGACGTTTTCCTTCACCGTTTGAAGCAAGTGATAATTCATTTCTTAAACGCCATAGCGGAGTGGTGATAGCCTAATGTCTTTTACTTTTTACAGATAAGAAGTAACAATCATAAATCTCACCCCAACAGCAAATTATCTGAACTAAATCAAGAAATTTTTTCCTTTCCAAGAAATGCAGTAACTGACGGTTATAAATCACAGCAGATTTTTGAACGATTTCATCAGAAACATAAACCAATCAAGTAAGCTGAAACTACTTATTTATTTGTGCAAACGATATCAATAGCCGCAGTTTTAATACAGGCGTTTAAATATTTATTTATATATTCTTTGACTGAATGCATTTAAAATTGATGTTCTCGTTTCAGACATATTATCCAAGTTCTACCAGCTTTAGAAAATGCTAAAATTCAACCAATAATGAATCCATATAATATTAGAGGATCACGGTTACATCTAAACAAGGCGCGTGCCTTAAAAATTGCTCATGGCCAGAATAAGGCGCCAGAGCCTGGCCATCGAAAACGCATCCGGATAAATAAACTAAAACACTTTGTGCCAGATATTGATGAATTATTAAAAAAAAAGATTTTTTTGTCTCCGCCAAAAAATAATCTCTAGTTAGTGTAAATAGTAATTGATCAATAGTTTTTAATTCCAATAATTTATAGGTACATTCAGAAACTTGTACCTATTCAAATTAAAATCTGTAGATATTATATTTGATAATAATTATTATTTTATTTACAATAACAGATAAAGATAAATTAAAAATAAGAACCTACTTCGACTACCTATCTTTTTAGATTCTTAGCAAAGCTTTATAACTTACAAAGGTATGAGTATAATAATATAAGATACCTACTTGCTTTGTCAATTGTTTCTATGACAAATGAGCATAATTATTCATAATTTGTTGTAACGCAACAGTTTCACAGTGAACGTGCAATAGATTTGTCAAAATTGACCCGGGCCAAGGACGCTAACTGCTCAAGTACCTAACCGCATCATCTAAGTCGATAAAGTCACTATAACCAGCTTGCATTCATAACGACATCATTCAGTTCCTAAATACGACACAACAATCAAGAAAATGATTTCAAACGTAAGTTTCAGAGACATTTACTACGAATAACAGAAATATGCTCCCCTATTCGATTCATGTTTCCTTCATCTAGTCTAATGCATCACTGTACAAATCGTACTCGCGTAGAATTTTGCCAGGAATGTTGACTGTATTTCCATGCGGAAAAACAAGGCGTCGGACCTACCTAATCATTATACAATTAATAATCCATACTAATATTATAAATGTGAAAGCGTGTCTATCTGTCTGCTTCCCGGCCCATCTTTTCAACCGATTTTGATGAAAGTTGGAACAGAGGTAGGTTGCATCCGGGGAAGGACATAGGCTACTTTTTATTCCGGAAAATTAAGGAGTTCCCGCGGGCATCAAAAAACCTTAATCTGCGCGGACGAAGCCGCGTGAATCATCTAGTATTACAATAAATAATCATTTTAGTACTTATGGGCCCTTTTACGCTGTATTGGCTAACTTTAATATGAATTTAGCAAGGACTTACCATTTTAATAAAAACGTCAGCAAATTATAACATTGTTTATTCGTTTTTCAGTTGGTCGCTCTATACGCTGTCCTAGCGGTATCTTCCGCAGGACTCCTGCCATCAGCCGTACACTACTCTCCCGCATCCGCTGTCTCCTCACAGAACATCGTACGTCACGACCAGCCCCAAATTTTCGCCAAGTATGCCGTTACTGCCCCCGTCGCGTACCAATCCGGTACTGCTCTTATTGCCTACCATGCTCCCATCGCTAAAGTTCCTGCGCAGCCAGAACAATTTGTAAGTAATATTGTTTAAAAAATACAACATAAAAAGTAATTTTAAGTAATCTTCTATTTATGAGAAAATCCCATGTTTGATTCACGGTAGGGTATGGGTGGGAAAATGTGATGTCTAAATTGTCTGTGATCTGTTTTTGTGGACAGATCCAGGCAGCCTAGAAATTGGTGTATGTTTCCTCAGGCCTACCCCAAATACGAATACAGCTACTCCGTAGCCGCTGGCCACACCGGTGACAACAAGCAGCAGCAGGAAGTCCGCGACGGCGATGTCGTGAAGGGCTCCTACTCGTTCCTCGAGGCTGACGGCTCCATCAGGACCGTGCAGTACTCCGCTGACGACCACAGCGGCTTCAAGGCCGTGGTGCACAACACAGCGCCCGCCTACCTCAAGGCTGCGCCGCTAGTCGCCAAAGCTCCCGTCTACGCCGCCGCCCCGGCTAACTCCTACTACCACTAAGCACTAGATTACGCTGTACCAAATTACTGTTAACTATTTATTTGTAGCGATAAAGAATTTAATTTCAATTACATCAGAACTTTCCTTAAAATATTAAAGTCCAATAAAATCAATCAATATATCAGAACTTTAATAGTTTACCTATTGTTTTCTGTATATGTTTTTAAATGAGAATAATAATAAATATTTTTATAAAAGATTATAAGAATTGGGTTATGGAGAACTCCTTAGGAACTCTTTGATACTTCGGTCATGTTCTATGTCCTTACCTGGAATGAAACCTACCTCTGTACCAAATTTCATCAAAAACATATGGGCCATAAAAGCTTAGCAGATATAGAAACATCAGAGTGGCACGTTTTCGTAACACTGTTACATAGAGGCACCTACCAACTTATGATTCACATTGCATCTGATAAGCTCGATAATACTGAATTGAAAAGACAGCCGCTGTTTACTGAACTTTGGTCCCTGAGTTCGGTAAGCTGCACCGTTTTCTGTTATCCTTGGATTACCTAATATGGTGTCCTTTTAATATTCCAGGATCATTTGGGATTGCTGAACTAAACCACACACACTATTATTATAAATGCGAAAGTGTGCATAGCTGTCTATCTGCTACGATTTATCGGTTATCTTTTCAACCAATTTTGATGAAATTTGGTATAGAGGTATAGTTCGCGTAGCTATGCACAGTAAATGCACGGTGACACATATATTTACTCTGTATTCAACTCGCGCACGAACTGTAGGTAACATCTCGGGGATGAGAACATATGCTTAATCTTAAATCTTATTATTTTTAAAAAACTTATCTTTCACGCGGACGAAGTCGCGGGCATCAGCTACTGGATTAATAAATAAACTTGCTGTAAATGAGCTAAAATACTTCCAATTATTCTCCCAAAAACAAGAAAAAGCATTAAACTAAATCTCGCTGATGATAAAATGATACAAAACAAGCTTCATCGCCTGCTTCCAAACTTTAAATTAACAACCTTGATCTAAATAGTAAAAAAAATAAGTATAGGTATGAGTAAATGAGCAAGTAGCCTCTGGGCACGGATCAGGTCAGCTCCAGGAAATGATTGAGACCAGAGTGGATGCCCGAAACCTAGTCCCACGCATGTTGGGTGCTGCAGACGCATGGCAAAGGTATGCCCAGATGTTAAGGGGCATAATGTTGAGGAGGGAAGAAAGAGAAAGAGAAGAAAAGAAGAAGAGCGAATAGAATAGAATAGAGGGTCAGCACGAAGTAATGCAGTTGCGGTTCCGTGCTGACCTCGAAGACAGGGGGAGGTTATTTTAGTCCGTGCAAGTCGGACATGCCCTGCCGATAGGCAGAAGTCCGTAGGGATTTTTTCCTCCCCCGAAAGAAAAAAAAAAAAAAAAAAAAAAAAGGTCAGCTGGTTTAGTCTAAATCGACCTTACTATTTGACTTTATAGCAAAAGTTGAGTGTGGAGGACCACAGCTACCTTACTCAATTATGAAATTTTAAAACAAAATCCATACCTACTAATATCATAAATGATAAAGTACGTCCGTATATTACCATCTAAACGCACATCTGTTTAACTGATTTTAAGTGATTGGGACTGACACAGGCATACTCATACAAACTTAACATTTCGGAAAATCACAGGGTACCCGCGGAATTTTTAAAAACCTATTTAGATATCCCGCCTATTTAACAATTAAAATGTATACGGACACAGTCGCAGGCATTAATACCTAATTGTAATGTAAGTATGGTTCTAGTTTTTTAACCAACTTCCATTAAAGGAGAAGGTTCTCAATTCGGCGCGTATTTTTTTTTAATGTATGTTGGTGCATATTGGTTTCTGAACCGATTTGAAGAACTTTGAACTATGTTGAAGTCGGGCGGGTTTATCAAAGATAAGCAAAGTTGACGCATCAGGCTCGCCCGAACTTTTACACACTAAGTTGAAGTCTATTCTATCAAAATTATTTTTTACTTTACAGTGGCTTTGGAAGTCGGTTTTTGGAAAGAATTTTTATTATAAGGCAATACAATACTTAATTGTAATTTATTTGCTGTTATCCGCTTAGGAGTTTCGCCCTCCATCTTCGAAATGTTGATTACAACATTAGTGATTACTTGATTAGACGAACTAAATAATACAACAAATTTTGTAAAGTATTGTTCAAATGCTAGCTTATTATGATTATATAGATATATAGCTATTAAGATGCCCGCGTGGATCGAGGTTTTTTGGTTCCCGCGGGAACTCTTTAATTTTCCGGGATTAAAAGTAGCCTATGTGTTATTATAGTCTATCTCTGTGCCAAATTTCATCCAGATCCGTTCTGCCGTTCTGGCGTGATTGAGTAACATCCATCCTAACTTTCGCATTTATAATATTAGTAAAGATTTGTCAAACATGACAAAAACTTTCATCCCCGATCTCGAAAGAACCCAATTATTTTCAGGATTAAAAATATCAGGATATATAAATTTATGTTAACACGTTTGCTGCGTCAGTAAGTTTTCAATACTTTCCATTCCTTCGGAACAAGGCCTATAAACCTGGTAATAAAACTTCCGTTGTGACGGCACAAGGCTTATAGACCCTGTAAAATTTAAGAAACTTAAATCCTTTTTTTGGCTTCATGTAAATATATATTTGTCTTTTTTGCTTTGAATATTAATAATAATGAATTAATTGACATACACCTGAAGGCGTTCGTTAACAACTTGTTTAGTTTAAAAATTATAGCTATATTCAAAATACAGGGCTTAATCACCCTGTGCCGCACTGAATAAGGGAAGTCTGGTGCGTATTTTAAGGATGTGAAGTTTTTTTTGCACTGAACACATTTAGGTCTTGACGCCATGTCGACACGTACGTTTCTCACGATTGCAAGCCAGCACTAGTCGCGCGAAGCTAACGCGGGGTGCGGTACCAGGTGAGCGGGGTACAAGGTGCTTCGACCTGGTTTCGCATTATGATGAAATTTTATTTCTTCCGTGCGGTACCAGGTGAAAAAACCTGGTATTAAGGTAGATACACCATTGGATTCTATTTAAATAATACATCTTAGATATATATTCATCTCTGTCCTACACCGAACCAAGTTAAAGTTAGGCCTTCCGCGCGACAAGGAAGTCTATACATTTCTTAGCCGCACTGTAAGCGTAGACGTGTACAAGGTTTTAGAACCTGGTTTCGCACTCAACGTGTTAACCCAGAGTTTTAGGATGCGTGCAATTTTCCTAGTGTGCCTAGTTATGTTCAAATCCGTTCAATAGATTCAAGGTGATGCCAGTCCAATCTACCTCCCATTTGTCCCAACATCATCCTATGCCGAGGTCCGAGCCTCAGGACGATGTTGACCCTCCGATGTATTCGTGCCTCATTTCTCGGCGATCCTGAGGGACCATGCAGAATATTCAACCCGAAAAAATAGAAACAGAAAATTTATGAAAATAAATAAATTGGGTTCTGCATCGATAATAAAGCTTCCTCAAATTGAATTTCCAAGAAAATTTTATGCACAGATACGGTCCAGTTTTATTAAGAGAGTGTATTGTACGGAACACTACGTGTTCAAGTGCGAGTCGGACTTGACCGATATTATTAAGTAAATAAATTATTAAAGTTTCATCAAAGATACTAGTGTTTAGCAGATTGTTTGATAAAACATAAATTACTTACTCGTTATAAATATTATACTCGTATGTTGCTTTTTTATAATAATCTGTGATCAATATCGGTAAATCTCATGTTATGGACATTAATTGGTCACAAGCTAAATTACTCTAATTTAGGTATATAGTGTAACTGATCTATTGCATCATTTAAATTTAAACTTTACAACCTTTAATAACCTTTTACATACATGCATGTAAGTAATAGGTTAAAATATTTTATTATTATTATCACATACTTGCAAGGATTTGGATCCCCTCCTTGAATTTCAATATTTTTGTTAAAGCGGGTTCATAAAATTGTCCAATAGCGTTTCTGAAATAACTTGATTGACATAATATTGAAACTTTTGTTTCAATGGTTCATTAGCCCTGAAATTATATCCTTTGAATGGGGGAAACAAGTATGTAAGGTGCCCATTATGTTGATAAACTTACATACTATGATAAATTTAAAATTAATGAAGTGCTAATTTATAAACTACTAATTTTACAGCTATCTATAATATTTTAAGTAGTCCGGACGCCCACAGTAAAAAAATGGTTAATGTTGCAAGCACCTTAAATCTAATACAGTGAATGGATTGATATATGCGTACTTTTATGACCCGGAGCAAGGTTGAACTTTAAGCCCGTTTGACAGCCTCCACTACTTGTCATCTGTAGTAATCTAATTCGGGTTCGTGAGTATAAAAACAGCACCATGAACTCCCCTAACATCATTCACATCTGGGATCCGATATCAATATGTTCACTAAAGTAAGTTTGCATTAAAAAAAAATGACTAAGGATTGGAAATTAATAAGTGACAATTAAATACTATGTTTATTTTTCAGATCGTTCTTCTGTGCGCTGTAGTGGCTGTGTCCTCAGCAGGACTCCTGCCCCAAGCCGTCCACTACTCTCCCGCATCTGCTGTTTCCTCTCAAAGCATCGTACGCCATGACCAGCAAGCCTTAGGTGCTAAGATTCTCGCCGCGCCAGTCGCCAAGGTGGCAGTTGCTGCTCCCCTCGCCTACAGTTCACCCCTATCCTACGCACCTGCCCAATACTCATCTGCCGGCGCTGTTTCCTCGCAAAACATTGTGCGTCACGATGAATCTTCAAGATACTTGGCCTCTGGTCCTAGATATTCCCTCGCCGCCCCCGTAGCCAAACTGGCCGTCGCTGCTCCTTACTCTTACGCCGCTGCCCCACAGCTGTCGTACCAAGCCGCACCTGTCCGTCTTTCCTACGCCGCTGCACCTGCCCAACTTGCGTACCACGCTGCTCCTGTTACTAAAGTGCTCGCTCAACCTGAAGAAATCGTAAGTTCAGCAAATCATAATGTTTTACGATATACACTTTTAAAAATTTTGCTACAGTATCTTTGAATATGGTTCATGGTTCCAGGCCTACCCCAAATACGAGTACTCTTACTCCGTTGCTGACGGTCACACCGGCGACAACAAGCAACAACAAGAGATCCGCGACGGCGATGTCGTAAAGGGCTCCTACTCCTTGCACGAGGCTGACGGCTCCATCAGGACTGTGGAGTACACCGCTGATGACCACAACGGTTTCAACGCCGTGGTACACAACACTGCCCCCGCTGCGCAAGCCTACGTCAAGGCCGCACCTGTGCTCCTTAAGTCTGCCGCCTACGCCGCCCCCGCCCAAGCCTACTACCACTAAGCAATCGATTCACCCTCGACTTAATGAGTGTTGACTGTTTATTTATTGAAATATACGAATAAGTCTCAATTATTTTCATCTTTTCTTTTACATAACTATCTAAAACTAGACGTGAGGTAGAGTCAGGCGTGGTCGTGTATGAGTTTTGTGGTTTTCTGATCTAAAATTGATTTCACGCTTTTACGGAATATAAGTTTATGACAACCAATTAGCAGTTCATTTCGATCTAGACATTATGGCTAATTTTCTTCAACACAATCTCAAACTAAACCAAAATAACGGCTCTATATTATCTAGTGCTGCCCCTTTCGAAAGGGAGTATCATGAAAGGGATAAACAGATAGATAGATAGCTGTCAGTTTAGTTTAGAGATGGTGTAAAACAGAATTGATAAGATTTTCGTAATACATTTTGTCATTTATTAAGATTTTTGTAATACATTTTGTCATTTATAGTAAATTTAGTAATAAATAAAAAACTTGTTAACATTTCACTTCCGATTGACCAATAACCAAAGCACGAGATATAGATTAATGTAGCCATTGACCTGTTGAACACATGACTACGCCCAAGAATTAATTTTAAGTATAGCAGTTTTGGCTGACAGACAGGCAAAGTTGATTCTTATCGCTTATTCGATTTTGCAACCTTATAACAAAGGTCGAATATGCCGCTACATCGTGCACAGCGCATTAAAAATTCTACCACTTGTTATAGATTAGATTTTATCAGAATAATGAGCAGAGTAACCCACTAGGTGATCATAAAATCCCACAACAAGTGATATTTTGAATTTTTATTTAACTTATTTAGCTAGCCCGCGACTTCATCCGCGTGGATTGAGGTTTTTTGTTCCCTCGGAAACACTTTGATTTTCCGGCATAAAAGAATCCTATGTGTTATTCCAGACTATAATATGTAATATCTGTGCTAAATTTCATACAGATCCAATCAACCGTCCTGGCGTGATTGAGTAACAAACATCCATTCATGCATCCATATATGCATCCAAACTTTCGCATTTATAATATTAGTATAGATATCTAACACACAATTAAATGTAAAGATAAGAAAATTTATATCTATGTAAGGTACAACTAGGGCTTCCAATGCCGGGACTGAAATGTCTCATACCGGGATACCGGTATTGGTGACATATACGAGATATATATATATATATGTATATATATATATATATATATATATATATATATATATATATATATATATATATATATAAACGAAACAGCATATATTTCTTGGTACATGCCACTCTTTTTATTCGGCTAATATTAAAACTTGTATCCTAGGCACATTAATTCAATAAGAACACTTTTATTGCTTAAAACCAGTGAAGAAAACTCATTTTTGATCACTCGGAGGGAAAAAAATAGTGTTTGAATTTAGATTTAGCCCTGTGGCTTAACATTTCTTTTTCATTGTTCTGATCAAATCTGTTTATAAAGAATGCAATATTTTATTATGATTTATTTTCTTCTAAAAAAAATAACTATTGAATTTTTAATTAATTTGTGTTTTGACTAAACTATGCATTCATACGAGTAAAAAATGGCATTTCTTCATTGAATTTAAGCAGAAAAGTGCTCATTTGGATTTAGTGTGTTGAAAAATATTTTTATGGAAAAATTGTTTTTATGGTGCAGTTTCCTTCAGAAAAGACTAGTTACAAGTTAAAACAATCTATCTAATATTATAAGTTCTTCCCTATATAAAATCTTTCCGGTATTAATACCGGAATTGAAAAAAACCGGTATTCGAAAGCCTTAGGTACAACTACATAAGTTAAAATGTATTTAAAAAAAAATTAACATATTTTTTATTCCTGCGGAAATTCTTTCATTTTCCGGTGTAGATGCCATCCTATCCCTGTACCAACAACTAAATCAGTTTAACAGATGGCCTGCAAAACACACAGACAGTGTGCAAGAACTGCAGACACACTTTCTTATTCATAATATATGCATGTTAGTTCTAAAATATTTTTAGTTTTAAATAACGAATATTTTGACGACTTCCGTGACGCAGTGTTGAACGCTGTTGTCTGAACGTGCGAAGTTCCCGGGTTCGATCCCCGGCTGGGTCAATATTGGGATTTTATAATTTCGGAATTTTTCCTGGTCTGGCCTGGTGGGAGGCTTCAACCGTGGCGAGTTACCACCCTAAGGACAAGGACGTGCCGCCAACCGATTTAGCGTGCCGGTACGATACCGTGTCGAAATAGGGGGTTTAATATTAATAATATAACTGTCATGCCCCTAACAGGTTAGCCCGCTAGCAACTTATACTGCATCATAACTTACCATCAGGTGAGATCGTAGTCAAGGGCTAACTTAATGTAGAAGATTAAAAAAAAATATAGTTTTTACTATATGTGCCTAAAGAGATCTCCTAAGCGAAAAAATATTCTACTCCCGGAACTTCTCGTGAAGAGAAATGATCAGTTTCTAGCAGGCCGGTGATGGATCGAAATACATAATTCGGAATCTGCTTATTGAAGGCTTGAAATGATAATGATGATTAATGTGAATCAAAATACAGATGTATTTGAAATCCATTTCTTTATTGCTACAAATAAATAGTTAACAGTAATTTGGTACAGCGTAATCTAGTGCTTAGTGGTAGTAGGAGTTAGCCGGGGCGGCGGCGTAGACGGGAGCTTTGAGGACTAGCGGCGTAACCTTGAGGTAGGTGGGCGCGGCCGTTGATGGATTGGACTTGGAATCTGCTTATTGATGGATTGAAATTAATGATGATTAATGTGAATCAAAATACAGATGTATTTGAAATTCATTTCTTTATTGTTACAAATAAATAGTTAAGTTACAGTCATTTGGTACAGTGATTAATTTACAATAGTGCTTAGTGGTAGTAGGAGTTAGCCGGGGCGGCGGCGTAGACGGGAGCTTTGAGGACTAGCGGCGCAGCCTTGAGGTAGGCGGGTGCGGCGGCGGGTGCTGTGTTGTGCACCACGGCGTTGAAGCCGTTGTGGTCGTCAGCGGAGTACTGCACGGTCCTGATGGAGCCGTCAGCCTCGAGGAACGAGTAGGAGCCCTTCACGACATCGCCGTCGCGGACTTCCTGCTGCTGCTTGTTGTCACCGGTGTGGCCATCGGCTACGGAGTAGCTGTACTCGTATTTGGGGTAGGCCTGAGAAAATATAAACCAATATTTAGGCTGTCTGGATCATTCCACAAAAACAGATCACATTATTTAGAAATGAACAATCAGCCAGGGAGATCGTCACAATCACTAAATAATTACTATTATCATGAACCTTTTTCTTGTACTTTTCTAGTGTTACTTACAATTTCTTCAGGTTGGGCGAGAACTTTAGCGATAGGAGCGTGGTAGGCGATAGGAGCAGGAGCGGTCTGGTACGCGATGGGGGCAGCAACGGCGTACTTGGCGAAAGCTTGGGGCTGGTCGTGGCGAACAATGTTCTGTGACGAGACTGCGGATGCGGGAGAGTAGTGTACGGCCGCTGGCAGGAGTCCCGCTGAGGAAACCGCCACAACAGCGCAAAGTGTTATTACCTGGAATTAAAACATAAACATCTTGTTATAATCCATACTAATATTATAAATGCGAGTGTGTTTGTCTGCTATGCTTTCACGGCTCATCTGTTCAACCGATTTTGATGAAATTTGGTACAGAGATAGGTTGTATCCCGGAGAATGGACATAGGTTATTTTATCCCGGAAAATTAAAGAGTTCCCGCGGGTATCATAAAACCTTAATCCACACGGATGAAGTTGCGGGCACCGCAAATAAATATCGCTAAAAAAAATTAAGTTAGCCTTCCTCATGTTAATAAGTACTATGTATTTTGTGCATTTTTGCTTTAACAGACAGTAATTCGATGAGAAAAGGCCACTTGCGAATCCAAGGTGAATCAGTTTAACTTTAAAGTTAATATAAACTTAAAACAATAGAGTATAATATTTTCATGGCTGATCACTGCGATCCATATAGAATTATCCAAATAAATGCTTCTACACAACATTTTATTTTCACAAAGCACATACTATTTTAAGTTTCAAGTTTATTCTGCTGAAAGGCACTAATTCTGGATAAATCGAAAATCAATTTAAATCGATATTTCTATACTATAGTGGTCTTCGTTATCCAAATTAAATATTACAATTTTTGACTCACTTTAGTGAACATGATTGATTCTAAAACAATGGCTGATTGATAATATCGCGTTCTAGGTACTTACTTTATATACGTGGTAGTAGTTTCAATTGAAACACGGTGTGGTAGGGGAGCCTGATACGCAGGCTTAATTTTGACCCTGTCTGGGTTCAATGCAAGCTTAGACAACCGTTCTCTAATGAAGGATTAGAAAAATGTTTGGTATGTCGTTTGATTTAAAATATGCAAAATAATGTATGTAAATAGATGGCCACATATTTTTTATTACATCTATCCTATGAACACATACATACATACGACTATCATAGATAGTAATTTATTTTATTAGGCGATTTGCGTTACTCTTGATAGCAACTATAGTGTACTCGTATTTATCTACTTACTACCTGCAAAGTGGAATATGTATCTGAGGAACCTGTTGGTACTAAAATTATTAAAAAAAGTGTGACTGTCAACGTGTCTGTCTGTCTTTGTAACTGCTTTTTACGCCTTAACGGCCCGTCTATATATACAGATGTTGTACTGAAATTTGGAACAGAGATAGGTTCTTTTCCGGGAAAGGATTTCCGGGGACTAAATTTTCAGCGATTTCGGAAAATTAAAGAATTCTTACGGGATATTTAAAAAATCTGAATGCTAGAGATAACCTCCGTTTTTTGGTCAATTTTTTCGTTGTTCTAAAGTTGGTTCTAAAGAAGGTGCTTCGCTAAATCAATTATTAATTAACTATTCAAATATAATTTTCATATAAATTACTCTTACTAATCAGAAATAAATATTTAATTACTATGATTAAGCAGTAATACGCCTACTGCAAATTGCCTAAATATGTTTCGAGAGAATGGATCAATCATTGAACTTGCTCTAAGTAAGGTCGCAGAGCAAGTTTGACAGCTTCCACTACTGATCTCATAATCTTATACCGAGTATAAAAACTCTCGATCCAGGACACATACTTATCATTCAAACCTTAACTGTTTGAGACAAACAAACATGTTCTCCAAAGTGAGTTCTTATCCCTTAAGAGATACTTATACTTTTTTATTTAATATATTAAACAGTCAATAGAAATATTAAGAATATAAAAATACTGAATAAGTGCATCTTTCTACTCGTATCTATTTTCTTTTTTTTCTTTCCAGCTCGTAACCCTTTTCGCAGTCGTGGCGGTGTCTTCTGCTGGTCTTCTGCCAGCCGCCGTACACTACTCCTCTGCCTCCGCTGTCTCCTCACAGAACATCGTACGTCACGACCAACCCCAAGCCATTGCAACTAAATATGCCGTCGCCGCCCCCGTGGCATACCATGCCGCTCCCGCTCCTATTGCGTACCACGCTCCTATTGCCAAAGTGATTGCTCAACCAGAAGAGATTGTAAGTGTTTTAACCATTGTTCCTATTTCTTAGTTACTCTTCGAATCCCAACCATTGATTAGCATGATCTAAGCCGTTCAGATTGCATTCCTTTTGAAATCAAGAACAAAATACTTATCTGTATTCAAATCCCTTTTCCTTTGCAGGCCTACCCCAAATACGAGTACTCTTACTCCGTTGCTGATGGTCACACCGGCGACAACAAGCAACAACAAGAGATCCGCGACGGTGATGTGGTCAAGGGCTCCTACTCCTTGCACGAGGCTGACGGCTCCATCAGGACTGTGGAGTACACCGCTGATGACCACAACGGTTTCAACGCCGTGGTACACAACACTGCCCCCGCTGCGCAAGCCTACGTCAAGGCCGCACCTGTGCTCCTTAAGTCTGCCGCCTACGCCGCCCCCGCCCAAGCTTACTACCACTAAGAAAAAGAAATCTCATCATGTAAATACCAAATAACTGTTGACTATTTATTTATTGCAATACACGGATAAGTTCGAAATGTTTAAAGTTTTATTTACACAAAATATGTGCCAGACCCACTTATACGGAGTTAATTCGAATGAATATTTATAATATAATTAGTTTTATGTACGGCATAGTGTTGAAATTGGAATACTAGAAATAAAACATTGAGGGCACTCGACGAGCTTGTGCAGGCTAGGGCGGGCTGCGCATACACCGCTCGCGTCACCACCGACCATTACGTTAAACTAGAACGTACTTTTACATATTCTGTGGTTAAACTAAAAAAAAGCTTAGTGTTAGCACAGAATAGGTGTTTTAGTATTTTTTTAAGAAAAACACCGAAGGCACGCGTTTCTATAATAAATAGCACACACTTCTTCGAAACGAAACGAGAAAAATGTACTCTTCGAAAATACTTATGAATGGAATTGGTATAATTAATAGACATTTTAATTTTTTAAGAAATAACCAACATTTGCTAAAATTCAATGTAAGTATAAGAATAGAGAATCAATCAAAATAATGTGAATGAACGATGATGCATTGATGCTTGATGCAGTTTAAATTAAAAAAAATATTATAATGAATATGCATTATGGTTTTATATCTGTAGGTATGTTGGTAAAGAAAGTATATTTCAAGCAGTCAACAACAATAAATTCATCGCACTTATTGAATTAAAAAGATATGGAACGATAACGTCTGGAACGTTCACTGTATTCGTTTGAATGGTTTTCTTATCAATGGTCTTTTTAAATGCTGTTTAATACAAAAGAGCAGTTTTGCGCCCGCTTTCACAAGGCCGATGCGTTCAAGTTATAGTCCTTTTCGTGTCAACCCTGAAATAAAATAACCTAAAAATGACGGCATCAAAAATTTAATAAGTTTAGTTAGTGTTGCGCTTCTTACTATCTTACTAATATTATAGTTATACTAATATTATGTGAAAGTTTAGATGGATGTATGGATGTATCGATGTTTGTTACTCAATTACCCCCCCAACGACTGAACGGATCTGGCTGCAATTTAGCACAGAGATAGATTATAGTCTGGAATAGCACATAGGCTACTTTTTATCCCGGAAAATTAAGAAGTTCCCGCGGGAACCAAAAAACCTCGATCCACGCAGACGAAGTCGCGGGCATTACCAAGTAAATAATAAAGCATGATCTACTTTAGGCGGAAATTAACCCATTACTAAAGAGGGTGTAGTTTGTGGCTCGAAGCGCAGTCAAAGAAAGGGTCTCAATACACGCGAGTTAGGAATCGAACTTTCTCTCGAGTGATACATAGTACTTTATACTACACTTGCGAGGAAATTATGCGATGATGCTTTGAAGCTTCACTACCACTAGGAACTCGACTTCATTTGAGGATCTATTTTGTAAACTAAATATTTTTTTCTTATTTTTTAATATACAAAACTGATATCTTACTTTCTTGACGAAGTAAACAATTCTCTCACAAAAGTGGTACACTGTGGTTTGTAGCTAATAAGCTACTCCTCAATGGAAAAAAAACAAAGTGTATTAATTACGTGTGTTAATTGGTAATTTACATTACCCAATGTCAAACAGGTAAAAACCACTGTACAACTTGATCATGAGGAATTAGATTTAGTGGATACCGCTGTTTTTCTCGGAATATAACGTTAGATGCTAAACTCCAATGGGGCAATCATATAAATGACTTAGCGAATAGGTTTAGTTCTGCTGCATATGCGGTTAAAAAGATTCGCCAGTTGACAGATATAGAAACGGCGAGATTAGTTTATTTTGGTTACTTTCACAGCATTATGTCATATGGTATATTATTATAAGGTAATGCTGCTGATATTGATTCTGTTTTTGTGCTGCAGAAGAGGCCTGTTTGAGCCATATATTATATGATGAGACCTCTCTAGGTCTCATCATATAATATATGGAGTCAAGAGATAAATTTAAAGAAATCAAAGCCAAAATAATTTCAAAAAGGTAGGCACTGATAAGTGTAGGCGTTGTATTTTTATCTCGTAATATAACGATGTTTTTTTATTTCCAATACTAACTAAATGAAAGTAAAACACAAATTACCAAAACTACAAATTAAGTTAACTTTATCTTCAAAATCTTTTAGTCTAAATAAATAAACCTCAATAAGTCCTAAACAATCCTACAATCGTGATTGTAAGATTAAATTCGAATATTCATTTTATTGCTAGCGTAGTGTTGATAAGACAAATCAATTCATGCTAGAACTCAAATGAAAGGTGAAACCTATAAAGTTTACCTATGCATGCAATAATCTTAACAAAAATCTAATTTGACTAAGGGGTCATTTGGAGCTCGCATAACAGAAGTAAATAAATATATATAGAGGAAACTAAACGATTACAGTAATCAAAACAGATCCTACAGTATATAAGATTCATATATAGTTTCTCCATGATACAGATGATAATGTCGTTCATTATAATTAACAAAGATGAAAGATAAATGCATAAGGCGTAATTCCACAGAAAATACTAGTGCACGATATTTTATAATTTCATATAATGTTCTAATTAAGAAAAATGACGATTTCGAGGATCTTTTCATGCGACAGATGTGGTGTGATAACAAAAAAATTCGGACAAAATGTTTGAAACTACAATAACTTATATTTAGAAAGCATTTTTTTTATCAGTAGGATCGGATCCACATTATTCTTACACAATAACTGAACTGATGAAGCCAAGTTGATAATGTTTTGGCGAATTTATATAATAGAAATTGGAAAAGTATAAAATGGTAAAATATGATTCGTTAAATCAACAGTTCGCCGGTACATCCCGATAGCGACGGTTCCTCCCAAGTTTTCAAAAATGTTCTCCAAGGTATGTTTCTCGAATTTTCATAAGTTATAATACACAAAAATTTTGAGACTACTTTCATTAACATTTTCAACCTCATAAAATTTAAGATATTAATAAAAAAAGTTTTGTAAATGCAAAAGCAGTCAAATAGATATGTTCATTTGTTCATGAATAGTAAGATTTAAATAAAATGCCAGTTTTAAAGTGATATTATTATTTTCAGATGTTCACCTTCATTAGCATCGTAAGCCTAACCTCTGCTGTTCTGATTGACACAACTAATGGGCTTAAAGAAGAGTCATATAGTTCCGACAGTGCGCACGGGTGGCAGATGGTCAAACTGTATCCGTCAAAACCGATTTTCAAATACGACACATACGTTAGTTGCTAGTGATTAATTTGTTAACTTTAAAATGAGAATAAGTTAGCATATAAAAAACGTGTAATAAACGTATCCGAAATGTTCATTTTGCAAAATTTGGGAAATAAGTTACTGTTTTTACTAAATAATTAAATTATGAATAATTAATTTCAGGCTTATCCAAAATATGAATTTGAATATGCAGTATCAGACAAGAAAACTGGTGATCACAAACAGCATCATGAGAGCAGGGATGGCGATAAGGTTCGCGGGTCATACAGTCTTGTAGAACCTGATGGCTCTCTGAGGAAAGTGGAATATCATGCTGATGACCATAATGGGTATGTTTTAATATATTTCCTTAAATGTACTTACGAACTTAATTATTCAATGAGAAGTAGAGACTAGTAAAACATAACACATAATACTTACTTTACTGATTACATAATATGACATTGTTTTCAGTTTTAATGCCGTTGTGAGCAAGAGTGTACATAACCACGGGGATCACGCTTTCTCCATTTTCGGTCACACCAGACATTTCTTACCTATCGGAAGCGGTATTAAAATCAACCATTTTTTCCCAAGCAAGAACTACCACTATCAGGAATCAAAAACCAGCAGCGAAAACATTGAAGACAAGCCCGTTAACGAGCAACAAGTAGATGCTCAAGAAGGGCAACTAAACGGTCAAAATGACGTGGAGACTGGAGAGAAACTAATTGAGGAGATTGAACAAAGCGCGGAGACTATCGAGCCACCTGTTGCAAAATCTGATTCAGTAGAAGGTACGGTTAAAATACTTCAGGAAGCTGGAACTGTTGCAACAAACGATGAGAACAATAATAAAGAAATAGGCCTTATCCACCAAATGCCTGTAGTTGAAACCCCGGCTAACTCTAATAAAATAATTGAAAATGAAAATATGCACAAGGGAGACCACCACGCTGATTCCGAAGTAGCATCATCATATTATCATTCAAAAACCTATTATGTAGGCTTTTAATTCTTTTTCTTTAAATTCTTTTAAAATATTTATGAATTTAGTAGCTTTATTAGGTAAAATTGTTTTTGTTGAAAATAAAATATTATAAATAACTTTACTTTGCTTTTATTCCTTCCTAAGGATAACAATATGCATAAATAACTATCTACTTGAATTAACATGTGCTTGGGGATAAGATCAAATATCAGCTTCTAAAAGAACAAATCTTTAACTTAGATATACAAAATATAGTTTCACATAAAATTCATACTCGTAAAGTAGCTCAACAAAAGTTAATAACCGTGTCAGCTAAGAACAAACATGGTGAGCGCACTAGCGCATACATAATCCCTCGCTTAATAAATAGTCTCGATAGTAGTTTTAGAATTAAATTGCCCAAGAATAATTTAAAATATAACTTAAAATCGTATTTCTTAAGCAAATTGTAGGTAGTTTTGTTTTGTTTTTAGTTTTTGTCATGTTTTTATACTAATTTGCTAGCTATAAGTAGTTTAAAACACTGAAAATATGTTGACGAAAGAGCACGCAATTTAAACCTGCGTGGGTTTTCGCAGTGCTACACACCAAAATTAACAAAAAAAAATTTTTTTTGCTATAAGCACAAAAATTGTTAACTTCAAATAGTTCCAAGATCAATTACCATCTAACACAAAATGATTGAAAATAAACAATTTATTTGTTTATTTAATATTATATTTAGATTTCTCCTATAAAATAAATACATCTATTTTGCATAAATTACCAATTTTACGCTGAGGTTTTACGCCTCATAAATTGTCATACTTCTGCCAATAACACATTACAGCTCAACAAGAAAATTACAGTAAGCTTTTAGACAGGCGTCATGTATATTATACCCATTATTCTTATTAATAAAAATAAATCCGCAGACTATACACGATTACATTTATTAGAACATAAATTGCGTTCAGTGCAAACTGCAAACAAGGTTATGGATTCATGATACCGAGTATGCTAAGATCAGCATTAAGTAGTATAATTAAAATGACGCTTCATCCCCTTTACGGTTGAGACCTCAGGTTGTTGGCGCACGGAGGCAAAAAAGTTTACTGTAGAAGTTGAAACTCGCTTTAGGGATCGGGGCTGTGATCCTATTCTTAGTTCTGAGGCTGTCGTTGGCCGTTCAGCGCGGTAAAGCCGCAAGTGTTATGGGCACGTCCCGGGGTCGGCTTTTCGACGAATCATTTTTATTAAAACATTTTGTGAAGTTAGTTTTTTTTCTTTTTTTTTTAACCACTACATATTAGCCCTTGACTGCGATCTCCCCTTCTTAGAAAGTGATGATGCAGTCTAAGATGCTAGCGGGCTAACCTCTTAGGGGCATGATTTTAATTATATAATTAGTTTGCCATATACGTAGTTTTTTAATTACAATAGATATTATATTTAATTAAAAAAATGTCGCTTACTAAGATAATTATTTAGCTTATTTTAAGCTTTTATCCTAAAGCTAATATTTTAAAACTCATGCCTGTATATTCATGGTGATGGTGAACGTATGGTAAATGGTATCTTTTTAGATCCACATATAAAGTGGTTTCAGGTTTTTGAATATGTATTTTTTTTAATATTATGTCAGTTTCCACTACAGCCCATTAACGTCCCACTGCTGGGCACAGGCCTCCACTCTCATAAGAGAGAGGGAATTAGAGCTTAGACCCACCACGCTGCTCCAATGCGGGTTGGCGGGCTTTAACGACTATTATCATGTTAGTGATAATAACCGGGACCGACGGCTTAACGTGCTCTCCGAGGCACGGGGGTGAAATACCGAGAACTTCCTAACTCCGGGCTAGTACTGGGAATTCCTAATCCGAAAAACCCGATACTTAATCATGGCCCGACCTTGGACTCTATCCCGGGACCTCGTCGGCCGCAGTCAAACATGCTAACCACTAGACCAACGAGGCAGTTTGTAGTATTTATATTAATCAATGTATATTATTTACATACCTATTAAAATAGGTTACAGTGCATACAAAATTAAAATATTATGTGGATAATAAAATTGCAATTTTCGGACTAACATTGAAAAACATTTTTATAATAATTATATAAAACGTTTTATACGTGTAGACTTATGGTCTCATAATTAACGTATTACTCGCTTATTTGGATGAAATGGCCATGAAAGTGATGTGAATTCGCGTGTATTTAAGTTCATGGAATTCCCGTGGGTAGTCTCTATTTATAATAAATAAGTAACCTATGTATTTATATACTAAGTTAGTTTAGTACCCATAATATGAGTCTTTGTTACTCGAAATAAACTTCTATTTATTATTATATTATCATGCCAATCCCCAAGATGCAACCTATCTCTGTGCCTAATTTCGTCAAAATTTCTTAAACAAATGGTCCGGGAAAAGACTATTATCTATTTAAAAACAAATTATTTATAATCAAGCACGCAATAACTTGCATGTTATTTTTTTTTTTTATTTTTCACAACTACATTGCTTTTACATAGCCTAAAGGCATAAAAAGTAGCCTGTATATGACACTCCAGGTCCTCGATACTATTATAACTATACCCATCAAAAGCAACGTCAATCCATTGCTCTGTTGCGGCATGATTGAAGAACAAACCAACAAACAAACACATTTATGCTTTTATAATATTAGTATGATTTTTATCATACAGTTATTGTCTAACGTACGTAAGAAAGGGTTTAAATTGATTTTTTAACCCCTTGGTTATCGAATTATAATGAAAAACGACAAAATTACCGTTTCGGCCCCTTCATGACGCAACTGCAGTTAGTATGACTCGCATTTTTCCGTTTATTTTTAAAGAAGTCAAGTTTATGCTATCATTGATCAGGATTCCCTAATCGATTTGAAGCATTGTGGTACCAGAACCTTAGGTTTTACTAGCTGCTCCCCATAACACTATCTTACCTTACCATTAAGGACTGAAACAGTAACCGAAATAAGGGGTTAAAACACTGTTTTTTGAAACTGTTATAAAAAGAAAGACTTATAACGGAAACAGAAACGATACTGTAACCCAATCAATCTGTTACCGTTTATTTCTGTTAATAAGTGTTATAATAGTTTATCTGTAACCCTAATAGGTCCTAACGAACTGCACGGTGTGACAACGCGCTCTTCTCACTTCATTGGACTTTACACACACTGACACAACATGCCCGTTTTTCTTAAAACAATTACAACCAGCGGTGCTTTCACCTTAGGTTCAAATTTGAATACGCTTCAACAGTAAATTTGGCAACGTCGCTATTTCGTGTACACTTTAAAACTCTTTCATATCTGGTACAGATTCGTTTCTGTTACAGAAATATAAGTGTTTCAGGTTAACAGAATTAAAAACACATTCAAAAGGGTTACAGCTTCTGTTACACTTTCATTCTGTGACACTTATATTTCTGTTACCTTTATGAATCTGTTTTTCAGTCCCTGCTTATCATTCCATAATCTATGATTCTCATGGGATAATCCATACCAATATTATAAATGCGAAAGTGTGTCTGTCTGTCCGTCTGTCGGTCTGTCTGTCTGTCTGTCTGTCTGACTGTCTGTCTGTCTGCTACGCTTTCACGGCCCATCTGTTCAACCGATTTTGATGAATTTGGTACAGGGATAGTTTGTGTCCCGGGGAAGGACATAGGCTACTTTTATCCCGGCTGCGTACGAAGTCGCGGGCATCATCTTGTTTATACTATATAGAATGTCCCTCTGATATCTTTATTCCTCTCGAACCAGTACAGAATTTATGGACGTCTCTAAAAAATATTCATGGAAATTATATCTATAAACCATTGGGTAAAGCATGCTTAAGTAACAAATTATCTACAGCCGGTGGTTTACTTTAACTCTGCATCGGGAATAGATTTACGTAAGGGCAAAATTCTTGATTCTTGAATATATAATTTAGTCGGACGACGTAACTATTCTTAGGCTATTGTATCTACTCAGGTAATCTGAGGATACCGACCTTAATATTAATTAATATATGCACACGGACGTTCTAGACTCTAGACGCTACTCTATGCTACTATAAATATCATGAAAGGAGACCACTGATGCTAAAAATAACGAAACAAGTCGAAGCCCTACTTAGCATAATTTGTAAAGTCTGCGATTGCACCAAACGGCCAGGAACGTTGCAGTAGACGGAAGGCATCTAGCGGGTAAGGAATACGTCACACTTAAGGAATTTATTCATCTATTATTCTTCAACCTTAATCGTAAACCCATAGCCCTAAACGTATTTCATTTGACGTACTTTTGGAATGCTTTATCGCTTTACCTACTTGGCTATTTCAAGCCCATTACTTGATTAACTTAATCAGTCTTATTCTAATAATGATAATTTTATATTACCGGAAAAAAAAACTTTTATATATTTCATGTCAAAGAAATGGGATCAAATCCTTTTTGAATGTTTTTAGCAATCCTAATGGTACTTACGTGGAGTACAGTCATCTACTTAGCATGAGATTGCTCAACACGATTGTTGCCCAAATCGTGTGTATCTAAAACATTTTAATTGCTAGTTCTTACTCAGGCGACCATGGAGTTAGCATTCACGAAATAATTTACGAGTATTTAACGTATCAGCTGTTTGTTTTGTGCAGGATGATAGGAACTATTATTATTTCTGTGTAAGTAATACTTGAAGGTTCTTTACTTACATAGGAAACCACTATAATGATTAATCATGATAACCATACAACAGCCTCCTATTTTGGGAGGCCGGGGATGGAATCGCAGGTAGGTACCTCTTACTTTACAGTGTATTTGCGATTCTAAACAAATAAACAGGACACAGGACGAATCAAAAATGCACAAACATGTTAGGGTTGCGTCGTTTTATTACTGAGGTCCTTAAGCCGTCTTTTGACTCCATCATCAGATCAGGTCCATGTCATAGTAACATTGCATTGTCATCCATTTTACATAATATTATACATGCCAAAGGACATTGTTCAGTCCCCATACAAAATTCGCCTAAGAACCAACCGTCATTAAACATTGATTACTGGGTTCAAATGAATACCTTTTTATACTTGAAAGCAGATTAAAACTACGGACACTTGCTAAAAAATTACTAATTACCAAAAATATTTTCAATTTTGAGGTTATTTCAGCTATCACGATCAATCTGCTTGAACAAATAAATATTATCTTTATCCATTTGTAATAGAGCTGTAAACAGTATGAAGATAAGACAAGATTCGCCGTAGTTCATCAAAAACATTACAGATGGCGGTATTAATAAGGATGCAGGTATCGTCATAGTTCATCGAGAACTTCACAGATGGCGTTAAAAATATTAAATTATTGTACTTTCAATAGATGGCGTACCGAGATTCAGAATACTAGCGCACTCAGCACTTTAAGCAGCTTTTATCTTGTTTCTTACGATACGGATCTAGCGCTCAAGCGGTTGTATTGTATATTACTTTAACCTGTAAGTTATTGATCTATGGTTAATAATTCAGAAACGGAAACGTATAGTAATCAATTTAATACCCATTTATTAATTTTTTAATTAATTTGAAGTGTCCGCTAAATTCTAATGTTTGGGATAAAGCCTATAAAATACCCTAAGAATTACTGTATATTTCAAACGTATGTTGATTCTTAGGCGAATTTGGTCAATGTCATTTCAACTCAATCGGAAACCAGAAAGTAGGTCACATATAATTTGCAAGATTTGATTACAGACAAACACTAGAACAGGTGGAACTAAATATACCTAATGCTTGACAATGGGGCTGATTCTGTAGTGCACAATCTCTAAACTAAACTAAAATTAGAGCATTATAAATATTGCTAACCCTTTCATAATACTCCCTACGGAAAGGGACAGAACTAGATTTAAAGCTGCCATTTTAGTTTAGTTTAGAGATGTTACATTACAGAATCGGCACCAATATCACTTAGCTTAATGATGAATGGAACCAATGTGAGATTTGTGAGGAAAACTACATGCCTCAGAGATGTCCACAATGTTCTCAGAGTTGTGTGAAGTCTTTATCCACACTTAGCCAGCATAGTGGACCTAAGCCCTTCTCATTCTAAGGATAAACAGCTGTTGCCAGTAGTAGGCCGGTGACGTGTTGGGATGATAATGATGAACCAAACATACAATAACAAACAATAAATATGTTCGAGAAATATCAATAAGTATTCGTTATCGAAAAACGCCTTTACGAATACTATTTTGAAGAGGTGTGAACCAAAGAATAAAAGTATTATTATCTCATTATAAAGACAATTATAGATGAGTGTGATCGTTACAAAAAAGACACTAAACGCATCGAACGCGTTGCGTAATCTTTCCACGTTTTAAATGTTGGAATTCACGAATTACTCAAAAACCATAACAATAACATTAGCCTCTCACTTAATTTTTCCTACATATTATACCTATATCGGGTGTCGTAACCTGATAAAGTGAGATTGGTAATGCAGCAATTACTGCTATCCGATCGGATATCGTCGGGAATAGGCGCCCCACCGCTCTACTTGCTTCTGTTTTGTTATTATATAAAAAGACTTCACTAACTAACTAGCATCAGTCGACAAGTTAATTCAAACCAAAGCAAAATGTTCTCCAAAGTAAGCATATCTCTTGGAATCAACACAATTATATTTACGTAACTAGGACAGTTTTAGCGAAACGTAAACGAGGACGCAATGGTGTCGACTCGTTAAGCTTTGAAGCCATTGACAGCTTCGACTCTACAATTTACAAAGTATCAAGGTTCCTGATTGTGACAAGATTATTAATAGAGGGCCTTAAGTCCAAAGCAATCGTTACCATTCCAAACTTGTCAAAAAGTGCAGTGCAAGTGCATAGATTTTCGGGATGAGAATCAATCAACGAAGATCTTCATTCTCCTTTCTTGCGTCATCTATTAACCTATAATTTGAATGCCTTACAACCATATCTATCTGTCTATTTTTACTTTATTGGTATACATAATATTTTTTTCTAGATCATAGCGCTATGCGCTGTCATGGCCGCATGTAACGCGGGCTATCTGCACCACGCCCCAGCCGTGTCTCACAACATCGTTCACCACGATGTACCAGCGCAGTACTCAGTTCAATCGGCGCAATCATACCACGCTGCACCAGCAGTGCATACCTCTTCCGTATCCCACGTCGCCCCAGTAGTTCACGCTGCTCCAGTGGTCCACTCTGCACCCATTTCTCATGGCTTGGGCTACGAAGGAGATCATTATGTTGGTGAATTTGTAAGTAGTGACTTCAATTATAATTTTACAATTACATTTAAAAACTTTCAATTCCAATTGTCCACTATACTAGATCAATTAATATGCAATTCTATTATACTTATCTAATACTTAAATACTGCCGGAAGAATAATAAAATGTAATTCATTATCAACATCATCTGTTATGCATAATCGTCAGCAAGAACCTCAACTGTTGGGCTTAGGCTCGTCACCACACACAATCCTCAGTCTTCCTCATTCAGTATTCATACATTTCCATCGTTCATTTAACTATTTTTTATACTTTTTAGTAAATTAATTAATATAATTGAGACAAAATAGTAGATATAGATTCCGTAATCTAAATGAACGATGGATAAATTATTATTATTATTCAAACAATAATTAAATTTAACCATCTCACCGTCGTGATAGCCTAGCCGGAACAATGCAGCTTTGAAATGCCTAATGACTGGATCATGAAAATTAATTATATTCTAAGCTCAAAGCAAATATATTGCCTGCCATTTCATACTGGATTCCATTAAAACTTCCTTAATCTTAGACCACCTACAAGATTGCAGCATTTCATGTTTAGAATTGCTCTAGTTTAGTATAATTACGATCTAAGTAAATGACTATTTAGATAATAATCTTCTTGAGGCATATAGCGCTGAGAAAGAAATGTATGATTATAATAAAGCCAATTTAGTTAGTCAAGACAACTTATTTAGTATACAGATTTATTATTTACGCCCGTAACTTCGTCCGCGTGGATTTAGATTTTTAAATTCCCGCGGGAACTCTTTAATTTTCCGGGATAAAAAGTAGCATGTGTCCTTCCCCGGGATACAATCTACCCCTGTACCAAATTTCATCAAAATCGTTTGAGCATATGGGCCGTACAAGCGTAGCAGACAGACAGATAGACACACTTTCACATTTATTCTTCTGTGAAACGCTGTTAACGCTTGATAACGAAAATGGCTTATGTTGCTAACATTTTTTTTTTTTTTGCATTCTAGTCGCACCCAAAATATGGCTACTCATACTCTGTAGAGGACCCACACACTGGTGACCACAAATCACAGCACGAAACCCGTGACGGCGATGTAGTCAAGGGTGAATACTCCCTCCTTCAACCTGACGGCTCTTTCCGTAAAGTGACATATACCGCTGATCATCATAACGGGTGAGAAACTTCTTTCATCTTAAAAATTACGTTTGACATCTAGATAAAATCATTAAATCTTCAAGCATTTTCGAAGTTAAAAAACAACACAGTCAATACTGCTAAACGAATTACCTCTGTTTTAATTAGAGCCAGCAAAGATAGTCATTATACAATTCATAAGAATCAAGAGGTTTATGATGAATTATCTAAATGAAAAATAGAAAATAAACTATAACTGAATCATAGCGATACATATTACACATTTAATTGTAGTACTACTATATCAATTACCTAATTTGTTACAAAAAATTATAAAATTTACGCAATTTTTATTTCAATTACGCGAGTATTACTAAAAGTATTAGCTCATTCTCGTTCTAATTTTACTTATGTTCCTACTTATGCCAGTATAAGAGCAATAAGAGTAACCCTGAGATTATAAAGAATTTGTTAATTAAGTATGTGGTAAACATTATGTGTTACGAGTAGGCTATTTATTATTAGGCCGAAAGAAATTCAATGTTAATGACAACGTATTGAAGCAATCTTATACTTTTATCTTTTTAAATTATCTCGCCATTTTGGTTTATACTTATTATCTCTGGTCTGAGTTATACCTTATAACTTTTTTTACGAAGCAGGAACTATGTTATTTTAATTATGGATAAAATAAGGATGATGACAACTCAATCAAATCAGCAACTCTTTATCAAACTTAAAAACGCGCTTCTAGTATGGAAGTTTGTATGAAATATATAGTCGTGACGTCATCAAATTTCAACGCATTATCTTTAATCTATAGTTTAAAATGGTTATTAAACTTAAAACTGACCGAGGATGTGAATTACAGGTCTTTTGGATGACCCTCTATTTAATAATCAGTAAGAAATAATTTACTTTTGACATAGACATCATCCCTATTGCTATGTAAGAGATCGTATAATTATGTAATTAGCAGATATTAACATACAATATTATAAACAGTTCTCTTTGTTTCTGCACATTTCTTCGTTTTAGCGTTTTTAAGGAAGTTAGGTGTATATCTGTTGTATTTAATATTTTCTTCTGTCTCTCAAATAATGTTTTCTCCAACAGATTTAATGCTGTTGTCCACAACACGCCGCCCGTCATCCATCACCATTAGAAGCCTGTCATCCCAACTGTGATATTAGCGTAGGTAGATTAGTTAGTCTTCCAATATAAATCTTCGGATCTTCGGCTCTTGTACCTATTATTGTTATTAAATGTACATAGTATTTCGTTATTTCATTAATAAAAATGTCAAATAAAGTTTTGCCTTTTTATTCTCCTCACACTGACTTTTGTGAAACTTATCGTGTACAGTCACAGTCAGAAAATGTTAACCACCTTAAGGTTCATAATTGTATGTATACATTTTTAGCAGAAGGTCGATATGAGACTTGATGAGGGATAGCGAGCGACCGCCAAGCGATTTAACGTTCTGGAACGATGCCGTGTAGAAACCGATTGGGGTTTTAATATCACTGCCATACCCTCAACAGGTTAGCCCGCTACCATCTTAGACTGTACCATCACTTACCATCAGGTGAAATTGCAATTGACCTTAAAACAGGCTACTCAAACCCCCCCTGATTACCGAAAGCTTCTTAGATTTTACGCTATTGAATAAGAAATATGTCTGTGTCGTTTTAACTGAAACTTTAGTCTAAGTAAAGTAAAAGTAACTACTTACTATAAACCTTAGCCTTAGTTAAGAACGCAAGTGCTTTTCACATAGACTTATCACAATACAATCTCTATTGCACTATACTTGCTACTTTGTTGGTATTAGTTTTATTTATTTGTTCTGTTTTTTTTTATCCACTACAAGTTAGCCCTTGACTGCGATCTTACCTGATGGTAAGTGACAATGCAGTCTAAGATGGTAGCGGCCTAACCTGTTAGGAGCATGGCAGTTATATTAAACCCATATACCCCTATTCAGTTTCTACACGGCATCGTACCGGAACGCTAAATCGCTTGGCGGCACGTCTTTTACCGGTAGGGCGTCTCCCAGGCCAGACCAGGGAAAATTCAGAAATTATAAATTTCTGATATAAATAAGGATCGAACCCGGGACCTCCGCACGTTAAGGTAACAGCGCACAACACTGCGCGTCGTCAAATTCTCATGGAGGTCATGGTCTCATGGTCGTCATGGAGGTCGTCAAAAATTCTGTTAATTTTCTCTAATTTCTAAGTTTAATTGTGTACAAAAATCCGACATAACTTTCATTAAATCGATAACGATTAAGCGATATCATTCGATTTAACTCTCACCATTCACTTAAAATAACTACGTGTAAAAAGGTTTAAAGTTAGAGTGTTTATTTTTATTTAATTACTACCTAAGTTTTGCAAATAGCAGCGGCTAGTACTTAGTAAACGTGTTAATATATTTGTTTTTAGGATAAAAATATATTAAACTATGCTCATCTCCGATATATTATAAACACTCCATGATTTTCGTTGTACTGCATGATCTGTCATCGGCTAAGCCGTGTGAAGCTCACAGACTTATTATTGTTATATTATATTTAGGTACACGGCACCAATTGGCAACCAAGAGTTAACAAATGAGCAGGTAAAGTGGTAACTTATAACACTAGATTAAGCACAACACACGACACAACACCGGGTTTGGCTTTGATCAAAAATCAAACCCGGTGTAGCACGAATAAACTACAATTTTGTAACTCTATATTGCAGAAAACTTAAAAATTATGTACATAATTAATAGGGGCTACATAATATCGTATTACATTTAGCTTTATAGGACATGCAGTTCCTTAAAAGGAGACCAAGCCCATCTGCCTCTTTGATTAACTGTTCAAAAAAACGAAACCAGTTCTGACTTAAGTTGGCCTTAAACTATACGGCAGTTAACCGCTTCTGAGAAAATTATTCTTATTCTGTTCATATGGGAGATGAAAATATAGTTACAAACAAAATTTGCTGTTCACAATTTTTTTTTAATGTAATTCCAACCAAAATTACACTATCATGAATTAAAATCACTTTATTATGATTTTCACTTTATTATTAGACTGCCTGAAAAAAGGAGTATACTGTTTTCAGGGTTCACGTATGTATGTATTTATGTATGTGAGTTTGTATATTCCACCATAACTTCTATACGCCTGAACCGATTTTGATAAATGAGGTATCGTTAGAATCACTAGCTTATTCCGGGTGACATAGACTAGTAAAATTTAAAAAAATATTGATGGGGTGACCATGGACTTAAAGACTAAATTAGAAAAATATATTCGAAAATAAGATTAACTATATAATCACCATCTAGAAAATGATGAGTGGATTTCAAAAATATGTAACACTATAGTTCAATATCCAGTGATTCACAAAAAAATATCATTTAATAAAAATGTGAATAAGATTCTAATTTAACTAGATTATTTTAGATATTTAACTTTTTAGTTCTATTTTTGACAGGGCAGTCGTATTTTTAATTTTTTTAAATTCTGACTTGTGAGAGTTAATACGAAATTAGCCCTGCCCCCCGACTGTGTAAGTAAATCGTAATCGTTTGTCAAACGGATAATCCGACCGTTCATAGATGCTTGCACGTCAAAAACCATGTATGAACTCCTTAAACATTTTATTGGGGTTAGGATCAGCTGGTATCTGCTCGAAGGGATAAATGCAGTACCACTACAGTCTATTAACGTCCCACTGCTGGGCACAGGCCTCCACTCTCATAGGAGAGAGGGAATTAGAGCTCAGACCCACCACACGGCTCCAATGCGGGTTGGCGGACTTTAACGACTATTATCATGTTAGTGATAATAACCGGGACCGACGGCTCAACGTGCTCACCGAGGCACGGGGGTGAAACACCGCCAACTCTGGACCTCGTGATCCGCAGTCGACTACGCTAACCGCTAGACCAACGAGGCAGTCAAAATGCAGTACGCACGTTTTGGCTTGAGGCTTCTATGATCACGATTCACGACATCTAACCGGCTAACAATGGCTCGGGACAACTTGCCTCATGACATGGTGCCAGGTGCCTTGTATTGAGGCAGCGTCCTATGAGCTGCCGTTGCCTGAAATGGAAGGTTTTCAGAGCGTATGAAACGAAAATAATTTGATAACTTCTCTTAAACTTAAATTAAAATACCTTAAAAATGGGGAAGTAATTTTACTGAATTAATTTGAATAGGCTCACTAGCTGATGCTCGCGACTTCGTCTACGTGGTTTAAGTTTTTCTGATTCCTGCGGGAACTCGTTAAATTTTCCGGGATAAAAAGTAGCCTTTGTTACTCTCCAGGTCCTCAACTATACCCACGCCAAAAATCACGTCGATCCATTGCGGCGTTATGGAAGGACAAACCAATAAACCAACAAACACACTTTCGCGTTTATAAGTATGATATTTCAATAATATTCAAAGTAGAGGTTTGCAGTGAAAGCAAAATTGCGTTAGCGGTCCACAGGACAACCTGCAATGAAACTCCGTTACATATTTAATACTTCGAGATGTAGCAATAGGTTTACTTAGGATATAGTTAGGTATAGCTTCAACAGCGTACTAGTCCAGGTTTGTATCCTGCTAACCACAAGTGTCATTTTCCACGACAGACTTAGCCAAATAGTGTAATCCCTATTCATACAAATATTATGAATGCGAATTAATAATATTACTTTGACTACCTCGTTGGTCTAGTGGTTAGCATGTTCGACTGCGGCCGACGAGGTCCTGGGTTCGATTACCGGGTCGGTCCATAACAAGTATTGGGTTTTTCGGACAAGTAATTCTCAGTACTAGCTCGGAGTTAGGAAATTGGCGGTGTTTCACCCCCGTGCCTCGGAGAGCACGTATAAAGCCGTCGGTCTTGCGCCTGATCTTTCTCCAGTCGTGTTGGATTTTCCGTCCCATCGGGCTATGAGAGTATAAGAACAAAGAGTGCACCTGTGTATGCACACACTTGTGCACTATCATATCTCCCGCGTAGATGGCTAATCTCTCTAGAGACAAGCCGCCGTGGCCTAAATTCGGTCGGGAGGACATTATTTATGTTATTTATTAATGCGAAAGTGTCTGTCTGTAGGTCTGCTACACATTCACGGCCAACCTGTCCGACTGATTTTCGGGAATCTCGGGAAATGAAATATATGCTACTTTTTATTCCGGAAAATTAAAGAGTTTATTATGATTTATAAACCTAAATCCACGCGGACCAAGTCGCGGACATTATATAGTAGTGTAATCAATAGCTAATAATAAATTTAACTTTTCAATAAAAATAGGGGCCCTTACTAATTAATTATACCTTCACACTTTTATTTTACACGTGTATTTAAGACGCATATTCAACAAGTATGTTTACATAATGTTCATCGTGCACAAATAAACAGTGTGATATTTTTATCTGTAAGGACCTGATTATGAAAAAAAAACTCATCAATATATCAGTGCCATTCATTTTTAACCGACTTCCAAAAAATGAGGAGGTTCTCAACACGGCGCGTATTTTTGAAGTGAAAACTTCTTATGTGTGTTTCTTTAGGCGTGTTGAGCAGTTTTTTTTCTTTAATGTATGTCGGTGCACATCTCCGTGGTTTCTGAACCTGATTTGAAAAATGTTTTTTCAGTCGTTAGAGGAAGCGCTCGAGGTGGTCCCTTAAAAAATTCTGACTCCAAATCTTTAACCCTGACATTAAAAAGTTAAATATAAAAATTCTTTTAAAAAAACCGACTTCCAAAGCCACTGTAAAGTAAAAAAAATTTTGATTTCAACATACTATGTTGAAGCCGGGAGCGGGATATAACAAGGATAAGCAAAGTGGACGCATCAGGCTCGCCCGACTTCAACATAGTGTGTAGAAATCAAAATTATTTTTTACTTTACAGTGGCTTTGGAAGTCGGTTTTTTTGGAAATAATTTTTATTAGTGCTAAGAATTCTGGGAATATAACTTTTCGTTCTTTTTGGGTAAATAAATCTCTAAACCTATACTTAATTTACTGAACGAAAAGATAGAGAGTAGGTCGTGAGCCTAATTTTATAAAACGGAAATGATCAGTAATGTGCCTTTTAATTGTATTGTATGTTATATTAATATCTCGCCGCCGCGCCGTCCTTGAAAAGAATCTAGGGCGTGAAACACTTTTTACGAAAGCCTTAAAAATGCAGCACAAATATGTAACCGAGTAAATTTTTTCGTATAATCGCTTAATTTCATGAAATGAAATCAATTTAAAACTCGTATTTCGCGGATTAAGCAGTATAACACACTCATTCACGCTCAGCTTATAGTGATTATTGCTACTGTAATAATAGTTATTAAGTATAATAACTATTATTACAGTAGTTATTATACTGAATAACTATTATTACATTTAGCTAATTGGGTATTTGACAACTAGTCAAATCAGCAACTTTTTTTCAAACGTCAAAACGCGTGCTTAGTGTGGATTTTGTATGAAATTTTAAGTTGTGACGTCATCAAAGCTCGACGCCCTTTAATCGATAGTTTAAAATGATTATTCAACATAAAACTAGGGACATGGATATTACGACTTTTGGGAGATCCTTTATTTAATAATCATTAAAATATTATTTATCTCACTCTAGTCAAATACCCAATTGTAAAGTTATGGTCTCAATAAATACATGTAAGATTTGAAAAGTTCGTCCAAATAGGACGAACTTTTCAAATCTTTTTATATAAAGCACTAATTTATACGGTTTACTCAAATAAAAGCCTGAAACATCTGGCGACCAATGTCTAAAGGCTATTTCCAGTGAATGAATCAAAGTCAACGTAACATCCAATTATATCATTTCGGTCTTTTTGTAAGTCCATCGAGAATTTCGTCTCTGCGACGTGATATATCGTATGAGATAAAATCGTCGTAAAAAATAAACTCTGTCGAAGGTTCATGAAATTGGCTGATTTGCCAATATCACGTTTAACCGATAACCTTCATGAAAAGGCTTCGCCGGGCTAAAGGTGTGTTCAGACAACTTGCATCGTAAGCAAAAAATTCGCTTCAATGGGTCAAAACTATAAAATTGAAATGTTTGAACAAAATAATAATTATCTTACTTAAAATAGTGTTAGGTTGTATAAAATTCTGATACCTATCGAAATGATATTGATTTTAATGTTTATGTTCTAAACCATATTTTATTTCAGTCAACTTTCAACTTATTTTAATTTAAAATGTTCAATATTTCAATTTTTTGTATTCAGTATGGCATATTTTATTTCAACTTTGATTTTATTTATTTTTAATTTTGAGTTAAGTTTATAACTGAGCTCAAAAATTGTCGGAAACTTGCAGGTTTGTTTCTAACCTGCATATCTTGGACAATGTTTTGAGTAACGTGTGTGTATTGCATGAGTAAATTCACAAAAGTCTAAAGCGATTCAAGTGCATGCACGTACTATTATGAGGACATATGTTAATATTATCTGTTATTACAAGTGACATGGAGTTGATTTATCATTAGACAAGCGCTAAAAGCAAATTTATTTAATACTTTAGCCTGCGCCTGCCCTAACCGTTATCGCGGTGGGGGGAATCATCCCGTGCGGTCATTATTACTCGCACCGATGGCGATGGACACGGTGGATGACGACATAAAATACTATAAAAAACACTTATCGATTTTAAAGGTCGATATTAAGTCAATATTAATATTATTAGCTCATTATGCTACGAATCAACGCATGATGAGCAATGATTCGAAAGCTGGTGTGGCATTTCAGTAGGTATTCGTTTTTAATCTGATTCATTAGTCCAATTTACTACCTAGAAACTAGATGATACCTGCAACTACAATGTCTCCGTGGTTTTTGGTTTTCAAAAATCTCGTGTTTATTTCCCGGAGTGTGAGATCTAGAGAGCGAACTTTGACTTTGCTTAGACTTAAGACATGGTTAAAACGAGACAGATTTATGTTACTCACATAAGTCCATCTCGTTTTCACTCACTTAGTCGGAGCCAAGTCAAAGTACGCTCTATAGATCTCAGCATTAGTGTCACTCTTCAGGTCTTACCCATGCAAAATGCAAATTACGCTATGCTCTATTGCAGCGTGATTGAAGTGTCGTCGTCGTCTCAACCAATTGTCGTCCATTGTTGGATGAAGAACACGGTCTTGTGCCGCTTGCATCCAGAGGACATGAGATGACGAGATGCGTAAATCAAATCCATACTAATATTATAAATGCGAAAGTGTGTCTGTCTGTCCGTCTGCGATGCTTTCAGGGCCCATTTGTTCAACCGATTTTGATGAAATTTAGTACAGGGATAGGTTGTATCCCGGGGAAAGACATAGGCGTACACTTTTAGGACATATACTTACTTTTTATCCCGGAAAATTATACAGTTCCCGCGGGAATCAAGAAAACGAGGAGAAGTCGAGGTCATCATCTAGTCATAAATAAATGTGACCTAAACGGGCTTAAATTTTAAGGTTAATAATTAATCTTAATAATAAACTTTTTGTAATATTTTGGATTCTTTAAAAATTAACAGATGCTCCTTATGTCTTAATATGATTGTGCAATGGTTTACTGGAGCACGCTGCTAACCCACAACGCTACGTTCTTACCGGATCGCGCTTCGGATTCGTTCACACCGGCAACCGGACCAATTAATAATGCAGCATTGCAATACGAGTTATTTCTCCTTTAATATAATAAATGCATCCTATTATTATAATGTTACGCGAATGGTACATAGTGAGAACAGTATTTATATATCGCATTATTTAAACTCCTCGATCTTTACTTATTGATATAAAACAATTAATATGAAACAATTAGGATTGTAAAAGAGGTCACGTTACATATTCTGATCGTTTAATTCACAAAAGCAAATAAAAATCCCGCAAACTTATCTGACCCGTTGAAGGTGTCGCTAGTAGCTATATATGAAAAAAAAGACAATAATTAGTTCTAATTTTGGCCACTGTGTCAGATAAAGTGGGACTTTATGCTACAATACGAGAATGCAATCAATGCGTTGCATTGATAATATATGTATCACTCCGTCTCTCTGTCTGTCCGTCGTCTATAAATCTGCCTGTCTGCCTGTATATCCAATATCGACGAATATACACATCCTCTATTCCAAATGGTTCCTTCGGAAATTCCGAATCGGAATAGATTTTGAAAATTCATTTTCTTTTCAAACTTGTCATTTTCATCGGGCACGTAAATTATATTTGGTTAGAAACAAATTAAAAAAAAATTAGCAATAGGGAATAAAGTATTACGATATGATAGTTAATAGATTCTGTAGGTACCTTTCCGCATATGAATCGACTTATAGGATCTCGACTATGAGTGGTTGTATTAGTGGTTTTAGTGATTGTAGCCGGAATATACAAACTGCTAAAAATGTTCACCCTGCCATTGCTCAACTTGCTTAATATAACAACTGAATGGATGTCCAGAAATTGCACACATTCAAAACCAGGTTTTGGAAGGTCAGCATCAGAGAGACGAACAGGAGATACTTTTTATCCCGGAATAGCAAAGTAGGTATTCCCACAGGTTTTAAAAAACTTAATCAGCGCGTTTTGTGGTTCTAAAAAAGCTGATGGTGACACTGAACAATGTTTTCCTTAAAAAATCTTACTTGTATTAAAGCATTATTATTTCCTAGCAATTTCTACAGTTACCAAATAAGTTTATGTTAATTTATGCGCACAATTAAAATAATATAGCATTATGAATGCTATTATGTAAAGCGGGTGGGATTATCTTTTCCTCACTAGGTCAAGTTAACTCTCAATAAAATTAATTAATAAATCATTATACAGGAAAGCTCTCGGAAAGGGCTCATTGTAACCTTGAAGTTGAGAACTGTCAGTGTAGTGACGTAACGTAAGTGCAGTGGGTGGTGTCGTATGTTGGGCCGGTTTCGAATCGGGTGACATGGTCAGTATAAAAACTACCACCCGACCTACAACCTTATCATACAAGTCCAGTCAATCAATACAGCATCACCATGTACTTCAAAGTAAGATCGGGTTGTTTAATTTATAATTAAAATGGTTTCTCCAATAAAAACCGCCATAAGCTAGTAACAGCGTCGTATCGTGTGCGCAAAGTGCAAAAATCCTTTGTGGGCTCGAGTGTACGCTTTTATAATATGGTTCCCAAAGAATTTCTGGATTTGCCATTACATAGATTTAAAGACTGTGTTATACAGCATTTGTTAAGTCGAGGTTATTACACTATCGATGATTGTGTTATCTACATATTGTAACCTTTTCTTTTCTATGAAAAGAGCAACTGCTGAGTTTCTTGCCGGCTCTTCGCAGTAGAATCAGCTTTCCGAACCGGTGGTATAGTCTTAACGTTTCATAAGTGGCACAAGTTGTCCTACATGAAATAAATAAATCATTTTTCATTTATTATTTATCAAAAAAAACATGAGTTATACGCTTTTCATAAACTACTGATAAATAAAACCCTCAATGCCATCAAATGCAAGTCATATTATATGAATTTTATAATGGGTGATGTTTAATCGGTAGTGTGATAAAAAGAAGTATTTGAATTTTAAGGGCGAAACGATGGAATGCGTTTATGCTTAAAATATGAGCCAAGGTTTATCTCTACCATTAGTAGCAATATGAAGAAGATCCGGCGCAGTGCGCTTCAACGAGCGTAGCATGGTACAGTTTGATTCTCTTAGGTGAACATTATGACGAAGTAAAGTTATTTTTGCAATATTTTTAGTAAAACAAGACGCGTCTCTTCAGCTCCCCCGCAATTTCAATTGAGCATACGTCTCTTCAATAATGTTAACTAATCTAAACTTCTGTCCTATTGCAGATCGCCGTACTCAGCCTCCTGGTGGCAGCTTGCCATGCGGGTTTGATCGAAGAGGGACATGGCCACGCTGTCTCTTCCCAAAGCATTGTTAGACACGACCAGCCCACCCACGGAGCAACCCATTACGCCCCACTTGTGGCTCACTCCGCTCCCGTATTGACCCACTCTGCCCCAATTGTACAGCACTCCGCTCCCCTGATCCACTCCGCTCCCCTTGTTCAACACGTTGCCCATGCGCCTATTGCTCTGGCGCACGCTGAGCAAATCGAAGAGCACGTGAGTACCTATTAAATACTTACTATTCATCCCATAATATTTAAACATGCGATTGTGTATCCCTCTGTGTGTTACTTTTTTAATCCCAATATTATACAGAAAAAGCTTACCTCGCGGAAGCGGACTACTTTTGTCCTGGGAAAACCAAGATACGAATCTGAATATCCCGGATTTAAAAAAAAACCTCAATACACGTGGGCTCCACCACGTCGAGAATTGTTTTTCTACATCCTACCTTCTTGATACCTACTATTCTTGACATTGTGGCCAACTTTATCACGGAGCGACTGTCATCTTACCTCCAAAATCACATCCTAAAACAATTATATTATAACCCGTGTTTTAATATTTATAAAATTAAATCTTTGCAGATAAATTCCAAAGTTTAACTACCTAACGCGTTTAATAACTTTCTTGTCCAATCGGGAAGTCCCTTCATTTATTACTATTCTATTTGATAAAGTTTGCCCATAAATTCGAACTGCGATTAACATTAAAGTAGGGCACTAAATATCCGGAATGTGTTTACATAACATTTCTTATTGCTGATTATAATCTGGAATCCATACTTTATATTTAATTTTAACATACGTTTCCGAGCACCTCTACACCGCGAAACTCTTTCGATAAAATTAAGTATTTCTTTAATTTAACAAACAATAAAAGTGAACGGTTAACTTGAGTCATATGATTAAAATAAGCTCAGTCAATTATGCAGTCCAATCAAACTTTATTGAGAAATATTTACGTCATTAAATGACTATAGAACGTTTTGTAACTAAGGAATTGACTATCTATCATTAAATGATTGGTTTTAACGTCTGTAAGCCCCATGTGTATCATAATTCATAAGGAAGATTGATACATTTCAATACCTGGTTAACAGATTATATTTAAAGCTTTTAAATTGGGTAACATACGCCCAATTACTATCTCTATTAATGTGTAAACCCCCTTTCCGTGTAAACAAATGATCATTAAACTGTGACAAAGAATTTTACTGAGAAAACATTGTAGGAAACAATTTGCGGGGCATGCCGTGACTATTTTAAATCAGATAAAAATAGCGTCTGGCACTATTTTAACACAATATAAACGGATACTATCTGCATTTTTCTAGTAATACGACTAAAAACGGGCGGACTAATACTTTTTGCATATCGCACAAAAACTTTGTCGATTTAAGTTATATGCGAATAGATCGCCTATTTATAATTTCCTTTGATTTCAAACCAGTTTTGTTGCCATACTGCAACACTACCTCGCATAAGTTTTCTATGAACGCTGCTACACCCTATAGTCAGGCTTCCTCATCCTGCCCCTTCCCACAACCCCCTTTATCTCTTTAGCCAAACATGCTGGAAGGTGTCACAGTCTAACGATATGCATTCCAGCCTACTTACTCTGTGCTAGTCGGTGTTTACTGCAAAGAGCTAGTAATAATGACATATTTTTCACAGGCCCCAGCACACTACGAATTCTCCTACTCAGTTGAAGATCCCCACACCGGTGACCACAAGTCACAGCACGAGAGCCGTGAAGGAGATGTCGTCAAAGGCGAATACTCCCTGGTCCAACCTGATGGCGCCGTTAGGACCGTTGAGTACACCGCTGATGCCCACAATGGGTAAGAATATATCATAAACACGGCTTTACTTTGATAGAAATTTTCTATACATAATATTATGTTATCAATTATAGCCTATAGTTATTCTGATGTATAATAATAAGTTATATTACTGTAAAGTTTATCAAAATTGGTTAAATGCATGGATTTATGAGCATGGGTGAATTTATCTGATTAAGGGCCGATTTTTCAATTGTCAGATAAAGTTTATTGGAGGAATAAATTTGACGCTTTAACGGATTTTACAAACCTGTGATACAAAACCTGTCAAAACGTCAAATTTATTCCTCCGACAAACTTTATCTGACGATTGAAAAATTTGTCCTAATATGATTAGTAAAAAACTGACTGATATTTCAACGACAGCACTAAATGCTAAATCTAGAAACTACAGAATTTGCTTGTATGTTTATCCCTATGATTTACTAGAAAGGATTTTAGGGTTTCCTAGTATATTTGGATATAATAATTAATTGTCAATTGTTACTCTTTATGTTATAAAAATAGTAGAGCTGATGTTTCTGCTAACAAAATTGTTGAAGTTTCAAAACTAAGAATGTATATGAAATTTTCGACTGTGCAATTAATGCATTCAAAATATTTCGTTAATATTTTATTTATCTAGCGTTAATTATAACAAACGTAAGCATATAACTGGCATAACTTGCTCTACATCGAAAACAGTAACGTACTAATGCGGTCTTGATTTGGAGCATGAATGCGTTCCATTATCACATGTATGAACTTGCCGTGAGTGCGTAATGTTGCGTAAGCACACTCATTTGCGCTCAGTAAATAATACTTAAGCTAGCGAAACTAACAACTAAGCTCGTAGGACGACATGATTTACCTTTGAATAAGAAAATGTAGTTTTGGTCAATAAATTCGATAAAATCATTGCAGGAATAACACAAACTTATTTCGCAAAATCGCATTTTCATGAGAAATATGATTTTATACGTATTAAAGTTACAATATATAAAAATGGAAAACATTGACAATACTTTTGAAGTGCCTTAGTCAAATTTATATCTATGGTTATATTCAATCGATGGATTGAAAACTATTACACCCAAAATTTCTGCTTACGTTTCCGTTATACAAACGTGGAACAGACTTCTGAAATAGTTAGTTTTGTAGTACCTTATTAGTATCCTATGATTCTGGCTAGCATAAAACTAGTATCTATCAGTTGACGATTACGATTATACCCAAATGTAATTTAATATTTTTTTGTTCACAGTTTCAACGCTGTTGTCCACAACTCAGCCCCGTCAGCCCACGCTGCCCCAGCACCCGCAGTTCACACTGCTCCAGTGGTCCACACTGCTCCCCTTGTCCACGCCGCTCCCCTGGTCCACCATGCTCCCCTAGTGCATACAGTCCACGCTGCCCCAATTCTGGCCCACCATTAAGTCTTCATAATTTCGTTATACGCTAAACTGTAATTTCCTATTAGAAATATATCGTTATTATTTATATTTTACTGTTTTTATTTTTAATTAAGGTACTCCATAAAGTTTAAACTTAACTTTTCCCTAAATCATGTTAAGTCTTCATTAAGCCACCTAGCTATACGTCCTATTGAATCGTATAACATAAATCGTATATGAATTACATCCTCGATACCAATGATGAATACCAAAAATAAAAGCAGAGTTCTATTTTATTCTACAAATTATTACAGGGACATTTTATGTCCCTTCCATAAATTCACGACCAAAACCTCACTACAGTCTTTTGTATAGTAGTTATAATACTGGAGGTTGGGGCTAATAACTTGTGATGTAACTTATAGGTACAGTGCATCTTCCGTAGTTTCTCCTAAAACAATACATTTTTTAAACCTAGATCAAATGAACAACGCACAGGATATTACGAAAGCACATGTATTCCTTTATCGAAAGCCGTACCTAAATCTAACGTGTTTCAACACAAAGATTCCCTATTGTTTGAGACTTGTATCTAACATCGTTTGCACAACCATAGTACCACACAAAAAAGTAAGAATACAAGCAAGATCCATGAATAGGTACTACACATTGCACATATTTATATGTTTTATAGTTTGTGAATTCATTATATTAAATACCTCATAAAATATAAGGATTTATGGAAAACATCGTCCGCGAGCATTTAAGTTTAAGTTTATAAGATTCTTGTGGGAACTCTTTGATTTTTCGAAACAAGAAGTAGCCTGTGTTCTTCTCTGGAATCCAAGCTATATCTGTCGAATCGGTTAGGCAAATAGATCACGAAAAGGTAACGGACAGACAGACAGAAAGATTGGTAGACACAGCTTCGCATTTGTAATATTAGTGCAGGTTTTAGAGTAAATATAACTCTATATAAAAATTATGAAGAAGCCGATCTAAGAGCAAAGCTTAATACAATTTTCCTTGCCGTTAATCAAGGTCGTCACACTGTCATTATAATGTCTTTTAGGCTAACATCAACGCTCTAATTCTCCGGATCTTGCGCGTGATTCATAACAACAAACTCAGATTATGGTTGTACAGGCTTTTTGGTCTGGTTAGTATGTTAAAGACAGGTCAAATATAATAATCAGTGATGTTCCGGATATCCGTTCGTAGATATCCGAGGGAGAAAAAGGATCCGTATTCGTATCCGTTACTTTTTTGACGGATCTTTTACGGATCTTTTATCTTATTTTCAATTAGGGCAATTATCAATACATAGATGAAATTCTATATATAAGTGATTGGGTAGCAATGAAAAATTATTAAATTCCATTCAGATTATTTTTTATTTCTTAAAATCAAATATTTGGCACCTTTTTATTGCAAACATTTATCGTAGTGAGTTACCAACCATACCAAACACTAATATTATTAATACGAAATTTTGGGTGGATGTATCTTGTTACTCAATCGCGCCAGAACGGCTGAACGAATCTGGATGAAATTTGGCACATGCATAGTTATAGTCTGGAATAACACATAGGCTACATTTTATCTCAGAAAATTAAAAAGTTCCCGCGGGAACCAAAAGACCTCAATCCACGCGGATGAAATCGCGGGCATCAGCTATTAGTACATAACTCTAGTATAAATTTTACATTACTAAATTTTTTGCAGATTTTTTTAAACTCATGTACGAGCACTAATGTTATCTATGCTGTTCAGTGTCACACTAAACTATAAACAAAACAAAAGAAAGACCCACGAAACTTGTCCTGTTACGCAAAGCGTCAAGTGGCGTCGACTATATCGTTTTAAGGACACGCGCACTGACACCGATTGAGTAAGAAAATTAAGATCCGTATCAGATCCGTATCCACGAATCTTGACACCAAATATCCGGATCCAGATCCGTATCCGCGGATATACATTTTTCACGATCCGGCACATCACTAATAATATAAAATGTCATTGTACAAATTAAATTTGCTAAAGGTAAATTGCAAACCATCACATGATAAGAGATTAATATGGAGTCGATAGTCGATATACTCCGGCTGGATTTAGGTTTGGAACTCCTTGATTTTTCGAAAAAGTAGCCTATGCCACTGGGCACTGAATATGAAATACCTACCTAATACTTACTTTTATGCCCTTCACCGGTATTCAAGTTATATGTATATGCCACCATAACATTGCAAAACCGTCAGATTGCAATCTAACGCTTTTTATCTCTATAGATTGTAAACTGTCGACAGATTGTGAACCGTTCTATGTCCCGAGTGTCAATTTTTGAAATATTCATTGTATTGATATTTTCTTGTGTCTTTCTCGTAGGTTTGGTTAAGTTTCAACATAAATAACCAGGTAGTGCACTTAGGCTCTAGTGGGTTACCTAACAGGTTACAATCTACCGAAAAGTAATGCGTCAAATTGTAATCTTTCGACAGTTTACAATTTCGCTAGGTAGATTACAATCTAATGGTTTTCACAATCTCACGGTGACATATACTTTTTGGTGTATATGTCACCGTAAGATTGTAAAAACCGTTAGATTATAATCTAACTCGCGAATTTCTGAACTGTCGAAAGATTACAATTTAACGCATTATTTTCCGGTAGATTGTAATCTGATAGGTTTTTAAACCCGACAAAACCTAATAACCATAAATTACTACTTGATTATTTATGTCGAACCCTAACCTAACCTACAAGAAAGAGACAAGAAAACGTAAATAAAATGAATATTTCAAAAATTGACACTCAGAATACTGAACAGTTTACAATCTTTCGACAGTTTAGAATTTCGCGAGTTAGATTATAATCTAACGGTTTTTACAATCTTACGGTGACATATAGACTATTTTTGGAATCGGTCTCATTTTAGTAAATTGTAAAATTATACCTATTATTGTAAAACGCTGTAAACTGTGTGGCACAGTGTTGAGCGCTGTTGCCTTAACGAGCGAAGGTCCCGGTTTCGATTCATGGTCAATTTGGGAATTTATAATTTCTGAATTTTCCCTAGTCTGGCCTGGTGGGAGGCTTCGGCCGTGGCCAGTTACCACCCGGCAAAGACGTGCCACCAAGCGATTCTAGCGTTCCGGTACGACGCCGTGTAGAAACTGAATAGGGGTATGGGTTTAATTAACTACCATGGCCCTAACAGGTTAGCCATCTTAGACTGCACCATTCCTAAAAAAAATATTTCTGGTAGTTAATCGCACAAGCCGTGAATAACTAGTAATAGTTCGTCTATTACTAGTTATTCAGGCATTTTCACAGACAACAGGCATTTATAAAATTAGTGCAGTATACTCGTGCTTGACAATTGCACTATAAATAGTCATAATCAATCAATCTAGAGGAATATAACTTATAAATTCAGTAGTTATTATAATCATTATACCCTTTCTAGTTTCTAGTACCGTGTTTAGGCAGCGTAATGGCACAGCATAAGTGCTAATAGTAGAGCGCGTTGGCCTAAAACCGGTGTTTTAGGCCAACGCGCTCTATTTTATTATGGCCGGTGTCCATAATAAAACTTTTCATTTTTAGTTGAAAATACATTATAATATATGAACTACAACATAATATTTAACATCGACCGCTCCATAGCAGCTATTTCGAAAAGTAACCACAGGATCTGCCTCGGCCATGGCAAACCACCAAACCGGCAAAGACAACCCGCCAAGCAATTTAGCGTTACGACTTACGATGCCATGTTAAACCGATTAGGGATATAGTTTAATATTACTGCCATAACCCATAAAGGAGAGCACGCTACCATCTTAGACTGCATCATCACTTACCACCAGGCAAGATTGCAGTCAAGGGCTTGTAGTGGAAGAGAATAATCAACCCTATTTCTTGTATCTTACGAATATTATTAACTAGCTGGCCACTTCGTCTGCGTGGATAAAGGGTTTTTTTAATTCTCGCGGGAATTCCTTAATTGTCCGCGATAAAAAGTACCCTTTGTCCTCTCCCGGGATGTACCCTGTACAAAATTTCGTCAAAATCGTAGCAGACAGACAGACACACTTTCGTATATAGGAAGTGATCATTTGGAGGTTTGTATGTTTGGAAGGTTGAATTATTGATTGTTTGTGACACCTTCACTCCACAATTACTGAACCTATGGGGGTGAAATTTGGAATGGAGACAGCTTATATACCTGAAATAACACACAGTTTACATAGAGTTCCGGCAGGAAAACCTCAATCGCCGACGAAGTCGCGGGCATCATCTATTTTGTTTTTTTAAATTATTTTTGTACAAAATATGTCTTATAGCTAACAAATCTATGAAATCTATTAAAAGTATGCTCCAGGAAAAAGCTTATTATACTGTTATAGTAAATAACAGAGATTAGTAAATATTAAAAGAGCATGGATTTGACTCGCTCCAGCAATGCTAAGGACAGCGTTTACTTATGTATTTTCACATTGATGTAATTGTAAATGATTTTTTAAAAATGAAAAACCACCAGGTTTCTTGCTGGTTCTTCTAGATAGGAATGGTATTCCGAACCAGTGATAGATTCACTGGACGATTCAAAAGCACTTTAAATAAGTTTATTTGAACATAAAATATGAGTTTGAGATTGAAAGAAATGAGTGCACAAAGGTATATAACCAACAAAGAAAATAAGTGAACTCACGATAGTTTAAACGTTAAAATTAGAAATATGTGCTTCCCTAAGATCTAGTACATTATAAAGGGAAACTCTGCGCTAAATTTTAGCTTTCTAGGATTTGAGCTAGGCCTTGATGAGTCACTCAGTGAGTTAAGTGACTCAGAACTTTTATATTCATTGTATTAGATTGTTTGCGATTTGAATCCGTCGCGTTACCGAATCAGATTAACCAAACCAACCACAGAGGCTAGGAGATATCAAATAACGCTCTTACCATTTCGAGAAACGAAATAGTCTGCGGATTTATATTTCACGGCTGGCCTTAGGCTGAATTTCTTAATTACGTTTCAGGGTTTGGTTTCAATGCAACACGTATCACTGAACACATGCAATAGTGTCCTTATTAATTTCACCAACCTAATAATGGTTCATAATATCGTATTTTCTAGTTTATTATTCGATAAGTATTTTCTTAATAATATGTTGTAAGTACACATCTCATGCGGTCAAGAAAAGCCATCCGTGTATCCTAACATACCGATTCTATCTAATGTATTTAGGTCTTTGTTTAATATTTTAATGTACTTACACACAATATTTTTTCAATTACCCTTTCACGTATCACAAACCCTAAAAATCAGTTCAATCTTGATGCTCTTTCTCTTTTCTTGAAATAATTTCCCATAGTAAATAAGGTAACTAAAACAGAAAAAGATAAAATACAAAGACGAAAATCTTAACAAATAGCGTCAGTAAGACGGTCTTAGTGCTGTCTTCGAGACATTAACAAAATTAATATTAAAGATAATATTAGACATACGTGAGACTAAATAGGCATGTAAAAGTACCTACATAAAACTTGAACCTCGCTATTGAGCTGTGGCCCACTGTCTAAACAATGAAGAGGTAAAAACAAAAGTATAGATTCAGAGATAGTACTAAGAGTCTTAAACGTGCTTGAGATTATATGTGTGATGAGCTTATTTAGGATGCTAAAATGTTCTCTATTAGGTAATATAAAGATGCAATAAAGATACAAATCGGAAACATGTTCTAGCTCATTTCCTCTTTACAACTCATTTGGAATACTTATATAGTAACCTAGCAACACTTATAAATTTTACTATTTAAGTAACGTTAACGTTATTAGTGTTAATTAATTGTATCCTTTAATCTTGCTTAATTTTTTGATAATCACCTATCTAAAATTACTCAACCGAATATATGAGGACACCTCGCGAAACGACACAAAAATATTTTGCTGTTAGCCTTTCAACGCTGAGCCCATGGACATTTTTTTAAAGGGGGGAATTCTTGTTCGGTCTCCGGCGGAAGAAATCGGGTTATGTATGAAAAGTTAAACCCATCGCGCTTAAAATATATAAATCTATAATTTTGCATAGAAACCGGATTTATCGAATTCACCAGTTCTTTTATAAGATGGAACCCTATTGTAGATAATAAATAATACTTTTATAATTTAACAGACTGTAGTGTAATCCAATGTTATTGTTATTCTTATTCCTGCGTTGGGTTAACCACTGCGTGAGGCGAAGTTATGCGTGTACGTACTCTCTCAAATGAGATCCTACATTATTGCGTTGCCCTATTTCTCTTACACCAAATGTTTCAAGATACACATGATTTATTCACCTTGAACTGCGAGAAGTGCTACATAATTTTACGTAATTGCCATATTATTATCAAACTACTGTTTCTTGCGTAGACGCTGCGTACGACTTTGCATCTCGCTGGTTAAACTAATATAAAAGTCGGTGGTTCCAGCGGTTTGTATCAGTTGTGTGTGGTCGGTGAGACGAAGCAAACCTTACACAAAAGCAATGATTGCTAAAGTAAGTGCTGTGATTCTATCCCGTTGCGAAGTATAGTGAAAGGATCAAACGCGCCATGTAATTTGATCCGATAGATTCCTTGTGGTCGGCCAAACTTGTCGGCAGTCTAAACTATCACCGGGTTTCAAGTTTCCTAATAATCCGACAGGGATTTAGTTTAACTTTAAATTTAGGAGCTACTGTTAAATCATGTCTGGTGAGACAATCAGTGTTAAATGTAGATCAGTTCAGTGATCTCTGTTGCATTATGCGGCTGTCGTATTCCACAGCCTATCCAATCGGTCCATATATTTTGATGATCAGCTCTAACAATTCACCTCTTTGAATCCCTATATTTAAATAATTTGATCGCAACTAAAATAATAATAATTTGATTGTATATTTTCCTGTAATGAAAAAAATCTTGAGTTCAGATATTTCTTGAGTTAATATTTATTTTTTGTATTATCCAGGCCGCAGTAGTCCTGTCCGTGGTGGCATTTGCGACCGCTGGTGTGGTGCAGCTATCACATGGATACGGTGGTGGTGAAGCGTACGGCCACGAAGCCGTTGCGTACGCTCCTGTAGCCCAGCTCGCCCACTACGAGCCGCAGGAGGAGCATGTCGACTATCACGTAAGAGGAATTTCACGTCAAAATCTTAAGTCATTCGAAGCTTCAGATTCGCTTCGTAATGCCTAAGGTACAGCGCTGCTGAAGCATACGATCCTAAAGCTGTAGCTTACGCTCCAGTTACCCATCTCGCCTACTGTACACCAAGGAAATTCCACTTAATAAGCTTCAATTACGCTCCAGTTACCCATCTTGCCTACTACACACCAAGGAAATTCCACACCGTAAGCTTCAAGGCATGTAGAAGGTACGAGAGGTTTTCACCATAGCAGTAGCGGTTCAGCATTGCTGAGGCGTCCCGAAATCATAGTGTACGATCCAGCAGTCAAATTTCCCACCACGAGTCGTAGAACAAGCACGTCAGCATTCACGTAAGAGACATAGAGCCTGAATAGTTTTTGCATTTATAGTAAGGCGCATGATCCCGAAATCGTAGTATCGTGTATGATTATAATCATATAATATGCTCGAGTATGTCTCAGCTCAAAGATGTCAGCAGTCATCATTGTCACGTAAGGAAATTACATTTTATATACCCTGCATGAAGACATCAACGCATGTAATTTTTGTCATAATTTGGTTTAATTATGACAAAAATTACATGCGTTGATCGCACGGATTCGTTGGAAACGACGACTATAGTCACCGAACTATGTTATAGTTTACCAGAACTTAAAGCTAAAATAGAGGCTAAGTGATAAGCTATCAGTTAGCCTTTATTTTAGCATTTTCATATTTAACAAAGTGCCTGCTAAGCCTGTTAAGTTTCAACGAGCACATCACACAGGTTTTGACTCAAAGTAAGCAGTGTGAAGCACATCACGCTCACGGCAAAGTTGCATGAAGGCAGTTTAGCGCTGCTCATACACGCGCTCCGCAGTGTAAACACTTGCAATAATAATTATATTAATAGTTTTACATATAAAAAGAGCCACGTTGGCCGAGATTCCGTTGTACCCATCCATGTAGCAAACAACAAATTGTAAAAAACTTCATCCAAGTTTACATTCAAAATTGCGAGGATCAGAGATACATACAAAGCAACATAAATTTTTAGGGTTGCACACCTGAAAGGTAGGTTTAAAATCGCTATTTTTATATAACTATATAGTACAGTGGCTGCTTATCTGAATTCTCAAATATTTTTACTGAAGAATAAAATTTTCTTTCTTCAAACTTACCATCAACTTACACAGTTGGCCAAATTTAAACGACCATAATATTACTAGATTTTTACATCCAGAATTTGAGAAAGACAGTGATTTTAATACCAACCTTGCCCACTTTATAGGCCTGCATTATTAAAAGACATAGGTACGCGCTGTCGAGATTTCGGTATTTATTCACTGTAATCAGTTGATAGAAATATAGAAATATTAATAACGTGAAGCGATTTAGCGTACTGGTAGGTTCGTTGTACGATACCACATACTGCGTAGTTTGGGTATTATAAATACTGCTATAGGCCCGTCCAGGTTAGCCCGCTTCTATCTCAGACTACAATATCATCACATCTCTGATTAATTTCATAAAGCGAATCCTATCTCCAGCACCAATCTCACATGCGTTTTATCAGAAACACGATAAATATTCAACCGCATAACTAACTAGATAACAAGTTAATTTTCATTTAACGTGGAAACAGGAATTGCATACATAATTTGTAGAGTAGAGTTTAATTTATGTCAAAAACGTAACCGGGTATATCTTGCGCATATTAAAATTTCCTCGCAATTAAAACCGCTATGCGTAAACAAATAGTTACTTATAACAGTGCACCAGTTCGATCCCATAGGCGATGACGTAACACAATTGTATCGTACTAATTGATAGCTTGCATAATGTTCAAGTGTTGCCTTTACCGATTGTTTCCGGGATATGGTATCTATGAAACAATCCAACCTTACCGACTTTACCGTTATTACATCACGACAGTTCACGCTAAATAGGTCCTAAGCATAAATACGAGCTATCAGCACCAGTAACGTAATCACACGAACAGCTCCCCTGAATTACAGTAATTAGAAACGTTCGTGCTAAGTTTTTTAACTAGTAAAATGTTGCGGCACCACAAAGCGAGTTTTCGGCACTAGTTTAAATATTGCAAAAATGACTTCATTAATAGTTTGTGATTATCTGGGTGAATACATTATGCAGTGCCTATTACTGCACAGTAATAACATACATTGTGATTGAAACCTAATTAACCTCACAGCAAATCTAAAGTAAATTGAAGATATGGTATAAAAATATTTTTGGTATAAAACCAAATCCTTAAAATCAGAACGCCACCCGCATAATCACATATAAATATTAAATACCTCAATATAACATTAAAGTTGTGCAGCAAATTAATTGATTACTCACTTTTCCATTCAATTAAAGTTTAACAGTCGATAAAATCAGCTAATATAACTCTTAGAAGAAAATAAATTACAATCTACTAACAACAAAACGTAGTACAATTACAATCAAAGTATCTCCTTACTTGCAGAACAATTAAAATGGATATCAAAATTGATCTCCTTTGATAGCTATAGCACTTACTTAAAAGCCTTTCCAATTGTTTCTAAGTAGGTTATAGATAGTGGTGTAGTAGGTAATCTCGATCTGGCTCGGTCGGATACTTGTGAACATTGTCATAGAGTGAGTGTAATAAGCTATAATCTGGTTACATAACCGCATCCCGTCGTGACTGAAGGGCCGATAAGAGCTCGTTTCCCAGGATATTGTGAAACTGCGGCCACGGCTAGAGGACATAATGACTGTCATGATGCATTCGCGAATGTCTGTTTGCATAAACCAACGCGTGCTCTCACGCTCGACTTAATAGCAGATGTGGATTGTTACAACCGACCCAAATTCTGTTGCGTAAATTTTACTTTTGTTAATAGAAATATTTTGATTGCTATTAAGATTTAAGATTACGAAGTGTATACTCCACCGATTCATCTCAATGAAAACTATGTGTTCTAACCAGTTCTCGATCAGATCGCTTTATAAGTATGAACTTGTTCGTAAACTCAATGACTTAATAATAATATTATGATTATAACTAACCGTAACGGAAGCGCCTCTGATTTTATTAACCACAAACGGTAGTGGTTTTCTTTCCGAGTCAGATTATAAAACGTCTCTCAAATAAACAGCAAACCATATTTAAGATTTAGAGAAAATACAAGTCACATTAAATTTGAGAAGCTTTACATGCAAAACAGGCACTTAATACTTTAAATATCATTTAAGTAAAGTATAAAAATCATACTTTGTAATGTGTTATGAGACACAGAATGCTTTCGTTGACTTTCCAAATACTTTATTCTTGAAACAAAGATTCTGAAGTTCTAGCAAATAGAACCCTACCTCTTTTCATTTATGTTAATTTTTCCTTTACAGGCACATCCCAAATATGATTACTCATACTCCGTCTCAGACCCTCACACTGGTGACCACAAGGAGCAGCACGAAGCCCGTGACGGCGACGTAGTCAAGGGTGAATACTCCCTCCTCCAACCCGATGGTTCCTTCCGCAAGGTCACCTACACCGCTGATGATCACAATGGGTAATTATTGACATACATTTTGAATATAGCTTAATTAATCTACGAATGTATTAAAAGAGTAGTAACTGACTTAAATATTCTGTGGTAGAACCCTGATAATAGAACATTGGGTTGATTACGGTAAAATTAGAGCTACAATGTGACGATCGCAATCACCTTAGCTTAATTTAAGAGTTTGTAGCAATAATTGATGCAGCTTTTTTCACAGTCGACCAACTGAAGTCATAAATAGCTAAACGCTATAGAGCATTGACTGAAATCCAAAAGGTCGTAGATTTGAGTGTCACTACTGGAGTATCATACACACGCCTAACACATGGACTTTACAAATTCAGTGTCTTCCTATGATGAGATGCAAGGAATATTAGAATGCACTTATATTATAAATTTGAATAACACCGCTTCTTTTACAATCACACAATACAATCTGCCATAGCATCAGGAGGACTCAACATGTAGCCTTGTTTTTATTAATCTAGTCAAGAAATTCTAAACCGACTTTTATTTACTGGATTGAAATATAACTATTATATTCAGTAAATAAAAGTCGGTTTAGAATCGTCCTAATCGATGGACGTACATACAATATTCATAGACAAAAACATAGGTAGAGATTCCTTCACTCGACAGTCAATAGCTGTTAAATTTACCTATTGGTTCACCCAACTTTCTCTAACTTTTCGTTTGTCATATTTTTTTTATGTTATATATTGTGATAATGTTCTTATTTTCCAGTTTCAACGCCATCGTCCACAACACGGCGCCCGTACACCCTGAGTTCCACCACTAATCTTTATCGGCCCAAGGCCACTCTCATGTGATATTATTGTACCTTTATACTATAGATAGTCTTTAGTCGACAACGAACTTTTAATGTAAGACTGCGGCGAAAATAAACTTTTCGAAAACCTTATTTTGGACTGTACTTTATGAACCTACTGCTTTTTTAACTCCTCTTATCCATATCCATTTCCATTGCTTAGTAAATAACGAACCGATTTTTATAAGACTAGACTTGTTCACCGTGTGCCGACACGGACGTTAGACGGTGAACAAGTCATAATTAAAAAAATTAAAAACACGACTGCCCTGCCAAAAAACGAACTAAAAAGATAAAAATCTAAATGAATCCTGTTAAATTAGAATCTTATTCACATTTTAATTAAATGATATTTTTTGTGAAACACTGGATATTGAATTATAGTGTTATAATATATTTTTGGCATCTACTCATCATTTTCTAGATGATGATTATATAGTTAATCTTATTTTCAATTTTTCTTTTTCAAATTTAGTCTTTAATGCGGGACTATGGTCACCCCATAATTCTTTTTTAAATTTTACTAGCCTATGTCACCCGGAATAAGCAAGAGATTCTAACGATACCTCATTTATCAAAATCGGTTCAGGCGTATAGAAGTTATATTGGATTATACAAACTCACATACATACATAAATACATACATACATACATGAACCCTGAAAACAATATACTCCTTTTTTCAGGCAGTCGTATAAAAAATATCAAGATAAAGATACACTGAGTTGTGTCAGCGGTTCCATTCGCTGACTTTTGTCAAATGTTATTTTATTATTTTATCGCTCCACTGCGGTATTTCCAAAGAATAATCTTGTAACAGTAACATTTTAAAATTATTTTAATTCCCTTATTAAAACTAAGATGATGGCCGCGACTTCGACCTGGTGGATTTAGCAATGAAACTCCCGTGGGATCTAGTCAATTTTCCGGGATAAAAGTAGATCCGAGATACAACCTATACCAAATATTCGTAAAATTGGTAAGCCATTTAAGCATAGCAGACAGACAGACACACTTTGGCATTAATAATATTAAGTAGTATAAATAAATAGCAACTACTTACTGAAAGAACATTTTTCGAGGACTTAAAAATATGTCAAGATCCAAATTAAGAACCATCTCAACGCAAATCCCAGAAAGTGCACACTCTGGAATCATAAAATGAAGTGATAAAAAGTGAATAAATATAAGCAATTGGTATATTATAATTGTAATTAATTGCTGACCTATTATTGAAATGATATACTTAAAGCCCTGAATCAAACTCAGTTGTTCTATTTAATGATATTTAAGACACTACTGTCTGTATGAAGACAATGTATGTATCTCTATGTTTGTTACTCAATCACGCTAGAACAGTTGAAAGGCTGATCTGGATGAAACTTGGCACAGAGATAGATTACAGTGTGGAATAACACATAGCCTAGTCTTTATCCCGGAAAATTAAAGAGTTACCGAGGAACTGAAAAACCTCAAACCACGAGGACGAAGTCGCGGGCATCAGCTAGTGTATGCATAATTATTATGACAGTATATTAAGATAATAAGACATTACTATCGTATTATTAAGATTTGAGACACTATACTGTCATATTCAGCAACTACTGTCGCATTAGACACTAATGTCGCAATAAGACACTACTATCGCATCAAGACAATTATGTCACATTAAGACACAATTCAAGAAACTAGTTTATATTAAAGTATTTCTCTTCTATCGTTTTGAATGGCCACCCCATCAGACTATGAGAGTGAGGGAATATTGTGCATCTGAGGGCGCAAACTTTTATTGCATACTATGAAATACTATCAGGAGATTATTACCTATCTATTTTAAATTATGAGTGTACATTTAAAATGTCATTGTTCTATATTCATTATCTCATCCGTGGGGAAAGTTGGCCGTAAAATTAAGCAAGACACTGACTACAATAGTAAAGATTTCGTTGGCAAAGGAACCTAAAGTTAAACTTCATTTATCATACACTATTTACATGGAAGCTGAATTGCTATTACTTTTTTATACACCAGATTGAAAGCAATTGGTTTTTATACCGACGCCTAATCTATTTTAGGCAGATACGTGAATCGACTTTTTGCTGAACTTCTAAAATTAAACTAAATAAAACTTAAGAATTAGTATGTAACTTTTACTCTAAAGTTTGTTTATTTAAAATTTCATTTAATATGAAACAGTTACAATGTGGATAGGTAGGTATTTTATTACTTATTAGTATATTTTATAATGTATATATCCTCGGAATAATTTATCAATAATATAAATAATAATACAAGTAAAAGGCTCCTGAACACTATAATTCAGAAAAATATGAAATAACTGGAAATAACAAAGGAATTACGATATTGTCAATGACCATCATTTCAATCAAACCCGGTGTCCAATACGGTTAAATAAATTGCTACAACGTAACGATCGCAATCACTTCTGATAAATTTCGCCTAGCCTAGCCTCAGCCAATACGAAAATTTTTGAGATATAAATAGGGATTGATGCCTCAAACGCCAACTCGATATCCGAGATTTGACAAGAGAAGAATATATTTTTATTGTTCTAACTTTAATCATGTGTGGTGTATGTGTGGTGTGACTAGGATGTATAAGATTAGGAATGAATATATAAGGGGAACTTTGAAAGTAGCGCCACTAATAGAAAAGATGAGGAGTAATAGGCTATCATGGTATGGGCAATGTGCATCTAATGCGGAGGGGAATATTACGAGAAGAATATATAGAATATATTATGAATATGCATGTGGAAGGAAAAAAGAGATGGATGGATTGTGTGTGAATATGCGTATAAAAGGAGTGAAATAGGTTGACGGATACTTAATAGAAGTGAGTGGAAGAACAAAATATGTTTCGCCGACCCCACATAGAGTAGGATAAGGGCAAGAAAAAGTTTAGAGTTCTAACTTTAATCAATTGCTTTTTAATCACTATCTCAACAGTTTCTTCGAACACGTTTTGCTTCATGCCTGCACGTTCATTCGTAACTAAAACACAATCTAACAGTGTCGGCTTTTTAAAATAGCAGGCTTAACAACTCAACGTGGAAAAACGTCATGATAGATAGGTAATTTATATAATAGTAGATGATAGCTGCGACTTCGTCCTCGTGGATAAGGGTGTTTGAAATTCTTTTAGGAACTCGCTGTTTTTCCGGGGTCAAAAGTATATCGGGATACTACCTATCTCTGTGCCAAAAATTAAAGTCGGTTGATAAAATGCTACAAATTTCGATAGGTGGCGATAATCTGCACTAATTAGCATCGGGTGACTCGCCTCCTAGTATACTTGCTAAACATATAAATTTAACGACAGACAGATAGACGGATGACACATTTTCTAAGATTTTATATTAAAAAGGAATATAATAGAAACGGGACTTACAAAATATACCAAAATATAGGAACCCTGAAATTGCATAGGTGATGAACTAGTGGAGGCTAGAAACAAAGACAATCTTCACGGTTTATTATGACTTACTTTTGAACTATATCGTGATTTGAATACAAAATTGAAAAAGAACTAGTGTTAAATTTCTATTAACATATTAATTGTTCACCGCTATTCAATTATTCAACGACATTGATGGTTTGTTTCGGTATTGCTGAACAGCATATTTAGGACAAACAAAGTATCACTTAAAAGACGAGCTAGCATCTGAAAACTACCAGTTATCTTTTGCGAATCTACAAGAAAGATGACGTCTAGAGTAAGTGTTTTTGTTTCCATCGTGAAACATAAATAAATTTCGTTCTAAAATTACCTTTGTGTTTTAGAATCATATTTTGTTGGTGCTAGTTGTGACCATAGGCTGGTTGGAAGGTATGACAGGTGTCGCTTTTTCAAATGTGATAATCAAAAGAGATGGCATTCCTGTGGAATATTTTATCTATGATCCCTCGTCACGTTCATTTGAAAACCCTCAAGCAGCCCAACTGTCGACATCACCAACATTGGAATCAGTAGTACCTTCAGTATCAGCGATTGTAACGCCGTGCTTGGCACCTTGCATTATTCCTAATACAGGTAGTCAAGGACTGGGAACTGTATCATCGAATTCTAACGCTAAAATTATTACCTACAATCAAGCTGTTCCAAGTGTTCCTGTCGTTATGACAAACAAAGAGGTAAGTGAACCCTGAGGACAATATTTCACTCTTATTGCAACATATTAGCAGATTAACTATTAACATTTAAATTCCTCTCATGATTTTTTGAACTCCAATCTTAAAAATCATTAAACTTTTCCCCCTAGTACTTTGAAATATCCAGCCTTATTATTTTTCTACATTATGAAGGAAACCTCTGTCCAAATTTTCCTAGGTCTAGGGTTTGGGCTGAGCATCGATAAGTCAATCACTGAGTGAATAAAAGAGTTATAACTTCTTTTTTATTGTATGAGAATATTGTAATTTATTTTACCCTTATTTATTAAAGGCTCCAAGAGGCTACAAATACGCCTATGCTGTTTATGATGACCATACTGGAGACAAAAAATCTCAAAGCGAGCAAAGTGATGGAACACTGGTACAAGGACAATATTCATTCATTCAACCGGATGGCAACCGTCGTGAAGTTGTCTATACAGCGGACGATTTAAAAGGGTATTGCGATATCAGTCTTAATCTTTCAGAAATCAAATCCCATACAGACAGCAACAAATAGACTTACAGTTTCTATATAATTTTCTTCATCGATCTTCATTAGAAGAATCAACTAAAATTTCATGATAAATTGCCTTATCCCCACTTAAAGTACATAATTTATTACTTTAAATCTCTACAAAGAACATCATGTTTTTTATTTCAAACTGCCAGTAATTATTGTCTATATAGTTTTAAATTTTTAAACAGGTTTAATGCAGTTGTAAGAAATATTCCACCCGAACCGGAACAACCAAAAGATAATAAAGACGAAGTACTAAAGGCCCAACAAGCGCCTTGCACAGGGCCTCAAAATGAAACCTACGAACAAAGCATAGGAAGAGCGATTCCAGAAGTTGATAACCTTCAGGAACCAGAAAGTGAACTAAAGAGTATGCATAAGAGTGGTGATATTAGCATAGAACCGACTGAAGACAAACTGGTAAAAAATCCTGAAGAATCGGAAGCAAAGGCTCAGCCACGTGAAAGAGAAACTCGCTTAACAGGGGAAACTATAGAAACTCCTGTCCCAGTTTTAACCGATTTAATTTCTTACGACGATATCATAAAATGTCTTCAAGCAAAACTCATAAGAGCAAACAGTGCGGTTTCTCCTCTTACTTATATACTTGTTCCCTCTTTGAAAGGGCCTTGTTAATTTTCCCTATTGTAATATTGAAAGTTACCCTTTCCATTATTTTTCAATTGAACCGAAAAAACCACGATATCGATCTATGAATTAAATTAAGTTCTCCCAAATAGAGCAAAATGCGACTTTATTATTTTAATGATAAATGATATCACGATATCATAAAAGCCAAGGTTAAAGTAAGACGATAGATGTAATTGTTTGATAATCAATAAAAAATATTATTATTATTTTGACTATAATTGATTTGCCCTGGAACAGGATGTACGATAGCTATTTTTCTTATACTTGAGAAAGTATAGGCCAGCCTCTATGACAGAAAGCTATAATATGTAGAAATAGAATAAATGTTTATGCAACTACCATCAGTGGCGTGCACAGCTGTTTTCAACAGGGCAAGCAAATGTACTACTTTACCTTCATTAGTATGACGCTTTTAAGGGGACTGTACTTTTTTTATGAATATTTTTTTTAATAATTTTTAAAAATTTCTTGGATACAGTAGGGTAAGCAATGCCTTTATGCCTGCCTCTATGAAATGCACGTCACTGACTATGATAGACAAGGTAGTAGTACCTACCTACTGCTACTACAATCACGCCGATTCTTTATTCTGTGAATGCCCCAAGGCGATAACTACACTGTCGGTGTCGGTATAACAGTGACATATCTTTCCAAAAGAACAGTTAAAATAAAACGAGGATATAAAGTCACAATAGCAAAATAGTAATACTTAAATTAAATTTGACGACCTCCGTGACGCAGTGTTGAGGGCTGTTGCCTTAACGTGCGGAGAATCCCGAGTTCGATCCCCGGCAGGGTTAAGAAATTTATAATTTCTGAATTTTCCCTGGTCTGGCCTGGCGGGAGGCTTCGGCCATGGTTAGTTACCACCCTACCGGTAAAGACGTGCCACCAAGCGATTTAGCGATCCGGTACGATGCCGTGTAGAAACCGAATAGAGGTATGGATTTAATATAACTGCCATGCCCCTAACAGGTTAGCCCGCTACCATCTTAGACTGCATCATCACTTACCATCAGGTGAGATCGCAGTCAAGGGCAAATTTTTGTAATGAATAAAAAAAAATTATAAATATTTTTATGATGTGCCTCTATAAAGTTAAGGCAGCACTATGTATATTAAAATTTGGCAAAGGTAAGTTATGACGAAGTTCTTGTTTATAAAGTATATCAGGCACCATTTCCCGCCTACGATATCTAGTTAAACCGCAAGTTAAACGCCTGCCTAATTTATTAATTTATCATTACTCTATGGTACAAGTATGACAGATTTACTTTCACATAACGCTTTTGCGTGTTACAAAACTTGAATTTACATTTATAAAACAAGGTAAACGGAATGCTCTAAAATTACACCATCCACTTAATAAATCTCAAGGCGCGAAACATAAACATTGTTATTACCTACGGAAACAGAGAAAATTCACTGACGAAACTTTTTTTTTTTGTTTATTTAATCTTATTAATAACTAGATCTCCTTAATTTTTCAAGATAAAATCTATGTCCTTCCCCGGGATGTTACCTGCGCCTGTAGTTGTACCCAATTTTCATCAAAATCGGTTGAAAAGATGGGCCGGGAAAGCATAGCAGACAGACAGACACACTTTCACATTTATAATATTAGTATGGAAGTATGGATTAGATTACTGTGTACGGTTAACATTTTTTAACAACGGCGTATTAAACTGCCTTGAATAAATCATAAACACGTTGACTAGTCGAGCATTATCTACTCTGACAAAAATATGAACTAAGTAAGCCATGATTTATTTATTTTATCTGTGTAAAAACTATAACGACTCTTTGAAAATGTTACTTTTTAACCTCTTTTCAGTACGAAACTTATGAATTAAACGCGACTTATCGGTTGCATTTTAATAATTAAAACTTCATTGATAAGTCAGTGGTGACTCGTCTTCTTCAACTATTATGTGGTAAAACATGATTGAGGCGATTTATTTGGCGATTTTTTTCTCGGAATAAGCTAATTCTCATCTTTCCAGAGTACCTCCTTCCACCCGGTTAAAGCAATTTATATAAATAAAAGTAATATAGAGTTATTAAACTAAGTATTAAACTAAACTTCTTATGTTTCCGAACCGGTGGTAGTCTTAACGTTTCATATGTGACACAAGTTGTCCTACATGAAATAAATAAATCGTTTATCATTTATCACATAAAACTAAGCAAATTACTAAGTAAACCATTACGATATGGTTTCTAGACAAGCTGTTCACATAGCAGCAGTCTAGCCTACTGACTGTCATGCCTAGGACTCCGTTGGCGGTGGCCCACATACGAAGCACCAAAAATCTGCATCTTTTGTACATTAACATTACATAGAAGCAATCAAGTCGGGAATAAAAATATATGACGACGTCCGTGGCGCAGCGTTCAGCGCTGTTGCCTTAACGTGCGGAGGTCCCGGGTTCGTTCCCCGGCAGGGTTTGGAAATTTATAATTTCTGAATTTTCCCTGGTCTGGCCTGATGGGAGGCTTCGGCCGTGGCTAGTTACCACCCTACCGGTAAAGACGTGCCGCCAAGCGATTATGTGTAGAAACCGAATAGGGGTATGGGTTTAATATAACTTCCATGTCCCTAACAGGTTAGCCCGCTACCAACTTACACTTACCATCAGGTGAGATCGCAGTCAAGGGCTAACTTGTAGTGGATAAAAAAAAACAATGAAGTCAATTTACAAACAGATATTTTAAATTTCCTTATCGATCGAGGGATCATCTACAAATGCAAATCTTTAATATAATATTGCCTCCACGTCGGCGAAGTCACGGGAATCGTGTGGCATGTATTAACAACATTTAAAAATAGATACTTAAGATGTAGTCCGCGACTGCGTTTGATTCCCGCGGGAATTTTTGAATTTTCCGAGATACATCATACAACCTATCTCTGTACCAAATTTTATCAAAATGGTTTAAACAGATGTGCCATAAAAACGTAGCAGACATATACAGACAGACAGACACAGTTTCGCATTTATAATATTAGTATAGATCGTTTTGACAAGTAAGTAGTACTTTACCATTAATTTACTCGCTATAAGAATGGCAAATATGTTCTCGAATGTTTCGGTATTAATATAATTTGCACCGTTTCATGAGAAAAATCTCTTTCAACTATTCTTTACCTTCTGAATAAAAATACGTGGCAATTACTTATCTTGCTAACAAAACAATTCTTTCCTTGAGGGCTTTCGAATAAAGCGACATAACCAAAATAAGAGTCTAACGAACTATCCAGTCTCGAATGCATAATTATGAAAACAAAAGCTGTTATTAATATGACACATTATTTAGAGGTCTAAAACTTGAAGAGATGTGTTGAAATCTTTATGTGATATAATAGTTGCAGATAGAGTTAAAGAGATAACATGTTGAAATGTTGAAACAATTGTAACTAAATACTTAGTTAATTTTCTTGTCATTCTATTCCAAATATATCTTTCTGATAATTGAAACTTTTTAATTCATAATTTCATAGGCGAGTACTTCTACCGTATTCGTATTTACAAAACTTTTTTAGTTTAGGATTTTTTTCTTCAAATCGCCTCCAACAATAATTTTACTAGTGAACTTGTACCTTTGAATTGGAGACATAAAAATATGATCAAAGATGTCGCATAACAATTATGTCTTAGGATCGCAACAATCCCAAGAATTGAAAAAAAAATTTGAACTAATTTGGTCCAAACCACAATTTTACTATTGTATTATTAATTACCTTCCTAATTGTTGTCGTAAAAAGAAAATTAACGAAATAACTAATTAAATAACACTGGACATAAGGGCACCTTTAAGTCTTTATTCATGAGGGTGAAATAAAAAATTATGTTTCAGAAAATGCAATCATAATACAAGTACAGAAGAGAACTTTACTTGTCATAACAATCGAAGTTAAAATGATTAATCAATTCATATTAGTCTTAGTTTGGCCTTGGCAAATCTAAGAGTCAAGGCTGGTGCATTTCTCCGCCCCACTACCGGCACCGACCATACACGGCATTGTTATATAAAACCATTCTATCTGGCCTTTTGACATCAATCAATTCTCAATTATTCGACTTCACACACACACAAAATGTTCAGCAAAGTGAGTAATCACAGGAATCGTTATATTTAATCACAAAAAAAACAATTCACTCAAAAACTTCACCAATTTTAAGGTTTCCACTGAAAACCAGCGCTGCAGCCTACTGTAGCATGATGCTGAGCTGGAGGTCTCTCCTATTTGGTCACACAACTTTGTTGCTATACCTATTTTGATAGTTTCTTAAACTAAATATTGTAATCAAATAAAAACGTTTTCTTTGTTGCAAAAAATTCGCTAAATATATTAAGAGACAGGACGTGCAAAACCAACACACTCTTAAACGAGTAGGTTTAGGTAGGCTTTAAATCACTTTCTTTATTCCAGATCCTAGTATTCGGTGCCATCCTGGCAGCAGCCAACGCTGGTCTCTTACATGGACTTGGCCACGCTGTCTCCTCCCAAAGCATTGTCCGTCACGACGAGGGTCACTACGCTGCACCCCATGCCGTCCCAGTACTAGCCTATGCTGGACCAGCTGGTCACTACGGTGGTCATCACGAATACGTAGGTTCACTCATCATAAACCGTTCCCAAATTGTCAAGCTAATAGATACATATATGACTGTTAATTTATACTTTGTCTAGGCTCACCCCAAATACGACTTCGCGTACTCAGTAGCCGACCCCCACACCGGCGACCACAAGTCCCAGCACGAGAGCCGCGATGGAGACGCTGTGCACGGCTATTACTCGCTGCTGCAGCCTGACGGCTCCGTGCGCAAGGTCGAGTACACCGCCGATGATCACAACGGGTAAGAAAACTTAACACAGGTAAACCTTAGTCAAGCCGCTGCGATAGTAGGAATACTTCACTCTCCGATTAATACACTCACTCACTCACTCACTCATTCACTCACTCACTTGTTCATTCATTATGCATAGTGTGAATTTTTGCGCAGCATTTTTTGGCGTGAACCTTCCTTTAGAATCGATTTTCATATAGAAGCCGCGGGTGGGTTTGATTTTACTCACCATAAATTTTCATACCGGGGTATGAAAATTTATGGAGAGTAAAATCAAACTTTCTCCGTTACGTTATTTACTTTATGTTTCCATGGTAACACTTATTTATGTTTCCATGACTAGCAATGTGTTTTGATGAATATAAATTATATAATTTAATTTAATATAAATAAGCATGTTTTCAGTAATATAAAAATGTATTAAATATTAAATATGCATTTAAATATGCGTTCATTTACCCTCGTTTACTCATCTATATATTTTATAATCGTTCGTAAAGAGTAAAGTTCAGTCGTGTGTCGGAGCTGATAAACACATTTTTTTTTTGTTTCAGTTTCAACGCTATCGTACACAACTCGGCTCCATTCGTGCATCCAGCGCCCGCCCCGGCCTACTATCATTAATTATTTTCAGTATTATTACAGTCGATGTACCTTAAATAGTTATATAAATGTGAATGTAAATACGCATGATTGTGTAAAATAAAGTGTGGATGACTTTAAAAACTTTTTTTTCACTTGATCAAAACCTTATACCATGAATAATACATACTAGATAAATTAAATATCTTTAGATTTTTCATCAGATCATGCATTATATTTTAATCCCCCATTTTTACAGACTAATAAGTACCTGATCCCTGAGTGTTCCGAAAATATTCTTTTTCGTTATTATAACAATAAAACATTAGTGTTGAGGTTAGTATACGGAATCCGTTTTGGACCTGTACCCTTACTCTGAGTTTTAATTCGATTGATCGTATGAGCATTCGATGACATTAGCGTCAAAGTAAAATGAACTTAAATTGTACGAACATAGAGCTCAATTTCGTGTATGCATTCATATACGTTTACGTATACGATACGTTTCCAAATTTAAATTTGTTGTAATGAATTTGTGACTTTAAATCAAGCGCTTTTGGGTCCATTTTACTGTGACGCTATGTGTATGTCGAAATCGAATTAAAACTCAGAGTAAGGGTACTGTAACCTTACTCTGAGATTGATCGAATTTGAAATACGTCTCACTAAAGTGAGGTGAAAGTGAGCTCCTCCATACATCAATAGCCAGTGCTCCAAGCGGAAACATGGTGAACAAAAAGTTACTGAGTCATTCCCACTCCAAGTGAAATTCGATGGGATAGATCGAGTTTATAACTCACCAAACGTACAAAAAATACGATATGACTGATGTCATTTGCTATTTTGTCACTCCGAATGTTACTTTTCACACAGATTGACATCTCAAAATGCGATAATGACGTCATTTTCACATTCGCATACACTTGGCGTAGTGAGCTCTCACGTCGATCAATCCTATTTGCAATGTTAAAACTGGGAGTAAGCACACTGTAAAATAAAATGACAGTTACACAAGTGTCACAGAAACCAACAGGGTTTCTAGAGCTGCACGATAATAATCGCTACATAATTAAATTCAGAGACAATTTTAATTAGAGAATTACATAATTTAATTCTGAAAAAAAAGAAAATTCTGAAAATACATAATAAAATTCTGAGTACAGAGGTAGGTTGCATCCCAAACATAGGCTATTTTTACCTGGAAAATTAAGGAGTTCCCGCAGGAGTAATAAAAACTTAAGCCCCGTGGCTAAAGTCGCTGGCATCATCTAGCATAATATATACGAATAAAAATAAATGTTAGTCACATTACCAAAAAAAATATGTTAAAAATAGAAATGTTTACACAAAACCCTTGTGTAAACCAACAGTAGGTTAGGATTATAACGAATTTTTTACCAAGTTTCACGCAACTGCGCAGTAGAAACAGTAATAAACACATTTAACATTCACGTTAAGAATATGAAATATTAAATCTTATTATATGTATAATTCTACTGTACATGTGTATGTCACTGAACTCCTCCTAAACGGCTGGATCGATTTCAATGATTTTTTTTGTATGCGTTTGGATGGCGCCCTGGATGGTTTAGATTCACAAATCAGCCCGGCGGAAGGCGCTGCAGTCGGTATCATGCAGGACAACCTCACAATATATATCATGCAGGACAACGTCTATCGGGTCCGCTAGTTTAATGTTAAAGATTTAGCTAATTATATTGATATCAATCAAGTTATTTCATTTCTTCTATAATAGGTACTAGCAGATCCCCGTGACTTCGTCCGCGTGAAATAAGTTTTTTAAATTCTCAACTACCTTATTTTTCGGGTTTATATATGACAATCACAAATAATGTGGCTTTCTATTAGTACCAAAATTTTAAAAAGCGGTTCTTAGATTAGATCTCGGATCCCGTTTTTAAGATAGATTATCAACTATAAATTCAAACCTCAAGTCTTTAAAAGATGAAAATGATTAGGCTTAAATGAAAACAAACATTAGAAGTACATATTTATTAACAAGACACTGACAGAATAACTATTATTAGATTAAGTAAATATTGTTCAGAATTCTCGTAAATATACTTTTTACATGAAAATAATTCTCGATAGTTTCAAAGCAAAAGCTTCGCTTGAGCTCCCATCAACACTAAATCATAAATGATTTAATTATTTTACGTAGGATTACTTGTGTCACTAATGATAAGGCAAGATTCTACCACGAAATTGAGAAAATTGATTCTACTGAGAAGAGCCGGCAAGAAGCTGTTTCACTATACACACAGACAACTAGAACTTGCTACACACGATACTAAATTGAAGATTAAATCCAACTAAAAAGTCCAATGCCCTTGGTATGTTTCGATGATCGTTCTACCCAATTCATAGAAAAAACAAGTTCAAACCACAACAATTACGCATTTTACGTAATATGACCTAACACCTTGGCTACTTTTTGCGCCGCTTCGCGTGCTCCAAACGTGCACATAACGCTGAAATTAAGTACCATGACATAAATTGATATTGGCATCGTACTGAGGGTCTTAAAGTGGCCTTAACTATTGTCATTACTGCCGCTAGCCCTCCATGGTCCAGTGCCAATCCGCTTATTTTTATTGAATGATTTATGATATAAAAGTGATTTTCAGCATCAATACTCATCAATCAGAGACAAGAGGTATTGCAAGCAACGTCAAAATGTTAAACAAAGTGAGTGTGACTAAATCGTTTCATGTGTAATAAGATACGTCGTTAACTTAATCGTGTGAAAATCATGTGTAGTGACCGCAAGTAATTTGAAACCGTAGCGAGCTTACTATACCGCGTGGTGTTATTTTGTTGACATACGGATTTATCTCCTCCTTATCACGTGTCGAGATCAGCACAGGCTGATAAATTTAGTACCATATTAGGCCTATCGCCGGTCTTTTCTTCATAATCATAGTATCACAAAATCCAAAAATTATATTTTGATCTTAAGTTTTGTGCTGTTTATGATTTTAATAGTATTTTACAACTACGAAATATTTTTTTTCATCTACTAATCATGATATACAAAAGTAACTGTGAATCGATCTACGTTGCTATTATAACTTAGAATATTATAAGGTTTATATAGATAGATAGATACATTATTTATTGGCAAACAAAGGCGATCTTCTCCAGACAACCCATTAATTATGAATCGTAATTATATTATCATTATTACTCATTCCAGATTGTAACGTTCGGAGCTCTTCTCACAGTGGCTAACGCTATCTACTACCCAGCTCCTGCGGTCTCGTCTCAAGCTATAGTGCGCCACGATGGAGGCCTGGCGCTAGGACACATTGCTGCCCCAGCACACTACGCTGTTCCTCTAGTACAAGCTGCTCCCCTCGCGCATTATGCCGCCCCACATGTATACGCTGGGTATGATGTTCATGGCGACGGGCATGATGAATACGTAAGTAGTCCTTTCTTAATCTTCAAAGAACAGGTTGGAGCATACCAAAGTACCTTAACCCCTGAAAGTTGCTTCCACACGTCATTTGATTTGCTAAGATTAATTTGAAGACTGAGAAATTACTTGGAGACCTAACATTATAATTATGTAATTGTGGTTCAATCGTGAAGTGTTTTAAAACGTTGCCACTATAAGTAAGCCCTTGACTGCAATGATGATAACGGACTAACCTGTAGGGGCGTGTTATGGGAGTTATTTTAAACCCATAACCCCAATCGGTTTCTACGCGGTATCGTACTAGAACAACATACTATTAACTATTCTGTGCTTGAATGCTAAATCGCTTGGCGGTACGTTTTTGCCGGCAGCGTGTTAACTAGCCACGGGCCACGGCTGATCCCTCCCACCAGGTCAGATCTTATAAAACCAGACCACCCACTTATAAGACCACAGCGCTCACCACTGTGCCAGGGAGGTCGTAAAATTCATTGGTTGAAGCAAAATTTCTTGTGTCATCCAGGCCTACCCCAAGTACGACTTCGCCTACTCAGTAGACGACCCTCACACCGGCGACCACAAGGCACAGCACGAGAGTCGAGATGGAGATACAGTGCACGGGTTTTACTCTCTACTCCAACCGGACGGCTCCGTCAGAAAAGTCGAATACTCAGCTGATGATCACAGCGGGTAAAAAACTATAATTCATAATTCATTTATTGTCCAGAACATGATACGTTATATTATACATAGTAAGGTGTTACAGATGCTACATTAAAAACGTAGTAAGTTCTGCATGTTCTATCGTAGTCGGTACAATTTTCAAGTTAATTATTTCATTATTATAAATTAATTATTGTAGGCACACATTAATGATTAAATAATCCTTACAGTCCAATAATCATCTCATAAACAATGAAAAATATATAAATCTTCTACATACAGCTTTAAATTTTTTTATCTTAATCTAATAAGAATTAAATTTTTGTACATAATTTTAATAATAATAGTGTGAATGTCAATGGATGTTATATTTTTGTATTCAATTCATTCGTTTATCCGTTACACACACATATAAATAGAGAAGTCTAAGTCAAATCTGGTCTTCCGTCCGTCGTTTTTTTTTGCCGAACTATAATTCCGAATCTGAACGAGATTAAAATCCTGAGCTTCTTGGTGCTCGCAAAATGTAACTAATCGGGTCGGTACTTAAGTAACAACGAAAACCTTACTTGACTAAGAGCCGTTTATTTTTGCAATAATTATATGAGTACCGCTAACGGTAATTGTAATCCATACTAATATTACAAAATATGCAACAGTGTCTGTCTGTCTGCTACGCTTTCCCGGCCCATCTTATCAACCGATTCTGATGAAATTTGGTACAGCAGCAGGTTGAATTCCGGGGAAGGACATGGGCTATCCATGCGGACGAAGTCGCACATTTATATTCTGAAGGTATCTTCAAGTCTAGCCTACCGCTCATCACTTTCTCATTTTAATAGTTATATTTTTTATTTCAGATTCAACGCGGTGGTCCACAATTCGGCTCCTTCAATTCACCCGCAACCGATTTATGATGCTCACTACTAGTTTAAGATAGTTTTTAAATTGTGTTCTAATTCATTTATTAAAATACACTAATAAAAAAGTTTTTTAAATGCTAAGGGCCGCTTGCACAAGTACATTTTAAACTGATTTAGTATTTCGTAATGATTATAGACAAGAGCATATTGAGGTTGACAAAAATTACAACATTAAAAAAATAACTAAATCAATATAAGAGTCCGTGTGCAAGTGGATCATAAAACAAAGATGAAGAAGTTTTGTTGATTTGAAGTTTTTTTTAAGTATTTTTTTAAAATAAAAAATACATTGGATATATTTGTACATTTTGGGTACATAATATTAAGAGAGCCTCAATCTAGAATATCAAGCCTACCCAGCACAAACATTTATCAGTAATATTAAAGTGTATCTTTAGTCCTAACAAAATATAATATATCTTACACGAAGTTATTTATTTTCAAGTATGTCTAAAAGCAATAACAGCCCTTGTTATTGTTTAGTTTCTGAAAGAGTTATACATAAACAAACCAGTATAAAAACGAACTAAATCGGCCTCACTGCTAAAAATATACACTTCGTCTATAAATAACCCTGAATGTCAACCCTGAAGTCAGAATGTAACAATAAAATTGGATGCTGCACACCAACGGAAATAAAGGACAGTATAAAGTTAAAAAAACCGGATTAAGTAAATATTTGAGATTGGTACCTAAAAAGTAATTCAATTGAATATATATTTAAATATTTAACTCTGCCCATGGGAATTTTATATACTGGTTTAAAAATTTTAGTTAAAGGTGCTTGTTAAATTATAAACAAAAACAACGGAGTAGAAATATGAACAACGTTTAATAAAATTTAAAAAAATGATCCATTAATAATACTGATTTTGGTTTGCGCTTAGTAGTGAGAGTAGTAACCCTGAGGATGCACCGACGGGGCGGAGTTGTGTACGATCGCGTTGAATCTGAAAAATAAGAGACAATTATTAATAAGGGTCAAGTTAAGAATTATATGAAGAATTTAAGAAAATCACTATCACTCATTTAGCTGGGAGTTTTACCAAGCTAGGAGACACTGAAAACATACGGCACAAGACCGTGTCCTTTGTAGATCCATGCAGAAGACTATCGTCCAGCTGGGGATGCCTATCGCCTTATGAGTTGTACTACATACCTGTTGAGCGCTGTTGTCTTAACATGGGAGGTCCCAGGTTCGATCCCCGGCAGAGTCAATTTGGGAACTTATAATTTCTGAAAGAAAATCTTCGGCCGTGGCCACAAGCGATTTGGCATTCCGGTTCGATGCCAATGCAGTGTATAAACCGATACCGACTTATGGGTTTATGGGTTTAATAGAACTGATATGCCTCTAACAGGTTAGCCCGCTACCATCTTAGACTGCATCATCGTTTACTATCAGGTGAGATTGCAGACTTGCAGTGGATAAAAAAAAAGACGACGACGATGATGATATCTTTATTATGGTCATTTATTGCAGTCATAACTAGTCTAGAGACCTATACGTAAAAGCTGTTGGCAGATTACGGCAAGCCTTATGATCGATTTGATATTATGTGGACGAAAAACCAGCCATGGTAAGGACTCCGCCTAAGCAATGCATAATTAGCGAAAGGACTAAACTAATTTTCCTGTTTGGGGTGTTATGTGGAAGGGCTTTCAGGAAAAACTTTTAAAGCTTACCCGTTGTGGTCATCAGCGGTGTACTCGACCTTACGCACGGAGCCGTCAGGCTGCAGCAGTGAATAGTAGCCGTGCACAGCGTCTCCATCGCGGCTCTCGTGCTGGGACTTGTGGTCACCGGTGTGGGGGTCGGCTACTGAGTACGCGAAGTCGTATTTGGGGTGAGCCTACAAAAACGTCAGGAATATAACTACCATAGAAATCATTAATAAAACAGTCTTAATGCAATTCAATACAGTCAATAAAGAATATCCTAATAACTTACGTATTCATCGTGACCAGCGTAGTAAGCAGCGGGAGCGTAGACTGCAGGAGCGTAAGCCAAAGGCGCAGCATGAGCCAAAGGAGCGGCATAGGCTAAGGAAGCACCAATACGGCCCTCATCGTGACGCACGATGCTTTGGGAAGAGACAGCATGTCCAAGGAAACCAGCGTTGGCCGCGGCCAACATGGCGCCGAAAGCTACGATCTAGAAATTATAATACAATTATAGCTAGCGAAAATAAATAGACCTTAGCATTAAACACAGATAACAAAATCTCCCTCTCTCTATATTATTTAATAGTGGGTTCCTTTTGGAAATAGCTATCACCCCTTTTACAAAAAGAGATATTTAATTTAGATCCTTTCTTTTTTTCATCTCGAACTTTTTATTCACTTCGGTAATTTTTCCACAAACTACATCGTAACCTTGATTTCAATTGCACAAATTGATTGTAAAATTGCTACCACATAAACTTGACCATGACATAGACTGCATAGTATTTGCTTAACGCATAATTAGATCGCGAACAAAGGAAAACCTTTTCTCAAATATATGAACAAACAAAACAGCAAATTTTCGTGAATACTTTTTTGGATCACATATTGTTAAATACGAATATATTATTATGCTAATTAATGTCCCACTCACTTTGGCGAACATTGTTAATTATTGCAGTGTTGGTCAGTGATTGATACCAATAGTCAGATACCCGTGGTTTTTATATCATATATCACTCAATATAAAAAAGTGGGGCGACTAAACAAGACAAAACGTAGGTCTGTAATAAGAATATTTGAAATTCCAAAATCTTTCATATTGAGAAATACTGATTAATTGTAATTATTATAAACGTAAGAAAAGGAGATAAATAACTGAGCAAACATTTACATAAGTAACGTCATAACAAGTAACAATTTGCAAAACCTACTGAGAGGCAGAAGCCACAAGCAACGCATTTTTATGGTTCTGTAGTCAACAAGGACCCTAATATTTAGTTTAGACCCTACATGGTGTAGGTCCGTCCGACCGTTTCAATACTAAAAAGCTATAAGTGGCAAAAAAAAATTTTTAAATAACTTTTTTTAAGGTACACGTAAAGCGGGGATGATTTTTATCTCGTACATCCCATATTGTGGGTGTGGGAAGATCAATTCGATTTAGGGACCCGCCTGCGAAATATTAAGTTTTAATTTTGTTAGAGTCAAGTTCTTTAAATGAAATTCGTGTGACAGACTTGCGAAATCATTCGAATGATGACGTCAGATCGTTCAAATGATTCGGCAAACCTGTCTATTACATCCAGCTAATTTAGATGCAATTAACTGTTTCTGCATAGACAAAAGCTCTAGCTCTGGCGACTATTGAAGAACGTCACTGTTCCAGAAATTTATTCACCAAAGCGGAGCCTGGCCATCCAGCGAGATCATAGCGCTAGTTTCTTGAGTATCATGGTATTTATCATACTTTACTACTAATATTATAAATGCGAAAGTGTGTATTTTTGTTGGTTTATTGGTTTGTCCTTCAATCACGCCGCAAGGGGGCAACGGATTGACGTGGCATGTGTATAGGTGAGGACCTGGAGAGTGACATAGGCTATTTTTTATCCCAGAAAATTAATAAGTTCTGGAGGGTATCAAAAAAAACTTAAACCACGCGGACGAAGTCCCGGGCATGAGCTAGTTTGTTATAATTATTTATTATGAAGTTTATCTAAGAATAAATTTTATTTCATTCTATGTAGTCGGTAAATTGATAAATCTGTCTTAGTTTAAAAAAATATCTTATTATATTTTATCAATTAGTTTTTTCCAATAGAAGGTACAATAGTTTAGAACTTTGCCTATGTTTCAAAACTATTGTAACGTGAAGTAAAACCTACTTTTGAATTTAATATATAATTTTTAATTGATTATCTTTTACGATCCATTATAATAGATTAGATAAATAATATGATTGGAGGCAAAGCATGCAAACGAACCTTGCAGTAGATACATGAATGCTCCGTTCCTTTCAAAAGCTTTATTGATTAAGAAATAAGACTCAAATAATGAATCATTAAAGATTGTCACGTAGATTTTAATTACTTAATGGAAAATAAAATATATAATTACAACAAAAACTCTTTGATGATCAATTCGCAACGTTGTAATAGACTGCTTTGCTTGATATCGATTCATGGATCGACAATTAAAAAAAATCACATTTCTGTTTCTACAACTCTGTCCACTATCTACTCTTTTATATGATCAATATTAGGCTACGTAAACGCTTGGCTAGATATCAATTCTTGGGCTGATCAATTTAAAAGGATTTAGATTTCTCTCGCTATAGCACTGTCTACACCACTGGTCTTCCTTACTCTTTTCTAGCCTTTTTCAGATCTGGACAACTTCCATATTAGTGGTGGCGTTAACTTTTATAACTAAGTGATCATAAAGATCATTGGGTCTGTCGGTAATAAAAAAGGGGTTTGATATGTGAGATTGAGTAAATGTGTTACGAATGCCTATTTATGTTACCGATACCCGCCCTAACCCTTAATATCGAGAACTTTATCAATAGAACATATCGATATCACTATTTCGAAGTCGTATCTGAGATAGAGATAGACACGTTGTAACGTGTAATTGCAGTTAGGTAATTGTTTTAATGCGACCTTTGTCGTTATTGTTATTTTTATGAGCCGTGCATGAGCTAATGTCACCCCACTTGCTCTTATTTTAACCAAACGGACTATATAAACTCATGGTCAGTACCCACTGATATCAATCGTTGAGTTGTATCAACCAAGCAATAAGCAAAATGTTTAGCAAAGTGAGTGCAGCATGAATAGAAATCAATATCTCATATATTATAATTACGCAAGATAAACTTAATTAATCTTTCAAAAAAAAATTGTGACCTTGTGGATTGTCTTAAAAAGGAATTCGCCCACATCAATCATTTCAACCCTCATTGGAATACTAAATGAGCAATAGTATTGCACAAAAATACAAGCCTTACTAGTTTTGTAGACTTACACTTTTGTAATCATGTAGATTGGAATACAGACACGATAATATAAATTAATTTTGTAGATCTGACAGAGTTATTTATGCTACGTAGAATAGTGCATTTTCAAACTTTTTCTGATTGTTCTTCTTGCAGATCATTGCTTTCGGAGCTCTCGTGGCAGCGGCTAACGCTGGCCTGTACGGTCATGCTGTATCATCACAAAGCATCGTACGCCATGACGGTGGTCACTATAACGCCGCCCCTTTGGCGTACGCCGCTCCCTTGGCGTATGCTGCTCCTCTAGCTTATGCCCCCGCGGCGTACAGCGGCAACTATGCTAGACACGATGAATACGTGAGTAATCTTTATATTCGAAGAAACGATAGCCCCAGACTACTGTCTCACCTTGTGGTGACGTGAAAAAGGAGATGAAAACAGGCTAACTAACATGATCTGGACTTTACAACTGTAAAGTTTGCAAGCAAGTCTGATTGCAGCCCCGCGCTAATCTATATATTAAAAAAAAAGCATGTGCGCTCCAATATAGACGCTTTCACGATTGTCATCAAGCTCATGCAGTAAAAAACCACTGAAAAACATTTATTTGAACCCTAAATTCAAATAGTAAGCCATAAGAATGGTTTGCTGGCTGGCTACTATTGTTGGCATGTCAGTTACATAGTTAAATTGTAGCTGCAATGTTTATACACAGTTCCCTTAACTTCGACGTTGTTTATAACTTTAGAACTAGAATAATTGGATAGATTGGATTGAAAAAAAATCGCCCAAGTGCGAGTCGGACTCGCGCACCGAGGGTTCCGTACAAACCTGTATTAAGTTTAAAATTATTAAAAATATGTTTATGACATAATATAACTAAAAATTTATGCTTTTCGCAATTTTTCCTTTATCTGTGCTTTATGACGTTGCTTCGTACCAAATTTCAAGATTCTGAGTTCACGGGAAGTACCCTGTAGGTTTTGATCCCCTTGCGAGTGTCGAAAATTTGCAGCATAAGCGGCTGTTGCGATCTTTTGATTGCGTTGGCTTAGAAGTTTGATTTTTTCACAGCTCCAAGGGGCAGTAGACCTGAGTATTTGATATGAATTTCAGCTTGATACCTCCATGCGTTTCTGAGAAGAAGGGTCTTGACAGACAGACGGGCAACAAAGTGATCCTATAAGGGTTCCGTTTTTTCCTTTTGAGGTACGGAAACCTAAAAAGGACTCATACTAATTACCATTCCAGGCTCACCCGAAATACGACTTCGCGTACTCAGTAGCTGACCCCCACACCGGCGACCACAAGTCCCAGCACGAGAGCCGCGATGGAGACGCTGTGCACGGCTACTATTCGCTGCTGCAGCCTGACGGCTCCGTGCGCAAGGTCGAGTACACCGCCGATGATCACAACGGGTAAGCTATGAAAGTTTTTCCTGAAAGCTCCTTCCACATAACACCCCAAAAAGGAAGCGCGTAGATTCACAGACTAAAAAAAAATGTTGAAAAAATTACATTGGTGTCATTCTTGTAATAGGCATGATGACAGTAAACAAGAATCAATGAAATTATGAATTTATCGAATGAAATAGGATTCATGGATTATTAAAAAACGTATTTATTTTTCTATTCGAGTGAAATTGCTATTTATTTTGATAAAATAAAACTATAAAATACAGCAATCCGACTTAATGGATTAAACACCAAGAGAAGGGAATGACGTCTCAATTGTTTGACAATCACACTATTCGTTTACTGCACACTGCACAGAGTATTGGTAAAAACAATAGTGACGTCACAAACGGCGCCATGACACCGGCGAGCGTGTTGGCGTGAATTTTAAAATTTAAATTTCAAATGCCAATTTTATCTACCAAACGTTAATTTTCTGCTGAAATAATATATTTTTTCGAAATAATAGATACTTCTGGCCATTTTTCAAAATCAGTCATCATGCCTATTGTTTAAACTCACAAATGTGTTTCTTTTGCAGTTTCAACGCAGTGGTACACAACTCTGCCCCATCCGTCCATCTTCAGCCCGCCTACAGCCATTACTAAAATAGTTTTCTTCCTAATTGTAAAATGTTTTAACACCTCTTGTAAATACACTTATAAATTATTAAATTTTCTTATACTATCGTAATGACTGTCTCTTATTCGTGAGAAAAATTACCCATAATATTATTTATAGAAAAAAAATTTGCAAAGGAATCTAAGTTAGAATCCTGAGTGTAGTAAGGGATTTACAGGCACAAAAAAACAAAAAAATTTGCTATCATGTGATACATACTACAACTTTTTACCTCAATAGCGAGAAAATGCAATCTTCGTCACTAAATTCAATCGTAACATAGTGAAAATTGAAAATCGACAACAAACTGTGCTAGGGCTCAATTTGGGCTAGTTAGTGACTCTACCAGTTCAGACAGCAGTATAGAGCTTCCTTTTTTTCAACTAGTTAGGCGTCGGATCTTGCGGTATCGACCTACGCATTTCGTGGGTACCGATGAATTAAAAATTTATTCATTACATTCTTGGTTCTTTAACCAATAGGTACCCTATGACAGATACAATTTTAACGTTTTCGCAACTTGGACCCTGTAACTACTCAAAAATATTTCAAAACACTAACCTATTAACATTTGAATATAAATATTATGATACTTACTATAGTTTTATATTCTGTTGGGCTAAAACTTAAAAGTAATTAATATGATCAAAGAGAAATTGAGATTTTAGTACACACGACAGTAATTCTATAAATGTTTATACTGATAATTAAAAAAACAATTTTATAGTTGAATTTCTTAAGTATTTAAAAATTAATTAGGATAAAGATCAAAGACTTTTTTACTACACGTATATTATCTTAGAGTTTGCTTGTTATCAGCTGACTCTTCTCAGCATCGCCCTTATGTATTATTATGTATAGTCCAAGAGATTGTCCACGACAAGCTGAGTGACACTTCTTTAGCACTTTTGAGATTGGCGCTTTCAAATACACAGTCAGTGGCAAGCTGACTTTACTTTAAAGTCAGGGGGGTTAATGCCACTGCTTAAAGCAATATATTATATGTTATTGTATTTATACAATCACAATCACATAAATGACTTATCGAACAGACTTAGTTCTGCTGCATACGCGGTTAAAAAGATTCGCCAGTTGACAGATATAGAAACGGCGAGATTAGTTTATTTTGGTTACTTTCACAGTATTATGTCATATGGTATATTATTATGGGGTAATACTGCTGGTATTAATTCTGTTTTTGTGCTGCAGAAGAGGCCTGTTCGAGCCATATATAATATGGGACCAAGGGAGTCACTAAGAGATAAATTTAAAGACATCACTATAATGACAGTGCAGTGCACAACCAATAGATATATACTTGAAAATTTAGTACACGTGCATAAACACATTGATAAATTCAAGAAGAAAAGTGATTGTCATATTGTCAATACTAGAAATAAAGATAAACTTGTAATGCCTGCTTCTAGGCTTCGTAAAACGAGTAATTCATCTGTTGGAAATAGCGCCCGCTTCTACAATAAGCTCCCAGAAGACATGTTGAAGATGTCTATGAATAAGTTCAAAGTTAATGTAAAACGTAAACTCATTAAAAATCCTATTACCATGTAAAGGATTACTTAAATGACAAGGAAGCTTGGCAATGATTTGATCTAATGGCTCTCAGTTAGCTCTCATTTAGTTCCTTAGTTAGGATTTGTAAAATGGTGATAATGAAAAAAAAACCCGACTGAGTTTGTTGTGTGCTCTTCTCAGACCGCGTTTGGAACCCTCGTAGCTTTAGTTTTAAGATACCGTTACTGATTATCACCATTAAATTTTACAAATAACCGGACGTCAATAAGTGTAATGTACCTACTTAAATTGAATAAACATTATTTGAATTTGAATTTGAATTGTTGCGAAAAATTCTACCATGATGTCCCCAAAAGTAATCTTATTAGAAACATTGTTTCCTGAGCAATTTTGTGACGTCATTAAGCAAATCATTTACTCAATTCGTATAATGAAGTGTTTTTTGAGAGCTAGCATTATTGTTTTACGTAGAATTTACGTCAAATTAAGCAATCATAAAAAATTTACTTTCTTGCGACGACTGAACGACGAATTGACTTTGTAAACAAAGTGAATATTCTACTGGATTAAAGTAAGTTGAGATAATACAAGTTTATAAAAGTGAGTTATTAAATTTTACAAAAGGTCTTAAATTGAAGAATCAAGCCCCCAGAACGGTGGAGGGATGCTTGGAGTATTCCTACTTGCTTTAATCAGAAATGAGGAGATCCGTAGATACCTAATTTAATGTGTCTATTTCGAAAAACCGACAGACGTTTGGGTCGCAAGGTGCTTGAATAGCGGCCTCACACTGAAAGCGCAGCGTTGGAAAATCCCCATCTAGGTGGGCAAACGATCTCAAGTGTGTAGCTGGGAGCCGCTGGAAGCAACCGGCACAAGACCGTGTCCTGTCGAAATCTATAGATCCGTAGTTCTATCCAGGGAAAAGCAGTCTAGCAGTGGACGTCTATCGGTTGTAACCGCTCTAATCTATTAAGCGATAATGATTGTCAACGTCCCTGAGGTCAAGTACACTGCCGATGATCACAACGGGTAATGAGTACATCCATCAGGTGGTAGGTGAGATCATATTTTATAAGGAGTAAGTAAATCCATCAGTTTGTGAGATTATATTTTATACAGTTCTTTAGTGGAAAAACTTACACAAGTGATCCCACAATTTTTCTTAACGAGTCTCTATCAAAAAAAATGCTTTCTAGATAATACTTATGCAGTTTTACTTCATACCTATGCTAGCAAAACGTATATTTAATGGCAATAAATTTTACGCTTTTAATCAGAATCTACGTATATTAACAGCTCAAGTCGTGACAATTTTCACGCAATTTCGTCACGAATAGTTAAAGAATTAGGGCCAAGTACGTGAAACCTTATGGGCGTATACATAATTAATTAATGACAGTCAGCCAGATAACCATTTGTGCTTTGATGTATATGTCACCGTAAGATTGTAAAAACCGTTAGATTATAATCTAACTCGCGAAATTGCAAACTGTCGAAAGATTACAATTTAACGCATTATTTATCGGTAGATTGTAATCTGATAGGTATATAAACCCGATAGAACCTAAGTGCTGCGGCCGGGCACTACCTGATTATATATGTCGAACCCAAACCTAACCTACAGTAAAGACACAAGAAAAGAAATGGATACAATTAATAATTCAAAAATTGACACTCAGAACATTGAACGGTTCACAATCTGTGGACAGTTTACAATTTCGCGAGTTAGATTATAATCTAACGGTTTTTACAATCTTACGGTGACATATAGATAGATGAATCTTATTATTTACTGAATGATGCCCTGCAACTACTTCCGTGTGGATTAAGGTTTTTTGATTCGCGCGGGTACTCTAATTCTAATTTCATTTTGCCAGATAAAATCAAACAATAAATAAAAGATAAAATGGAGCCTATGTATTTTAATCTATCCTATTTCCATTCAAAATAACAGCACAGTCGGTTCAATGTTCATTGTGAATGAGTAACACAACTTAGTTAAAAACTATTTATAAATTTGTAATATTATTAAGTAGGATATTAGCTATTGAAATGAAATAATATAATTTAAGTAATTTGAGATAAGAAAAGAAAATCACTACAGTTTGTCACATTTCAAATTATTTAAAAATAAGCGAATGTTAAATTAGTATTGTGGTGGTCACATTTATGTTTTTAATCATTTAGTTTTTCTGACTTAAAATGGCGCAAATAATGAAATGCGCATGAGAACACGATCATTTATAATCTTCATACTAAGATTGACTCTATTATATAGATGTAGAAAAATGGCCAAAATGTACTTGACCAACAGATAATAAGCAAAGATAATAATTAACAAGAGTTTATCTCAAAGTTTATGTTCCATAACGAAAATACTGATTGTTATCAATGAGATCGCCGAAAATGTTTAACAATGCAAGTAAGTTAATGTCTTAATTCTATTTTAAATGTAGCAAATAAAATAATATCCGATGACCTAAAGAAGGTTGCGGGAAGCGGTTGGATGAGGAAGGCGGAGAACCGTGTTTGGTGGCACGCTCTCGAAAAGGCCTATGTCCAGCAGGTGCATACGGGCTGATGGATGGATGGATGAAATAAAATATTGTGTGTTTTATACCTAATATTATTTAAAGTATATAACACTTAATTATTTTCATATTTTATTCAGTTTTCAGCGATACTAAACAAGGCGTAAATATACCGAGAATAATGTGAATAGTGGAACGCTGGCATCATGCGATATCTTAAAAAGAATTAAACTGGAAGTAACATAGCCCAATTTTTGTTTCAACAACCTTTATTACTAACTTACGAATTATAATCCTATACATTGGATATGAATTATTTTCTAAAATCTATTCTAATCGACGCAATAGCAAAGCATCTGGAAAACATCCCTAAACCACAAAAGTACAATTTGTAAAACACTTATTATTTTGAACTTATAGAAGATCTCATAATGTTATGTTGTAGAAAACTGGAGAGCAAAATATTTTAGTCATCATAAAGTTACATTCACATGGCAATAAAATTATATTGCCTACCACATGTATTTATATGATCTGTTTGTTACCCAGGTAAGTATTTGCCAAGAACAATTGAGTCTAAACCTAATAATTTAATGAATTTTTCAAGTATGTGGTACATTGACGTATTATACATTATTATTATAAGCATACATTCTTTGCATGTGTGAACTTTACTTGCACTAAGAATTTTGTGTTCCTCATTCTCTGAAATGTTATATTGAGCTTACAAATAGAATAATAGTTGATTAACGTTAACATGATCTGCATCGACCCAGTAATGTAGAACAAAATCACAGTTCACAGAGAATCATTGTTAGGTAACTATTCTTTTTTTCGATGTTTGTAATACGAGAACGGTTAAGACAAAGCGCAGTGACCTTGCGACCGCGTAGATGTACTCATTAAGATGTTTCGACGCCCCACCGGGCTTGCCATGAAGATTATTATAAAACCCACGATAACTTATCAAAGGCATGCCAGTCACGGAGTACAATCCAAATACCAAAATGTTCTCCAAAGTAAGTAAAGAACAACCAAAAATTGTTTATGACAATGATTTATTATAATACATCATGTTTACCAATTTACAGGTTCTCGTCTTAGCTGCAGCTTTAGCAGTAGCTCACACTGGTAACCTAGGACTCGGGCATGGATCCCAAATCAACACTTTGAATCATGGATCAATAGCTGGCGCAGCTCCTCTCCTTAACGGTGGATTAGGGCACGGAGCTACCTTGGGAGCCGTTGGCTATAGTGCCCTCGGTGGATACGGCGGTGCCCTCGGTGGACATGGCGGTGCCCTCGGTGGATACGGCGGTGCCCTCGGTGGACATGGCGGTGCCCTCGGTGGATACGGTGGTGCCCTCGGTGGACATGGTGGAGCCCTCGGTGGATACGGCAGTGTCCTTGGTGTGCATGGTGGTGCTCTCGGTGGATATGGCGGTGCCCTCGGTGGGCATGGTGGTGCCCTCGGTGGATACGGCGGTGCCCTCGGCGGGCATGGTGGTGCCCTCGGTGGATACGGCGGTGCCCTCGGTGGGCATGGTGGTGCCCTCGGTGGATATGGCGGTGCCCTTCGCCCACGCGGTCCTCTAGTCCATGCCACATCTACTGCTAACGTTAACTCCTTATCTATTGCTTCTCTTCACGGTAGAATTGGAGGTTATGCTGGTCAGTACGCAGGAGGCATCGCTGGTCCCCTAGCAGGAGGCATTGCTGGGCCAGTAGCAGGAGGCATCGCTGGTCATATCGCAGGGGGATACGCTGGGCCACTGGCTGGAGGCTACGGCGGTGCTCTAGCAGGAGGCATCGCAAGCCCACTTGCAGGAGGCTATGCAGGTCATCATGCAGGAGGTTACGCCAGTCCTTATGCAGGCGGGCATGCTGGTGGTTACGCTAGTCAATACGGAGGTGCTTACGTAAGTATGGTTTTTCGGGGAAAAAATAATGCAACTCAATCAATTTGATCGTTTATTTACATTTCAATTCATTAAATAAATTAGAAATTCAATTAACAAAATTATAATTAGATCTTATATTTGCAGTCCTACCCCAAGTACAAGTACTCTTACTCCGTGGCGGACCCTCACACTGGTGACAACAAGGCCCAGCACGAAAGCCGCGATGGTGATGTTGTGAAGGGCGAATACTCCCTTGTGCAACCTGACGGCACTTACAGGAAGGTTTCCTACTCTGCTGATGACCATAACGGGTAAAATCTAAATCTTCTCTCCTTTCTTTTGACCGGAGTAGTTTTTTCATTTAGAATCAATATTTTTCCTTTGTTTAATTAGATAATCTTTAGCTGCATAGAATAAGCACGACTAAGCCATACCCCCTATAAAAAAATACTGATCCGCAACGTCAAAAAGACGGAAAAACTTTCTCACAATTGCGTAAAAAAGTGTAAAAACGCACAGTTGACATGACTCACAGGTATTTGGCATTGCTTTCTCAGGAAGCTTCTCATATACGCAACAAACACGTAACATGACGTCGCTAATAAAATCACATGGCAGTAAAACCGGTAATCTTACGTTCCGGTATCATATGAATAATGACCTCAATCGACCTCTGTGCTTAACGCAGTGAATATCGGTGAACAGGTGTTGTAGGGAACCAGTTGTAGAACGAGTTTTGATATCTCGATGATTTATTAAATGTAAACATAAACAAAACTTGTCTGAAGCCTATTTATAGATAATACACAAAGGCTTCCAGTTTTAATAATGATCCATTCATTAGACCAGTCTAAAAGACATTTAACTGAGAAAAAGCAAACCTTAAAAAAAAATTAGTTTTACTTTGTAGATTTTCTACTGTTTCATTGACTCCAGCAGGTATGAATATCAGGATTTCGGAAAAGAATAGTCCCTGTTCCTCTATTGCGTGGAAGTATCCTTTTTTAGTATCCAATTTCTACCATTATGCTTTTAATTCAAACTGTCACTAATTAAATTATTTTGTTCCAGTTTCAACGCTGTGGTACAGAACTCCGGACCGAACCATCACATCTACTCTGCTCAATACCACCATTAAGTTGATACCTATAATACACGTAACTTTGCCCTGCTGTGATCGAATGATACTCAATTATTTTATTTAATAAATACATTTTGTAACGATATAATATGCAATTATTGTTTTATGAGTTTTACTCCTTTTTAGTCAAATGAATGACGTAAACTATTCAAAAATTATAAAGAACGTAATTAAAGTGTAAGCAATAATATGCTCATTAACACAGTAAAGTGGGTATCGCACTCCAATAGTCAATGTTCCGTAGGCGCTTTCAACATAAAAAATATTAGGTAGGTGTACCTGATGATAGTAATTTGGATTCGAGTTTCAAACTTTTTATAGACAAACGCATGTAATTTTCTTACGTAGTACCTCCTCTAACTCAAGGTCAAAAATATTTACCAGGAATCCTTCATGTAGAATGCATTCTTGCCATCTATTGTTTACATCGATAACAAGTTTTATCCATTTATAACGAGTAGTAAACTGTATGTAAGATTTGTAAAATACTTCTTGAAATTGCCTCCATTACAGCCATAGTACGTATACACAATAGAGAGTTAAACAAATATTATACATCCGAAACAATGATAATTTAGGTACTTATTTTATCATTTAACATGCTTATTATAAGTTTTGTCTGTCTATTTTATAGTTTTTATAAGTGTATATAACTTTATTTTAAAATTCGAATTGCTGAATTAACCTTAAGAATTGGAAACCAAAATATGCAAAATTTGACTTGTTTACTATCCTCATAAAAACTGCGAGTACATAACTTTTATGATTACAAGGTCGCATTGTTATACGGATCGATTAAAGCTCTGAAAGTTCTTTCTCAACTTTAACAACATAACAGCTGTAGTGACAGGTCCTGATAACCTTAAGCTGTTCATGTCTCATAACAATCATATTAGGAAACGTTCAACAAAAAATATACGCAGTTCAAATCTATTCCACATTACGAAAGTCAATTTAATTGATAATATAAAACAAGCACTGACGAAAGCATTCCAAGCTGTTATTTACATTGAAAAGTATGTTGCACATAAACTTGATTCTAGCTCGACTTAATCATGTGGTATTGAAATAGTTTGTACTGCAGTGTAATGGGATAATTAACATCCTGTCGATAGATATCAAAGAGTCAGATTACTAAATCATATTTAAATATTATAAAGACACTGTCATATTTGGTGGCTATTTTTTAAATGAAAGTCTTTTTATAAGGTGCATCCATCCAGTTACTAAGTCGGTTACTTATGGATGGATGATCGAGTTTTGAGGTTCTATGGTCTTTTCGTAACCTCCGCGTTTTAAGTCGTCGCGTCGGTATTAGTATGATACTATAATATTATAAATGCGACAGTGTGTTTGTTGGTTTTCCTTCAATCACGCTTCAATAAAGCAACGGATTGACGTGATTTTTTGCATGGGTATAGTTGAGGATTTTTTGCCTGGAAAATAGTATGCAGAATAACACATGGGCTACTTTTATCCCGGAAAACTTAAGAGTTCCCGTAGGAACCAAAAACCTCAATCCAAGAGGACGAAGTCGCGAGCATCAGCTAGAATTTGTTCTACTCCATTACCGCACTAATGTTATACATAATATAATATGTCATATGAAACATGAAACGGACAAATACAGTTTTGGTGTCAATCGCATGATGATGCCAACCCTTAAAATCTTAGGAGTATTTAAACCCTCTGTTTGTAATTTTAAGCTTTATCAAAATAGTCACAGCTGAGATTCAGCTACTACTACTGTTGTAATAATTAGGCTTAACCTCTCTCACTGTAGCATATTTTTATGAGACTTGAAATGCGCTCAGCTAAGTTACTACAAAATCTTTGTTAGCACTACTGCGCAAGCCAACTCTACAAGAAAAGTTATACAAGTGAAGAAACATGAACACTTTTAATTTAAACATTTTGGTTTTGGTTTCCTTGGTTAACTTTACCTAATTTGCGAAAATTAATTTTCCTTGTAATTTTAAAATTTGATTCTTCTTAAAAAAATATAATATTCTGTCATAGTCGTGGCTAATAAACAAGTGGTTATTTTTGTTATAACAATAGACAAAAATTTATAGGAGTAATTCCGGCTTTGCATTTAGCAACCTAAAAGATATGAGTATAATTATATATTAATAATATAGTTATAAAATTTTTCGCAATAGTAGGTCGATACTGAGTTTCTTGCTTCTTTTCAGTAGAATCTTCTTACCAAAACAGTAAGTAGTCTCTTGACGAAGCAGAACCAGTTTTCCAACATTAAATGTGTTATTACTCTTCAGCATCGGGATGCATCAGTCCTCGCAGTATATTATTATATTGATAGTTTGAATTCATAGTCCTCGAAACTTCTCTGATAAAAAAAACATGCCAAACACCTAAATAGAACTTTGCATAACTTAGGCACAGCCAAGCATTAATAAATTAGGATCGAGAAATTATCTGAAACTCCCCATTTATTCACGCCCATGCCCTGTAGATAACTGACCAGTCTACCGACTTTGTGTCATAATCGGTGGCTAGCTGCCGCATTTCTACCACTGACCTAGTGTCGGTGACACTTGACAGGATTAAGTATTATTACTTTAAGTAAGTAACACCTTAAAATGGGTCTTTAACGTTTTATATATATTGCCGTAGGGCTAGTAATAGGCCCGGCCAAAGAGCGACGGCAAAGTGACACACTGAATGCATGTAGTATTTAAAATAAGTACGAGGAACTGTACTCTATAATACACATCGCACTGTAAAACGTGTGCTCCGCAGTATTGGAGTCTTCGTACGTTTTCTCCTAGAAGCCACCGTTGGAATCGTTCCCTAACAGTCGTCTAGCTTCGAGCCTATCCAAGTCTAAGTAGTGTACAGGTGTCATACAAGACATTGTGACGGAACCCTACCAAGGAGATTAGGTGTCGTATAAGACACTGTGCCAGACACTTTGCACATTAAGCACACACTCACACTTCAAGGACTGCATGAGTCCGCATCCGCGATATCTAAGCCAAAAGTCATTTCAGGACGGCCTTAATAAAATTACCCAAATTGAATGCATAGTTACCACAGAATATTTAATAGTATCTTTCTGTTAGTACGTACCTAGTAATAGTTATTTGTCCTGAACTATTTTCCTCTACTCGAGAAAACTCGAGGAGACTTACGAACAAGTATTTTAACTGAGTATAATGTCTTACTGATGTAAGTTTTAAGAAAAAACTAAAAACAGTGCATAGTGGAATGGTAATAATGGCATGTTGGTTTTTGTTAACAAAAATATTATTCGTTTGAGCTACTTGCCTTGAAGCCACAAGATATTCAATTCAATTTATTTAAAATATGTAGGACATACAGGTGCCTCTTATGTTACGTCATATTTTGACTCTACCACCGGTTCGGAAAGTAAATCCTGCTGAGAAGAGCCGGCAAGAAACTGTGCAGTTGCTCTTTTTTTTTTTAAACAAGATATTACAATTCGTAGGTAAGTATATGTCACCGTAAGATTGTAAAAACCGTTAGATTTTAATCTAATTCGCGAAATTGCAAACTGTCGAAAGATTACAATTTAACGTATTATTTTCCGGTAGATTTTAATCTGATAGGTATTAAAACCCGATAAAACCTAAAACCTCAGAATATTGAACAGTTCACAATCTTTCGACAGTTTACAATTTCGCGAGTTAGATTATAATCTAACGGTTTTTACAATCTTACGGTAACATATATAAATTAAATACTTTATTAGGTGATTTGTTAGGTGTCCTTGAAATAGACATAAAACAGACAAGATAATGATGAGAAGATAGATAATTCAGACATAAAACAACCAAATCGCATCACTGATATAACATAGTACCCGTCCAAGGTCAAATTTAACGGTGATTGACCTCTGAACCGCCGTCTATACTTATTATTTCAATCAATTCTATTTGAAATAAAGCCTTGTCAGTATCTTACCTACCACTTTTTAACAAAGCTTCGTTTACACGACTGTTTTAGTACATGTATATTATTATTTTAACTTTTTAAAAAACTTCACATGGAATGGTGGTAAGAATGCTGACTGCATTTCCGTTCTAGACAGCCAGACTCATCCTTTGCGCAAAAAATTAGACAGCCCTTCTGTCGCCAGATGAGGCAATAAACCGCGGCGAAATATTTCGTAAGAAATTTTTGGTACTTGAGGCTTTTTAAAAATTAGCTCTGGATCGCTATACAATGATGTAATATTACCAAGGAACAACCATTGATACACTACATCAAAGCAAACCAACACCACCATACCATAATACCGTTATGAACACCGAGCAAAACCTAATTTTTTTTAAGTATTTAGTACTAGATGATACCCGTGACTTCGTCCGCGTGGATTAAGTTTTTTGATTCCCACGAGAACTTCTTAATTTTCCGGGATAAAAAGTAGCCTATTTCTTTCCCCGGGATGTAACTTACCCCTATACCAAATTTCATCAAAATCGGTTGAGCAGATGGACCGTGAAAGCGTAGCAGACAGACAGACACACTTTCGCATTTATAATATTAGTATGGATTAGCAAGGAACTGAAACTATTCAGTCATTCAAACGACTACTTTTGTGATATTGGGTATCGTATCTACTAAGTGTAAAACGTCTCTATGTTAAGCAGAAAGGGGTTTACCACTTCCGTGACGATGAATGATATCGAATCACGTTCACGTCAGGCCTAATGAACTACCGGATCTGGGCGGAGGGCGCTGACAGTGTTAACGATCGTTTTCGACAAATTCTTGCCAATAATCACTGTTAAATCAATCAAATCGTGCGCGTTCCATTCTAGGTAAGAATAAACTACAATTTAAAATATCCGCAAATCACGAAACCTATTAGAGGAAATAGGATTTTTTCCAATGTCATATTTTGTGTGATTTCTTCGAAAACTTGTACTTGGACACTTCGGCATTTAAATTGTTATGATTCATTCTTATCCTACATCTATACGTAAACACGTACTTATTTCGATACGATAGGCAATTGAGAGATAAGCATACAAATTAAAATAGGAAGGAGGGAGTTTTAATAACATGTAAGGAAAATGTAATAGGATCAATAATATTTGTGCGATACTGATTGCCGAGTCCCTAATTGCGAATTGGGTATTCATCTAGCGATCAATATGTAATCTGTCGATATTTTACGTTACTCCTATGTTTTTGACCATCATGGTTAAAAACATCAGTAACGTAAACGTGATAAGTACCTAGTGGCCAAAACTTATCGTTAACAAATGAAACCGTTGATAAGAAACTTTTCGATAGATTACAGATAGTAAGACAGCTTGAAGGGAGCCTATATAAAGAAAAACCAAGAAAAAGTGGAAATTTGTATAAGAACTAAATTAACATGAGATATAGAATTAAACATTTTATTATTAAGTGCTCGCTTTACGAATAATAAACTGCTAGCCCTATCTCGTAACTTGAATCTGAGAACTAGAAAACAATTTGAAAGAACAGGCCTACACAACACGAGACCCATTTAAGTATGTCCCAATAAACAATGTGCTTTATTCAATCAATCGCTTGATTGCTCAATTTATCTGCTCCCGATCACATTACGATCATAGGTAGGTGGGGAAATTGAATACTGTATCGGTTTAGCTATGTTAGTACTTGACCGATCTGTGGTCGATGTCATAGGGCATTTGATCGCACCATTTCGCAATTGCTTACCAATACTCATATCATATTTTAGTAATATTTCGCAGAGGGCATGCTGGTTCTTTGTTTGGAATTTGATATGCAAAGGTATGAAACCTGAAAGAGAGTTGTAGATGCGGATGATTTTATAATCACAGCTATACATAATATGCATAATAATAAGAATAGATAATATATATTACATTCATACTACTAATTATAAAAAGACGACTACGACTATACTACGACGAAGATACTACGACGCGACTGTGAAAAATTTATACAATTTGCCATGTCCTTAATTTTGCCTCATAGAAAAGCTTTATAAATATTTTTCGTTGCCAAGACTTAAAGTCCTGGCGACCAATGCTAAAAGTGTTCGATCTCCATGTCAGAGCATAGTAAACTAAACAGAGAAGAAAAACTTAGTTTCGTGGTCCCAAATAAGATATTATGATCTGTTGGCTATATATGAAAAATGTGAGGTAAAATGTAGCCATTGACACTCTACAGATCCTCAACTATGCCCATGCATAAAGTTACGTCGATACGTAACTCTGTTGCAGCGTGATTGACAAACCAACAAACCAATATGGCGGTTCGAAAATACGACGAAACGCTTCCAGAAAAGATAGGTAGTGCCGTTCCTTTGGCTCGTGTTGGCGGGGGCACGGAATTGCCCCCAGATAAACCAACAACCAACTATCACACTTTTGCATTTACAATATTAGTAGGGATAAAGTTTTAAAAGCATATAATATTTACATAAATAGTTGCAAAACAAACTCACTTTTTTTTGAGTATATTTTTTATAATAACATGTAATAGGTTGAAATATATATAATTTGCACTTGAGCATTTAACAGTTCATACTGCCTCGTTGGTCTAGTGGTTATCATGTTCGACTGTGGCCGACGAGGTCGCGGGTTCGAGTCCCGGGTCGGGCCATAATTAAGTATTGGAATTTTTCTGATTAGAAATTCTCAGTACTAGCCCAGAGTTAGGAAGGCGGCGGTGTTTCACCCCCGTGCCTCGGAGAGCACGTTAAGCCGTCGGTCCCGGTTATTATCCTAACATGATAATAGTCGTTAAAGCCCGCCAACCCGCATTGGAGCAGCGTGGTGGGTCTGAGCTCTAATTCCCTCTCTCCTATAAGAGTGGAGGCCTGTGCCCAGCAGTGGGACGTTAATAGGCTGTAGTGGATAGTGGACCTAATATCTGCTGTAACACAGGGGAGTACCTAACTAAAAAGGTGCCATATCAAGTGTAGTAAATGTAGTAATAACGCGTTATGTTCATGTTCTTATTTTGATACGATCTGTCCACTTAACTGCTCTCAACTCGAAATTGTTATATTAATCTGTCAAAATTACCACTTAATAAAATTAAGTTTAACTTTTATGTTAGTTAACATTAGTCAACATTAGTTATTACAACACACTTTAAAAGGGATTTCCACTCAAAAAATATATTTTCTGTTATTTGACATGACATCAAGCGAGTCGCAGAAATATTTTTTTATTTTATGGCGATATAGGCTTAATAGGCTTGAGGTCTAGGTTGGAGCGCGCTTGCCTAGAAGTTGCCTATTCACTCTTGCCTTGAAGGTACTTAAGTTAAAGATTCAGGAGGCCAAGTCCGCGACGGGTGGAAATCCTAACAAGATGCTTCCAAGAGACCTGTCCTGTCAACCGATGGACGCTGACCACGATATTGCAATGTAACTTAGTTCTGAAAATATTTCATTATTACTAATGATGAAACTAGAGATATCAATTTTCCGGAAATAATAGGGTAGACAATATCCAGACTTTAATTAAATAACTAATGATTGTTGTTTTCTACCACGGAGAAAATGTCTATCGTTTGGTTTTCATTATTTTTTATGGTAATTTTAAAAGATGATAAAAATATTTTATTTGATAATCAGGTATTCTGAATTAAGTTTCTGTTGTATTTAAATAATTTCGAAATTCAATTTCATTTGGTTACCGATAAAGCCTATACTTGACCGTAATTGCAACGATAGCATAAAAGTCCATTCAATTAGCGTGTAACGCAACATCGACGTAGATAATATCCGCAGGGCTCAGGCGACGAAGTGAGGGAGTAGGTGATTACTGAAGGCGCTACCAACGACCTCGCTATGTCAAAGTTACGGAACTGAAGTGACCGCAAGCCCCACCACTCGCAGGACTATGTCTTTTGCTTTTCATATAAAAGTCCAGCTGAACCCGATAATGGTATCAGTCACCTGCTCTGATTAGTAACAGCAAAATGTTCTCAAAAGTAAGTCAGCTATATTGAGCTTTCGGAAAACTTTATTGAGCACTTTCTGCATCGAAACCTTTTTATATGACAATAATTATTGAATTATAATTTTCAATTTGGATTCTAATCATTGTTCTAATTTTCCGTGCAAAGCTATTTTCATTAACGTTGCTATAAAATATCTAAGATTAACAATAATTAAAAAATATAACCGAGTATTTTCTAGTTACTTTATGTTCGATTACGAATTTATGTGGACTTTTTTTACTCCTGTTCTAATTGCTAATTTTGTTTTTAAGATCGTAGCCCTCAGCGCTGTGTTGGCCGCTGCCAATGCTGGCCTCCTGCCCTACCACCATGCGTCTGCGGTGTCTTCGCAGAGCATCGTGCGCCATGACACCCCAGTGCACTACGCCGCAGCTCCGATCCTCCACGCCGTCCACGCTGTCCACGCTCCAGTAGTCCACGCTGCCCCCATTGTACACGCTGCACCCGTGGTACACGCTGCCCCTATTGCCATCGCACACGTAAGTATAACTGTACCTATTTTGTGGTATAACGCAAATCAATTGGTAACCAGCCTCATAAATTATCTTGGTGTTAATACCTAGGATCACTGATACTGCCTGTAGATATACTCGTAACTAACAATTAACCGGGCTAACTTAGAGAAAATAAATGTTTCTATAATCTGCATCAAATTTTTAGTATCAGTGCCTGTGGAATTATAACGAAACTAAGTTATCTTATTTTCGTGACTAATTAAAAGTTAACTCTAATAAGAAATTCTCTGTTATTTATTTTTAGAGGATGTCTTATTAGTGTACTTACTTTTCTTTCATGCTTGGTTAAGAGATTATAAATACTCGTCATAGCAATAATTCTTTATTTCAGTCTCACCCCAAATACGACTTCGCGTACTCAGTAGCCGACCCCCACACCGGCGACCACAAGTCCCAGCACGAGAGCCGCGATGGTGGTGCCGTACATGGAAGCTACTCCCTAGTCGAGCCTGACGGTTCCGTCCGCAAGGTTGAATACACCGCTGACGACCACCATGGGTAAGCATATATTTTGAATCTGGGTGACACTTTTCACGCTATAACCAAGTGAGCGATGTCTAAACAAAATTTCCGGCAATTGCAAAAAAGTTTCTATGTTGACATCGGCTGTACCTACAGTTGCTACCCTAACAACAAAGCTGTCAAGGGTTTTTAAAAAAAATACCATAACCTCGTTAGCGTGATTCATTCTTCAACGAATTTACCTTCAGCGAAGTAATAATTTTTAAAGCTTAAAGTTCCAATAATAGTATTTATTCACTTGATGACTAATATAATTTTAATTTTATACGTCAACTGTAACGTGAAAATTAAGTTTTTAGAAGTTTTTATCACGATGCACTTTGTTCTCGTTTTCTTGGGAGCATTGAAATAAATGTAGCACATAGAGATCTTTGAAAGATCGCATCCTCAAAGCCCCTTCGGGACAGCTAACTCATCATAATTCTTTTGCCTACAGTTTCAACGCAGTCGTCCACAAGACCGCCGGCTACCACCCAGCTCCCGTTCACCACGCCCCCATTGTCCACGCTGCCCCCATTGTCCACGCTGCCCCTGTCGCCCACCTCTCGCTAGCACATGGACATCATGGCCTCCATTACTAAACGACCTAGCTGTAATATTCGTGTAATCGTGGTGTATGACTGATGATTGGGATATTTATGTATGTGTTTGTAACTATAATGAACTTAATTATACAGTTGTAAATAAAATACTCTTTGCTGATCAGTATTTATTCGTATTATTTATACCTCTACTTTCTTTGAGTCGTATTTTTCATTGCTGAGGGTCGTGATCCCTTTTTATTAATCAAATAATGGTTGGAGTTTTCTTGGGATAATAATGCGGTGGGTTCTCACGTGGTTGCGCATACGGCTCAACTAAAAGAGTATTAAACAATGGTTTTGGTAACGATTATTATCAGATGTTAGTGAACGCGGACCATGTGCTCTCTGAGGTATGGAGGAAACGAAAAAGCCAAATTTGAACTTCCAAATTCCGTCACCCATCTAGTTACCGACTTGGGTCAACGTTGCTTAACAATCGCAATCGAATGATAAGTGTTGTCATAACTACGCCACTCGTCCCTCTTCTATTCCTTCTTATAGGATGCAAAATGAATTCTTAAGCTATAATAATACTGTAATTAATCATTAGGTTAGCTATACTAATTGAATTAAACTTGTAAGCAATAATGGCACCTAAATTATAAATGGTGTCCTAAATTGTTAGCATCAAGTTCAGTCCACTTTTCCAAGAAACAGAGATAATAATCAAAATACATCATTTCAGTGTGCAATTTGAGTTTGATTATAGTTTTGTCTAAAAATTACTACATGAAGTCTGAACAAATTCATTATTAAAATGAACTAAAATCTAAATTAAAAACTATTATACATCTACTATATTAGTAGTAGTATTGGTATTTTTTCTCAAAATAAACATAAAGTACTCTTTATTATTGTTAGTTTCCAGTATTAGTAATAGATAATAGTCCATACATGTATTTTCATTCAACTCCATCCATGAACTTCACTCCAAGAACACATTGCGAAGAGTACACCGACATTTTGTAGTACACATTTAATTCCTACATTACCCTTGAATTGTTAATTTATTCATCGGCCTAAAATAATCAGTATAATCATCAGCAGACACGCGTACTTGCGTGTATAACGCTGGTATTTTAGAACAATAATTACCGTACTTAACATTGTAGTATAGCAAAATTTTCGAAACACACTTAGTATGTAAGTACATAATATATGGCTATGTCGACCTACATAACTTAAGTAAGATTGCAGCTCTACCAAAATAAAAAGAGGTTTTTTTTTTTATTTATGTGTATAAATAATCGCCAGGGTCAATTTGAGAATTATTAATTTCTGAATTTTAATACAACCTATACCTGTACCAAACAGCAAAATCGATTGAACAGATAGGCCGTGAAAGCATAGCACACAGACAGACGGACAAACATACAGACACATTTTCGTATTTATAATATTGGTATGGATAAAAGTGTCCTCCCGACCGAATTTCGGCCACGGCGGCCTATCTCCAGAGAGACTAGCCATCTGCGCGGGAGATATTATAGTGCACAAGTGTACGCGCGCTGTACACAGGTGCGCTCTCTGTCCCTTTATTCTCATAAACCGATGCCCCGATGAGATGGAAAATCCAACACGACATCCAACATGAGAGGCAGGACCGACGGCTTAACGTGCTGTCTGCGGCACGGGGGTGCAACACCGCCAACTTCCTAACTCCGGGCTATTACCTCAGAATAGGTAATAGTATGCTATTACTAAAAACTTCTTGAGAAAAAATCCAATACGTTTTATGGCTCGACCCGGGACTCGAACCCGGGACCTCGTCGGCTGCAGTTGTTACATGTTAACCACTAGACCAACGAGGCAGTCAAATAATTATATAACAATGTCAACTCGCATAAACGTTATTTTTATAAACAAAACTGTATTTTACAGAAATACCACCCCAACGAGACTACACTGTCGGTCAATAACAGTGCCTCCTCATAGCCCCCTCCATTACTATAATTTGATGGATCAGCAATTTTTTAGTGTCCACGTTTTTGCGCCATAACAGAGAAGGAGAAAATCACACTTCTATGAAAAAGTACAATTTTAGTCCAAAGTTAACAGTCTAACTCGTGTTAACATTAATTTATTTTTATTAATTATCAATCAGAGCTAACTGTACGTAAGCACTGAATCCAAAACTGACCCTGTACTAAATGTACAAAAAAAACGTTTAATACCTTTTCTGCCCGTTACTTCGTTCGCGAGGATTTAGGTTTTCTAAAACCTCGAGGGAGCTCTTTGTTTTTCCCGGCTTAAAATACCTACCTACCTCACGTCTGTTTCCAGAAAGCAAGCTGTCTTTGCACCAAATTTCGTATGAATAGATGGGTCATAAACAGGCGAGGTCATGAGAGGTGATTGACCGATAGGATAGGCAGATATACTTTTATAAAACTTTTATATACTATAGTATGGACATATTGTATTTAGAGAATAGATTACTTCTTCTCTTCGACTGTGTCACACATATTACGAGTATGTGTCGAAGAAAATTCCCTCGTAGGTACAATATTAACTCTGCAATCTTTAGACGCGTCGCTTGTCACTAGCTAATAAAAAGGGTTATTTCTTCAATGGGTGAAGGCAATTTAAACGTAATCAACACATTACAGTAGCGCAAACAAAGCACATTAGGCGCATAATCGCCACGTTCGTTCCCCGGAGGTGATGTTTCGAAATATTCGTTATATTATTATGATTGATGCATATGATATATTGCACGGAAGGTTGACAAATGTAATTTACGACATGAAAAGGAAACAATAATATATTGTTTATTATGTTACCTCAGAGGTATATCTTATTAACTTATATATAAAATTCTCGTGTCACAATACTGCTCCGAAACGGCTTGACCGATTTTTATGAAATTTTATATGCATATTCAGTAGGTCTGAGAACCGGCTATTATCTATTTTTCATACCCCTAAAACACCTCAATCCACGCGGACGGAGTCGCGGGCATCAGCTAGAATGTATTATAAAAATAAAATAAATTATTGTTTGTCAGTGATGTTGCCTATTCGCGTTTCGGTTTCAAACTTTGTTGTTGGGTTTGCGGGAAGGTTTCTGATAAAGTGCAATAGAATAGATAGTTGCCAATAAATAATAATCATTTATTTCTCAATCACCAAATCTTCAAGTACCTTTTTTTTAAAATAATATTCAAGGCTCTCTTTGTTTTGATTAGAAAAATAGATAGTAAATATGCCGGCTAAAGAGCCCCAGATAAATCAAATCGAAAGAATAAATCGACAACGTGGCCATGAGCAACCAATGAGTAAAGCCTTCTATACACGTGCTTTTCAAAGTTATAATGATGATGGCTAACTAATGCCCGCGACTTCGTCCGCATGGTTTGAGATGTTTCGGTTCCCACGGGAACTCTTTAAATGTCTGGGATAAAAAGTAGTGTGCTATTCCAGACTATAAACTATCTCTGAGACAAATTTCATCCAGATTCGTGATTGACTAACAAACATCCATCCATAAATCCATCCAAACTTTCGCATTTATAATATTTTTTTATAATTTATTTTGTATTAAAACTTATGGTAGTAATTTCAGCAGAATTTATTAAATGGATGAATGCGGTCTTTAGGTATTATATAGCCCTTATTCACAAAATATTGATGTACGAAATAATAGAAAGGTCAACCCGTTTCTCATATTTATAATGTTCCTAGATAGGTCCTAGTTTTGGACAAAGCCCCTGTATTATAGCAAGTTTACAGAATTATCAAATGAAAGTACTTCATAAACTGATTTCCTGTTATGTGATTCGCGCACATCAGGGCTGGCCGCGTATTTCCGTTTGCGTGTTCAATAGAAGGTAGTCTCGAACCCCGCACAGGGTTGATTGAAGGACTTGAGCCTTATATTGAACACGAGTCGAAAAGAGCCTTAGCACATCACATCGTGCGGGGTTCGAGGCAATACTGCCTTCTATTGAACACGCAAACGGAAATACGCGGATGGGCCGCACCGTAGCAAAAAATGCATACCTACTTTACGCAACGTGATTTGTACACCCTGCGTACACACATCACCCTTGATACACCTGCATAGACGATCTTGAGAAATGTACCTATTGGTAGAATTGCGAAGTTGTTCCCAAAAAATTACGACCACTTAGGTATATTACCTACATGTAAAATGTGTAGCTTCTTTGTTAATAACAAAGAAGTAGAACACAATTATTAAACACTGAAAATGGAAAATATTAGCACTACCCTCTGACTATAATATACTATTCGACAATAACATTTTAATATCTTTGCAACAATATCACTCTCATTAGAGGGACAATCCAACATATAATACGTATTTTCATATCTAAATAGTCAGGTACAAACCGTTAGTTAAAGTAAGTTAATGGGACAAACAGGCTTCAAAAACGAAACTCACAAAATAAATAGGTCTGTACCATGGCCTATAGGTACCTAACAAATGAAATGCTTTTGCGTAACACATAAATATGCATTCAATGGCATCGACCGTTACCATTCTTTTTATCTCTTTAATTAAACCCATACGCACAAATTGTGCTACGAAAATATTTAATTGTAGGTACTTACTGTCTTTGTTGCTTTTGTAAAATCGATAAGTTCTTAAGAAAGGGTAAATTATAAAAGTAGTCACTTTCTTTGAAAATTTAAATGTTTTGACATCATAACTCGTCTCTACCACCGGTTCGAAAAGTAGATTCTTTTTTGTTTGAATAATACCTACTAAAGCTGAGGACCAAGTCAACTGAGATTCATGCGAGTATTTCTCACTGTTTAGTGAGTAGAAAATAATGTTTTTTTTATATAGATATCTACTTACCCACAACACATTTATGATTTATGTGTAACTACGAGACTCACGTACTTTTTAGTCAAAACGGAGATATACAGAAAATAATAGTAGTATTCTATTCCAAGTAATAAGCATGGTAGGCAAAAAATTGTGTCAGTTTTCAAAATTTTAAAAGGTTCTAAAAAATAACGGACAATTGTGGCGAAGTGACTTTTTATAATCACGAACAAATTAAACTACTGTGTCCAGATAGTCATAGTGACTTGACAAAACTCATGATATGCACGATCAATTCATCACGATAGTCTAATAGATTACTAACCCTGTGGTGGAACAACACTCAAACGTCATGCGATTTATCAAATATTAGCTGATGCCCGTGACTCTGTCCGCGTGGATTGAGGTTTTTTGGTTTCCGCGGGAACTTCTTAATTTTCCGGGATGAAAAGCAGCCTATGTGCTATTCCAGACTATAATCTTTCTGTCTGCCAAATTTCATCCAGATCTGTTCAGCAGTTGGGGCGTGATTGAGTAACAAACATACATCCATACATGCATACATCCATACATGCATACATCAATCCATCCAAACTTTCGAATTTATAATATTATAGTATAGATGATTTACAATGAACTTACAAACACCTAGACGAGGTGAAGTTGATTATTCTTAGATATATGTATAAGGGACCGCATAGGACGAAAAATCCGCGTATAATACACGCGTCGTATGGGAAATACATTTTGTGCTGTCGCGACAGTACCAATCAAAAGCGAGTGCGAATACTTTATGTCCGTCAGACAAATATTTTTGTTCGTAGTGTCTTTCCGTTCCTCAGGTCAATATAAATTATAATATATCTATACTAATATTATAAAGAGGTAAAGTTTGTGAGTTTGTGACGTTGTAGGGGGTAATCTCTAGATCTACTGAACCGATTTTGAAAAGTCACACACGCACTATTATAACACTGCTATTGTAATTTACTAGCTGATGCCCGCGACTGACGTGTGGATTGAGGTTCTATGGTTCCCGCGGGAAATCATTAATTTTCCGGGATAAAAAGTATCTGTGTTATTCAAAACTATATTCTATCCTTGTGCCGACTTTCATACAGATCCGTTCAGCCGCTCTGGTGTGATTGAGTAACGAACAACAATCCATCCATCCATCCATCCAAACTGTCGCATTTATAATATTATAGTCGTTGATTATAGTATAGAAGTATAGATTTATAATTTACCAAATGATAATCTTACATCAATTATTATTCTTTATCTACTCAATAATTTATAATATGATAAATCACACATTAGCAATATATTATTTAACGTGTTATTTTGCCTGGAAATTTGAAGTTTGCAGTCGTCATCTTCATTTTAATTTTATGCAATTAACTTTCAAACTCATAAAAACTGCAACACGTGTTTATAATTTATAAAATGAGCATATCTCTACATTTATATCGTGCAACCAGAAAAAACGCTTTTATGAAACAAAAATTTTCGAGCAAACGTTTGTGGTGTGAAGTTTAAATTTGCAAGTACAGCAGTTCCCCCCACCGATTGAATATTATTGCATTGTCACTAGAGGTGCTGAATATATAATTTATAAACTGGTTTAATTAACCAACATTTAAATTTAACATTCATATTTAATTTAAAATTTAGCAAATTTAAACAAAAAACTACTATTGCGGAATACCCGGGTGGCATGAGTCAAGCGCCTACATTAAATAGAATACTAAATACGCGCCACATGTCACAAGCGTTCGCTCCGAAATGGTTTACGCATCTTAGGTAACATTACGCATGATTCATATTTTTTAACATCGATAATTCGTTAATCGTAAATATATTAAAGTTTCCGATACTGGTATTTTCTTTTATTTTTGTGGCAAATAAAATTACCTGACTAATAAAATTTGTGTTAAACGTAGACAGGTGATTTGTTTGTTTATACAGTCACGCTTTGTTAGTTAATTTCGAGTTAAGCCGATTGCATTATTTAGACGCGCATTGAAAATTGTCATTACTAATTACATATTAATAATAATAATAATAATAATAAATGTTTTATTTCAGGCCAAGTACCCATATCGTAAATACAAAAATATTGTAAAATACAAAATTTAAATACTTAAATCCTCAATACAAATAAATAAAAACAAAAATAAGAACAATAAAATATTGTTCCAATTTTATCCTTATTTATTATGAATATATTTTTTTTTTTTTTTTTTTTTTTTTTTTTTATTTTATTTAATGGTTTGCCAACAGGTAATACACAAAAACAATATAAAAATAACAAAACACATTTAAAACATTTTACAGTGTACACCCAATTACTGGCAAGCCGGCATGCATTTAGCTGATCTCGCAAGTGCGGGGTTACCAGTTAACAAATAGCGTTAAACACAAAAAACACAAACAAGATTACAAAAAAAAAAAACAATCAGCTAGATATATTATAAGTCTTTTGATACTGCATCAATGAACTGATGCAGCATCCTTTTGTACTGCTGTAAGGAGAGTGAATAAGGATCTGTGGTAATTTTAGCAGTTTTGAAGAGGTTATTGTACTCACGACATATTCTGAGCAACACATTATTTTGTCCTAAGTTAGTTCTGCATCCCTTAATAATAAACGGTTTGTAATTAGAAAAACGCGAGTTTTTTCGAGGCACAGAAAACTTTATTTTAGATAAAACACTTGGGCAGTCAATTCCGTTATTTAAAATTTTGAAAAGAAGAACCTGGTCGGCTACCCAGCGACGGTTTTCAAGTGAAGCTATTTTAAAAAAGTCAAGTCTTTTTCTGTAAGACGTTAATACCCCCTTTTTGTTTTGATGAGCTGTTAGCAGAAAGAGAAAACGTTTTTGAACTCTTTCGATTCTCTTCACTGGATCTTTATAAGATGGGTTCCAGACGCTCGAACCGTATTCTAATGTACTACGAATCAAGGCCGAATAAACTATCTTAAGGGCCAAACACGACTTGAATGATTTGCAATTACGCCAAATGAAACCGAGCAGCTTAAAGCATTTTCTCACTATGTTGTCTATGTGCGTATTGAATGAGAGTTTCCTATCGATAGTAATTCCTAGGTCTCTGATCTCCTCGACCTCATCCAGTAAAATACTGTTGAGGGTATATGAAGTCTGAAGTGGCATACGTTTTTTAGTAAATTTTATGTGCTGGCATTTTTTAATATTAAGCGGCAGATTATTCTTGACGGACCACTCTGAGATGGAATCTAAATCGCTTTGCAGAGCTAAAGCGTCTGATGGAGATCTGATAGTTTTAAAAATCTTTAAGTCGTCAGCAAACAGTGAGAACTTTGATAACCTTACTTGGTCACACAAATCATTGATAAATATAAGAAAAAGAACAGGGCCCAGATGGGACCCCTGAGGGACGCCAGATGGGACCTCAAATGGAGCAGATTCATATCCGCATACTACCACCTTTTGATGTCTACCAGTCAAGTAAGACCTGAACCAGGAAAGTAAATTACCTTGAATGCCAGCCCAATATAGCTTATTTATTAGAATGCGATGGTCAACCCGATCAAAAGCTTTACTTACGTCCAAGTATATAGCGTCCACTTGATGTCCTTTGTCAACTTCATCAATAATTTGAGTGGTAAATTCAGCCAAATTGGATACTGTTGACATTTTATTACGGAAACCATGTTGTTGAGGGACGAGAATAGATCTAAAGTGAAATGATATAAAAGGACAGATCAGAGCTTCGAAAACCTTACCAAAAATAGATAAGAGGGAAATTGGCCTATAGTTTAGTATGTCATCTGCTTTTCCACTTTTTGGAATTGGCACAATATTGGCAGATTTCCATTTTTCTGGAAAAATACCGGTAGCCAATGAACGATTAAAAATACAATATAATGGATAAGAAAGAGTTTCAGCACAATTTTTAATAAAAATAGCTGGCAAATGATCAGGTCCTGCTCCTTTATGTTTATCTAGTTTTTTTAGGGCAACTCCAACAGCTTTAACATCTAGAGAAATTTTAAACATAATATTATTTCCTGAAGATATATTGGGACAAATCATCGGAGCATCAAGCGACCAGGAGCTTGTTTCGTTGTGAACCGGTTGCGTATAAACAGAAGAGAAATGTTCAGCGAAAGCACAACAAATTGATAAGGGAGTTGTCACTTTTGTTCCGTTAAGCACCATTTCATTAGGGATAGTGCCTCTATTTTTCCTTTTAGACTTTAAAAACGACCATAATACTTTAATGTTATTTTTGCAGATTGCTACTTCAATACTTTTTTTGTAAGAGGCGTAGCAACTATCTATTAAAAAATGACACCTTTTCCTAGCTTCTGCAAAATCGTACTCTGCGAGGGGACATTTAGTTTTTTTATATTTAACACGATAAGAATCCTTTTCTTTAATTAACCTGATAAGGTTGTTACTAAACCAAGTTGGGTATGAACCACGTTTGACGATTGATTTGGGGACATGTTTATCTATCAGTCCTTGGATGACTGTGTAAAACTTGTCGACCATCTGGTCAACAGTGTCATCTTCGTTGAAAACATTATCCCAATTGATTGCTTCAAGCTCTTTGTTAATATTTTTATAATTAACTCGGTGAAAATTGTATTTAGGAGTGTTATTTGGACTGATACATAGAACATTATTAAAATTAGTATAAATTAGTAATGGTGGATGAAATGGATCAATTTTACTCAAAGGTAAATCCGCGGCAAGAACATTGGCATGTAACACCCCACTGCATAATACTAAATCTAAGGTTTTGTCATCTTTGTTCCTAATGCTATTGTACTGCTTAAAATTATGTAGCGCCATGAAATCTGTAAGAAGATAACCTAAATTGGTACTAACGCCTGTCGGTTGAGTAAGAGTTACGTTTAAGTTTGACTTATCCTCAGCCCAGTGAATGAAGCCGAGGTTAAAATCACCTAAAAGGAGAACATCACTTTCGCTGCCAGTGTTAGTTAAAGCTTCACTTATCGACGAGAGCTGTCGATCGAGCCTACACAAAGTTGAAGGTGGGGGCAAGTAAACTGCACAAATGTGAATTCTTTGGGACCGATTTCCTGCAGAACTTGAGACCGTAACCCAGAGGTCTTCGTCACTACTTTCCCAGCCTGTATTACGAAACGCACTAAACTTCTTCAAAACCGCTATTAAAACTCCACCTCCCTCACCCTTTACATTGGCTGTACTAGACCTATCCCTACGAAAAATAATATAATTATCATTCAATATTTCAGCATCAAATACACTATCGTTAAGCCAAGTCTCAGTAATAACTATTACATCGTATTCACATTCAATACTAGCCAAATAAAGACTCTCTAGTTTGCCTCTAATACTCCTAGCGTTTTGGTAATAAACCTTTAAATTGCCTACAGAACCTTTGATACCTATATAGCTAAATCCAAAACACAGAATTCAGGAACAAGTTAAGTTTTAATATTTTTAAGCACGTCAGTATTTTTAACCCAAATGGCAGGTGAGGAGTCGTCTTTTCTCATCATGACTCGGCCGTGACGCACCCAAACGTATTTGTATCCGTGCTCCTTTTTAAAGTTGCGAGACAGGGCATGTAGGGCGCGATTCGCTGGCGAGAGATGTTCGGACACGAAAACTGGAGCTTTGTCGGGCACAGCTATGCCGAGGTGCGAACAGTTAAGTTTATCCAAGGGGTTTGATTTGTTGAATTTTAAGCATGCCCCAAGTACTTCGTCCCGTTTGCGAGGCGACGATAGTTTCAGAACGACGGACCGCGGCCTGCTGCTGCTCGAATTGACTTTGGCTATTCGTGTACAAGAGATAATATCGTTTTGGCTAATTGGGTAGGAAATAGTTTTGCCAAGTTGCATTACAGTATTAATAAGGTTCTCTCTCGGGAATTCAGGTATGCACTGGAGTTCCAAATTACACTCCCGGGCCCTTTGTTCAATATCAGACATTTTATGGTTAAGTTCCCGTACGTTTTCCTGGAGTTTAATGTTATCCGCACGAAGCGCCGAAACCTCAGTTTTTAAGCATTTTATTTCACCCTCCATTTCGTCAAACTTGATGGACATAAACTCGACTGTTTTGATCAGTTCCGGGATATGAGTTATGAGACTATGAAGGGATGACAATTCTTTGTTAATGTTGTGAGTTAATGATGATTCCAGCAAACTAATTTTTGCCGACAAGGACTCTTCGAAACGATTCAAACGTTCATCCATCGAAGTAAAGTCGATTGGTTCCTTGGGTTCGCTCGATACAACCAGGTCCGACGTCTTAACCGGGGTGTTGGTGTTGTCACCCTTGCTTCGAGGAACCTTGCATTCCGGACATTTCCAAGCGGTCTTGGCTTTAGAAGATAACTTAGAATAGTTATCTTTCGACAGACCGATGCAAGTGTAATGGTAGCTGTTAGGACATAAGCTGCATGTTATTTTCTCTGCGGTATTAACATTCTGTTTACAAGCACTACAAGTAAACATTGTTTCAGTCGCAAAACAAACACTTAGCGAAATAAAAGTGGGTAGATGGGAAAAAAGTTTTGTTTACTAAATATCATTCACTCTTATCACAGCCACAAACTATAAATAACACTGTTCTTATTTGTTGCTATTAGCGGTTTATGTTTATTTAACATTAATAATAACTTTTATAACGTTGTTTAGACTTTAAACTTGAAAAAGAAATACAAAATAAGAACTCGGGCGCCCGCACTTGCGCTGACGTTTGATATATATATATATATGTATATTAATGAATGGTAGGTATGCTAAGTCTATGATTTTTCTATTAAGTATTATAGATAAATCACAGTGTGTAATTTGTATTGACAAGTACTTTGTACCTAGATACTGCCCAGGGTCTCATGATGAAGCCAGGTGGTCATGGGAACTCCTTAAGTTCTAATCGTAAACCCGTCGTGTTTGAACTCTTTTGATTTTTCATGACAAGCACTTGGAACCTAGATGCTCAGGGTCTCATGATGGAGCCAGATGGTGGTCATAGGAAGTCCTCAAATTCTCATCGTAAATCCGTCGTATTTAGACTCTTTTGATTTGTGACAAGTAATTTGAACCTAGATGCTGCCCAGGGTCTCGTGATCATGATGTAGCCAGGAGGTGGTAATGGAATTCTTTAAGTACCCATAATAGCTCCATCGTGCTTGGGTATAATATACCTATAGTATAGTATAGAAAGTTCTTTTTTTTTTTGGACACCCATTTTTAACGTATACTTATATATACGTATATAAAAGCTTAAACACGAAACAATAATATAATTACATCATTAGTTACAACTTACACTTGCCTATATAACTCTTATATAATAATATTAGTATGTACTTATGCTAATATAATGCAATTTCAAGTAATAATTTATAATTAAAATAGTATTACTCATATCTTTGTAATTATCCTATTTTGTACCTACTTTATTTTTACATAACTAGGTATACTACTTTACATCTACATACTTGCCTATTTAATTCTAATATAATAATGCCTATTGTACAGTTTATCCATAATTCTTGTTTTTGATTATGTATGTTTATTAGTATGTGTTATATTGTGTATGGTGTACAATAAAATATATTTTAATTTTCATTAGTAAGTATTTATGCTAATATAGTGCAATTTAAAATAATAATTTGAAATAATGTTACTTATAATTTTATAACTATCCTATTTTGCAGAAGCATTGGTACCTACTTTATATCTATACTACATAGTGATATAACTAGGTAATCAAAGTACTTCATTTCAAATTGAAGTGTTAATAAATTACATTTCATAATCTATTATTGCAGCTGCTTGTGGGTACAAATATGCATTGTCAAACTTTTTCTTATTCCCTTATAGTTCACACAGCTCTGTTCTTAAAAAATACTATTTTTCATAAGGTTTATAATATTCTATTGGTTATTTAGACAATATTATAATCATCATCATCATATCAAAGTGCTAAAGCCATGGGTGGGCCTCGGCTTGGTCAAACAAATATTTCCTTCGGAGGCGTATGGACAGTATTATTTACGCCGTAATATTTGGATGTAATTTTTCTGTTTCAATAGTTTAATTAAAATTTGATAAATGTATTATAGAAAAATTGTGAATGACCGACAGACTATACACAGCCTAAGCCTTCTAAATTCTAGTTAATTCATAATTGAAATTTGTTAAAAATATTCCTAGTTGTGCAGGAAGGAAGGATTTTGTTGGAAGAAGAAATTCCAACGTACTCTTTAAATACCTAAATAAAAATACATTCATAGTATCATAAGTGCATGTTCTTGTGATGGACTTCACGCGCTTATTCATCATAATTAAATTCGTTCAGCCCAAATAGTTCATCTTCAAGGTAAGGCCGGAACTACGGTCAGCGTTTATCGGGTTTTCATGAAATATTATGAAAAATACAGCTTATCAGATATTTATCAGGCTAAAGGAGCAATAATGTGATAATTGACTTCCTGACACACGTGCAATATATAGATATTGCGATAAATCTATTCGCAAACGGTGAGAAATCGATTTTTGCTCTATTAATTCCCACAACAAATCTCTATAAAAGCTAATGAGCCAGGTCACAAACAACCACTATTGTCATAAACTTCATGTAGGATCTTTCTCTGTGACTTGAATATTCTAGTTAAAGATGCATAGAGTAAGTGAAAATAAATGTGTGTGTGTTCTAAAAATTACAGCTATATCTCAAGCAAACACGTTTACCACAGCACCACAAAACCCAAATTTTCACCGCAATGGAAACTTGAACCACAAATAAAATTTTGTTCAATAATTATTAATTTATTTTCAGCTATTAGCTATTCTGACGCTTATATCGGCCAGTAATGCTCTATTCCCTCATCACCATCATCCAGCGATTTCTCATCAGGAGGTGATTAAGCACGACGGGCCTCACCACCCAATACCGATTCATCACCCGGTGCACATTCATCACCAACTGCCAGTGTACCACCACGTGCCACATGTACCTTTACATCACGTGCCACATCACGACCATTATGTGAGTATGCATGTACTAATTTAGTGGTACTAAATTCATCTTATGTCTCCTCATCGTCGGTCCTCCTGTGTCGGTCATGCCCGTGTTCTTTCTCGGATCGTATCGTATTGCTATCTATCAGAGCATTAGAGTAAGTGAATAGAAAATGCACCTGTGGATATCTCGGTCTAGAAGAAGTTCGTTTGAGATCGCGGTGGCCAAAATTAGTTGTAGAGGAGATTATTATTCTATTTAAGGGTTGCAAATGGCAATAGATTTACATAGAAAACTAATTTTAAAGAAGTTTATTTCGCGATTACTTGAAAAAACCCGTTCCAATTTGAGAGAAACAATTTGAAAGACGAGCTTTAATTACGAAAGTGTGATAGAATACTTATAGAGTAGATTTCCCACAAAAAAACTATTTGAAAAATTTAAGGGTTTACAATTTAATACTTCTGTCTACTTATCCAATTCTATGCCGAACCAAAAATACAAGATAATTAAGAAAATAATTTATTCACGAGAATATTCTTCCATTATCTTGAAACTGACTACGCGTTAAGTGATAAGTACCTACTGTTGAGTAAACACAATAATAGTACGACATAACGAACTTAACTATGTGAAAATATGACATCATAATATGTTTCTCCAATGCATAACACTATAAACAGTGCCGTATGTTTCTGTGAAAAATACATCACATGATAACATTTTAAAACGTTTCAGGACTAAAATTTTCAGAAGACTTTTCCGTTTTAAATCTAAAATAAAATGATATGGAGCTGACTTTAGATATGATTAAAAAATACTCTAAGGTCCGGTGGATGCGATGTCCTCAAAAAATTGTATTTTTTGTTTATTGGTTTAATCATTTGTTGTTACATCAAAATAACTGCATGAATGAACAGCTAACGGGGCCTGTCACCGCGTACAAAATACTTAATTAACCGTGGCAATTTACTGCCTACCACATTTTTGTGTTTAATAAATACTAAGTATACTCGTTTTATTTAAATCAGGAAATTAAAACCTAAAAATTAAATTAGTTAGACCTGGTAAGGGAAAGTTACAGTCTCTACATTCGTATACACTTTTTTAAATTCACAAATTCCAACTTCAACGAAGATTGTAGGTAGATTTTTCGTACTTCTACAAATATTATTGCTTAGCCGTGTATATTAAGTATTTTTATGTAGAATGAATTTACAGCCTTATTTTCTCTGGCATGCAAAAGAAAAAAAATATTTTTACCATCACTTTAGTGCAAATATACTCGTGATGATTTGATTCGATTCCCAGTAGATCCATTGTTCATAAGATTAATAATATGTTTAAGAAGATTTCTTCTTTACAATAATATACTCTGCTTAGTTTTCCCAGCAGAATCTACTTTCATAATTGGTAATATAGTTTGGATATAAACATAGCCGTGAACACGAAGAGAACATGTTAACACCAAGAGGTACCTATTTAATACGTAAATATTATAATATTTAATATTACAATATTATATAATATTTACCTATTAAATAGGTACCTCTTCCCTTACCTATATCTGACTAAAGTGACTATAATTTAATAGAGTCAGCTGACTTGTTGTCTTCAGTAGCCTTATCATGTAAAACCTGCATCAATCATTTTATAGTCTCAATTGTTGTGATTAGTTGAATTTATGGTATTCTTGCTGCGTCAATGGATTTTGGCCAATACTGTGATTGGTCTGAGAACTGGGCCTAAAACTCCTAATAAAGTTCAATGATGGCAGATGCTATATTAGGTATTGAGATTAATATAGGGTGTCCCTGGATAAAGTGCAACACCGCAAGGGTGTGAAACTAGTCCATAAATTATTGTCAAAAAAAATAGAAAAAATTGTTAGAATTTAGAGATCATTGTAAAAAGCAGTCATAAAAAATGTTTTCTTTTTTCACAAAAACCAAAGTCTTATCATGATGCCACTTTTTTGCGAGTTAATTGTTATTTAATCCTTACCGCCAAGTACCAGCATAATATATTTTTTTATTTCAAAGCAATCGACCCACTTATTTTGAAGAATTCACTTTTTTTCTTATACATAATTTACATATGAACTAAAAATCGCTATAAAACTCACTAATGAAAAGTAAAAAATTGTTTTCAGAACTTTATAGGTCGATAATTTATGCTCTAGTTTCACCCCCTTTCGGGGTTACACTTTATCCAGGGACACCCTGTATATGAGACGATTAACTTCATGTATTTTTTGTCTCTACAGGCGTTCCCAGAGTACAAATTTGCATATTCGGTCCACGATCATCACACCGGAGACGTGAAGTCTCAGCATGAGATCCGACATGGCGATGTTGTACAAGGAGGTTACGAACTTGTAGAACCTGACGGCCGCTTCAGGAAAGTAGAGTACAAGGCCGACGACCATACTGGGTAAGCCCATTTTAATCTCTGATTGATTAATTGCCCATTTAATTACTTGTACGCATATTCTAAAAAAATATACTTAATTTGATAGTAACAACAACAGTTGTCTTCCATTAACAACTGTAACGTAACATTTATTATAAGACAATTATATAAATCAGGTAGTAGGGAAAGCAACCCCAACATCAACTAGTAAGCTTAATTAGCCGTAACATGTCGGAACATCGTTAGAATATAATTTTTATTCACAGTATTAATATTCGAGAAATTATTTCTTGACATGCAATAAGAAATAGTAAGTTTTAATATTTATTGCATATAGTAATTAACACAAGTGTCTATGTTCCGTGAAAAGATTTGCAAAAGACCTCAGACGGAGTGAAAATCTATCGCTTGAATCGATAATAACGCTAAAATAGTAAGAAATGTAATGACGAAAATTGGAATTCATAATTCTACCCAAATATGAATAAAATTTTGTGAAACTATGATATCAAGCAATCATATTTGTCAAATTATAACATCAACAGACACCGACGCATCGCTACGACTTTATTATACGAACCGTAGCTCCAACAACGGAACTTAACTTGTGTGTAACTAAAGTGATTTATTTTGTTACAGTTTCAACGCAGTCGTTCATCATTCATCGCCCCATCATCATTTTCATCTGTCGCAACACATTTAAGCTACAGATGTCGCCATACATTCTCTCCGAGCAACGAAGACTGAACAAAAACTTATAAATCTGGCACAAAATACCTCCATATGAAACTGAATAAAGATAGCGCTATTCTTTGAGTAAATTTTTTGGCACTTACCCATTGATCTTTCTATCCCTAGGATCGCTCAATGATTTTCCACGGTTGAGGCAAAATAGCCGGCAAAAGAGCACCTTGAAGGAACTGGTTCGATGACTTACGGGGGGACTCGACTAAGTATCGAGAAAAAAAGGAAATAGCACATGACCGCAAGAGTTTTCTCGGACTGACCACCGAGCTTTAGTACTTCAGCTTTAGTGAAGACTACCTGATGCTCGCGACTTCGTCCGCGTGGTTTAAGGTTTTTGATTCCCGCGGGAACTCCTTAATTTTCCAGGATAAAAAGCAGCCTATGTCACTCTCCAGGTCCTCAATAAACCAATAAAACAACAAACAAACACACTTTCGCATTTATAATATTAGTATGAAGTATGATGGCACCACGTCTTGATGATGCCTTTTATTAAGATAGTCCGATCTGAATCCAAGTGATTCTGCCTGATGTAGAGTAAAACGACTGACACATATTTAAAACAAAATACTGATAGGTACGTGATACTCAAGGAACCCGCCTGCTCGTATGATCGCAATTAACAAATTATGAAATCGACTAAATAAGTTCATGCATGTCTGTATTAATATTTATAATTATTAATTTACGAAAATTTAAACAATCTACCTAATAATACGATCATCAGAACTGTATGGATAAATTTTATCAATAAGATATAGAAGAATCGACGAATACTTAGATAGGTACTTAATTATTTCTATTAAAATAAAATGGAATAAACTTAACGAATACTTAGTAGTAATACGAGATTTATAAATAAAATAATAATATTTTGTGCTAAATGAATCATGAAATTATTACTGCATAATTTTTCACTTACCGCTACTTCATTCACATAATTAAATCGGAACTGAGTAATTGAATTAAAACCAATAATAATAATTGTATTGAACTTATGATACTTAATTATTTTCTATTTGATCAGGTGATATCACTGAATTGTCGTTAACTTTCATATTACAATAATCTTATATATAAAATTCTCGTGTCACAGTGTTAGTTACCATACCCCTCCGAAACGGCTTGACCGATTTTTATGAGATTTTATATGCATATTCAGTAGGTCTGAGAATCGGCTACTGTCTATTTTTTATACCCCTAAAATACCTCAATCCATGCGGACGGAGACGCGGGCATCAGCTAGTAATTTTGTATATTTTACGAAGAATAATTTATTGAGGGACGAGTGGCCTAGTTGTGACAACGCATATCAGTCGATTGCGAATGTTAAAAAACGTTGACTCAAGTCGGTAACTGGATGGGTGCCGAATGTGAAGGTTCAAATTTGGCGTTTTCGTTTCCTCCGTGTCTTGAAGCGCATGTTAACATCTGATAATAATCGTTACAAAAACCTAAGAGTTTAAATACTTATATTCCAGTTGTATGCGGAAGGACGTGGGAACCCACCGCATTATTATCCCAAGAAAACTCCTTCCATTACTTGATTAATGAAAAGGGGTCACGACCTCCAGTAATGAGGAATACGATGCAGAGAGAGAAATTGATGCACTCGACTTCATCCGAGTGGATTTCGGTTTTAAAAATCCCGTGAAAACTCTGATATTTCGGGATTCAAAGTAAATCATTACGTATAGACTCTTCAGGTCTTATACCCATGCAAAATATCACATCGATCCGTTGCTCTGTTGCAGCGTGATTGGAGGAAAAACCAACCAACACTTTTGCATTCATAGTTATAGTAAGTTGTACGAAAGTATCGTGAACACGCTGGGGAAAGTTTAAATATAATGTATACAAAGCTAAGTAAAGGGATGAGATGGAGCTTTTCAAATTAATTGGTTAAACAAAATATTACCTACTAATACTAAATTAATAGAATAAAAATGCTTTTAAATATAATATGTAATAAAGGCCAGCAAGTCATCCAATTTTTTTATATATTGCACTAATTATTATAATGCGTACACGCCTATCAAGTTAAATCGTGAAACTGCGTAATTGCAGCTATATTGATTTCTTAAGGAAACAGAAGATTAAAATGCATAGCAATATTTTCGTATAAATACACAAGATAGCGTGTTATCATTTAAGTTAACATCACCTATTGAGAGAATCATAAGCGATGGCTTGGAAGGTATTAATAAAATCCGTATAAAATAATTCATAAATCTTAATTTAGTTTTTCAATATAGTATGATTGACCATAAATAATCAATAATTATCTCCATGATATTAAAATATAATTGTATTAACTAACCTACACAAAAATATTTAAAAAGAAAAAGTAATAATTCGATTCATTCATAGGTTATAACGTTTTTGGCGATCTTTGCGCTAAGCGAAGCCCGACCTCCTACGTCGGAACAACGAGTCAAAATAGAGAATTGGCTTTCACATATAGGATCTCATGAACCCGAACATCAGGAAGTATATGTAAGTTGATTTTTGTCTCATTGTTTTAATCAAGGCAAAATATTTGGAAACTTTCACATGTCAAATTGTTGAGGGGCTGGCCTATTCCTTGGCCAGAGGTTAAGCATTGCCATCCAGCGTGGCAATGCTGCCAGTCTTCTGGGCACTTTGCCCGATGACGGCGATGGGGAGGAATTCTTTGATGCATTTTAGCAAAATTTTATTTTTATTATTGTAATTTTGAAAGTTATTATGTAAATAATTATAATTGTTGAGAATAATAGCAAATAACAAAGTTCATTTTTAGGCCTCAGCGTATCCGTCCTATGAATTCACATACGAAGTTTCGGACCCTCATACGCATGACTTCAAGGGCCACCACGAACAACGAAAGGGTGATGACGTAAAGGGATATTACTGGCTCATCCAACCAGACGGCCTAAAGCGTACCGTCAAGTATAACGTTGATAAACACAGCGGGTAAGTGTCTTTATTTAGAATAACTTGAAAGATGTATATCCTATACGTGATGAAATTATGATCTTAGGACCTTTCTAAAGCATTACTTTTTAAATTTAGATTTAAGGCAAATGTTGAGTACACAAAGCACTGGGAAGAAGAAAACAATATAAAAAATGAAGAAGGAGAAGGCAATGAGGAAGAGAACAACTCAAGTGAAAATGACAACTCTGAAGAAAATGAAAATGAACAAGAAAATGTAAATAATGGTAATAAAAATGAAGGGGAAGAGGAAACCGAAAATAATGAGTCCAATGGAGGAGAAGAAAGAAGAGAAGAACAAAGAGAAGCAGAAGAAACAGATAATCAAGAAGGTGAACAAAGCGAGCTGAGAGAAGAGCACTGGAAGCGTGGGCGTAACAATGTAGTCAGAGGAAATTACGGAAGACGTGACAGTGGACATGGTCGTCAATTGAAAGCTACTGTTGGAATCTGGCAACCAAATCATTGGGGTAAACGTAATCACAATGAAGAGTTACGCCGCATTAGATCAAATGAACGAAAAGAAAATAATGGAGAAAATGAAAAACGTGGCGCTAAACATGGTAACAAAGGCCGGAATGAAGAACGCCGCAAGGAGACAGGAAAAAATGAAAACAGTGAACGAAATGAGAAAAAAGAAGAAAAACGCCGGGAAAGTAATGATAATGTCGAGAGTCACATTGAAAGTAACCACAAAGGAAAAGTCCTAAAGACTGAATATCAAGTGGTTATACATCACCCTAAGGCTAAGCATTCAACTAAGCATAATATCAATTAGTTACTAAGCGCGAAATACAAACATTTCATATGCTATGCACATAAATATTTGTTGATTGTTTAATTTAACATAATAAAATTAATTTCCAGTTCCTGATTAAAAAAAAGTGGCTAATCTTTTTGAATTTTATTTATCAGTCTCATAAAATATAGTGATTATACACTTAAGTGTCATTTAATAGTATATTGTGTCCCTAGGGGTGAAACAAGACGAGGGTGAAGTTGCCTTCCTGAGCGAAGCGAGGGTTGGCATCACCCGAAGTCTGAAATCATGTTTCATCCCGCGGCGCACACTATATTTTTCATATAGTGTCGTAGTTAATTATCACCATCAAGTCGTATTCCTTGTAAACATGACGTTCAGAAGGTGTACTTTGTAGGTACCTATTTTGAATAAATAAGTTTTGAGTTTGAATTTGAGTATAACCTGCATTAAAAGTGCGAGTTGTATTAAATTTGTATCTCTTATTTCTTATTAGTTTAGTAGCTAGGGTGTTGTTTACAAATAAACTCGCCGGCATATTTAGCGGAATATTAAAAAAGGTCGTTAATTAAAAAAATATGGTTTTATTTTAAAATCTTCTTACTACACTTCTTTTGTTATTTAAAGTTTCATTTGTTTTACTCAAAATGAGATCACATTAAGAACAGATTTTGCGAGTAAAGGCTATTTGTGAAAGATGGTACATTTTTGAACTTTTCATGTAACCGGGAAAAGTGAAATTTAATATTAAAATAACAATTAATTAAATTAGAAAAATGGTGATTAATATCGCGTATTTCCTCCACGTGCTCTTATTAAAGTTTCTACCCGTCTAGGCATACTGAGAATGATGTTATCGATGGTCTCCTGGGATAGTCTCCGCCATTCCTCAACTACGGCGATTCGCAGTTCTCCCACGTTGGCAGGAGCTGGAATTCTGGACTTAACTTTTCTTTTCAGCAAGTCCCAAACGTGCTCTATTGGGTTCATATCCGGTGATCTCGCCGGCCACTCCATAACAGTGATATTCATATCATTAAGATAAGCTTGAGTTACCCGAGCGGTATGCGGCCGAGCATAATGGCGGAGACTATCCCAGGAGACCATCGATAACATCATTCTCAGTATGCCTAGACGGGTAGAAACTTTAATAAGAGCACGTGGAGGAAATACGCGATATTAATCACCATTTTTCTAATTTAATTAATTGTTATTTTAATATTAAATTTCACTTTTCCCGGTTACATGAAAAGTTCAAAAATGATCAAATTTCAAATTTTTCACAAATAGCCTTTACTCGCAAAATCTGTTCATAATGTGATCTCATTTTAAATAAAACAAATGAAACTTTAAATAACAAAAGAAGTGTAGTAAGTAGAGTTTAAAATAAAACCATATTTTTTTAATTATGGACCTTTTTTTTATGTTCCGCTAAATATGCCGGCGAGTTTATCATATCTGTCAGTTTATTTGATGGTTAAAACGATAGTTAAAAAGATTTGAAATAAACAAAAAGATACTCTGACAGGATTGAAAGGAGGGCTGTTATTCGTCTGAAATTGACTAGTTTCAGGTGGCTCAACAGGCATTGAAACTCGCATTTTCAATGCAGTTATATGAAAAATCCATTTCTGTCTGTGATTAGTCCTGTATGTATAGGTACGATAAAAAGTATAGGTATTAGGTACACAATACGTAATACTTACACATAAGGCCACGTTCGCACTGCGAAAAATATTCGTGCAAATTATCTTCGGAATGCTGTAACACTATAAATCAAATGGAGGTGTCATCCTTGCGAATAAAATTGGCGCGAAAATAAAATCGCTGTTTTGATATAATTTCGCGCAGTGCGGTAAGAATTATATTCACACGAATATTTTGTGCTGTACGAAGTTGTATGACGCTCACCGAATTCACAATGTGACGCGAAACATAAATCGCGATAATAACATTTGGGCGAATGTTTTTCGCAGTGCGAACGTACCCTAAACATACATCGTAGATTACATCCCGGGGAAGGAACGGGGACGATTTGTCCCTTACCTACCGTTTTTATCCCGGAAAGTTTAGGAGTTTTCCGGAAATTCCAAATCTTAATTCACACAGCTGATTAAGTTAAGCTTCGAAGATTAATAGGCCTATTACATTGCACTTTCCACAGGGCCCTGTGGTAAGGGTGGGCGTGGCCGCTAGATAGAGCGTCACTTATTACACAGCCATAAGGATCAAATTAGGGACCCTTTCACCCTAAATCTTATTACACTACTGTGAAAAGTGCAGTGTAATAGGCCTATTAGTTAATTGTTGTGACGTTTGACCTGGGGTCAGCCATTGCATTGTGTGCTTGCGATTATGGTACACTTCTCGTCACACGTCACAATTCGGTTCAAAATCGCTACATTTCTGTACCGGTTTGACAATGTCAAGCTTCAAACCACGCTGCTCTCTGCAAAGTCAAATCATGAGGCACCTATTTTTCAAGTTGTTTACTTTTACCGATTTGCCGCAAATGAGGCAATATTATGGGTATACTATTTCGTTAGTTCCTTGGTAGTTTGATACGGATCGGCTTCTACCATCACTTTCAATTCATCATTGTTTACCTTAGTGGCTGGTCTTCCTCGTGGTTCATTCTTCAAATCGGAGTTTTCACTACGAAAACGGTTAATCCAAAAACACATGGCGCGTTCATTGACCGTATTCTCTCCAAACATAGCTTTGACATTGCGAGCAGTTTCTGCTGCCTTACCCCAAGTCGGAACTCGCCGCCGGACTTCAACATAGTGTGTAGAAATCAAAATTATTTTTTATCACTACAGTTGAAGTCGGTTTTTTGGAAAGGATTAAAGTAACTTACACAAAAATAATTAAAAAGAAAAAGAAAAAGTAATAATTGAATTCATTCATAGGTTATAACGTTTTTGGAGATCTTTACGCTAAGCTAAGCCCGACCTCCTACGTCGGAACAACGAGTCAAAATAGAGAATTTTTGATGACCTCCGTGGCGCAGTGTGTAGCGCTGTTGTCTAACGTGCGGAGGTCCCGGGTTCGATCCCCGGCAGGGTCGATTTGGGGATTTATAATTTCTGAATTTTCCCTGGTCTGGCCTGGTGGGAGGCTTCGGCCGTGGCTAGTTTTTTTTTTTTTTTTCTTCTAAACCTCCAACATAATTGGAGCCTGTGCTAGCTAAAGTCCTGTCATTCCAGTTCTCGCAGTTATTCCTCTCGCACTTTCATGCTTCATACTAGTCTTTCTTTCATTCCTCATCTTTCGTGTCCTTATGGGTGGGTTTCCCATCTAACTATGCTCTCTACAGGGTACAGGGTAGATAGTTTTCTTAGTTTTCTTTATTTAGTTAAAAGTTACAGGTTTTTTTATTTTACAATTTGAGTCTTAGGTCTATTTTCTTATATATTACATTTGATCACTATTTACTAATTACATTTGTTTACTACTCATACATTTTAACATATACTTTTATTTACTACTTACATGCCGTGGCTAGTTACCACCCTACCGGCAAAGACGTGCCGCCAAGTGATTACGCGTTCCGGTACAATGCCGTGTAGAAACCAAATAGGGGTATGGGTTTAATATAACCGCCATGCCTCTAACAGGTTAGCCCGCTACCATCTTAGACTGCATCACCACTTACCATCAGGTGAGATCGCAGTCAAAGGCTAACTTGTAGTGCATAAAAAAAAAAAATTGGCTTTCACATATAGAATCTCGTGAACCCGAACATCAGAAAGTATATGTAAGTTGATTTTTGTCTCATTGTTTTAATCAAGGCAAAATATTTGGAAATTTTCACATGTCAAATTGTTGGGAATAATAACACTTTGGTAAACACAGTTTTTGGTAGTATTTCGAACCCTAGCCATTTATTAGCCACAGCTACTTTATAATATAGTCCTGTTAGTTTGGTTCTAGTTAAAAAAAATTGTGCATCAAAATTAGCCAACTAGGCAGTGTCTAATTTTGGTTTTCAGTAAATAAAAGTAAAACCTAAAACATCGATACTAAATTATATAGTAACAGTATTTGCTCTACTGTATGTAACAGGCACTTACGTCTTCATTATTAAATTTAAGCCGCAAAAACATATACCTGTCATTATTATTTATTAATTATTTTAAGTATTTCTAAACGACCAACCAGTATTGAGATCAATATATATATATATATATATATAAGAGTATTACACCACTATGCACTATGCACTAAAAGCATGTAGGCTCGAGCTTCACCGTATTTTAAACATCTTATACTTTATTTATTTACCTTATTTACTAAGTAATTACTGATTTATTTCAATTGATTCATGCTCATTGCAATCAATTGAATTACTGAATTTAGTACTGTAATAATATCGGTTGAATTGGGTAGATACTTTTTACACGCTTGGGAGAGTTCGGTAAGCATTCTACGTTTCTGATTATTTCACTGGCAATAATTATTAAAGGTATAGTGATAACAGTTGTTGGGGATAATAGTGAGTGGTTTTTTTTCTAAACCATCCTTTTTAATTAAACTATTGCAATAGGACCGCTAAGTGGAAAAATAACACTAGGTACCTATGGTTTTACAAAATAGTCCAATAATGTATAGGGCTAAAGAACATATCACTTGATTGAATAGGTACGATATTACTAGCTCTTTTGCTGTTATTTACAGCTAACATTATCTTATGCAATAAATATTTACTAGTCTTCCTTACAAGCCCAAGTTATATTGAGTTATGTCAGACAGTCAGAATAATGCGTTACGAATGCTTACTTTTTGCCAGATTATGGAATCATACATACAATTTGATCTAATCACTTAAAGACTATTATTATATTTTATAACGATACCGAGACATTGTTATTATATCGACTATCGCTATTTGATGTTGACTCCTACTTTAATATCATTTAAACTCAATTCATTAAAGAATTGCTCATTTTGAATATTTCCTAAATTTAATTATTAAAATTAAATAGGTACCTACTATATTTATTCTAATAATTATAATAAATCTTGTAGATAAAAAGGAATTAAGTACCGTGCTACCAGGTTGTCAAGGCAACTTTTGATGCGCATAATAGTTTCCTAATTCATGAGAGCGATGTTCAGTGATTTTTGTTGAGCTAACTATAAAATAATGATAAATGATAGCTGCAGAAGACTAATGTCCAATTTCACCACAATGCCTAGACGGTACCATTTAATATAGCCCATTGAGTGACAGATTCTGTACGTGAAAACTGTCACCTATTGGCCTTATGACGTGTTTCCTAAAATATAGGCATTATCGGTGAAAACGGGCCTTACATCGTCTTGTACAACACTGCCTTAGAAGATTAAGTTACAAATATTGATACTGAAACTTATTAAAAAGTTATTAAGTATATCCCAGAAAAACTTTAAAAAAAAGGTACTTAAAAATAATGGCATATTATGAGGCCATATCAAAAATTTTGACAAATTAAAGCACTGAGATCAAAATAATGTTCTTTGCTAGTCTTTTGCTGGCTAGGCATAATTTTTTACACCTTTAAATAATGTGGAATCGAAATTTCGTCAAGCCAACAAACGCCCTCAAAAACGCCAGCTGCAGCCAAATGCAATTATAGAACTAGTGGAACAGTTCACTTTTTACCGATTCGTAACATGAAAACAAACACGCCCATCAATACTTAAATCGTGAAACAGTATAATTGCCTTAGGAAAGTAAATAAAAAACCAGCATTTCTGTATATATAGACCTGATAGCACATAATCAGTTGAGTAAGCATCGCCAATTGCTGGGGTAATCAGTCTAGGGCGATGATTTGGAAGGTAAAGTGACAATGACCTCCTTTAATAAGGGTTGAATATGCATAAAAGTTTTATGTCTTTTTTTAAACTGTTTTTTTAATTGCTTGGTATTGGAATCCTAATATTTAAGTGATAGATAAATAGGTTATTTAAGTTTTATGGAATACAATTGTGTAAAATTTGTTTTCACAGATAGTTGTGGTTTTGAGTGTTGCACTCAGTGTACAAGGTGAAGAGGATGCCATATCAGAACAGAGAGTGGTGATACATCATCAAAAATCTTTACGAGGTGGCTCCCTTTCACAGATCGGACCGGATAAATCAGGAAATCAAGATGAATATGTAAGTTTTTCATAAATTTTATGATGCCAGTGAATTTTCCAACGTAATTTTAGGAATATTATAGATTCTGTGGAGAATTCTTTGAGTTTCCGGGATAAAAAATATCTGTTGCATGCATCTCATCTGGTGGTTGCAAGCTATCAAATTTAGTCAAAATCTGTTAACCTGTTTGGTTTGAAAAGGTAAAACTTTGCATCATTTTGAACTCGTAATTTTACTAAAATTAGTAAGTTGGCAAGCAGAATTCTATAAATTTAATTACCCTTAAATATAACGAAATATGCAATCGTTTAATTTGTGGTGTATAAACAATTACTTACTGTAGCATGAAAGTGCCCTAAATGATAGAAATAATTAATAAACGTTTTTGTGTTACACACCTTTTAAAGTCATAATAATTATTATTATGATGAATATTTATGTTCTTTTCAACACTAGGGCCGACTTGTACAACACCGCCAAAACTGCATTAGTAACATTATTTGATGCTGTCAGACGTGTCACTATTTGAAAAGTTTATTCCGGTGTTGATATGAAAACTCATATTTTAACGCTCTTGTGCAAGTGGGCCTAAAATCCATGTACAACATATGTTTTTAAGTCGCATCGCTGACTTGAAAAGTGTATTGGTGCCGAGGCGCTTCTTTGATAACCAAACCAAGCTATTATATTAATTGTGGTAATGTAGGCTGTGAATCTAAGCAAACCCAGGTACGCCCACGCGCGTTGCACGTCCTTTGTATTTTCCCTGATATGTTTTCATTTTCAAAAAAAAAACTCGGCACCATTACACTACGTCTGTGTGCATCAGCTTTTGAGGTTTTAAGGTCTAGCCTCACTTGATATGCATGTGCGGCACGTAGCGGCACATATTATTTGTACGAGTTTGTAGGGGGCCGCGTCGTCACGCTGTGCATCTCCGTGTCGCGTGCCATTGGGCCCAGCTCCATACACCTCATACAAAGAATACTTGCCGCTACGAGCAGCACCGTGCTTCTGTAGTGGGGCTAGACCTATAAACGTAATAACTGATACTTTTTGAATCCACTCTGGACTTACCGTGTAATCTGGATCGTAATCATTTATCGTGGATCACGATTCAGATTGATTGAGAAGAAAAAAAATCATCTGTTATTATATAGAAATATTTTTTGAATATATATTTTTGACAGGCTCGAGCGTATCCTTCGTATGAATTCTCGTATAAAGTGAATGATCCCGAGACGCATGATATCAAAGGTCAACATGAAGCAAGGGAGGGTGACGAAGTAATAGGAAATTACTGGCTTATCGAACCTAATGGACGAAAACGAACTGTAAATTACCAAGCGAATGATGATAGTGGGTAGGTAAAATATTATTTCTTTGAATGATACTCAATCAGAATTGTGCTAATAACTGAAAATTTCATAACATAAGTATAAGTGTTTATTACACATTTTTGCAATGAGTTATTGCACAAAATTCAATTTATCTATATTTAATTTTGTACGACACAACAAACTTTTAAAACCAAAATCAAAGACAATTATTCTATTTAGTTTGTGTTGCTGTTTGTTAATCACAACTAACAATTTCAGATTTAACGCCCAAATTGAGTACACCGCATCTCTGAAAAAGGAAGAAACAGATGGAGATGTAAGTGTAAGTCAGGGTAAAAATACAGAAGAAGATAATACCGAAGAAAATAATAATAATAACGAAGGCATTGAAATTAGTGTAGGTGAGGAGATCCAAGAAATTCAGAATAGTAACGATGAAAGTCAAGACAGTAAAGATCCAGCTCCTGTAGAAGAAAATAATTTGAGTGAACAAATAGAATCAGATAGTCAAAAAGATGAAGCAAATAATATAAACAATGTCGATCGTAATGACGAAGGAAATGTTTCTCAAATTGAAATAGTTGAGAGTAAAAGTTATCTAGAAAATACTGAGCGTAACTTAAGTAAATCTCGTAGAGGAAATAATGGCTCTGAAAGAGGTAAACTGGAAAAATCAAAGAGACACAATAATCATGATCAGGTTCGCTATGGTAATGAAAGTAATAAGAATAATCGTGTAAGACCCAATAATAATAAGCACGGTAAACAAGATGATTTAAAAAAGAATAGTCATAAAAATAGAAATGTTCACAAAGAGAACAAAATGAACCGTGATAGAAATGTGCATAATCAAGAAAGTGTCAACAATGATGGTCCTAATTTTACCGTTAAGAAAGGACAAATTGATACTGACCAAGAACCAAATCAAAGGGATCAATATGGATTTAGAAAAAGTGAAAATAATGACAAAAATGAAAAAAGCACCAATCGAAATAATAATAAAAACTATAATTATACTAATTTTGCTCTTAGCGAAGGAATACAACGTAAAATTGATTCTTCTAATAGTGAAGATACATTCGAACATAGAATCCGTATTTATCATCCCAAGATTATCTCACCAACATCAAAAGGAGGACTTCGTAAACATTAAAGTTTGTATTTGAAGCTAAATGTCATTAGTATAGTAATTGCTATTTATTTAAGGAAGTGAAAAAAACGAATTAAAATACTTGAAATCCCTTCTTGTTTACTTTCATAGAATCCATATTAATATTGTAAATGCGAAAGTATGTCTGTTTGTCTATATGTTACACTTTCTGGAAAGGTTACTTTCCTCCGAAAAAACAGAAAAAGTTTAGGGGTATGGCTTTAATACAACTGCCATACGCCTAAAAAATCAGCCCGCTACCATCTTAGACTGCATCATCACTTACCATCAGGTGAGATCGCAGTCAAGGGCTAAAATGCCACTACATTTTAGCCCTTGACTGAAAAAAAGTTTAAACCTTCTTTTAATTCTTTTGTGAAGTAAATATAACACGATAGTTCGACAAGCAACGTGACGTGACCACATAAACCGGTGTGCCGCGGACTTCAGACGGATAGTCAAACATTATTATGCTTTCGAACTGTGAACGAATCTTATTTAGACAGAATCCAGAGTAAAACCTTAATACAAGCCGATCTCATGACCACTGTTTTTTACACATCAAAACCGCGTAGAGAAAGTATTGCTATTACAAAAATATTATAAATTACATAGAGTTCCATGTATTTGTCACCGTAAGATTGTAAAAACCGTTAGATTATAAACCAACTCGCGAAATTGCAAGCTGTCGAAAGATTGTGAACCGTTCAATGTTCTAAGCGTCAATTTTTGAAATATTCATTGTATTTACGTTTTCTTGTCTGTTTCATGTATGTTAGGTTAGGGTTCGACATAAATAATCAGGTAGGTTCTATCGGATTAATAAACCTAACAGATTACAATCTACCGGATAATAAAGCGTTAAATTGTAATCTTTCGACACTTTGCGATTTCGCGAGTTAGATTATAATCTAAGGGTTTTTACAATCTTACGGTGACATATTCATTCCAATACTTTAGGACCGTTTATTAAAAATGTATCTGTTTTCATCCTGTTACAATTTTATAATGTTATTATAAAATCAAAAATGGAGCAGTTTAGACTTAACGCGATTTTTTACACATAATAATAAGTAGGCGCTATAGTATTAAATACAAATCTATTTAAATAAAATTCAAAGTCCTGACTGACTGACTGACTTATATCAATGCACAGCCTAAACCGCTGGTTCTAGAGACATGAAATTTGGAGGGTGGGTTCGTTATGAAGAGTAGGTATCCACTTAGAAAGGATTTTTCGAAATTCTACTCCCAAAGGGGTAAGGGGTTGAAAGTTTGTATGAAAGTCCTTCATTTCTCAAGTTATAACCATGAAACTTGGTATATGAGCTGCGGGTTAAAAATGAAGAAATACGTATTTCAGTTTTTGAAAATTCAAACCCCAGAGAGGTGAAATATTGGATGAAAGTTGTTATGAAAGGGCTTCTTTTCTCAATATATTTTTCAAGTTATATCAACGAACCTTGGTATTTTGACTTTCGGTAAATAAATAAAGAAATATGTGTGTCACAGTATTTCAAAATTTTACCCCTAAATGGGTAAAATTTTGGTAAATAAATAGGGGTTGAAAGTTTGTATGGAAGTCCTTCATTTTTCAAGTTATAGCCATGAAAGTTGGTATTTGGACCTCTGGTTTAAAATAAAGAAATACGTGTTTGGCCATTTTTAAAAATTCTACCCCCAAAGGGTTGAAATAGGGTAGTCCTTTATTTAACAAGATGTTTTTCAAGCTAAATCTACGAAACTAGTTGTTTTGGCTTTTGGTAAAAATACAGAAGTATGTGTGTCACATTTTTAAAAATTCCACCGTCAATAGAGTTAAATAGGGGTTGAAAGTTTGTATGGAAGTCCGTCGATTTTCAAGCTGCTATAGCCACGAAACTTGGTATTTAGGCTTCCGCTAATGATGAAATATGGATTTTACAGTTTTGAAATTTATATCCCCATGGACAGCAAATAGAGAGTTTGTCCTTCAATCACGCCACAACAGAGCAACGGATCGACATGATATTTTGCATGGGTATAGTTGGGTACTTGGAGAGTGTTACAGGCTTCTTTTTAGCCCGGAAAATTAAGGCGTGCCTGTGGGAATTTAAAAAAATTAAGCCACGCGAACGAAGTCACGGGCGTACTCTAGTTTGATATAATCTTGATATATCTTAAAATGTTTTCTGATAAGTATAACAAAACAATTTCTCGAAATCTTTTCATCAATCCTACCGGAATAATTATACTCATTTTAATATTATGGTTAGATACTTATTAACTACTCAATACTAGTGTTTGCTACAGGTTGCACGCCATATATTGCAGGTTTTTTGATTTATATTTTATTTTTATTTTCTTATGAGGTTCATCGTCATTGTACTAGCAATTTGTACAATTGTTATGACATATGCGTGAAATGTTATATCGGGCATTAGTTATTTAACATGAAACGAACGCTGACGTCTTTGTTTCTTACATTTCTGATTTATATTTTTTTATTTATAGTTAGGTGCCTATTATTTTATACCTACAAGCTGATACCCGCGACTTTGTCCGCGTGGATTGAGGTTTTTGGTTCCCGCGGGAACTTTTTCATTTTCCAGGATAAAAAATAGCCTATGCGTTTTTTCAGACTATAATCTCTCTGTGCCAAATTTCATTAAGATTCGTTCAGCCGTTACATATGGCGTATTGTGGTGTGGCGATTGAGAAAAAAACATCCATCCATCCACCCATCCGTCAATACATCCATCCATCCATCCAAATTTTCGCATTTATAATACTAAGTAAGTATAGATAACTATTATATTATAATATATAAATTTAATTATATTGAACGTGCGATGATTACTATATTACGTTCGGCCAAAATAATAACCGTTCATCCTGGATTTGGTTGTACATATAAGCACGCAAATCCGGCAAACAATTGTTAGAAATTTCTTAAACCTATGTGCGAAGTTTGCATCAGTTATTCCTGGTGCCTCATACATTCAGCATGATTCGAGTAAGTATTTTTTTGGAAATTTTTATATACGTAGTGGAATTCAAAAAGATTAAGAGAAGGATAAAAGAGAAGATTTTTTGAGACGTGTATTAAAAATCTGTACATTCAATGATTTATTAAGTAGCTATGCTATAGCATGCCATAACATATCATATATAGCATACAGCATAACATAATATACTACTTAGCTATAGCTATAGCTATAGCTAAGTAGTATGGTATGTTAGAGTTGAATGTTATTTTTATGATAATAAAAATATGGTGCATTCATATGACGATTATTTTAAAGTTTTTAGTGCTCGCTTCCTTCTTGGTGATCGGTAGTGCAGTAGAAGAGGCGAAAGCGCCCGTCAAAGAGAAAAAAGCATCTGATGCAGAAGTAAATATAGAAGATACAAATAGCGAATCATCGTATATGCAGTCATCTCTAGAGGACGCATACTTTGGCTTGGATAATAACCGAGTATGGGACACGCGCAAAGCCCGGGTAAGTACCGATTTTATGTTTTTGACGCAAATTGTTTTAAATGTACCCAGGTATATCTTATGGGTAACTATTTATCGAAATTCTAGTTAGTTATATCAATTAAAGCTCATTACTGAGAAGGATTTCTACAAAATCTTAGCGCCTGTTTATTTAAAATGATTTAAAACTTCATTTATAGCATCTATCAGGCTATGTTTTAATATTTTGATATGTTTGCAGGGGCATAACCTCGATTTAACTGAGGAAGAAAATAGGTAAGTTAAATATAACCTGTTCATTTTTGCTAACACAAACGTACCTGAAAAAAATTTAACCAGTTACTTGTAAAATTTTCACAACACATATCTGTTTGTAATCGTAATTAAATTTAAACATAGTTAAAAGTAAGGTTTTCATATAGGATCGTGCAAGACGTTTACAGTCCCGATTACTACGAGCCAAATATAATACTGGACTACAGATACATGAAAACGGGAGGCAGGGGTTACGCGCGAAGTGACGGTGGACAGATCCTTATCCTTCCGAGAAGGAACCATATGCCTGTTCTGCACAACAACTACGACACTCTCATCGAATTCCTACGTTTAAAGCATTTGGAAGAAATGGAAAGAAAGTGGGGAAGGATTTTAAAACGTGAAAGCGAAGAAAGGGATCACCACCGACGAGGCCCAGAAACGTATGATGGTTTTGGCGAAAGACATTAAACATGCACTTTTATATTTTTTATTATATATACGTAAGTGCTTAAATAAGCAATTCAAAGAAATACAAGTTTGTAAAGTAAATTTATGTAGCGCCTGGTTTATTATAAAATCTTTTATCAAAATTATTGCTATAATGTTTTTTTACTCATGTCAATAAATTCTACTTCCCACGCGAAGCCTGTGCCGCTCGCGGCAATTTCTAACCGCCATCCGCTCCGCTATTGTCGCGTCGTCTTATTTTTCTCTTGTAAAATATCTATCCTTTCTTTAATATACAACTTAACTTCAATCTACTGTTTCTCTCAAACTATCCAACTATCTATTTCTACAAGCTTACTGAAAACTTTTAATAATTAAAAGAATTAAATTTGTCAATTAATTTCTAATTTACTGTCAAATCTTAAATGAATACTCGCTTTACTAGCTGTTTCCATGTAATATCCATCCAACATTATAAATTAAATAAAAACATCGAATATCAAATTGTTTTAATGATGGCTATGGCTGACACAAAAAATTATAACTATATACGTAGTTGATACGTAGGCACAATATAATCAGTGTGTTGTAACTATTACTATTTATACCGCAAAAAGTCGTATTGATAGAGGATATAGACTATATGTTAAAACATGCACATGTGTTTCAATATTAATACTTCAAACAACACTGACAGATATGCCCTATTTTTGGTAAATTGATGACTTAGGTGGTACCTCGAATTCATCAATAATTATAAAATCTGAACAAAAGGTTGAATCATAAAAGATTTCAGTGACCGTGACTGATTTAACAACTGAACCGAATGCATGGCATAGTACTGGTATTATTGATTGCTCGTGCGCCCTTGATAACCGGAATTGTTCTGAGTTTCACGAGCCAAAATAATTAACTAGAACTTAATATTTTTATTGATTATTAAGTTGTTAATTGTTATGCATCTGAGAGTATTTAAGCAGGGATGCTTTAAACTTATCAGCCGACACGTTTTTATAAAATAAAGGACTATAATATGAGGATAAAACATGTATATTGATATATTTATGCAAAACATGATTAGGAATAATTTTATAGAAATCAGTATACAAATAAATTAGATAAAATAGTATACTAGCTGATGCCGCGGTACTTCGCCCTCGTTGGTTGAGGTTCTTTGGTTTCCGCGGGAACGCTTTACTTTTCCGGGATAAAAAGTAGCCTTGTGTCGTTCCAGACTATAATCTATCTCTGTGCCAAATTTCATCCAGATCCGTTGAGCCGTTTTGGCGTGATTGCGTAAACATTCATCCATCCATCCAAACTTTGGCATTTATAATAATTTAGTATAAGATGTAATTTATTCAAGAAAACCGCAATGAACAACCATTTTGTGCTAGTAGCTACATATATGGTTTAGTAGAAAAGACTTCAACGGGCTTGATGCTCTAGCATTCATTGATAAGACTGGGCTTAAGCGCAAAACACACAGGGGACGGGCGTGGATCGGGTTGAGTTCCTCGCGTGAGACGCACTGTCGCACTCGTCCCGCCCCCGCATTTCGTGTGATGTCTTCCATAAAAATACAAGGAATTACCGGCGCGGGCCCGATCCGCGCCCGTCCCCTGTGTGTGCCCTTTTTTTTTAATCTCTATTTATTAAAGAGGGTTTGTTCAATATTGAACATGACACCCTCATAGGAACAAAATCATTACTTCACTGCCTACGCTTAACAAATGTTTTATTAATCTCGTACAGCGCCCTGGCCTTCTCTGATAAGGGGTAAGCCAGGACACTGTTACATACAGTCAAATCCCGCAAATCAATATTAAACTTAGTCTTAAAATGAAATCTTTCCAACTCGTTTCGGACACATCCGACCAAGACATGGTATACATCCTCAATTACGTCGCATTCAGTACATTTGGGCGAGTCAGATTTACCTACGAGGTATGCAAATCCGTTCAGGGGGTGTTTTGCCTTTAAGCCTCTCAATTGCTCTCAAAGATGACACTTTATCTACCGCGTTCTCTATGGAGGCAACGCCCTATGAATGGAGGCTTTATCTCTATCAGTTGTAAATCTACAAATCTGCACTTACCCTATAACCATTTATTATTTTACATTACTTTACTGTCATAATTCACTACGTTCCAGCAACCTCCATAACTAAATTTATTTATAGATAATAAAATTATTACACATTAAATAAATTACAGAGACTCAAATAAACTTGATTGAATACTACAAAAAATGATGTAATTTTCAAGGTCACTGCTTTAGAAGTTCTGATAGACACATGATTACAAAAGTAATACAAAAACTAGCCCGACATGTGCACAAATTGTATATTGACTTTTGCAGTAGGTACATGCAATGATTTGTAAGAACTAGAGGACAAAAAGGGGAATGCCAATCATTTGGAGGTCGGTTGCACAAAGTCATACTTGCCAACTATTTTCATCCAGGATTCAGGGTCCATTTTTTCACTTGATTACTATCAAGCTAACTTTCCGTGAGCAGCTTCATTTTGATGAGACACCCAACAATTTCCTGTGCGAAAATTCTCGATTTTGGTAGCTAACAGAGGTAGCAAGGATAGCAATTGGCCGGTTTTTTTTCCTTTACGAAAGAAAGCAGGATTGTAATCATTGCCTTTAAAAATATGGCACATGGCGAGTGAACAAGATAATTGATCTCCAAGCTTGGCATAAATTTCATTTGTGTAAAAAGTAAAAATAAAAAAAAAGTCAGTCAGTCATAGGGACTGCCGATAGAAGTGAAAACGAACGGTTTTTTTATTAAAATTATTAAAATATAAACCTTAACACTAAGGTATTCAATTTTAATTACGAATGTAGTATATTTATGTGTTTGCGGGCATGTCAGTCTCGCGAGCATGTCGGTCACGCGAGCATGTCGGTCACGGTCACGCGAAACTACATTTTTACCACCTACCAAAAGGTACTCAACGCGCCTAAAGAAGTTTTCACTTCAAAAATGGACAGTCTTGCCGATAGAATTGAAAACGAATATTTAATTTTTTTTTATCATTTGTTTTTAATATAAATAATACCTTAACACTGAGGCACTAAAGTTTAATGTCGAATGTAGTATATTTATATTTAAGACCTTTTGTCTTCGTAACAGGGCGAGCATGTTGCAGTTCGCGAGCATGTCGGTCACGCGAATCCATATTTTTACTCCCTACCAAAAGTGCTCAACGCGGCTAAAGAAGTTTTCACTTCAATTGAAGCTACTCACAGAAAATTAAATTGATAGTACTGAAGCAGTACTATGCAAATGGCATCTGCCGAAATTATCATCCTAAACTAAACAAACCATAAGACTGCGTTTGACGAAGTCACAGGTATAATAATAGTATGCCTCCGACTTTGTCAGCGTACATTTATTTTTAGCTAACCGACCTTCTCTGGCTAAAGCGTTTAGAAAAAATACGTTAAAAAATACGAGTAAACTCGGGTCGTATTTTTTTAAACATTATTTTAGTACTAAAGTAATAGTATAATTACAATGTAAGGCTACCTTACATAGATTATAATACATTTTACACAATAACAAATAGTTATCGTTGGACTGAATGGTATACAGATTTATAAGAAGGTAAGTATATATATTAAGCAAGAAGGTAAGTATAATATATTAAGCAAGTATTACATAATATTATCTTTGTCAGTGCAAATTATTTACCCGTCATGATTGTAAGACAATTCTTATATTTACGGTCTACTTGCTTGTTGGCTGCAATTACAATGCTACAAAATATTGATTCGTGATAGCTTATCGTAGTATTACGAATAACTACCAGCCTGTTAAGTTTTAAATATATTTTTTTAAATATTTTTTTTAATTCTTTTACAAACGCGATTAATAACCCCCAACGTTCTACACGCTCCCAAAAACATTTAGCACGTTTAGCGTTTAGACTTTAGATTGTTACCTATTCGTCTACCATTTCGAGTGCAGTGATCTCAATGAATAGTTAAACTAGCGGCACGCTATGATGGCCGGTTTGACGTTTGTCCGCTCATGAAGTTCCGTATTAATTGATAACGACTTTGAAGGAAATAATTGTATTACTTTATTGACGATAGTGATGTGCAGAGATTCATAAATTTTATCGAATGTAGTTTCTCATGAAGTTCCGTATTAATTGATAACGACTTTGAAGGAAATAATTGTATTACTTTATTGACGATAGTGATGTGCAGAGATTCATAAATTTTATCGAATGTAGTTTTAGGTTTAGGACTCAAAATTTATTTATTAAATTGATTTCTTAAATGTATACAAGTGTAGAAAAATCAGTTTGCACCATTTAAGGGGTGAATGTACTTGTGAATATGAACAATTTTCACTATGTGGACAAACCTCTGAAATCGCAAAAAAATATCAATAAATTTTTAAAAATGGAATCTAATACGATCGTCACATAGGATCGCTGGCTAGCACAACTACTACCTCCGGCAAACTCGCGTCAATGCTCAATGCAAAACAAAGCAGTTTCGAATTGACGTTGCTTCGAAAAGTATAAACTGTCAGTGCAATGCGATTGTGATATAGTTTTGACCTGGCTTTGGATTTCAAATATTGATACTGCATTACTGTTGACCCTTGCTCGTTAATTTGGACTCTGTTCAAGCCCTTTGTTGTGGATTTCGTCGATATGACCGAACGTACGCAGAGAACTGTTCTAAATAGTCAGACACGTGAGTTCGTAATACGCCTTCGTAACTATTTCGATCGTGAAGCTCAAAATGGAGGGCCAATTTTACCTATAACGTCAGTGGTTGAACGCGTAGCTGATGCGCTTAATATTGAACAACGAACTGTTAGACGGATAACTAAAAAAAAATATGGCGAGACTGGCACAGAAGAAAATAAACTTCACACACCAAAAAAGAGAAAACGAGCAAAACCAGTCGTAGGCATCGATAGCTTTGATGCCGATGCTATCCGAAGACATGTTTACGGCTACTATTTACAGAAGGAGTATCCAACAAGAAAAAAGTTGGTGCATTCACTGAAGGAAGCTGGATTATTCTTCGGTGGGGAAAGTTCTTTAACGAAGATTTTGAAGACCATTGGATTTCGATACAAAAAATGTAACAAACGCAAAATATTGATGGAAAGATTTGATATAGCGATGGCAAGGTATACTTTTTTACGGCAAGTGAAAGAAATCAAAAATTGGCAAAATGTTGTGTTCTTGGATGAAACATGGCTTAATGCTAACCATACTGTAGGCCGTTCTTGGAACGATGACACAGCAGCATCTACTTCCAAAGTTCCTGTAGGAAAAGGATCGCGACTTATAATTTGTCACGCCGGAACCATCAACGGGTTTGTCGAAGGTTCTCTCATGGCTTTTGCGTCAAAAACCACTGGAGACTATCATGAAGACATGAATGGAGAAAAGTTTACTGAATGGTTTACCTCAATGTTGTGTAGCCTCCCTGAACCATCTATTATAATTATGGACAACGCCCCATACCACTCGATGCAAATTGACAAGCCACCTGCCCAATCCCAAAAGAAAGCTGATATCGTCGCATGGCTTCGTAAAAATGGCGTAGATGCAAACATGAATATGTTAAAAGCGGAATTAGTACGTCTTTTAAAAGAAAACAAACCAACCAAGATCCGATACGTCATTGACGAAATAGCATTAGAACATGGGCACAGAGTTATACGGTTACCGCCTTACCATTGTGAGTATAATGCGATTGAGTTGGTGTGGGCTCAAATTAAGGGATATGCTGCAAGACACAATACAGAACCCCCATTTACCACAAAAAAAATGCTAAAATTATTAGAAGAAGCTTGTGAACATGTGACTAAAGGAGACTGGGAAAAGGTTGTGAATAGAACTGTTAAATTAATAAGGGAAGATTATGAAAGAGATGTGAAAATAGATAATATTATAGAAAACGAACATATAATTATTAATGTATGTGATGATAGCAGTGACGACAGTGAAAATAGTAGTATGGACGAATCTGATTAATTATGGCCTTTTGTGGCACCTTTTTTGGTATCTTTTGTATTCATATGTTTCTTGTGTGCATATAAAGTATGTATATTCATTTTCGTTCAAATATTCAGTTCGTTCAAATAAATTAAATAAACATATACATTTTTGTTTTATTAAACCTATTTAATCAGGTACAAAAACAAAACTTACCTAATTGTTTTTTGTTCGAGAATAAATTGACATTCCACATCACTATTGTAATGTGTCAAACCGGCCATCATAGCGTGCCGCTAGTGTAGTTGAGCGGGACATGAGCGTCTTATTTATACTTTTATACTAATATTATAAATGCGAAAGTTTGGATGAATGTATGTATAGATGTATGGATGTTTGTTACTCAATCAGGCACGTTAACGTGGGAGGTCCCGGGTTCGATTCCCGGCTGGGTGAATTTGGGAATTTATAATTCCTGAATCATCCCTGGTCTGGTCTGGTAGGAGCATCGGCCGTGGCTAGTTACCACCCTACCGACAAAGACGTACCTACCGCCAGGCAATTTAGCGTTCCGGTACGATGCCGTGTAGAAACCGCCTAGGGGTATGGGTTTAATATAATCGACCCCAAGGGGTCGATATCGACCACTTTGGGAATCCCTGTTGTAGTGGAATAAAAAAAAACTCAGTAATTTATGAAACTACTTCTGCCTGAATGTACACGTCCTTGGAATTTTTTATTTGCTTATTTAGAAATATTTCTATTCCCTTTCTCCAATTATAATATTATTGTGACCTTGTTTACTATAAATACATCTAATTACATTGGGAACCTTGCGCCAGATATACTTAGAGAATACCTACTTATTACGTTATTTTTTTTAGTTTTATATAAATATGATCCTTCATTTTATTTGAATACTATAATGTCTCTCATGAAAAAAGAGACACACCCATCGCTCCGGATAAATTGATTGATTGACTATAAAGTTGTACTCAGGGATATTAGTTCTAGATTCATTTTCTAAATATTTAAATAAAATTAGTTACAATATAACAACATAAAATACATGCAGCACATTTGTAAAGTGAAACATTTGTGAATTGAGTATTTGTCAAATGATCTTTTATAAAATGACTAGCTGATACCCGCGATTTCGTCCACTTGGTTAAAGATTTTTTATTCCCGCGGTAACTCCTTAATTTTCCGGGATAAAAAGTAGCCTGTCACTCTCCAGGTCCTCAACTATACCCATGTCAAAAATCACGTCGATCCGTTGCTCCGTTGCTCCGAGTGGTTGAAGGACAAACAAACACACTTTCGCATTAATAATATTAGTATGGTGTTTTTTTACTCATAATAAACATGCTTACACTTACTCGTATGCTTTGCTAATTTCTTATTACATATCGCTCTAAGCTAATCTATTAACTATGGACATTTGTTTGTCATTTGTATTTTATTTATATTACTTGTATATTTTAGTAATACCAATTAAAATTTATTACCTTAAGCATTACGCAAATATAATGCATGGTTTCAATTCAAATTTATGTTAAATAAGTTAGTTCACAGGTGAAGTGGCACCGCCATATGAAAAAAGTCTATGAAGTGAGTACCTATGAGCATGTCAGGGACATTTCCGAGTGCCTAGTGGGAGATTTTCTTCCCATTCGATCGCGTCTTCGTTAATTACTGAATTGTCAAAAGCTGATGGACAGATTACAGTTGGCTTTCGATTAATTACATATAAATGGTAGTTATCTGTAACGCGATCGAGTACATACGTAAAAAACTCTCACTCGGCCCTGTGTTAAACAGAACTTGACCGATTTTTATGAAAATTTATATGCGTATTCAGTAGGCCGTTTTGGAGGAGTATGGTAACTAACATTGTGACACGAGAATTTTGTATATGTCACCGTAAGATTGTAAAAACCGTTAGATTATAATCTAACTCGCGAAATTCTAAACTGTCGAAAGATTGTAAACAGTTCAATGTTCTGAGTGTAAATTTTTGAAATATTCATTTTATTTACGTTTTCTTGTCTCTTTCTTGTAGGTTAGGTTAGGGTTCGACATAAACAATCAATTAGGTTTTATCGGGTTTAAATACCTATCAGATTACAATCTACCGGAAAATAATGCGTTAATTTGTAATCTTTCGACAGTTTAGAATTTCGCGAGTTAGATTATAATCTAACGGTTTTTACAATCTTACGGTGACATATATAAGATTTAGTAGGTCTGAGAATCGGCTACTATCTATTTTTCATACCCCTAAAACACCGCAATCCACGCAGGTGGAGTCGCGGGCATCAGCTAGTCTATCTATGAAAGTGCCGGCGAGGGCGAAATGCTATCACTGACGTAACTGGTTCTGACTTTGATCGATGTGATAGTTATTGTTTTATCTCACTCAACTTAGATTGAATAATCGATTTTGCATAGAACATTCCTAACCTACAAGATTGTATCACACTAATCACGATATTGGCTACGTTACAATATTATATTGGTCATTTTAAAATAAGGGGCATGTATTTTACGACAACACACGTTGAAACTCGACAGGAAGAAACTCAAAAATCTAATCTCCTGCAATTCTAATTTTATTAGTAATTTTAACCTTCTTTAACCAGCTAAATATATACCTAATAGTTCTAAGTTTAATAAACTAAATATTTTAACGGTTTTAATCATTTCGTTAAAACATAATTAACTCATCCATCATATAATGAAGTAATCGAAAAAAATTAAAGCAATCGCGGCGCTGACAGGTCTAGCGTTTAATAAACGCTGTCTTTTTTTTGCCATCGTATTTGAATAGTCAAATATTGATTGCAAGATCATATTATACTCAATGTACTAAATTTTACACGTGTTATACTCTCACGTCTTTTGCCCGCGGCTTCGATCAAGATAAGTAAGATTTTCACAGCAAACCCCTATTTTATCACTTTATAGATTAAATTTTCAAAAATCCTTCCTTAGTGGATGCTTACGTCATATTTTTTTTTTAAAGCAGAACAGTGTTTTTTTTTGTTCAGTACCTAATACTAAAACGCACGCAAAATTCTAAAGTCATAGAGAGATACATCCCAAGGAAAGATAAGTACCTAATGAATTGATGAAAATATAATGGAACTTTATAAAATTTAGAAAAGAATTTAGGAACATTGTACCTACGATACGTGTAAAACTAATAGCAAAAGGTGAAGGAGCATTTGGAAACACGTACAAACAAAGGGCATGAGACCAATACGACCCCGCAACTAATCTGTTATCTGAAATATAGAGTAACTATGTGCTTCTTAAGTACATAGTGAGTATCCACTATGCGTTAGAACTAAGACTAGAACGGAGTTTCCAAAAAATAACTGGTGAAGTCTTAGCTGGAATAATTCTTAAATCATTTTCAATCCATTTTGTACTTGTAGTATGCTAAGTGTAACTTAAATAGTGTAGAAAAAAATGTTATGAGCATGCATGCAAAGCATTTTGTGCAAATGTATGCATATTCTGTGGCGTGTTACTATGAGCGTGAAAATGCTGGATATGTAAGTTGTTACTGCTTTTTTTGATTTTTGTTGTTTAAGAGGTTGTATACAGCTTCTACGAACAATATAATATAGTTAGTCTCAGATCAGAATATAAAGAATACCCACAAGAATGTTATAATATCTAGTTTAGTTACTAGGTATAAACCTTAATAACTTTTCTGTATAAAATATCTAGTGCGGACAATTTATAGAATGCACCTAATTTTAATGAATATGTTTTTTCAAACAGCTTTTTTTAATTTTTAATAGTCTAATTATGTCATTACAAAGATGATCCTAATGATAAAATTAAGAATTCGTTATTAGTTATTTTAAGATTTCATAATATTAAATGAAACAATAGCCAGCAAATTTTTAGCAGTATGAATTAAGTTATGCTATTTAGCATCGTTTCTGATCGAAGTTTGTGCAATTTGCGCAAAATCTGTAAAGAGCTTTGACACTAGCGTCTTATGTAAGGCGCCACCCATATCCATATCTAACCTGCTTTAAGCTTCGTAAATTACTGCATATGAGTCCAAGTATTACTCCACACTAGTAACCGACCGCTATTGGGTATTTCTAAACTGAATACAAATGTACACACAATAATAATATTATTTATTGGACTAATCACCAAGTTGCAGTTCAATCAATAGAAATATTATAAATGTGAAAGTCTGTCTGTCTGTCTGTCTGTATGTCTGTACCCTACACTTTCGGCACTTACTATTCAATCGATTTTGACGACATATTTTGATACAGAGATAGGTTGCACCCAGGGGAAGGGAATAGGCTACCTTTTATCCTTGTAAAATAAGGAGTTCCCGCAGGAATTACAAAAACTTGAAGACGCGGTAATTTTTATTGCAATTAAGAAAATCTTTTTTTTTCTTCCATAATCGGTTTATATACCTACGAGCCAAAAGTACACTCTATCGAACCTAAGGGAGCGACAGAGATGCAACTCGAAACAATGTTTAACAATACGAGCAGGAAACTCAAGCAAAGTGCTCAAATCCCTGGAGAAGATATATTTTGTGCTTTCAGTTGTTTGCCACTCTCCAATTCTGCGCCATTATTTTCAATTTTATCACATTTAAGCTGACAGATAATATAAACTCAGAACTATCAGTATCGTTGTATGGGATGTTGCCGGTTCTGGCGCATACGCCAAGACATAATAATAATTATCTACTTATACTCGTAGTACACACTCATACATATTGCACAATGCGGGGACGGCAACTACGTAACGTTTTCATAATACTGTACTACCACATTTCAAGTCTAGGTGTTCCATGGTAAGAAATTTAAATGTAACAAGATCAAATTCATATAATATCAACTTGCACACATGATTGCACACACCTATTAATTATTATTATGGTTCAGCTGTTGGTCCCGACTCGTTCTTGACACTCACTTGACGTATGGGTAAGTATCATTATGCAAAGATATAGAGGTTCGTCGAAATTTCGAAAACAATATCCATTTACAAATTCAGATTGGCGAATATAACCACACGTAAATTTATTGTTAGGCTATTATAATATTACGGGATTATATTGATGCTAATATTCATTTCCAGAAATATAATTTTTAATTACCACTACCACTACAGCCCATTAACGTCCCACTGCTGGGCACAGGCCTCCACTCTCTTAGGAGAGAAGGGAATTAGAGCTTAGACCAACCACGCTGCTCCAATACGGGTTGGCGGCCTTTAACGATTATTATCATGTTAGGGATAATAAAGAGGACCGACCGGGACCGACCGACCGGGCTTAACGTGCTCTCCTAGGCACGGGGGTGAAATACCGCCAACTTCCTAACTCCGGGCTAGTACCGAGAATTTCTAATCAGAAAAACCCAATACTTAATTATGGCCCGACCCGGGACTCGAACCCAGGACCTCGTCGGCCGCAGTCGAACATGATAACCGACAATGAAGCAGTTCATTGGTGTAGTGGTTATCATTTTCGACTGCGGCCGGGCGAATTTTTTAATTGACTGAATTATTTTAGACGATATCGTCCAATGGTACTTTACACCACTACACCTCCCACGGGTTACATGCAACCAACAATCCATAGTGAGTGAATCGTCTCGTTCCATTTTACATTTTATGGTAGCTGATTGATTATTGGAATCACTGGCCCCTAAAATACGGGTCTTCCTAGTTTAGGGGTCAGGAAGGCATTGTTCTGTACTTTAGTTCATTTCATTAATAAAGATTTACATATATTTCTATTACTATTTCTATGGTAATGGGCATTACCATTATCACAATACATACAGTACAGTACAGTATTATACAATATGACCAAGATTTTTTTTGAACATGTTTTTTAATATTTATTAGGTTTTGGCTTGACGTCTCAAACTTACACGGCTACAGGTCTGGTAATACCCGAGGATTTATTTTCTCTGTTTAGTAGGTATTTAATTATTAAAAGTATAAAATATCAAAACTAAAGGTAAAAAGGTAAGGTAAAAGAAAAGGTAAAACTATTAAGACTACTTTAGATTTGATCTGTATAAACTTAATATAATCAATAAACAGTTTTGTATATAAATGGAATCATAATTTTGAATTATGTGATGTGCTAATTTATCTTTGGATAATATATTACGTTCTAAGATAAATTAACAAGTAGCCCGGCATTGTTCAATGCTTTTGTAATCGTTAATTACTTATGCGATATTATCATTTGAATAACAAAACGACACTGTTTCCTCCCTTTCAAATATTGAGCAATCCCGAACACAATTCAGAAATTGTATTACAGTAATTTTATAAAAATAGTTTTGGATTATATTAAAATATAAATAGAATGACGGTCTCGTTGGTCCAGTGGTTAGCGTAGTCGACTGCGGATCACGAGAACCTGGGTTCGATTCCCGGTCGGGCATAAAAATTATTAGGTATTGAGTTTTTCAAATAAGAAATTCTCAGTACTAGCCCGGAGTAGGAAGTTGGCGGTGTCTCACCCCCGTGCCTCGGAAAGCACGTTAAGCCGTCGGTCCCGGTTATTATCAATAACATGGTAATAGTCGTTAAAGCCCGCCAACCCGCATTGGAGCAGTGGGACTAAGCTCTAATTCCCTTTCTCCTATGAGAGTGGAGGCCTGTGCCCAGCAGTGGGACGTTAATAGGCTATAGTGGTGGGTATAAATAGAATAAACTACTTTTTTAGCCACTACAAGTTAGCCCTTGACTGCGATCTCGCCTGATGGAAAGTGATGATGCAGTCTAAAATGGTAGCCGGCTAGCCTGTTAGGGGTATGGCAGTTACTTATATTGAACCCATATCCCTAATCGGTTTCTACACGGCCTCGTACCGGAACGCTTAATCGCTTGGATGCATCATGCACGTCGTTGCTTTTAGGGTGGTAACTAGCCACGGCCGAAGTCTCACACCATCAGAGATTCCCAAATTAACCCTGCCGGGGATTGAGCTCGGGACCTCCCACGTTAAGACAACAGCCCTCAATACTGCGCCAGCGAGGTCGTCAAGTTAAATTGCTTCGATTCCGTCCCCTTATTTTATTGCATAGCATTTTATCCGAAATCATTGATATTTCGCAAGCTTCATACTAAGCCCAACTTGAATTGAACCTATATTTTATCATGGATTATCCATGGAGATTAGTCTACATAATACGCTAATCGTCTGAGTGAGTATAAGCCAAATATATTCATGATAATGTTACAACATGACTTAATTGAACACAACTCCAAATTTCAAGAACCACCTAAGTAAAGCAAACTTTTTGAAGAGCCGCGTTTTCTTTGTGGATTTAACTATTTAGTTAAATAAAATAAGAGGTACTTTAGGTTAAAAAACCTAAAGTACCTCTTATTTTATTTAAGCAAAAATGCTTATTACAATTATTATATTCATAATAAATTTATTTTTCGCTGCAGAGCCTTGTTAGTCAAACAAAACAAACATTGAATGACGCATGACCAATTATAGTCTAACTCTAGGCAACGGGGCAATTCGTTGTATGGAGACCCCTGCATTAAATCTGCGACGGAGTTGTTGAAATTTGGCAGGGTTTTAGTATGGTATGAACTTAAACTTACACAAATATATCCATGTGGAAGTTAGGTTTATTATACTTTAAAAAAAATATGACTGAATATTTTCTCCATTTCTTTTTAAAATAATAGTAGGTAGTATATTTACACTCAAAATAGAAATATAAAACGAAATGATCATGCAGAACATAGATATTTAAACCGATTTTATTACCAAACCTAAACTGCGTTAATGCGATAATTTACCATCCTGCTTTGACAATTGGGTATAGCATAAAAACCTTGCTTCCTTATTTTTTATTGGATATTTATAATATGCCTACTTTTAACTCTGATGCTCTATCATACTGTAAAGTTTCGTCGCCTGAGGAATTATTGTTGGGGTTAACTAGCTTTATTGCCTATACTATTGTTATGTAATAAAGAAATATTAATCAGAAGAAATTATATTAATTCTTCTGCGATACGATCACGATACGAATACGATCAACAAAAAAGGTTTTGCAAGAAAATTACTCAGTATATTCTTTTTTATTTCACACTTCACTGAGTGTCATTGAAATTATTTTGTTTCACGTTTATATTTTGTTTCATCAGCCACATGTAAAGCAGACGACCTTACAAAGCAAAATTTGGAAATGAGTGTACTTTCACCCTGATAATATTATTATTATAAATATGTAATCCATACCATCCATACTAATATTATAAATACAAAAGTGTGTCTATCTGTCTGCTACACTTTCATGGTCCATTCGTTCAACCGATTTTACTAGATTTGCTATCCCTAAAAATTACTTTACCCATGTAGGGATACTTAGGTACATACCTAATAAACATTAACAATGATAAACTTTATACACTAAATGGACACAGGCTCTACGTCTGCGACGTAGAGCCTGTGCTATAGACCTACCATTATTATAAACCAGTAGCTCTATTACAAAATAGATGAATCAATCATCAATATTGTTTTGATTACAAAACTGAAATGGTTTTCCTGCTGCAACAAATGATTTTGACTAATAGTGAATGAGAATAAGGGCGATAACGCACAGGACTGTTCTGTGTGCTTCCGTATGGAAATGCACACACCTGGTTGATACAACGAAACGTGTTTCACATACGACGCGGGCGTTTCGCACCGATGTTTTTTTGTCCTCCTGACAGTAGTGTCATTTCGCCCTTAGCCAATCAATGGTGAATGCTAATCGTTACACTGTAGAAATCATTTCTAACCCTAATATTTTAGCAACAAGATATATTTTACCTTCTTGATTATTATATATTTATTCTACTAACCAGAGTTCTGTTTACAATCTGGTAACGTAGCCGAAGTAAGTTTATATAATTATCAATTTATGTTTGAGTAGGTAGTAGAATACCAACCTTGACCAAATTAGGCTTGTGCCTGTGCTTACCCAGGTATTTATTGGTAACCAACCTATTTAAGATATATGCTCATATTATTTACATAATGAGTTAAATTATATTTTAAAAAAATCATTTTTAAATACAAGATTTTTATCGTCCGCCATATTGAATTTATTGTGAAGTTTATTTTATTTTTCGTATTTTTTTCAGCAAAGTTCTTTTTACAATTTTTTTTGATTGCCTTATCAAAAAAATGGTAAAAAGATAGGGGTGCATAAAAATAAGCATGTTAACCAAACTAAACGTGTATGCAATATTGCAAGTTAAATAAAAGCTTGTTAATAGGTCTCGATTACTGAAAGCCATCTCAAAAATGGTAAGATTCCGAAGTTGTATTTGAATACTTTGTCCGGAACATAGACATAATATAAAAGAGGCCTAATAAAAAACTTGTATTTATCTGTGAACTGAAAGAAGTCAAATTCCCTAAAAGTAGTATTAATACTGAGATACAAAATACATTTAAAAAAAATGTTTACATGTAGTGACGTATATCCCCTGATGTTAAGTGATGTTACCGCCGTCCACGAACATTTGTAGCACCAAAGGGACCGCTCAATGCGTTGCCGGCTTTTGAGAAATTTGTTTAGCTGCCCTTTGAAGAGCCCCATATTGCAATCATGGGGGAACACAGAAGATGGAAGTTGGTTCCATAATTTGCAGGTCGTCGTCGTCGTCTCAACCTATAGACGTCCACTGCTGGACGAAGGTCTCCTGCATGGATCGCCACAGCGCACGGTCTTGTGCCGTGTGTGTTGTGTGAGATCATCCGTCCACCTAATGGGAGGTCGTCTAACGCTGCGCGAATTTTCAGATAACCCTTTTGAACTTCAGTCCATTTCCTTGTGAACTATGAGCATGCATATTAAAATTAATATTAAGTAGGTATAAATAACATTTACTTAAATATCAACTCCTAATTAGGATGATAAATTGTATGAGATATTATGCCTTTATGCAAGTATCCGTATAACTATTTATTTTCTAACGAAAAAATAGTAGGACTGATGTAAATAGGTATATGTGACTAAAGAAGATAAAGGAAATAGATAAATTATATGCTGGTGTTTACTATAGTTAGTTTAAAATTTAATTCCTCGTAGACTTATGTCTTATTTTGCACAAAATCCTAAACACCGAAGTCATATCCTCCGAACCGCGCCCACGGTTGACGGCGAATGTGAAAAAGTATGACCCGTTCTTACACATATGAGTTAACTATATAAGACTTTACGGGCCCGTTTTGCTCTCATTTCGAATGACGCTAAGCTAAACACAATTAGTTCTTAAATTGCGTTGGTGTTGTGTTTGTTGTTTATTTAGTGTAAATATACAAAAACAAACCTTTTGTGTCATAATTCAAAACATGAAATCGGTAAGCCAAAATAAAGAATAAATAGATAGTTTTCAGTGCTGTGCTGTGTCGCGCGTTGAAGTCTTTTATTGTGTGTAAACAAACCGGCATATTTTACGAACCTTGGAAATCATACTAATATTATAAATGCTAAAGTGTGTTTGTTTGTTGGTTTGTCCTTCAATCACGCCGCAACATAGCAACGAATCGACGTGATTTTGCATTGGTATTGTTGAGGACCTGGAGAGCGACATAGCTACTTTTTATCCCAGTAACTTAAGGAGTTCCCGCGGGAATTAAAAAAACTTAATCCACGTGGACGAAGTCACGGGCATCAGCTAGTTTTACTCTATATAATCAAGTAACTGTTCAAAAATTATCATGTGTTTACATACTTTTTATGATTTGACGTATTTAGCTTGCAAATTTATCATTTGTAAAAAAACATAATTTCATTAATAATTAGTAGGTAGGTAAGTATAAGTTTGGCTATACAGCGGGGTAACGCAGCCAGTGTTCTGGGCACATTGCCTTATTGCAGCGGCATAGATGATATTTTTAGTGTTTAGTTTTTAATTTAGATTTTAATTTGTTAATATGAAACTCGTTTCAAATAAATCTATGTAAGTTTAGGTAAAATAAATATATCCAAGAAAAATGTATCCTAAGTAAACTAGTAGATACGTGACTACTGGTGATTTACCCATGAATATCTGCAGCACTAGAGGAACTGCCAACGAGCTGCCCGCTTTTAAAGATTTTTTTATCGTCGAAAAAAGGTTACTACGGGCTGTAGTCGGTATTACGGGTATTCGGTATACGGGCTGTATTTGTCAAACAATATATTAATAATAATAATAGATAGTAATATATGCAAATTTGATGCGTTTTCAGATAATACTGGTCGCCGTGGCATTCCTTTCAAATACACTCGCTTATCACGATCCTGACCTCAACTACCATTTGAGCCAAGTGCAAAATGTACAAGGCTGTAGTGACTCTGGCTACTCCTACCCGACTCCGGCTGTTCAGCTATCTGTATCGAATGTAAAAGCTACTGATGCGCCATTATTCCAGTCGGGCATATCTTCAAACACGTACAAAAGTTCAGGTGCTTTTGCGCAAAATGTTTTATTCCAAGCTGCACCCAGAGCTTATCAAGCCCCAGCTGCAACTTATCTTCAACAACCGGCTCCGACATACCTCCCACAACCATCAGTAACATATTTGCCCCAACAGTCACTAACGTACCAAGCACCGCAAACTTTTGGTGGCTCAGAATATTCTCAAAGTGAACAAAACGGATACGCCACTACAGCTGGATTATCGAGCGCATCGAGTATACGAACAGTGATTCCACAAAGCCACTACGCTCAGGCTCCGATTATAGCGAAAGTAACAGCCGCACCATTACAAGCCAAATTCGCTTTTGCCCCACCGAGAACAACATATGTATCCCAAAATCTTGCGTCTCAGCAATCTTTATACTCTTCTGGATCCTTAGCAAGAGCTTCTCTGAACTCTTTTACATCATCAGGTGGACCAGTTGTGTCTCAAGTATACGCAGCACCGTCTGCTGGGTACGCTACTTCATCAGCACTGAATGTGCAACCACAAGCTCAGTTTGCTATCCCAGCCTATTCTTCTGCCAGTTACAACCAAGCTTCAGCTAAAATTGCAACGCCAGTTACTTCTCAGTACACAACATCTTCCGTGTCTCATGTTTCGGCACCAGTTGTTACACAGTATAGCGCTCCAGTAGTGTCCAATTATGCTGCACCTAGTGTTAGTCAGTATTCAGCTCCCGCAGTAACTCAATATTCTTCACCAGCTGTGTCCTCAGCTAGGCTCGTTCAGTACTCGACCCCTGTTGTAGCACAAAAAGCCGTGGCAATCGCTACACAGTACACAGCACCCACCGTGACACAATACTCCGCACCTCTAGCGCAATATTCAATCCCAGCAGTCTCCCAACAATCAGCCCACAGCGTGCGATATTCAGCGCCTGTGCAGTCAGCCGTGTCCCACGTAGCGACTCCAGCCGTTGCAGTAGCCCGAGTGTCATCCGGTTCACACATTGGCAAAAATGTTCACACAGAATTTTTGGAAAACTATGTAAGTACCTTTTTAGTAATGATTATTTACCAGATGACTCCCAAGAATCAATATGGATTTTTTTGAAATCCCGTGAATACTCTTTGGTTTTTCGGGATATAAATTATACTGAAGTTAACTCTCTACCAAATTACATCAAAATTGGATAGGCATAAGCGGTAAGGACTTGAGTTATGAAAAATTGACAGACTAAATATGATTAATAGATTATTTATAGACAGTTTTGGTACGGAAATATGGAATAAATTTAGTAAATAGGCATTTATTTATAGAATGATTGCATTCTATACCTATAAAGTTATTAACATGCTAAATTGCTAACGACACAGTAAGTAGAGAGCATTAATTTATGTTTACAATTTTTAAGTTTGACTATTTTTTCCTACATATATTTTTCAATCTAGTCATTCACTAGAATTACTAGACTGAAAATCTTACATAAAATTTTAAAATATTTTTTTATTAATTTTGTTCGCTACGTTTTACAGATACAAATACTGTTGTAGGTATTCATATTATATCACTATATTATATCATAACAAATTAAAGATACAAAGTAAAACCCTGAACTAAAAGCCTAAACAATATGTGACTGCCTTGACAGTTTTTTGTCGCTAACCACTTCTCTCTAGTATTCTAAAGTGGGTTACAAGTTGAACTTGTAGGTATAGTAGTTATAACCTATTTCACCATATATTTATCGCACCCCGAGGGATATTAATCTTTCATCTATGTATTATATAATATCAATTGCCCGTATTTTGAAATGGTAGGTCGCCAAAACGTAGGTATACTTAAACTAGTTTTACGAGATCAGAAATTTCGATAAAGCTCAATTAAAATATATCGTAAAACATACTCGTAGGTGCTGTAATCCTAATTGTAATAGGTACATGTGTGTAAAACATTAAAGTAAATATCTACTTCACTTACTTACTAGGTACATAAAACATAAAACTTTACGTTTTAATTAATTACATGAAATATTTACCACATTAAGTTCGTAAAGTTCTAGAGTATCCTAATAAACTAGCAATTCTATAGTAATTCTACAGTACAATTGCTAGTTTAGATATAACTCCTTAGAATATAGATCATATTTACGAATAGCCTAATTCGTTTCTCAAAATCGGCTTTAAAGATTTGGTGGGAGTTTTATATTTGGATACTGTTTTTCTTGTCACCTGCACGAGTCGCCGGGCCCGGTATTTAAAAACGTCCAACCCGCGATATTCAGTTACAAAATGCGTTGAAACGTGATAGCAAAATTTTAAAATATTATACCTACAATGATTCAATTATAATAGATCACGAATTCAAGAAACGCTCATTTTTTTATCCACAAGTTAGCCCTTGATTGCGATCTCACCTAATAGTAAGTGATGATGCAGTCTAAGATGGTAGCGGGCTAACCTGTTAGGGGCATGGCAGTTATATTAAACCCATAACCCTACTCGGTTTCTACCGGAACGCCAAATCGCTTGGCGGCACGTAAATGTACATAAATTAGAAATAGGATCTATCTGGCTATAAACGAAACAAATTTATGTAAAGGCTTGAGTAAGAATACGCCCACAATCAATACCTACGTTTAATATGTGAATACAAACAGCATTGTTACATTACAATTTTTATAAAATAGGAACGGAGTTCGGATCTCTATGTACCTACTATGGTCATTTTTATTTCAATGAATAAGTATAGAGCCACTTCACTTTTGTCATTATCTTTTACATAAATACCTATAATTATTGTCATTTGTACAACTAAATAAATAGAATTCATTATAATTTAAAAGCTTTAACACGATAAGCTTTTAGGTAAGTAGGCAATTTAATTTAATTCTCGTAGTCGAAGGCTGACTCACTTTTATGTGTAGGTACACTGAATATACTTACGGTAAAAGGCATTATTTGCACATTTTAGGTACAATTAACGTCTCTTACAGTTTGAGATACCTACTGCCTTGCTCAATCATTTCGATGTCGATTGCTTTTCATTGAGAGGAATTTCAATGGGACTTTACACTAAATGTAACAAATTTATGCCGTAATAATATTAAACCTTATTCATTTCACACACCTAATACTAAATAATTCATATTTAAACTAGGTACCTATAGTTATAGCGACTTCTCATCCGCGAGATTTTTTAATTCTCTGTTGGGAAACACCCCCTACATCCGCCTCCAGCATGTGAGCTCTTCGTACCGAATACAATAAGTACCTACATCATACAGATGCTATTATGATGACAGTTAGCATTCTACCCTTGTCTCTCTAGTGACTGAAATCAAAAGAGAAAAAGAGATAAATTTACCTATTTCTATTATCCCAATAGCGTCTATATTGGGATAGGTATAGGTACATAAAATCCCTCAACGCACCTTTATAAAATTAAAGCGATGCTATACTGTCGGTACGCGACGCGGTAACTCTTTATGACTTGTGCATGCTAATATGCATCTCCTACATGCATGCCAGACTTAATTTGCTAACGAATTTAATCAGGAACTAATTCACTTTAAACTACTTTCACTGGACCTAACTACATCGCTGATGTTGTTAGTCTGACATGTGCTTAAACCACAAATCATTTAACTTGTTCCAGGAAATTGGTAAGTGCAATACCTAAAGGTATAACCACACATTAGGTAAGTGTTGTATAAAGGTATAACCTCACACTATAGTGTAAAACACCACACTATAGTGTGTGGTTATTACCTTGTAGCCTATCTAGATCCTTATTAACTTGGAAACAAACAAAACTATGGTCAAGTTAGGTACGAGGTACCTAAAGATTATAAAACTGATCCGTTTCAGGGTTTCGCATTTGAAATGATGACTATAAATAAGGGCAAATTGTAAAACGTGAACTTGTAAATTGGCTTTTTGTGTCGCAAAGTTGAAATTTTCGTTATCGTTGTAGTTTGTACCTAGATAGGTATTAATATGAAAAGCGGAACATTTCAATTAAAGTTTTGGATCGATTTGCAATATTATATAATGTAGTCCGTGTCACATGATAATTGGTACAATATAAAATTTCAATAGATTGCTTAATAAAGCAGGGACTTGTTACTTAAATGGTAAGTAGGTAGGTAGTACTTATGCATGGTAATCGATTTTAATATACATAAATCATATTCACAGCAAACGTTTAGGTATATTAAATTGACATATTTATTAATTCGTATGCCGTGCAGTCCGCCGATTACAAAATGGTCTGCGGTGTAGCAACACTTTTCACTAATAGGAAAATTAAACATAATTTTCTAAGATAACTCCCTACTTAAAGGGCTTAAGACATCCTTCTGCTGATTTACCTACCTTACCTGCTTTTTTGGAAATTTAAACGTGTTTCTTGTGTTGAACCTGTATAGGTTCTTATCTCTGCGGAAATTTTACAGTCTGGGTATATTGTCACTTTTACCGCCGGTGACTTGATACTGACCGCCACTATACTCGACGGGAACATTGTATCCTGCTTTAAAATCTATACTAATTAAATTTTTTCAAATAATAGTTTGGATGGATGGATGTATGGATGGACGTTTGTAACTCAATCACGCCCCAACGCCTGAACGGATCTGGATAAAATTTGGCACAGAGATTATAGTCTGGAATGGCACATAGGCCCGGAAAATTAAGGAGTTCCCGCGGGAACTAAAAAACCTCAATCCACGCGGACGTAGTCGCGGGCATCAGCTAGTCGACTATAAATTGAACTAGTTATTTAATTAACTGAAATCTAAAAGTTCATAGTAGCAGATAGTAGGAATGCTGTGGTATACCTACCTATTTATTTACTTACACGCTTTGAAGCCACTACCTGGGCTACACCACTTTCAACTAGCTACTCTTGGCTACGTACACTTTGTTGTCAGTTAGTTAGTAGTTAGTAGGTAACTAGCAAGAATATATCAATATTATCCTGCTAGCTGCCTCCTACCCTAGAATCTATCATTATCATATTGCTGCAACAACCAACTGCGAAGATTAGCACAGCACTCTTTTCCACTGATGGGCTGTATATATTAATAATCTTTAATTTCATACTCTTAATTTTTCAGGATGCCCACCCCCGCTACGCATTTGAGTACGGAGTAAACGACCCTCACACCGGTGATATCAAGCAACAGAAAGAAGAACGCGATGGCGAAGTTGTCAAAGGTAACCTTGCAGTTAAAATCATTTTATTACAAGTTACAAGCCTTGTAATAAATCATTTTATTACAAGATTTTTTTAGTTTCATCTAACCGTTCTATGTCTGTAATGATATCTTGCAAGTTAAATTTGACCCGGCTTGAGTTTAAATTTTGCGTACCTACACGTTTATCTTGGATGAATGGTTAGCTACGTGGCGTCATTCTAAATCCAATATGGCGGACTCCCAAAGATGGCGGACTAGTTATTATTTATGCATCCCCATGATGTGGGTACCTCTCAATTAAAAGGGTTTAAAAGAGTTTAAAAATTACCTCATCCTAAATTCAATATGGCGGACGATAAAGCCTTGTTTTTAAAAAAGTTTTTTAATTTTAATTTGTTTCAAATGAAACCTTTTACTTGGTCTGTTTGTGCAAACGCCAGTGTCATTCGAAGTTGGAAACTACATTTTTAATTTGTCCCTTTCTTTGAATTTCCTTGACGAACAATTCCCCTTTTTCACTCTCTATATCTTAACTAGGTAGCATACCCAAGCAGATTGCTCCGTTGCTCTATTGCGACGTGATTTAAGGACAGACAAATACGTTCGCATTAAGGCTTTCGAATACCGGTTTTTTTCAATACCGGGATCCCGGGATCAATAGTCACTGTTTCGTTTATAGTGTCACCAATACCAGTATCCCGGTATTAGACATTTCAATACCGGTATTGAAAACCGACGAAAAAAGTCCGGTATTGGAAGCCCTAGTTCACATTATAGGGTTACCTTTTGCCTATATCTATTAGCAACTGGTCAGGAATTCAAGCGCAAGGTGGCTAAATGCCGATTAGATCGGCCACCAAGAATAGCTAAATAATTAAACGGCCCTTTCTGTTCGCCGGATTAATTTTACCCGTAATACAGATGTTGTTTTAATTTATCCAGGTCAATACTCTTTGGTTGAACCGGACGGCTCTGTACGGACGGTGAACTATATCGCCGATTGGGAGACCGGTTTCCACGCGAACGTTCACAACAGCAAAGCCAACCAGCACTAGGTATTTGCTGCGTACACTTTTAAGGCAACGGTCAGTCGGCGATATTTTCCCACACAGGTACGTACGCTAAGCACTCAAACATTAAAAGAAACGAAGCCCTTACGAAGATTAAACTATTATATTTAGTCTCTTTACGTGCAAGAGTTAAGCTAAGCCAAAAGTTAAGAATGTTATATATGCTCATAACTGATAACTACTTGTGATCAAATTAGACATGATCTTGTATGAAGAGCTGCAAATTTTTACGTCCTAAATCACTAGGACTAGGCAATATTTCCAAGTTAACTTTTGAACTCTTGTAAGCAAACGAGTTCATAATAATAGGTATTTAATTAAAATGGTCCAAGTTGTAAGGTATGTAGGTAATTGACTTCTTTTCTAAGTCTAGTATGAGGAGTGTCGATCTATTGATCGATTTTATGCAACTAATTTACTATTATTTTCCTTGTACTGATACGAGATTTTATCATCGTTATTCATTCGAATAGAGGATCTTGTTACATTAATGTATTTGATAGAATTTCGTATACGAATTACCATATAGGAATATTATCGTCGTTTGAAACGAGCCTATAGCAACTGAACTACGATTGCCTTTTACGATGTGTAAATGAAGCCTGAACCGGTAGTCAGCAACTTTTTTCCACCAGATAGGCTACTTTTTGGATTGCATTTTAGCGCTTTACTCACGCGGTTTCTTAGGGTATTTATAAAAATCCTTGGCCTTATATTTTAGCCTTTTTGTACCAAAAATGTATATCCTAAATCACATATTATTATCTGTAGCGTCGCAAGTACTTACCATGTAGGTACTTACCTCGCTTTACCCAGATACCAGTTACTTACCATCAATCAGAATATACCTTTAGAATAACCTATTACCTTACCCGTCAAATAACCAACCACACATTTACCTGGATTACCTGAATAAACCTCGTTACCAAAGAATACCTGGAGGAAGGATCAAGTGGAAAGGAGAAATAAATACACAGGGATCACTTTAATAACAAGAGGAGATAAATAATGAACACTGAAATCAAGATGCAATTCTTTAATGTCAAAATCCGACACCGTTTTCATCGAGCGACGCTTAGTTAACAGGAAGACGCGAGATTGCCTCGAAAAAGGCAAGAGCTCGCAGCGTCGTTTCGAAGGAAGGTGTTTGCTGTACTTACCACGTTCAGGACGTCTGCACCGAACAGTGAAGATTGTAAACAATCGAGTCAGGCAGTTGCATTGGACGTAAAAAGGAAAAGGTTAGCCTTGAAAAAGGCTGTCCGTACAACCATTGCGCCAGGACTGGAGATGCCGCTGATTGCCCCACTAGACACTAGTTGAAGGAGTCACTAAGAGTTCACTGTCCACAAATACACCAGCCAGTTCATATTAACCACTTCGCGCGTGTTATAAATTGCGTCGCGCGCAGGCGCCGTCTGCCGCGGCCGGCAGCAAACGGGCAAATGCGGGCGCGCGGGCGCGATCGTTCTATTTATAGTTGCACGGTTCCAGACGGAAGAAAATCACGCAATCAGCGAATGTGTTACACCTACCTATATGTATGTACATATTATGTTAGTCGTAATTCTTAATTGTTATTATTACTTATTTCTGATTGGTGGATTTCTGTAAGGATTTTTATATAAATATGGGCATTTTTCCCAATATATTCATTCTAAACTCAGCGTTTAATCAGAGTTTTATTTCCTCCAAAACCTCCGCTAAAGTGGTGACCCCGAGCCTGAACAAGCTGAAAAATGGAAGATCAGAAGCCATCCACCTCTGAACAAGCAAGACTCCCAGGGCAGGAAGAAATTGCCGCCATCGCCCTATCACTGCGTGTTCCACCATTCTGGAGAGACAAATCCCGTCTATGGTTCATCAGTTTTGAGGCTGCAACAAGCGAACTAAAGAAGAGCCAGGAGCAGCTAGCCCAGATGGTCATCGCTCAACTAGAAAAACAAGATATAGAGCAAATTTCGGACATACTCTGCAATCCGCCACCTACAGAGCTGTACAACGCCGTGAAGAATCGTCTGATCTCCGTTTATGAAGAATCCGACAGTCGCCAGTTACAAAAGCTACTTTCGGAGATAGAGCTCGGTGACCAAAAACCTACTCAACTCTTGCGCCGCATGCGTTTTCTCGCCGGAAGCAAAGTACCAGACTCAACCCTACGACTGATGTGGACGAACCACCTTCCAGCACACGTCCGATCAGTATTGGCAGTCAGCGAATCCTTCAGCACGAAGACTGCACTCGACGAGTTAGCACTCCTAGCCGACAAGATGCTAGAATCAAACCCCACCCCGCAAGTCACAAGCGTCGAAGCCGTCGCATCAACCAACGCCACCGCAAGCACGCACGCCACCTCAAGCAGCGATATCCAATTCCTCGTGAAAGAAATTACCAAGCTAACACTCGAAGTCGCTGCGCTCAAGACACAGTTCAACAATAAACCATTCCAGAATAGAGGCCGTTCCGCAAACCGTCGTCGCTATGGCAACTATAACAGATCTCGAAGCGCAACTCCTTCGCCTTACTGTTACTATCATCGAAGATTCGGCAATGATGCAAGAAGATGCACGCTGCCGTGTTCTTTCAAGAACGAAAACACGAAGCCGGAAAACTAGCAACTACGCTGGATGAAGCGGGATCCGGCGTATCTGAGAAGTCTTACCGCTTGTTTGTCACCGATAAGAAGTCAAAAACTACATTTTTAATCGACACAGGCGCTAATATTTCTGTGTTACCGCCGCGTAAAGGTGAAACACAGAAGCCATTGAATTTGCAACTCTACGCCGCTAACAATACGGTCATTCCAACCTACGGAGAGAGAACTATGGAACTCGACTTCAATCTACGCCGACCATTTAAATGGAAGTTTATCATAGCCAAAGTCAGTAAACCAATCATCGGAGCCGATTTTCTTGAATACCATCAGCTGATCGTCGATATCAAGAATCGAAGACTTATCGACGGGAAAACTAACTTAGCGTCGCAATATTTCGTCCGTGCCACAAACATACCTACAATAAGAAGTATCGACGTGCAACAGTCATACCACAACATTTTAGCCGAGTTTCCCGGAGTAACAAGAATAACTTCAATGAATCTTACGCCGAAGAACAACGTTGAACATTTTATCGAAACAACTGGACCGCCACTTCACTGCCGTGCTCGACCAATTGCACCGCATCGCTACGAACGAGTCCGCAAAGAGTTCGAAAATATGATAGAACAAGGACTATGCCGCCCGAGCAAAAGTCCTTGGTCTTCGCCACTGCACATTGTTCCGAAGAAAAACGGCGATCTGCGAGTCTGTGGTGATTATAGAAGACTTAACAGCATTACGATACCCGACCGCTACCCAATTCCAAGAATTAAGGACTTCACACATCAATTAGCGGAGAAGACTGTATTTTCTACAATCGATCTCAACAGAGCATATCAGCAAATTAAAGTTCGTGAAGAAGACATAGAGAAGACTGCAATTATAACTCCTATGGGCCTATTCGAATTTCCGAGAATGGCACCAGGTTTGAGAAACGCTGGCCAAACCTTTCAACGGTTTATCCACGAAGTTCTACATGGTCTCGATTTCGTCTACGCTTTCATAGACGACCTACTAGTTGCAAGTTCGGACAAAATATCACATGAAGAACACCTACGAGCTGTATTGCGAAGACTAGAAGAGAATGGCATTACAATCAACCCGTCAAAATGCAATTTCGGTCAAGATGAAGTTAAATTCCTCGGTTTTACTGTAAACAAGTGCGGAATAAAACCGCCTGAAGAAAAGATCGCGGCAATCTGCAACTACGCGAAACCAAAAACAATCGAAGAGCTAAGGCGTTTTCTTGGAATGATAAATTTCTACCGAGAACACATTTCTAAGGCCGCAGATATTCAAGCCCCACTTCATGCCTATCTTCATAATTCGAAAAAGAGAGACCGCACGTTAATCGAATGGACCGACGAAGCTACAAAAGCATTCGAAGCGTGTAAAAATGCAATTCAAAACGCAGCTTTACTCGCTCACCCATCGCACGATGCTACGCTGGCAATTTTCAGCGATGCATCCGACTCGTGTGCCGGAGCTGTACTTCAACAATTCGTCAAAGGCAAATGGCAACCACTTGGGTATTTTTCGAAGAAATTTTCCGACGCACAACGCAACTACAGTACATTCGACCGGGAGCTACTCGCTATATACATGGCAGTAAAACATTTCAGGAAGACTTTCGAAGGACGAAACCTAATCGTTTTCACTGATCACAAGCCATTAACCTATGTACTACAGAAACCACCTTCGCCATCTGAAACTCCACGACGAGCGAGACAACTAATTTTCATCAGTGAATTTACTACGGACATACGTCACATCAGCGGAAAAGACAATGTCGTCGCCGACGCATTGAGTCGCATACCTATCGAAAGCATCGTTTGCCCGACAAGTCTCGACTACGAAAAGTTAGCCGAAGCACAAGAAAGAGACAGAGAATGCGAGCAACTTACGAAGCAAAACAATCTCACTCTGCGCAAAATGACTATGCCAAATTCGCAAGCTTCAATCTACTGTGAAATTTCAACTGCATTCGTACGACCATACCTACCCGAAGAATGTCGACGAGTCGCTTTCGATGCAGTTCATAACATCAGTCACCCCGGTATTCGAACTACGAACCAACTCGTCACGCAAAAATTTTTCTGGCCATCAATGAATAAGGACGTCCGTACATGGGCGAAAAACTGCATACAATGTCAACGGTGCAAAGTTCAACGTCATACAACGAGTAGTGTATCTGCATTTCCGACTGCCGAACGATTTCAACACGTACACATAGACATCGTCGGCCCGCTTCCCACTTCGCCCGAAGGACACCGTTACCTCGTCACCATGATCGACCGAGCAACGAGATGGCCTGAAGCGATTCCGACCGACGATACGTCAGCTGAAACTATTGCAAAGATATTTTACGAGCACTGGATCACTCGTTTTGGGACGCCAGTAATTCTGACCTCTGACCAAGGACGTAATTTCCAAAGCCACCTGTTCTCCAAGCTTCTCAGCGTCATGGGAATACAACAAACTCGTACGACACCCTACCATCCACAATCTAATGGTATAGTCGAACGTTGGCACCGCTCTTTGAAGACCTCACTGAAAACACGTCTATCTGGACATACAAAGTGGATCGACGAGTTACCTACGGTTCTCATGGGTCTGCGTGCCGCAATGCGTTCTGATACTAAAGTCAGCGCTGCAGAGCTTACCTACGGATTCAACCTACGGCTACCATGTGATTTTTTCGCAACTGCACAATCAACCGAGCAAGATTTGGACTACGACTACGTGAGCAGACTACGATCAACGATCAACTCCGTCATGCAAAATCAGCCTACAGTACATAGCAACAAGAGACCTATTTTCGTTCATAAGGATTTGGAAACCTGCGAGCAAGTTTTTGTTCGAAATGAAGGAGTGAAGAGAGCCCTCCAACCTTCATATGAAGGACCATACAAAGTGTTAGAGCGAGATAGCAAGACTTTTAAACTGCAGTTGCCAGAGAAGCGCTCTGCAGTTATATCAATCGATCGTCTCAAACCTGCGTACATTTTGGATAGTACACCAGAGTACTCGCCTGCATTATCTTCATCAACGAACAGACAAGAATCTACTCACAACCCCGCGCGAAGCAAGGAGAACGAGGCAAGCCAGGCGCCAGCATCTAGTGCAATTCAACCAATATTAAAGAAGACTAGACTCGGACGCATAACTAAACCTCCTGTACGCTTTCGCTAGGGGGCGAGTCCTGTAGCGTCGCAAGTACTTACCATGTAGGTACTTACCTCGCTTTACCCAGATACCAGTTACTTACCATCAATCAGAATATACCTTTAGAATAACCTATTACCTTACCCGTCAAATAACCAACCACACATTTACCTGGATTACCTGAATAAACCTCGTTACCAAAGAATACCTGGAGGAAGGATCAAGTGGAAAGGAGAAATAAATACACAGGGATCACTTTAATAACAAGAGGAGATAAATAATGAACACTGAAATCAAGATGCAATTCTTTAATGTCAAAATCCGACACCGTTTTCATCGAGCGACGCTTAGTTAACAGGAAGACGCGAGATTGCCTCGAAAAAGGCAAGAGCTCGCAGCGTCGTTTCGAAGGAAGGTGTTTGCTGTACTTACCACGTTCAGGACGTCTGCACCGAACAGTGAAGATTGTAAACAATCGAGTCAGGCAGTTGCATTGGACGTAAAAAGGAAAAGGTTAGCCTTGAAAAAGGCTGTCCGTACAACCATTGCGCCAGGACTGGAGATGCCGCTGATTGCCCCACTAGACACTAGTTGAAGGAGTCACTAAGAGTTCACTGTCCACAAATACACCAGCCAGTTCATATTAACCACTTCGCGCGTGTTATAAATTGCGTCGCGCGCAGGCGCCGTCTGCCGCGGCCGGCAGCAAACGGGCAAATGCGGGCGCGCGGGCGCGATCGTTCTATTTATAGTTGCACGGTTCCAGACGGAAGAAAATCACGCAATCAGCGAATGTGTTACACCTACCTATATGTATGTACATATTATGTTAGTCGTAATTCTTAATTGTTATTATTACTTATTTCTGATTGGTGGATTTCTGTAAGGATTTTTATATAAATATGGGCATTTTTCCCAATATATTCATTCTAAACTCAGCGTTTAATCAGAGTTTTATTTCCTCCAAAACCTCCGCTAAATTATCTAATCTAATCAAAATATACATGTGGATTGTGAACCAATATATTTGACATACCTATACGTACCAACAAAGCCATACAACATAATGCAGTGCGTAAAAATAGTAAGGGTCAAAACGTTTACTAAACTTTCTCTTTCGTAACAAGTCTTGCGTTTTTCAACAACACAATTCACGCAAAAATATTACTCAATGTTAAAGTAGCGTCCTTTAAAAATCTGGTTGATGCACTCTACTTCTTTTTCGGGCATTTGCGTCTGCAAAAACTGGTAGGTAACCATTAGGTAACCTACCTTTGTAATAATAAAATTGCGTAATGTATCTGCTAAAAAACCTACCTGCCTACTTAAGAGCCAGCTTTAATTTTTATAACGTTATGGTTACGGTTAAATTGAGTACCTACTAAAATTTCAAAGTTCCATTTTTAGTCGACGTACATTTTTAATAACTAGTATTAGTCACATTGGAAAATTCACTGGTTCAAGAAGATCACTTACGTAATATTCATGTCGCAATCATCTGGTAATCTGCTATTTGATTGAATGACTAGCGCGTTCATTGAATGACAACATTCAATTGAATGACTAGGCCGAACAAGCGTCACTCAACGTCCAACTAGTTAGCGGATTGTAACATAGCCCTTTGAACAGAGCGGACGTAAAATCAGTCGGATGATTGAAATTTTAAGTTAACAACTTTTTAGAGTCTAAGAGACTCGCATATTTTAATAAATTACTTTTGAAATAATATGATCATTTTTTCTATGTTTTTTACTTTATTTAAACCCGATAAACCCTAAGTGCCCGGCCTGCGGCCGGGCACTACTTGGTTGTTTATGTCGAACCCTAACCTAACCTACAAGAAAGAGACAAGAAAACGTAAATAAAATGAATATTTCAAAAATTGACACTCAGACCATTGAACAGTTTACAATCTTTCGACAGTTTAGAATTTCGCGAGTTAGATTATAATCTAACGGTTTTTACAATCTTACGGTGACAGCTATATCCCATTCAACGACTATGCTAGATGACGTTCAGTCAAGACGTTGAACATTACATTAAACAACTTGACGAATTGTCCTTTAGTCATTTAATTGAATGTTGTCATTCAATGAACGCGCTAGTCATTCAATCAAATAGCAGATTAAACCAGATGACTGCGACATTCATACTCTACCAAGTAACTAGGTACGTGGACAATTCTTTATAACACAATCTCTAAACTAAAATGACAGTTTTCAATCTATTGTACGCACTCGAGTTGAATGCAGTCGAAGCCTGAGGTGACGGGCGGGAATATCTCCCTCCCTCGTCCGCCCTCACCACCGCTGTGTTGTCAAGTGCTGTCTTTGACATCTATCGTACGATATACATGCGTAAACGGAGTGATTTTTATGCTAAAGTTGTTAAAACCTTTTACGTTCACATTAACGCTGTGATGTCAACATTAACGTATCAAATCCGTTAGAGTTGGAATAATTGTTTTCTTGCTCATACTAAAACTTTACTACTTGCCCAACATTAGAAGTTTGATCATAATATAATCAATTAATTAGGTGATCATTCTTGATGAGAACTATGACCATTCAATGATATACTTCATTATTTCATGAAATGATCAATTCTATATGATTTCGCGATTTAACAGTGGAGGGACCGTTGATGTTTACTATTACTAGATAAAGTTCTTAAATCATCTCATTGACGAATTTTTAATTTTTTTTAATTGACGAGCTCTGACGTGTCGAAATCGTTTATGTCGACATTTCCTAGTAAATGCTGATACATACATATCAAACGCTTGTTGCTTGTTTGTCGCTCAATAATATAGTTGCTTTCCATGTAAATTTTCAAAAATGACTGATTTAAGAGGTTCAGTAACAAAAAAACATGTTTTTATTCATCGCCAAGCACGCGAAATGGCGAAAAAAGCTTTGGATATGTGTACTGAAGAAAGGCAAAATAACTTTGTGACCTTGCCTTTAACGGCAGACCGAGTCGATATACCGGAGTATCAAACAGAACATTATCTGCAATACAAAAAGAAGCTAAAGAAGCTTACGAAGAACAAAGAGGTCCTTCGTTTTTCATAAAAAAGATGATCGTAGTGTAATTCACAGAACCATAGAAGACTTTTATCTGACTAAAACAATCGTCCCTATTTGTCCAAATGATTTTATTTTCTTTACTTAAGGAATGAAGTAAATTTTGGACTTTATTATTGTGTTTCAATTAATATTTTAAATGTTTTTAAAATAGTACAACCACATTACAACAACTGCTTGTTGTTGTAATTTATCGATGACTGTCAGTAATAACGTCACAGCACTAGCACATTCCTAAGCTATGAAATCAACACAGGTGCGAATAATAGTGCTGCCCCATGCCTCAGGGAGTAATATGAAAGGGATAGCAATATAAATAGAGCTGTCATTTTGGTTTAGAGAAGGTGTACAACAGAATTGACCTCAATCCTAACCAGCTCGGCCGATGCATTGGCGAACAGGTTAGATACATACTTATTATATTTCGTACGATGACTTTATGTTTATTCATTTCTATTTTCACATAAGTGCATCATACAAAATTCATGTTTTTCAAAAATAAGCAAATAGGATAATTATACATCGCTTACATAATATTATTAGCGGGCACTCACTGAACGCATCAGCCCATTGTGTACTGAAGCCATTACATGTATATGTCACCGTAAAATTGCAAAAACCGTTAGATTGTAATCTAACTAGTGAAATTGTAAACTATCGACAGATTACAATGTAACGCATTATTTTTCGGTAGATTGTATTCTCGTTAGGTATATTAACCCGATAAAACCTAAGGGCACTACCTGATTATTTATGTCGAACCCTAACCTAGCCTACAAGAAAGAGACAAGAAAACGTACTTAAATACAATGAATATTTCAAAATTTGACACTCAGAACATTGAACGGTTCACAATCTGTCGACAGTTTACTATTTCGCTAGTTAGATTACAATCTAAAGTTTTTTGCAATTTTTGTAATTGTAAAATTGTAAAAACCGTTGGATTTTATTCTAACTATTTCTATCTCGCGAGATTGTAAACTATCGAAAGATTGTGAACCGTTAAATGTTATGAGTATTAATTTTTTTAATATTTATTGTATTTACGTTTTCTTGTCTCTTTCTTGTACAGATCGCGCGCGAATTTAACCTAAAAATTTTAAATTTAAAATTAGGTTAAATTAGGGTTAAATTAGGGTTTATTTATGGGTTCGTATCTATCAGGTTCATTCTTAGGTTCTATCAGGTTAAAATACATAGATTACAATTTACCGAAAAATAATGTGTTAAATTGTAAGCGGTATGTTACGGTTCACAATCTGTCGACAGTTTACAATCTATCGAGATAAAAAGCATTACATTACAATCTAACGGTTTTTACAATTATACGGTGACATATATAATGTACAAAACATGTACCTAAAACATGTATAACTAAAGTACAATGTAAAAAGTAGTCTGCAAGTGATGTAATGTAAATAAAATGTAACAAGCAGTTTTTAGTTGAATTGCTGCCAATAAATAGATGTAGAGCTTCAACGAGTTGAGAATTTAACGGTGATTTTATTTTTATTTGAATGGCACATATTATATAGGATACTTTTGGGATTCAATATAAATTATATGTAAAATATCACTGAAAATTATTGAATCTAGTGTTACAGATTCAACGCTCGCGATAGAACGTTAAAATTTCACTTATTATAATTTTGATTAATGGATTTAATATTATTATATCATATTATGTATTTTATCATACGGACTAAGCTAATATTTCCTGTCAGGTGGAACACAGAAGGTTAACATGGGGATTTACCTACTTACATTGTTCTTCACAACGAAATATGAATGTTCGGTTAGCTTATAACATATAAAATCCCTCTTTATTTTGTGCCATAGAATATAGTGCATAGCGCTTGTATTTAGATCATATATTATCTGCTTAGTAGATATGTAGTTTAGTTTTGTATATAATTTGGACTATGATTATTGTTTCGTTATTTAAATATGCACTTGTATTCATATTTATTACTTTTCATAATTCATCATCAATTTCATTATTCTTTCACATCGTCATGTTTTCTTTTTATACCTACCTAATTCGTAATATTTTTTACCACACGTCTGAAGTTAGGTACTTCAAATATGTAAATACCTATTGTTATCACGTTATTCTCATAATATATCTGCTGAATAAACAAATGTAAATTGTATAATTCAAATAAAAGAAGCAAAAACATAACATTGGTTTTTATTTAATAACCTATTATCACAAATTTCCCGTACGTATTGGGGCCAATTCTGTTTAGCACAATCTCTAAACTAAACGACAACAACAGTTCTAAACCTAGTGCAGCCCTTCTCCTTAAGGAGTGTTATGAAAGGGATACAAATGGATACAAAAGCAATACAAATGGAGCTGTCATTTTAAGTAGTTTAGTTTAGAGATTGTGCAAAACAGAATTAGCCTCATTATGTATATGTCACCGTAAGATTGTAAAAACCGTTAGATTATAATCTAAATCGCGAAATTGCAAACTGTCGAAAGATTACAATTTAACGCATTATTTTTCGGTAGATTGTAATCTGTTAGGTATATTAAACCCGATAAAACCTAAACTACCTGATTATTTATGTCGAACCCTAACCTAACCTACAAGAAAGACACAAGAAAACGTAAATACAATTAATATTTCAAAAATTGACACTCAGAACATTCACAATCTGTCGACAGTTTACAATTTCGCGAGTAAGATTATAATCTAACGGTTTTTACGGTGACATATATAAATATTTATTAAATTAATCTGAATTACTTATGCCATAAGAAATTTCGTTACTTTGTTTCCATTGTAGTAGCACTTCGGACATACGAAATCTGGATCTGCGGTCTTATTGGCCTGGAAAAGAAAACAAACAAAATTAAAATAATAAAGCTTAGGTGACATTTAAATGTGTGTTCATCAAGATGTTACTGGAAAATAATATTGCTTAAAAAAGTATTCCTTACAAACTTACGACACGCGCGTAACCCTTACGCACGGCGTTTGAACTTTGAAATAACTGAGTAGACATAAAGCTTTTTTGGACTGAATCCATTCCGCGTCTTTAGATATGGGGAGACACCAGTGGCGTGCAGTTCATAGAGGCACAAAAGCACTCTTTACCCTAATGGAAATACGTCAATACTCATTTTTCATCATGACAATCAGTAAATAGGTATTTAACTATTTAGACTAACTAATGCCTACCCTAGCTAAAACCCTGTGCACGCCACTGGGAGACACTCAGGCGTAGCCAATTATGGGCTGGATTAGAACTTGTGAATATTTTAGAATTAGACCACCCCCTAACCAATTTGCTATTGACACAATGACAAGAACAAGTTTTCAGACAGGTTATCAGACCCTAATTTTGCTACTTCCTTTATAAAATGAAGGTGGCGTAAAATCGATTCTTCTTTTTTCACACTAATTTCTTCTTCCACACTAACTATCCATTTAGTACGAATAATATGTAAAACACGGTAGCTAAAAATGTTATAAAAATCTAGAGAATCTAGACCTTCTAGATTTCTAAAATTTATTAAAATAATTTCCCATAGACTAATAATGTGCCAATGAAAGAAATTAACCTTATTATCAACCTCTGGACTTTTTTGGCAATTGCTGGCATGCAGCTATAAAAGAGCCAATGTATATATTGTTTTATTAATAATGAAGCTATTTCCATGGAAGTGGGAGGGTTACTTACCATCAAGCAGTAATAACAAAAGATGTGCGAACACCCCATAACATGTGGCAAAACAGGTTTTTCTGAACAGCATGCACATGTGGTGTGCATCGTCATTGTGGCAGCACTGCATTTGGTTGGTTGACCCGTGTGATTCCTCCACCACATGTATTTTAGCATTTTTGACATTCTTTGCCTTAAGCCAAACATGTTCACTAAGGAAAGCACTGTCCCTATTAATTCCTGTAATTCAAATAATAATGAATTTTACAACAATTAGCTATCAATTCAAATAATAATTTAATTGACACAAAGAACAATTTCTATTATTATCTAAACTCCCAACTTTCTTGCAAGGATTCATGTTTTCTATTGGAATTTTTCAAAGTTCTACCTTAGCGCATCTGTAGGATACTCAACGATTATTTGCTACTCTCAAATTTATAGGTCCATCAGATTTCCATCGGAATCAGTCAATATGTTATGAAGTGATGCATATGTATACAATACAATTAGCAATTGATTTTCATTTATACAGATTCATAAACTATAAAATATAGATACTTCAACTCATCTTGCTGCTCGTATGCTTGTAACATGCTACTTGCATACTGCCACTTCACTGCCAAGCACAGGCGTAGCACGCGGTGCATCAATAGGTGTAGCATCAATATTAATAAGTTCATGTTACACTTAATTAAGTACATATAAATAAATTGTAAAGTTGAACAAAAAAGATACTTACTATAAGGTTATGCCACAGTAACTCTCTAGTCCAAGAAAAATCAGTAAGATCTTCTCTTGTAAGTTTATCTGCTGTCAATTCAAGACCCAGTATGAAATCAATAACTGATGGATGTTTACCACTCTGTATGAAACGGAGAAAGTTGATAATCTCCCAAATCAACTGGAATGTCTCCATTTTATTGAAGCAATTCTGTATATTTGTATTTGATGTAAAACTGTACATTGCTCTGTCTCTCATATATCTTAACCCAATAGTGTAAAAGAAGTACCAATATAATTTTCTCCTAGAAAAGTTGTCAGTCTTGTATTTCAGAGACAACATTTGCTGGCCAAATGTACTTGATTTGTCACATACTGAATTTTTAAATATCCATGTTCGTATAAGAAGGTCTAGTTCAGGAATTATTGGTTGCAGCACACCAGTCTAAAACAGAAATACAGGTGGAATTACTTTTTGTTTTGAAAAGAGTAACTGCTGAGTTTCTTGTTGGCTCTTAGTAAAATCTGCTTTCTGAATCAGTGTGAGTCTATTATTTTTTATTGTTACAAATTAGTGGTAAGTGATTATGCAGTCAGATGCTAGTGAGCAAGCCTGGAAGGGGTATGAAAGTTGTATTAAAGTGGTACTATGACACTGCCGAATCCTTCCATCATAAGGCGCACAAGTTTAACTGTATGAAGTTTAATTCATGAATGTATGGCACAAGCATATGGCAACTGCGGATCTGCTTCAGCTCCCCTGCCCACCGAAAATGCAGCCTTAGTGAATACCCACACACATAAAATTCCCTTGTGAAATGTTCTAAATTGTAGTGGAAAACCATATTGAAATACATTAACAAAGTGATTAGGTTGTTCCTCAATACCCAATACTCAATATCATTAATTCAATATAGGTACACTGTAGGTACACTTGTTGATGTTAAAAATCACTTACTTATAAAACATGATGGTGATAATCGGTTACAGTATCTTAAAACTAAAGATACGAGGGTTCCAAACGCCCCCTGGTCTGAGAAGAGCCCACAACAAACTCAGCCGGGTTATTTTTTTTATTATCATCATCTTAAACAGGGAACTATCAGAGCCATAGATCAAATTATTGCAAATTATTCTTGCAACTTGTTTGACTTGAATTTCAGCTTTTTAAACATCCTGTTTATAATTTTTTTCAAAATCGCTCTCCAGTGCATCCCTGCATCCCTAGGATAGGTACTTGTGGAATATTTCTACCATCTACACGTATACCAATACTATGAATGCGAAAGTATGGATTTATAGTATTAGGATGGATGGATGGATGTTTGCAACTCAATCACATCAGAACAGCTGAATGGATCTGGATGAAATTGGGAACAAAGAAAGATTATAGTCTGGAATAACACATAGGCTAGTTTTATCCCGGAAAATTAAAGTGTTCGGGAACTAAAAAATCCTTAATCTACGCGAAGTCGCAGGCATCAGCTAGTTAATATTTAGGTACTTACTTCAAAATATTTTGTTGCCTGAAAAAGTAATTGTTTTAATAAGTTCTCTAGCTCTTTATCCAGTTGAATGGAATCCAGCTGAAATGAAAAACAAAATTATGCTGTTAATAATAATTCTAAATGTGAATTCTGACTTTTACAAAGATAAAATGTTTTAAAAACCTTTCTTTAGGTAGTTACCTGTGTAACGCGAGGTATGTACGTAAGAAACATTTTTAAATTTAAAAGTTAAGTTCGGGAAATAATAATTATTATTTTTATCAAACAGAAACAAACATGTTTCCAATGTTAGCTAAAGTCTTGGCACCGACCAGAAAAAGAAGAAGACGCGCAAGTCCATAGATTAAAGATAGCTTACTAAGATGAAGCTCAGACGTTGGGGGAGGCAAGGAATATATATAATTTTGGCCATTGTTAATTTATCTTGTGTCCTGCTTTCTCCTATAACACAATCCATCTCCCCGACGTGATTTCTTTCTAACACTATGTACATATAGAACAAATTTAGAGTGGTGGGAGATCGGAAACGGATGTAGTATTAACTTTTTTCTGGTGTGGCTCTGGGTTCGAATCGATAATTTAGAAAAACGGTATGCTATTTTAATCGATGCGTACCGATTTTTGTTGTTACCGATTTTCACTAGTTACCGGTTTTTTATATTTAATAGTAGCCATAAAAATAGATTTAATAGAAAAATAAAACAAAATTAGAATATCAATAATAGTAATTTTATTTTAATAATTTACCAAAGGTTCGGAAAGCAGTCTGCTGAGAAGAACCGGCAAGAAACTCAACAGCTTTTATTTTTTAAATAGATTTTTATAAAATAATACATAGCCACTCATTTAGCATTAAAAAAAGCGTATGTGTACAATTCACACGGCAGAAGTGAAACTTCAGAAAAATTGCCTATCAGAGCATCAGACAAATATAACTTGTATCCTATCACTTTCTCTCGCAAGCTAAATCCTTTAGTGAATATGTTTTGTCTCTTTTTAGTGTCGCTTTTTCGTTTCATCGAATTTATACATCACAACAATTTAATAAATAAATAAAATATATTATAATATACAAAATTTCAGTGATATCAAAGAGTATTATTTTGGATTTTATTCTTTGTTAAGACTGAAATTTTGTACCAACTGCGGTCGGTAATTAGATTTCTAACAGGGACTTTAGATTCTATTTATACAAAATACAATTAACTTCTTCACAGCCTTATGACGATTTTAAATTCTAAATAAAGCAATGATGAAAGTGATTACATAAATAGCCATTATAATATCAAGACCTAATTGAGTCAAATAATATTATATAATGAGACCTGGGCTGTGAACAAGGGGAAAGTTTTAACAATTTTGAAAATAATCCATGCATACCATAGCCACCTTTTCATAACCTGTTAAGCTTTAAGGTGATAGGTAATCAACGAAGGTATTAATCGAAATCGGTTAAGTAGAAATTAAGGAAAAAAAAAATTAAGAAATCTTGCCCTTTTAAATTAATATACTTAAATAATGCACCACCTTTGGTATATATATGAAGCGGGGAAATACCTATGCAATGCACAAAAAAAAAACATCTAATTGTTCAAGAGCTGAACTGAACTGAACTGAAACAAACAAAATTAAGTACATGAAAATTATTAAAACCATTACCTCAAACGATGACTACACGGGATAAAAAAGGATAACTTTGAATAAAGCGGAATCCAAGTCTCTAAATGAAAACTTTAATATTAACCTTATATGACTAAAAATAAAATTTTCTTTGAAATATGAAGAGATACAGTCATGATAAGACATTCATAGCCTCTGACAGCCACGGTTATTGATACACACTAAAATGCCATAAGCACTGTTAACTAAAATTAGTATTGTAACTGTCATTCCTTGTTTTTCCCGTGTAGTCTTCAAATACAATCTATTACTTATCAATTACCTACAATGAAATAAATTACAGCCCTGTTACAGTTATGATAAAAACGTGATACAAGAACATTGCAAGCTAATTATTAGAAAATTAAAAATAACTCTTTATAACAGTAGAAGAATTTCACGTAAAAGTTGTAGCAACCAACAACCTATATTATAAAAAATGGACCAAATCAATTTGTATTTCAATTTTAAAGTATAATATTATAATATGTGCATAAATACTTTAAGCTTGCAAAGTTTACATCAAACTGTTTTATAAAAAACTTGGTTTCTCCAGTAGGGCAACTTGATCAACAAGAAATATTATTGTGAATGAACTACAAGTTTAATTCGCTATAATCCGCTACAGTAGACAAATCTGTGTGGTACAGTGCATGTCTTTCACCTGCAGCATGCGACACCCACCACCCAGCAATTCGCACAGGCACAACACCACACCACACAAATCCTCCAAATCACTCTCAACATACGTTTCACTCCGACACCGGAGCATCTTCAGGAGATGTTGACTCGACAATGCACGATTGTGCATTGTCGAGTAAACTTGTAGTTCATTCACTATCATGGACTTCCGCAAAGTAACGCCTGCTTCTATTCAATATAAGAAATATTATTTCAACACTATTGAGAATGGAAACGGCAACGTTTAAGATAGCTAAAGATAGCAATACATATTAATGTTATAAATGCGAAAGTGTGTCTTTTTGTCTGTCTGTCCGTCCGTGTCGGTCTGCTACGCTTTCACGGCCCATCTATTCAACCGATTTTTATGAAATTTGGTATAAGGAAAGTTTGTATGCGAAGGAAGGACATAGGCCTTTTAAAGGAGTTCCCGCGGGAGTCTAAAAACCTTAATCCAAGCGGACAAAGTCGCGGACAATTGCAAAACAGTAAACTGACAAACATACTTAAATAGTATGCAGATATTAATGACTTTGGCGTCGTGAAGTTCTACAGCTAGCGCCCTTAGTTACATTTGTCCTTAGCATATCTTCCATTTCCATTCCTTTTTGTCTAGAATCTACATTGTGCATTCTTCTATTGAAGTTAATACACCATTGCTTGCATTCTAATCACAAATAGCCAAAAGGCTTTCAAAAAATCTGATTTATGCTCATAGCATGTTAAAAAAGATGTATCTAAACATTCAAATTTATTGATTAAATCTGTGTAAATGAAAACTTTACAAATTTTTGGCAATGTTAATATATATACAATGCCAAACCAGAGATAAGAGATTATTGGATGGGTAATATAACTTCTTATTACTTGAGTCAAATTCTTTCAATTCTATCAAAGAATGAAATGGTTCAATTTCATTGGACAATAGTTGTACTTTTACAATTCTGATAATCACGATGGCAATTAAGCTTTGGAAATAAATGTTTGCAAATTGCACCAGCAATATAAGACACAGCTTGAGTTTGGAAAACGTTTTCAGAAGGAATACAATTTTCATTGAAATTAAAATTTTGAACATCAGAACTAAAGTTGTTATACTGGATGTCTAATTTTGGTCTATTAATTAAGCAACTAAGAGTACCCAGCATCTTATCATTTTCAGCGGTGCAATTAGAATACAAAGATTGTCCAGCCGTTATATTATTGATTAGCAATGTTTTGAACAATGAAACAAAATTATGACAGTCAGAATGTGTGCTAGCACCACCCTGACCTCTTATTTGAGAGAAAAAAAATACAGAGGATCCTGGTTCAGATGCTTCAGACATAAGAATTTAACACCTGGAACTTTTTCTTAAACCTACCCAAAGATGCTTAACAGTTTTTATATCATCAATGAAATTTAGTAACGAGATCGGGATACTTTCTCTAGAATAGAGTAGAGTAGCTTTAAATTTCATTGATTCTCTAAATGAGTTGAATTTAAGTACAAAGAATTAGATAATTCGCCTCTAGTATGGCCAGAACAGTTCAAGCTGTCAAACAAATCGTTTTTGAATAACATGACCTCTGCAGTGAAAAAAACCCTTATTAATGTTAACAGACAAAACACAATAATTATGAACTATTTGCAGCTCTTCATATGTCGTCATCTTATTCGTCAAGGCAGTGGATATTAATATTATACCCCTTTACTGAAGACTTGTGCAGCAAATTTGACCTGTAAAGTTGAAAGTTCCAATTTGATTAAAATGAAAAAAAACAGACAAATGTTGAAAGAGGCGATAGTCTACTTCAGCCTCCTAGTGGGTCTGGGATTCGATCCCCGGTCACACACATATAACTTTATTGAGATGTGTTTTATGCATGCCTGGCCTGGGTAGAACTGACTAGTAGTGACTATCATTCAAATTATTATTAATTTGATGCAACAGCAACATAAAAAAATTCAATTAATTATATTACTATTATTGTATTAATAGATGATGTCCACAACTTCGTCCAGGTGAATTAATGTTTTTTTTCATTCCCACGGGAACTCTTTAATTTTCAGGGATAAAACGGATACAACCTATCCATGTACCAACTTTCATCAAAATTGGTTAAACAGATGACCCGTGAAAGTGTAGGAGACAGAGAGAGACACACTTTCGCATTTATAATATTAGATATGGAATTTAAGTATACTTGCCTTCATCTTGTCATAAGAATTTGGAAAATATGTTTGTCTGTTAATTTCGTAGCTCTCGCACGACCCCTCACGCCATGGTCCCTATGTGCTGAGGCATACAGGTCTACAATGTACTTCCACTCAGCACACTGAGTTCCAATCAGCAGGGGCTTCTTCTGGAAATTATTACGAAAACATTTGAGTAGATGTGGAACAATACACACTGCAATCCCATTGAATTTTGGTTCTTAGCTGCCTAGTCTATATATCTAGTCTCAAAGGCATGTTACTTAACGTACAGCCTACAGTAGTTTTACTTGGTAACTGTGCTTTTGTAAGAATCTGTAACATTTTAGACTCAATTTATATAGATTCATATAGTATAGTAAATATAAATTTGAGTCCAATAATATATATCCAAAATTACACAGAAGAGGATACTTTTTAATAAAAAGTTTTACTTTAGAAGGCCATGAGAGTGACTTTCATTTCAATCTATACTAATATTATAAATACGAAAGTTTGGATGGATGGATGGATGGATGTTTGTTACTCAATCACTCTAGAACAGCTGAACAGATCTGGATGTAATTTGGCACAGAGATAGATTATAGTCTGGAATAACACAGGCTACTATTTATACCCCAAAATTAAAGAGATCCCGTGGGGAACTAAAAGATCTCAATCCACGCGGACCATGTCGTGGGCATCAGCTAGTTTATTATATCTTACGTCATATTCTATAACTTCATTTTTAACATTTGATTTCCCACATGTAGCTTTTGCTTATGAGGGGTCTCATTTTCAATTAACTGAACTCTGAGAACTAAATACAACTGTACATGTGTCTTATGACAAATGGAATGTGATTTTACATATACTGGAGTGCTCTGTAAAGCAGAAATATCAGAACACATGGAACTACATGGAATAGGGCTCAGTTGAGCCATGGTTGTCTCTAAATTTATTACACTTTTAACGGGTGTACTTGTATGATAGGGATGTACTAGATTTGTAGTTGTAATAGACTGTACATTAAAATCAGGTTCAGTATTTTCATTCCTCACATAGGACTTGCTTGTTTGTAAGTACAACAGTCTTGTTGTGTTCAGTAGGATCTGCTCTTATTTTAGAACTCTCACATCACACATGGGACTCATTTGTAGGCAACAAGTCTTATAGTTACAATCAGGTACAGAATTACCTCTTTTTGAGAAGACATACAATGTGGGACTTAATCACTCTTAGATGGATCAGACTGCTTAGTGCATCGAAATGGAATGAGTACTAAAATTCTACATCAATGTCTTATTGCCAATTGAATGGTAGGTAACCGTGTCCATCTGAGAGATAATGCGAATGCGAGATAATGGGATCTGATTTAGAACTCTTACATCGAGTTAACCTGATTGAATACGAAATACTTCTAAAAACTTCGCCTATGTTTGTTTTGCAAATTCAAGGAAGGGATTACATCTAATATTAATCATAAAGTTCTCCTAAAAACTAAGGACTTACCTATGGATATTTGCGAAGAAATGGAGATCCAAATAACCACGCCTTCCACCTAGATTCATTTGTAAACGGTACCATGCGTAAATTAAGGGTGTTTTTACACCCGGTACAAAACACTGCTTCATCGTGGATAAATTACGTACCTATTTCAGCACTTCAAAATTCGTAAGTTTAGAAGATCACATTTTAGCAGAATACCAAGCATTAAACATACTATACATCTATAAATTAAAACAAAATAGAATCAAAATAAAAGCACTCTTTTGGAACTTTGAAATTCTAGCACAATAATTACAGTTCTCGCAACAGAAAAATTGCTTTGCTTTGAATCTCTTTGAGAAAAACGCCATGTTTTTTTTATTTTCTTAATGGCTAGCCGGCTTCTTATTGGCAGATTTAAAAAACTTCCTGTTTTCTTATTGGCTGGTTTAAAATTGACTCGACCAATTAGAATTCACTTTTGTTAGAAAGAGATGGGACCGGTTATGCCATACAAAATGACAGGGACAGACTGATACATCTGCTTGACCCTCGAGTTTGTACGGCTTGAGTCTTGGTCAGAGACAGAGACAAGTAAACCAGAGAGTGGTCAGAGACCAGAGACATAGAGTAGGATGTATAAAAGGGGTCAGAGACAAGTAACTTAATAATAGGCATGATGACAGTATTCATGGATTTTAACAAGTGAAATTAATATAACGAATTAAAAAATACGACTGCCCTGCCATATTATTTTTGGAGTTTACCTTCTTATGAAGCGATTTGCATACATAGCCTTTGGAATCTTATTCACATTTTATATTAAATGATATTTTTCTGTGAATCACTAAATATAGAACTATAGTGTTATATATTTTTGGAATCTACTCATCATTTTCTAGATGATGATTATTTATATAGTTAATCTTATTTTCGTATTTTTTTTTTCAATTTTGGTCTTTAATGCGGGACCATGGTCACCACATCAAATTTTTTAAAAAATTTACGTGCCTAAGTCACTCGGAATAAGCTAGGGATTCTAATGATACCTCATTTATCAAAATCGGTTCAGGCGTATATAAGTTATGGTGGAATATACAAGCTCACATACATACATACATATATACATACATACTATTAAATCGGAACACACGTCATCTATTTTAATCATACTTTATTAGCAATTTACACACAAACACTGTACAGCCATCTTTTACATTCCATCATAGATTAATATGTCCCACCATTACATCCCGCTCTCCCTCTTTACCGCTCCAATCGCCCGTCACGGTCGAGGGCGCTGTAGAGGAAATGAGACCATAGATGGACCATAGATGGATCCGCCAATTTCAGTCTAACAATACATACATACATACATGAACCCTGAAAACAATATACTCCTTTTTTCAGGCAGTCGTATAAAAAACTTATTAATTTTTCTATTTCGAGTGAGATTGTTAATTATTTTGATAAAATAAAACTATAAAATACAGTAATCCGCCATATTGTATAAAACACCACTGAAGCGAATGACGTCACAATTGTTTTCTAGCTTTGACAATCTCTATAAGTACAGGTGTTTTAAATGTTTATCAAGTATTTTCGTGTTTTTTTTGTTTCCCAAAGATCATTTCCATAATCTAGTTTTTTTTTACCGAATCCTAAATCAAGAAATAAAAAATCGTTAGCCAGGGATCAAGGATTTACCAAAGCTACTACTAGCTCTAATTTGCCCAGGATTGATTTGTTGATGCTGGGTGAGTATCTTGCATAAAACAAAGACTTTTGTTCAGCAGAATTTCGCAACGTCAAAACTTCCGTGTAAGTACAATAATAACTTAATAATCTATAGGTCCTAAACTAAACCCGTAAAATCTGCTATTTTATGGGTATTTTGCTAGTTATTAGAGGTTATTTTAATGAAATGTTGTTTTTTAAAACTATATATGAGCGGTGATTGCCTAGTAACTATGACGTCTGCCTCCTATTCGGTGCGTCTGGGGTTATAAATTAGTATAATTTTAATAGTATTAGAATAAAGCAAAAACTTACGTCAAGTGATCTTCGCAGAAATAAATAGTAGAATTTAGCCCTATAGCTGTAGGATCTCGCCATGCAAGATTAAGCCACTTAGATCGCATTATTTTTTTAAGTGGCGCTTGAATAAATAACTTGTTTGGAGTCAATTTTGATGTGTTATCACACTGGCGGACCGCACACGACTTACACGCTTTAGAATTCATATTATTCACACAAAATATCTAAATTGCTGTACGAAGACTTATTGTTTACCACTTGTTTACTGCACACAGTACAATAGAGTACATTGGTACAAACAGTAGTGACGTCACAAACGACGACATGACACCCGCAAGCGTTTTGGCATGATTTTTAAAATTTTAATTTCAAATGCCAATTTTATCTACTAAACCTTATTTTTCTGCTGAAATAAGATATTTTTTCGAAATAGTAGATACTTCCGAACATAATCTGACCATTTTTCAAAATCAGTCATCATGCCTATTGCAAATGTCAATCAGAGGTCAATAGCATCAGAAGGGCTGGAACCTGGAGCCGTAAAGCCCGTTAGTAGTTTTACAAAAAATGAGTCTCAGATTAATTTTAATCTAATTTTACTCCTCTTCTACCCTCCATAAATCTGGGGACCTACGCCAGAGACCGTAGACTTACTTACTCCGTAGACTTATGATACTTACTCTGAACCAGTTTATATGTCACCGTAAGATCGTAAAACCGTTACATTATAATCTAACTCGCGAAATTGCAAACTGTCGAAAGATTACAATTTAACGCATTATTTTTCGGTAGATTGTAATCTGTTATGTATATTATCCCAATAGAACGATATGTTTGGGAATTAATTTCAAAATATTTACTAACTCGATTCCTTTGAAATTTTTGTTTATGCGAATAGGATATACAAGGACAGAGTATGAATTTTTTGGAGACCCTAATCTATGACATGAATTTATGGGTAGAAATTTCGTGCGAGTGAAACACGAAATGTAAAGTGATACCCTTTATTTTTTATTTTTGGTTTTTGTTATTGAAATAGACAAATGGAACAGAATCTTTGGTTCTTGTTGTTTTACTCTGGAATGACTAATTATAGAGTCAAACAACCTTTTTAAACAAAGTTAAAGGTTTTAATGTTTATTTTTCCGAGGTTTTATTTTTAAAAACGGGGTTATTTTTTGTTGTTGTTTTTGTTATTTTTTTGTGTAAACCATAAAGAAGTGCGATAACCTTTTTAACTTTAATCTATAGCTATGTTTCGTAACGATTTGAATGACGTACTGTGTGTTTACGTAGCTCGTACAAGTGATACGATATGATTTAAATAAACATGCCCGGCCGGCGAAATTCGACACCGCCACTTGTGAACTTGAGATCGCACTTGAGATTGGCGCAGATCCGCGGTAACCTAAGGGCACTATCTGATTATTTATGTCGAACCCTAACCTAACCTGCAAAAAACAGACAAGAAAACGTAAATACAATGAATATTTCAAATATGTAGACTCAGAACATTGAGCGGTTCACAATCTTTCGACAGTTTACATTTCGCGAGATAGAATAAAATCGAACGGTTTTTACAATCTTACGGTGACTTATATAATGTACTCTGTGCTCTGAGCCTTAGAAGACAAGTAATATTGTCATCACCAGAGACAAGTAACATATTAAATCACTCATCAGCTCTCATTCTGCGACTGTATCTGTTGCTGTTGTTTCTGCTGTGCCTGTGGTTGAGTTTGTAATGGGATTGAAAATTTATTATGTATTGTAGTAGAAGAGATTTACTTGATTGTACTAATTATTGATATTGTAGTACCTAATGGATTCATAATTCGAAGGTATAAAATATAAGGCTACGACATGGTTGTCTCACCGCAAAGCCCTGCAAGTGAAACCCAAAGCGTACAAGCAAAAAAGATCAATATGGCGTCCAAACAAACATCAGTGGCAGATACAAGAGCTGATTTAGCTGAATTAGTTAAAAAAAAGGCTGAAGTCGCTGTAAGTAATTAAATAAAAAATATAAATAGTGAGTATTTAAAGTACATAGTATATAATATTTGTGAACTTTTTAGGAAACCTTAGCTAACTTGGAACGGCAAATTTATGCATTTGAAGGATCATATCTAGAGGATACCCAGCTGTATGGGAACATAATTCGCGGATGGGACAGATACCTCACAACAAACAAAAGTACCAACTCAAAAGCTGATAAAAGAAACAGAAAATTCAAAGAAGCAGAAAGATTATTCTCAAAGTCTTCCATAACTTCTATGGCTGTAAGATCCAATGCATATTTTAAAAATACAATAAAATGTGCATTTGTTAGAAAATCATAGGTTTCAATGAAACAATGCTTAAATATTCTTGTTTTTGACATAATAATATATACATTTACCTTTCTTTTTTAGGCTGTCAGTGGTCTTGTAGACCCTGCGGAAGCTAAGAGTAAGTATTTTTTCTTTGCTTTTCTTAATTCCTTAGGTTAGTTATGAGTAACTTGTTTTATTTTTAGATGAAAGAAATAGTGAAACAGAATCTCAGACCAATGAGGATTCTTCTGACACTCAAATCAGCACTGGCATGGGTATGGGTGCATTGAATCATACAACAATACATGGTTCTACAGAAAGTATCGCATCCAAACCTTCGGGAAAACAGCACACTAATGGGAATATTGAGAAGAACATCAGCAGTGCTCTATTAAAGCAAAATGTTTCACAGAAAATTTCTTCACAATCGAATGTCCTCCAAAAAGCATTTGCAAGTGACAGTAAGATGTTATCAGCTGTCGGGTTAGATAGTAGACCGGGCACACCAAAAGACAAAGACATTGGCATTGGTTTGATAAACAAAGGTGATACAACACCAAATTCATTGAAACATAAACTGTCAAACAGTAGCAATAACAGCAACATTAAGAAGAGCAACAACAAGAAAGCAAGACATAGATAAATATTACTATTAAATGATTTACCATTTGAATAAAATTGAAATTGATAACAATGCTACGGCTACCTGCAGAGCTTACCTGACATGCTTATGGTGAAAATGTTATTAATTTGAATGAATAGATAATAATAAAATTACATTTCAATTCCATTTTTTTTATTCATAAGTTTCATAATATAGTATGCTTGTTCCATTAAACTATTACTATACTCATTAAATAATATAATTGCATTGTGCATTTGTGGTCCTATTGGTTTGACCCATTGATGGGATTACTTATATAATTTTATCTTACTTGTGGTCAATACTAATAGAATCTTGGTTGATAAAATTCAAACCACCAAATATTTTTACCAGCTATGTAAAAGTTGTCTTATTAATTATAAGCTGATGTCATTACATTTTTAACAACTTCCTGAAAAAAGGAGGTGTAGTGCTGGTTTGGAGTGCCACAATCTGAATTTTGACAGTCTTTGTAGCTCCAAAGCTTAGCACAGTAATTTACATCATAAGGATTGGAAAATGGAATTTGAATGGGCAGTAACCCTGCAGAATCTTATGGTATTCAGAAAATTTAAGAGAACAATTCCATAAAAGTTGAGTAAAACCAAACTAGGCAAATAAATTCCTTCTTCCTTTTGGGAAGTCAGTTAAAATGTTGTGAGTTTATTGTAACTAATAATCATAATTGGTAGTTTTCATTTTATCAATATGGCCAAGATTCTAAAGTATTAATCAAAACATAATATTAGGGTAATAGGATCACAGTTAGTTTTATTTACCTGAGCTCTTGTATCTCTGGATCAAACCAATGGGACCACGGGATAAAATTTGCTCATAATTATTACATCATTAATAAAGATGTGTCAAATCTGTTTAACTTAATATGCTGTTAATTTTTCCCACAATTCTAGAACATAGTTTAGTTTACACTAGCACTAGTTTTTCGCAAGTTTCAATTCATTTGGCAAAATACAATGAGCTGGCACACTGCTGCAATCAAAACAAAGATTGCTCTCCAGATAAACTTTGTAAGAAGCAGTCAATTTGTATAGCTATCTTAAATATTGATCACAGATCAGATTGACTGTATACTAGGCTTCAGAAACATGGGATCTTACTTATGGCTGGGGTCATTAACTAAGACATTGACAGATTAGCCAACCTATTATTTGACATCTCTCTCATCTTATGATGCATCTTTATTTTCTAGTCACTTCTACTATGAACTGAGAGGCCTCTTAAGATTGTCTGTTTGAATCTTGATTCTGAAAATAAAAGAATAGGATAATTCTTTGAACGTCTTCTAGGAATTTGAAGTTAATTGACGTTGATACTTACGTTTCAAAACATTTGGTAAATCTCGAATTGGACCACAATACCTCACAGTAATATAGTATAATATTGGTAAGAATGAAATTATCCCAGCACAACTTAAAAATACAAGTTCTGGTGTTCTTCTCAGTTTACAACAATTAAGGGTTTTACTCCAAATTGACCTTGTAGCATTCATCTGAAATGTGAAAAAATATTTACAGTAAGTAGTTTAATCATTATCTGCTAGCTACTGCACTCAGAGTTGCTTAATCATTACATATGGGACTTCTTACTTCTTAGTGGTGATTTCAAAAAATCTATATTAAGGAATTATTGTAATGATTAAGCAACTCTGAGTGTGGCAGTCAATGTATTATATAATAATCATTATCAAAAAAATTACTCACTGAATCTACAATATCCATACAAACACTATCAACACCAATAGAATCTGCACTTAAAGTTTTGTAGAACTCGTCTAGTCGCTCATAGGACTGCATGCAAATGTTGCAAACTTCACTACTGTTAGGAACCATGTTACTGACGATGCAATTCATTGTATCATTATACATTTTATGAAAATGTATTGTGTCATTCTTCAGTGTGGGGTTTTCCTGTGCCCAGTCAAAACAATCTGTAATCAGCAAAAGTAAACAAATTGTAGCTCAATTTATATGCCTTTTACGAGTGCCAACATATAATTATTTAGTTTTTTCTTTCATTTTTCCATCCACTTATAATACCTATTGGTATCTTCAAATCAAGAGTGAATAGGCATCTTCTCGCCAAGCGTGCTCCACCTTAGGCTGCATCACTACTTATTCTATTATTAAGTTTATAGTAAATTTTAAAATAAGCCTACAATCAAAAGTGTAACATTATAATTCCCTTCTGTCTGTAAACTTTAATAGGCATAAAAAAACTTTGAATAAAATTATCATTTTATGTTCAATATTTTAAAGATTTCTTCAAAATGTTTGTTACACCATTATTGATAATAAAGAATTTATAAAATCAAATCAAATCAAACACTACTTCCAGCCAGTCTTATTGCAGCCAAACGCTAGTCTATTTTAAGAAGAAAAAAAAGGTTCCTACTAACCATTACAATTACCCATGTTCCACACATTCAAGATATTGTCATGATACTGTTGCACTGCATTTAATCTATCGTGAGATATAAACAAAGATCTACAGGATGTCCCATTTACAGTTGTATTCATTAACTCATTGTATTTATCACGGAATTTTACATAATTTCCTACACATTTCTCACAGAGGGTTATAGGTCTTGCATTAATTATTGAACATAGTGTGAAATTTGAAGCGTGCTGAGCGAAAGCTTCCAAAATTTTGATGCACTGATCAGGATACGGAAATATGTATCCTTCACCATTGAACTTTCTGAAAATAGATTTGTATGATAAAGGCTTTGTACAACAGTGGCGGCCTTAGGGGATGGCAAGCAAGGCAACCGCCCGAGGCCTCGCTCTTGCAGGAGTCTCGCGCTCTTGCGCTACAGTCTACAGCCCTAATAGAAAAAGTTATTAAGTACTAATGTATATTTGAATGTCGCGCCTCGCAAATATCTACCGCCCAGAACCCCGCAATGGCTAAAGCCGCCCCTGGTACAATCTGAATTCCGAAACAATATCAACCAACGTCCTCAAATTCAGTTTGATCAATTCAATGTCAAAACAAAAAAAACTTACAATTTGAACTGCAAATCAATAATGTTTTGATGATCCGCTTCTAGTCTAACGAAAAAGCATGCTACAAATAACAAATTGAGGAACTTATACATTTTAAACCTGATAAATTAACAATTTACTAAATAGTAAAATGTAAATGACAGCCGCTTTATTTATTTCTTCACTTCTGTATCAATACGTAGTATTTTATAGTAATCTGTGTCTGTATCCTAGATAAGTTACTTGCAGAGACAAGTTAAGCTTGCTTGTCTCTGTTCTGTACTGCTGTACTGCTGTACTGTGCTTCTGTACCACAGAGTACTGTTCTGTACTGTAGCGATGCGCGACTCTGAATGATCCCATTAGAATTATTCGACTTGTGAAATCATTCGAATCAGTCGAATAATTCACGTCATTAGTAACTAATTCAGTAATGAATAACGTCCAGTCTCTTAAGTTATTATTATCGAATGTCATCTGAGTCGCGCCGAGGATAGCAGACTCGAAATTCGAATCCCGAAAGATCCCAAATAGGCGAATAACGAGACGCTGAATGTTGCTAGTATGTATTACTAATTAGTACTCGTCATTCGAATCTAAAGATTAGTATATTACTAATTTTCCAGTCGAATGCGTGGATTAGTAGTCGAAAATTATTCGAATGAGAAGATTATTCGCAGTCGCACAGCTTTACTGTACTGGATGAACCGTTGACTGATAGTTGCATAGATATGCTAGTTGGTACTGTCTTGTCTTTCACCGCTGTCCACCTATAACTCAGTCCATGATCTCTAGATGGTGATGGTTTGCTCGGTCATGAGACAGTCGTATTCAAGTACATTATAAACCGTCTTTGAGAGGTCTACAATAAAATGTTGCCATATTCATAATTTACTCCCAAAGTGGTGACTCCTATCAGATAGGACAGGAAAATTAGGGAATAAATAAATAAATAAAGTTTTATCGCACCAACACAATTAAAAATATAAAATTGTATTGTATGATAATAAAATATTATCAATAATTAATAGTATTCACGCGAATATTTAAATAAATACCTACCTATTTTTGTAGTTTCATGTATTATTTTATATGAACTCTTTTTATATCTTATGATAAAATCGAGACCATAAAATGTAAGTACATACCTACATAATAATTTACCCTAAACTTTTATTGATATTCTGTACGTTTCATTGCTATTTTTAGAATGCTAGATGATATAAAACATTTCAAAGTATTACAGAATCAGAAATTATTTATTGCGTAATACAGATAATATTACAAAGGTGGTAAAAGATAACAATACAGGTGTATTACCATCATCTTGTCGTGCAATACTTAAAAACAATCGATGTAGCAAATCACGGTACTAATTAATTAGATAAATAGGTGAACAATTTAGCAAATTCTTGAAGTACCGACAATACCTACATATTTTTATATCAACTGAACCTGAAATTGAAAATGTCATACATTTAGAATAAGTATTATCGATAAATTAATATTAAGCACTTGTTAAGATTCAAAGTAATATTACATTATAATAATTATTACAGTCAACTATGTCAATGTATTTGCATAAACCCAGCATATAATTTAGCTAGCCGTCATTGAAATATTCATCTAGGCTATAGTAAGCTTTGCTTCTTAGCCAATTCTTTAAGACTCTCTTGAATTTAAATGAAATGAAATGAAATGATTTATTTATTTCATGTAGGACAACTTGTGTCACTTATGAAACGTTAAGACTCTACCACCGGTTTGGAAAGCTGTGAAGAAGTACTGAGAAGAACCGGCAAGAAACTCAGCAGTAGCTCTTTTCATAGAAAAGAAAAGGTTACAATATGTAGACAACACAACACATACGTTACAAGTATTACACTGACTTGTGGGTCACTGGATGCGAGGCCGGTTGCTTCCATGCAACTTTGTCGTTAATAAAATCATCGATAGTGTAATAACCTCGACTTAACAAATGCTGCTTGACACAGTCTTTAAATATATGTAATGGCAAATCCAGAAACTCTTTGGGAACCATATTATAAAAGCGTACACTCGACCCCACAAAGGATTTCTGCACCTTGCGCACACGATACGACGCTGTTACTAGCTTATGGCGGTTTCTAGTGTATCGATTGAGAGTATCGCCTATTTTCTTGTAAAGATTAATGTTCTGCCTAACAAAGACTATATTATTGTATATGTATTGCGAAGGCACCGTAAGAACACCAATCTCTTTAAATTTTTCACGAAGTGATACGCGTGATCCGAGTTTATAAATAGAACGGATGGCTCTTTTCTGCAATATAAAAATGGATTGGATTTCAGCTGCTCTGCCCCACAATAAAATGCCGTACGACATGACACTGTGGAAGTAAGCAAAGTAGAGAAGTCTAGCCGTTTCAATATCGGTAAACTGTCTAATTTTCCTGACAGCAAAAGCAGCCAGGCTAAGTTTTCGCGCTAGTGTCTCTATATGAGCGCCCCATTGAAGCTTATTATCCAAGGTCACCCCCAAGAAAACTATGGAGTTCTCCATTTTTAGTGCCTCTCCATTTATTATAATAGTTTTATCAATATTCTTTACATTAGGTAGAACAAATTCTAAGCACTTGGTTTTCTTAGCATTCAATAACAAATTATTGACAGTAAACCAGTGTGATACATGTGATATTGCATTGTTTACATCGTCAAAATTGTCCTTACTTCTATCTACTTTAAAAATAAGTGATGTGTCGTCAGCAAACAATACAATGTCACAGACATTATTGGTATGGTATGGTAAATCATTTAAATACACCAAAAATAGAAAAGGACCTAAGATCGAGCCTTGTGGGACACCCATTAATGCAGTTGAGCCCTCTGACTTCACGTGGTTTACGCATATCCTCTGAGTTCTATCATTTAGGTAAGAAGCAATGAGATCGAGTGCAACATTTCTGATGCCATAGTGGCTTAATTTCAGTAATAAAGTTTTATGATCAACACAATCAAATGCCTTGGACAGATCACAGAAGACACCAATAGCATTCTGTGAACGCTCTCAGGCATCGTATATATGTTTTAAAAGTTTAGCGCCCGCATCATTTGTATTACGACCCTTAGTGAAGCCGTACTGCTCGGGATGCAGTAAGTTATTAATGTTAAAGTGATTTATTAATTGGCTCAAAATAAATTTTTCAAAAACCTTACTGAGAGTTGGTAAAATTGAAATAGGTCTGTAATTATTAAGGTCGTTTTTATTTCCTGATTTAAATAAGGGAATGAGTTTACCATGTTTCATTAAACTCGGGAAGGTGCCTAAGTCTACACAATCGTTAAAAATTACAGCTAAGTAAGGAACAATGTCGCTTATTATGTTAGATATGATTTTCACAGACATACCCCATAGGTCACCAGTATTTTTTAATTTTAATAGCTTAAAGTTTTTTATAATATCTATAGCCGTGATGTGTCTAAATTCAAATGAGACATTGCACTCTGTTACATTGTCCTTTAATATACTCTGAGCTGCGGTGGGTGAGGAGTTTAGTGAGTCGGTCAACAAAATAGGAACATCCTGGAAAAACTTTTCGAAAGTTTTGGCAACCTCTTTATCAGACGTTATTTTATTATTATCAATAACAATCTCGTAGTTGACATCACGAGATTTAGTTTTACCAGATTCGTCATTTACTATGTTCCGAGTAGTTTTTATTTTGTTATCCGACTTCACAATTCTCTCTATAATATGTAGTGCCTTAGCATGAATACAAACATTTTTAAAGGTCTTTGAGTAGGTGTTCACGCGTTCAACAAAACTGGCAGACCGGTTGTATTGTTTTTCATCGTATAACTCGTACAACTTGTCTCTACTTTTGTAAATACCTACAGTAGCCCAATCACTGAACTTTAATTTGTCACTTATTTCTATTTGCTTAAAATTGAATACTTTATTAAATTCATTGTCTATTGTCTTGAAGAGACTAGTAAATATGCTGTCTGGGTGACCCTTTTTATAGGTAAGTGCAGGAAGTTTGGTGGAAATTTGATCTTTAAACCGCGTCAATTTATATTTAGTTATTGGTCTGCACTTGATGATTTGTTTACTTTTATTGGCACTACTTAAAACAGTTATCTGTTGCCCGCAATGATCCGACCTTAGCTTGTTTATAACAGCTTTTTTCCAAAATTATATCGCCACTGTAGAAAATATTGTCTAAGCAAGTGGCTGAAGTTTCTGTTATCCGAGTAGGTTCACTAAAAGCATGTTTCAAGTTAAAACATTTAAATAAGTTAAGCAACCTACCAGTTAAAGTACTTTCTAATAAAATATTTACATTAAAATCGCCGCATACTATAATCTTCTTAGAGGACACACACAATCGCTTTAACACATCTTCCATTTTATACCAGTGTAAATAATGTACTCTGTGTTATATCCTCAAAATGGGTGAAGTCACCTGAGAGGGGCCGGTAAACACAGACTATAATAAAACGCTCCAGCTCCACACAAGACAGTTCAGCAATGCGTTCAACAGAGAGACCCACTATGTCTTTTCGTTCCTTGCTATAGATTTCTTTAGGTAAAAGAAGTACTTTCATGCTCATCGGGCAAATTATTATAAACTCGTATGGCCATAATGTATGCACTTTTACGGAAAATATTAGAATTACGTTAACTTTAATTCACATTTTCTCCTTGAATATAACTTTTGACAGAACAATAAAAGATTTTAGTAAAATAAGGCGTCATAATTCATTAAACCGCGCCATAGGCTACGCGCAAAATCAAACACAAAACATCTTTATTGAAAATAGATACCTACAAAGTACACCTTCTGAACGTCATGCTTACAAAGTATAAGACGTGATGGGGTAACTACGGTATCTTAAAACTAAAGCTAAGGGTTATTTTAATAAAACTCAGCCGGTTTTATTAAAATAACCAGTAAATTGACAGACATCATACTTCCTGTTTCATGAAATATAATGACGAATAGTAATAATGCTAACAAATTTAATAATGCCCATAATATTTATTCATTTGTGTCACTTTTACTTTTGTACGTTAAGAAAAAAAAAACGGCTGTACGCGCTTGCCCGAATGGAAGGATTTGAATTTGGGCCCTAGCAACACTCCAAATCTTCTTATTCTTTCTCCTAGCCTTTTCCCATTATTTGGGGTCGGCTCTCCTCGTCTTTTTGCGCCAGGACATTCTGTCCTGGGTTATCTCCTCCGAAACTGCTTCGCGCTCCATGTCCTTGTCTACCGTTGCCCACCACCACCGTTGCAGGGCGCCGTCTCCGTCTCATGTTCTGCGGGAGTGCCAATATTCTCCGCATGGTCATGGTCCTCTCCTCACCGCATGATGTGTCCGTACCAACGTAAACGACCCTCTACCATTGCATCCGTTATTGGGGCAACTTTGAAACTTCCTCTGATCTGCTCATTTCGCACTTCATCGAGTCTCGTTACACGTCTGCCGCCCATAGAAGCATCTTCATCTCGTTGACACATAATTTTTGTGCGTGAGTCTTTTTGATTGCCCAGCACTCAGTTCCGTACAGCATTGCAGGTCGAACTGCCGTTTTGTAGACCTTGTCTTTTGTCTTTATGGGCATCCGGTTATCACAGAGGACTTCAGACAATGTGCGCCGTCTTAGCCATGCAGCGTTAACCCTGTGTGTCAAATCTTCATCTATTGTCACTTAAGTTGTTACCATAGAACCTAGATATTTAAATTTACTCACTTTTGGTAGCGGTTGTACCTCTAAGGTGATAGCTGTATCGGATGATGTCTTTCCACTAAAATTGCATTCCAGATATTCGGTTTGCTTTGACTAATACGTAGGTCATTATTTTCTAGCGCAAGCCTCTATTTCTGAAGTGTGTTTTGTAGTTGAGTTGGGTCTCTATCCATAAGTACGTTGTCATCGGCGTAAAGTAAACACCAAGGAAGAGGAGATTGAATATCTTTTGTGAGTTCCATAACCATATTAAAAAGGAACGGGCTGAGGGTGGATCCTTGGTGGGCCCTCACCTTTACTTCAAAGGGACAAGGAAAAAAAATATTCACTTACCTGTCATTTATGGGCATTAACCCCTCAGCTATTTCGTTCTAGCAATAAAAGTTGGAATATGGCGAAATCCTATGGTATTTAACTGAGACTTCTAATCTTAAAATACACGATCAACACTTACTCTATGGTCCTAAATGTATCAGAGACAAGTAACCTAAAGGATAAATGTAACTTATCTCTGGTACTGTCGCCTAGCTTTTCACCGACCTTAGTGTTTTGACATTTGATGAAAACAAATTTATATTAGAACTAGTGAATCAATATAACCAGCTTTCCTAAATAAATACATCATGTACAACCTATTATTATTGTAAATGTAGTCTTTGAACCTAGCCAGCCGTTCCAGGATGTACATATTGAATGTACCTATCTAAAAATCGTAGTAAAACTGTGAAACAATACATCCTGGTCTCTGACAAAATTGAAGTTATTCCTTCGGTGTAATTTTTATTCCGCGATATTAAATATTTATATAGGTACATAAAACAAAACGACATAAAGGAATTATGGAAATGGCTGAACCAACCCCGGAAGCCTTGCAGAGAAAACTTTATTTCTTATTAGAACAATTGCAAGATATGGCACGAGAATTGTCACCGTAAGCTAAACGTTTAAAAATAATTACCAACAAATTATCTTGTCCGAATATTACTTAGTTATTATGTACTACGTATAATTCTATATTTCTAGAAAGTATCAAATGAGAGTGCCCATTGAACTTTTATCAGGACTTGCAAATTGCCTCTTGAATGACACTGTATTTGAAATTGTGAAAGGATTGATGGAAATCCAACATGTAACAGAGAAACATTTATTTCAACAAAGATTGCAAATAATCAATAATCATGCATGTAAGTTACATTCTGTATACATGTATAATTTTATTTTATTTCTGAATGCAGAATGATATTAAAGTCGGCCGTCTATTCAAATTAGGTAGTTATGTACTTTTGGAATAGCATTTGATGAATTTAACTATGAAATAGTAGCATTGTACTGATAATAAATTTTGTAAACTTAAAACAAAAGCTTCGAGTCTTCTTGATAAATGCCCTGGTCTGGGAAGAATTTAATTGATTGGCATAGGTGCTTCAATCATTTCAAATGACCATTGTTTTATTTTTTAAGCAAAATTTTTCAAATGATCATTATTTTTTTATTTAGTGGAAATACAAGAAATGGTTAACACAACAAAAAGCCCAGAGCAAATAGAAATCAAAAGAAATATTTTGCTTAGAAGACACAAGGAAGAACTTAAGCAGACTGATATGAAATTAGTTATACAATTAGACCAAAAAGTGAGTATGATGGTCTTTTATTTATAAGTATATAAAAATGTAAACTTTTTGATGCTTCATTAGCTCTACATACCTGTAGATTTACCTTTTGAACCTTTACCAGAAAACTGTGGCACTAATGAAAGAATGGATCCATCCAAACTTTCGCATTTTTAATATACCTAAGTATAGATATACTTGTATTTCAAAAGTACAGTGTTTAAATCTTGTGCTATGGCATGGTAATGGAATCCTTCATGTGCAAGTCCAACTTACACTAGTTTCTCCTCAGTGTTTTTTCCATCTTAAAGTGTATTTTTCATTTCATTTATTTATTAGAATATTTTCATCACAGGTAAGCGACCAACAAGACACTTTAGAAAAAGCAGGGGTCCCAGGATTTTTTGTTACAAACAAGCCAATAGAAATAAAAGTGCAGATGTATCTTTTAGATTTTATATTAAGATTGAGTAAAATGGACATACCAATTGTGTAAGTAATTAATGGAAATGATAAAGCCATCAACAATTTAAACTATCTACCTACTTATATAAAGTAAATACTTAGTATGTAAGTTGAGTTGAGGGACGATTGGCCTAGCTGTGACAACGCATATCAGTCGATTGCAATTGTTAAGCAAAGCTGACCCAAGTTGGTAACTGGATGGGTGGCCAAATTTGGACATTCAAATTTGGCCTTTTTGTTTCCTCCGTGCCTTGGAGAGCACGTTAAGCCGTCAGTCCCTGTTATTATTACTAACATCTGATTATAACCGTTATAAAAACCTAAGAGTTCAATACTCTTAGTAGTCATATATAGAAGGACGTGGGAACCAACCACATTACTATTGAGGGAAAGAAGGAGTAATGAAAGAATATGATGCAGAAAGAGTAAGTAAATATCTACTTAGTAATTAGGCGCAAGCTGTTGCGGTGACCGTTTACCTGTGGTCCCATAAGTTTGACACATTGACATGTGCACTGGTAAACAAAATTACCTACCAACAGTTGGTCGTAATCCTTAATTTAGAATCTTGAAATGATATCCATATCTATTGAAATGAAGCAATAACTTCATGATTAAACTCAAAGCCCCATTTTCTCAATCCTGATGATGCAGACTGCACTAAGCTACAGAGACAGAAAATTCCGAATTGCCCTTCCGAACCAGTGGTATGACTCCTCCTTTTTGGAAGTTGGTAAAACTGTAATGACTTTAGCTTATCCAATAGGCGATTATGTAAAACCTGAATCAATCATTGTTCCAGTCTAAATTGTTTTGATTGGCTGAATTTATGGTATTTTTGCTCCATCAATGGGTTTTACGCAACCATGTTAACCTATCCGAGATCATTGCGATCGTTACACTGTAGCTGTTTTTTTTTTAAACAATCGCCCTCTTATTAGGACGACAGTTAGCATTTTATCCTTTTCTCTGGAGTGACTGTAATCACAAGATGAAAAGAGATAAATCTATTTTTGTTATCCTAATAGCATCTGGTTTTGGGTAATATTTAATGGTTTTTAGTATGACTGAGCATTTTACGTTAATAAAATAAAACTTGTATATGATTGAAAAGGGTTTAATAAAAATGTTTATACATAACAATCGTAAACAAGTTACTTGTACATAGTTATCTATCAACGAACATTCAATGTACCTACACTCTTCAATAAATTATGTGCGTGTGTACAGCGTGAAATAAATAAGAAACCAATTATAGGATTTGAGCAAGGACGTGTCATAGAACTAGTGTAGCAAAATTCACCACATATAAATAATTTAAGAGCTTATGACGACATATGGACAGAGCAGAGTGGATCCGATTTTTTTTACAAAAACAAACTGAGCATTACTATACCCACATTGTTGAAATTATTATACTATAACCCTTCCTTTTGGATTTGCCACAGTCGGGTACAAAGCAAAACAATAAGGAGACTCACAAACAAGAAGGAGAATGTTTGATACACTGGGCGAATGCCAAAGGAAATAAATATGACGGTTGAAGCCTTTTTGCAGAAGATCACTATTGCTCACACTAGTCATATGACAATTCTTGAATTTAAGCCTCAAATTAACAAAACTCCGATTTTATTAATATACAAAATAATACACAATAACCATAGACTATGAATAAATACAAGTAGAAACTAAGTACAACACTACAAATCAGAAATATCTTCCAATCATTTTTATAAATATTATGTACTCATACTTTGTATATATTAGACTATAGTAACATTTTGGTTCACATAAAAAAGATCAGTGAGTCGTAATAATGTCAAATTAATCTAGTATCACACACAGAAATCATTGCACACAAACTGACACATTATTTGTTAGTACTTATATAATATTTTGTTATAATATTGTTATTGTTTACATCTGTATAATATATTTAATACAAAAAGGGTGAGAAAAATGTTAGGATACAAAATATAGACTGTATACAAAATCTATGTTAAGTAGAGTTGTAAAACAAAACCATCACCCTTAATTATGTGGAAAATACTAATCTATGTCAAATATATCAATTATACAGAAAATAATGGTACATAAAAATACAGGACTGAATATAAAAATATCAGACCAATTATGTACTCTACTAAATTTAAATTTTTTGCGCGAATATTTATTGTAATGCATAATGATACTTTATTTTGCGTCAGTGCTTCAGCGTAGGTTCTACGTACAGAAAATGCAAGAACAAATTCAAGCAAACAGATATTTTTGGAACAATAAAATAATTTTAGCCAAATTTTACCATTTGTGAATGTACACAAAAATGACTTGAAACCTGCACACCTATCTATAAATAACTGTTAGTTATTATGAGTTTGTAATCTTTTTAAACGTAATGTTTTTTTTATTTAAGGAACTTTGCACTTCTAACACCCACTTGTAATATAGTGATAGGCCAAATTGTTCCATGAATAAGAGCTCATTATTCACATAAACAGTTACAGTTGTTACCACGTGGGACTAAAGTTAAAATAAACAGCAACTGCAATATATATTATATTATTGAAATAGCAATGACTGCATAGATAACTGATTTTGTTACTTAATACTATGTTTTTGAGTATTCAGTGTTTTTAGAAAATATAAATTCTTGTACGTCACGAATCACTGTGTGATTTAGTCCATAAAATAATATAATTAACTAAAGTACTCCAAGGTCCACGGAAATTGTTTACAATTTCAACATACATCATTAATACTATTATAGTCTAGGCAATGGGGAGCCCCGCATTAAATCCTCAGTCGATGAAACTTGGCTGGGTTTTAGTATTGGATGATCCAAAACTTACACAGAAATATCCAGCAAAAAAAAACCTCCGGAAGTTAGGTATTTATACTTAAAACTTAATATTTATGACTGAATATTTTGAATCTCAATTTCTTTTTAAAATAATAGTAGGTAATATATTTATACTCAAAACCGAAATATCAAAAATCATGCAGAACATCGATAGTTGGGTATAGCATAAAAAAACTTACTTCCTTTATGATTTTTTATTGGATATTTATAATATACGTATAACTTATGATACTTTACAATACTATAAAGTTTCATCGCCTGAGGAATTATTGTTGGGGTCAACTAGCTTTATTGCCTACTATTATACCGATTCAAGTGGCAGATAAAATGATTTGTATGGCTACATCAAGATGTATCATGATTATGATTATCATTATATAGATGATGTATTATGAGTATGTTTTTATGTTCCGTAACATAAAAATATACTCATTTTCATTTCATTCCCTGTAAATTTAACTGTAATTTAACTAACCTAACAAAACTAAATGGTAGTGTTGGATATTACATGTGAAATAAAACTAAAATTTATGTATGTTTAGCCAATATTATTAGTACCTACTTGCATAATGCAAAAATTACGTCTTGAAATCGCCTTGAAGAAAACCAATTTTATAAAATATACAAACAATAGTAAACACAAATTTGTAATAACTTTTCTGTTTGTGAGTTCTTTAATCGCGCATCATTCATCCGACTATTTTGAAAGTGCTTCGGGTTCTGATATTCGCACTGCGAAAAACTGGTTGTTTTTCGCAATTCTCACTAGAAATCATAAATGGAGGTGATCGCACTTGCGAATCAAATTCAAGCGCTGATTTGATATAATTTCACGTGGTCCGGTAAGAATTATATTCGCGCGAATATTTTGTGCTGTAGGGAGTTGCATGACGCTCACCGCATTTGCAGTCCGAAGTAGGAGAAAACCATACGTGAAATAAGATTCGCACCAATGTTTTTCGTAGTGCGAACGTAGCCTAACGCTTGCCGATTTACAATTTGTAACAATTTGCTATACAAGTGAGTCTTCACAATATGCAATGCATGAATGGTTGAAACTAGTTACAAACAGGAAACATATTTATGTGCCACAAAACGTAACATAAAACGTTCTTGATGTTTTGCTTGAGTCGCTAGAATTGGGCATAGTTTCATTCATAAATGTGCACTTACGAGGGGTGATCAAAACAGTTTCTGGTAATGTTATAAAAACCACAAGAACTATACAAGCAAATATGTTATTGTTTGAAATAATCTCCTCCTCCTTCAATACATTTGGAATATCGCTTTTCAAGTTATCATACTCTGGCTAAAAAAATCTTGTTCCTGAGTCTCAAAAAAACCCTCTACCGCAGTCTATTCTAAGTATTAATCGCTAGAAGCGAGGTATGGTGAATATGGTGGGTGGGAGTGGTCCATCAATCGGTTTTTGACTACTAGTCAAATAAATTATTTTTCAGTAATTATTAAATAGACGATAGTGGTAACATCCATGTCCCCTGTAAGTTTTATATCGAATATAACTATTTTAAACTAACGATTAAAGTAAAAAAGTGCGTCGAACTTTAATGACGTCTCATTTCAGAATTTGATAAAAATCCTATAATTAGGACGCGTTTTGACGTTTGAGTAAAAGTTGCTGATTTGACTAGTTGTCAAATACCCAATTCAAACCCTGCATACATAATGGCAGACACATTGGATCTGTGCGCGGGAACATTATCTTGATGAAACAGTGGCTAGCGACGATTCACAGAATTGAAAAAAAAAAATTGTGAAGCACTGAAAGCAATTTCAATGTTACACTTTTCGGTACAAAGACAGTCCAATAAGAGAAAAAATAAATGAATGTCAAACAACAATTTCAAATTCACTTTGATCGCCCCTAGTATGACAGATTCATTCTGAAATAATAAATTTTTAACTTTTAAATATTATTAATAGTTTTAATTATTTAATCTAGGGTCTACCTGCTTACAGCTACTTGAATCGTGCTAATATTATAAATGCTAAAGTGTGTTTGTTTGTTGGTTTGTCCTTCAATCACGCCGCAACGTAGCTACGGATCGACGTGATTTTTGGCATGGGTATAGTTGAGGACTTGGAGAGTGACATGGGCTACTTTGTATCCCGGAAAATTAAGAAGTTCCCGCGGGCATCCAAAAACTTAAACCACGCGGACGAAGTCGCGGGCAACAGCTAGTCAACAATATATGAAAAGCAAAGAAAAACCTAAGGAATTTACCCAAGTAGGGTAGACATTTAAATAATTTGTAATAAATAGTTAAAGTCAATTTTACCCATACTTTTTTTTCTGGTAAGGTTGGGATTACGATTTTTCTTTTTTTTTAAATTATTAAAATAAATACAGAATTATTTTAGATACCTACTACTTGTTCTTTTCTGTCCCGTATGAAGATCCTTGGCTGATTTTCGACATTCCTATGGCTTTCTGAAGGAGTATATAAACTGGAAAAAAATATTTCACTGCTTATTGCGATGATTTTTTTAGTCATTATAATGATACTATCGAAGAAAATCCATACTAATATTATAAATGCGAAAGTGTGTCTGTCTGTCTGCTACGCTTTCACGGCCCATCTGTTTAACCGATTTTGATGAAATTTGGTATAGGGATAGTGTGTATCCAGGGGTAAGACATAGGCTACTTTTTATCCCGCAAAATTAAAGAGTTCCCACGGGAATCAAAAAAACATTAATTCACGCGGTCGAAGTCGCGGGCATCTTCTAGTTATAAATAACTAACTACCTAATTGATTTTTATCAGTAAATTTTAACATCATTATCTCAAGCAATCGCCTCCCTCAGTCTCCATATAAGAATGAAAACGCATCACATGGGCCAAGTGCGGCCAATACTTCACAGACACTTGAGAACATTATGGAGAAGTCTGAGGTTTGCAGATTTCCCTTTGCAGATTGCGGGTTTTAACGATTATTACCATGTTAGTGATAATAACCGACCGACGTCTCAACGTGCTCTCCGAGGTAAGGGGGTGAAACACCGCCAACTTTCTAAATCCGGGCTAAAGATACTTTCGAGTCAGAAAAAGCCAATACTTAATTGTGACCCGACTCGGGACTCGAACCCGGGACCTCGTCGGCCGCAGTCGAACATGTCAATCGAACCAACGAGAGCAAATAGATTTCGCTCACGATGTATTCTTTGCAGGTTATTTTGGCTATACGTTACCTATGACCGGTTGTCATTTATTGTGATTGGCTGAATTAATGGTATGGGTACGACTATGTACTTTAGCTAATAGTGGAAGATTGCTATCCAATCAGATGTGATTGCAGCGATCGATATGAAAACCGTTAGATTGTAATCTATCTAGCGAGATTGTAAACTGTAGAAAGATTATAATTTATTATTTATATTATATTTTTCGGTAGATTGTTATTTGTTGGGTATATTAAACCGATAGAAACTACTGAACACAACCTGATTATTTATGTCGAATCCTAACCTAACCTACAAGAAAGAGACAAGAAAACGTAAATACAATGAATATGTCAAAAATTTACACTCAGAACATTGAACTGTTCACAATCTGTCGACAGTTTACAATCTATCGAGATGAAAAGCGTTAGATTGCAATCTGACGCTTTTTGCAATTTTACGGTGACAGATATACCGTAACAATCATATTTACGTAATAAGACCTCAGGTCACTCAAACTGAGCCGTTGCCACATGTAATTTACACTGTCTCCCATCTGCAATTTCACAGTCGAAACCCAATCCATCTGTATAGAGCCAAAATTACGAAAACATTTATTCTATTACACATAGAAGCCGAAAACCGTCAAAACATTTAAGTGTGGGGTATTTTAACCAACTCGCAAAGAAGTAGATTGTAAAGTCGGCGCGTGTTTTTTTTATCTTCTAGTTCTGAGGAAAAAACAAATACTTACACGCAGCGAGAATGGCGACACCAATGAAGAAGTACAGGAGTTTCCCACTAAAAAGTAGTCCCAGGAGGTAGTACAACATAGGGGTCAGAGTTACGACCGCCCAGCCCAGGGTGTTCAAAAGAGAGTATATCCTATTGGGCCTCTGAAAGGGTTCTACTCTTTCCACCCCGGACTCTGTGAAGAAATCCCCAGTGTTCAAAAATGATTCCTGCATTTTGTCCTGAAAATTAAATTCATATTTTTATTTCTAGTTGATACCAACGACTTTGTCTGCGTGGACTTAGCTTATTAATTCTGAAGCACTTTGATTTCCCGATACAAAACACCTATCTCTTGGATGATCTAGCTAGGTGATTGGATCTAGCTAGTGGATAAAGTATCTGGGTGGTGGGAAGATTGATTCAGACTTTTTTTCCAAAAGAATGCTCAGTTCAAACAAATTTTATTCATAAAGTACTTAAAGTACCGTTTAAAAAGGCCGTCAATGGTAGCGGGATGGAATTTTCCACCTTTCATTACTGTAACGTGTCTTCGTCCGCCGTAATACCGTAATGTTACGGCCCCTATATCGGGGCATCGCTCTCTACAGTTGCCTTAACTAACTCCAGAAAGACTAAAGCGCCGGGCAAAACGCGTCGTTCACAGGTTTTGCTAAGGTTCCTGTCTGTTGACATGAGTTGTAAATTCTAATTTCTTCTGTACAAATAATTGTGATATTTTTTACATGTATAAATATTATGTCACCGTAAAATTGTAGAAACCGTTAAATTGTAATCTAACGCTTTTTATCTCGATAGATTGTAAACTGCCGACAGATTGTGAACCATTCAATGTTCTGAGTGTGAATTTTTGAAATATTCATTGTATTTACGTATTCTTGTCTCTTTCTTGTAGGTTAGGTTAGAGTTCGACATAAATACCTAATCAAGTACAATTTTTAGGTACAGTTTACAATCTCGCGAGATAGATTATAATCTAAAGGTTTTTACAATTTTACGATGACATATCCAATTGTACCTATAACATTGCTGTGTATACAAAAGTTTTGTCAAAACATTCAAAAACAACCTGGAGCATATTAATTATATTATAACAGCTTATAAATATACCTATAATTATTTAAACAAAACCGGTACATCCCCATTCTGTACTCCAGATATAACGTATAAGTACCTTCAAGGCAATAGTGAATAGGCATCTTCTAGGCGGGCGCGTTCCAACCTAGACCTCATCATTGCTTTGCACTAAGCATGATTGTCGTCCAGTGCAATACTATCACACAAAAAAAAAAGTTTCGTTTACGTGTTTTGTTTACTTGCCTTTACTACAAACACGTCGTGTAACCACTTCGCGGCTTCGGCCTCGTCTTCGGGTATAGTCTCGACGGGTATTCTCTCAATGTACAAGTGCGCGTGCACCGGCTTACCATATAACATACTTGTTAATGTAGGCGGAACCTAAAATATTACAATTATTAGGTTTATGCTTACAATTATATGCTTGCTATTTGACACCTAATATTGTGTGAAATTGACAGCTGACAGAGAGTATTGGCAAATGTAATATACACTACTTTGGTGGTCATACTATCGGTACTAAGTGTCGTATGTGATGCAATTCTGATTAATATGTTTTGACGGGCAAATAACTATGTCGAGCACTGTCCCTCATCTCGTTATGCCTGATAATTATTATGAACTAGCAATAAATATTCAAAAGAAGCAAGCTCTGCGAAAAAACAATCATCAAATCAAATATGCAAGTTTATCGATTGAAAAGTACTTCTAAAATTACAAACAGGATATTGCACTGGCGCAATACCCGCAGGACCCGGATATACCTGGATATCTTACCCAGCGTCCATACCATCGAGCCGGTAAACCCGCGCGGATGGTGCATTTTCGGTGGGCAGCGGGGCGGCGGATGATACGCTCGCACCATACATTTTGTATGAAATGTTTTTAGTGGCGTGCAGAAAGGGGCGAACGTCATTAGAGGATCGCGACATCGCAGATCTGCTGGGCGACCGCGTATCTCTGACAGCTACAGTGTAACGATCGCAATCACCTCTGATCGGATAACACTCTTTCAATATTGGACAAAATCAATTGATGCAGCAAGAATACCATAAATTCAGCCAATCACAATAATTGATACTGTAACAATGATTGATGTAGAAGATACGCGGTCGCCCTGCAGTTAGCGTTTATCGCTTAAGTAGGGTAGCCGAAATGAGCGGGTCGGCGTTTCCCGCTATTGGTCGCTGAAAACATAACTGCGGAACACTACGTAATTTATTCCGCTTCCGCTCACCGCCGCCCACCGAAAATGCAGCCTTAGGCCGGCGGCATAGTGAATTGTAGTTAAAAAGAGTATTAGAGTAGTAGAGTATCGTGGGAATAAGCATTCTATTTTATAACAAAATTCCACAAACAATTTTAAACTTTCCTTTACACAAGTTTAACAAGTCCGTTAAAAGTATGCTTCTGAAAAATGCTTATACTGTTGAAGATTACATAAATGTCAAAGGAGTCAATGGATTTGACACGTTCCAGCAATGCTAAGTACAGCGGTTACTGATGTATCTACAAATTAATTGTAAATGATTTTTTTCAAAAGAGCGACCGCCGAGTTTCTCGCTGGTTCTTCTCTGTAGGAACGGAATTCCGAACCAGTGGTAGATTCATTCAACTATTCATAAGCACTTGTAAAAAGTCTATTTGAATAATTAATTTAACGAATTAAGAAAAACGACTGCCTGCTATATTATTTTTGGAGTTTACCTCCTTAAGAAGCGATTCGCATATATATAGAATTTGGAATCTTATTCACATTTTTTATTTAAATGATATTTGTTTGTGAATCACTAAATATTGAACTATAGTGGTATTTATTTTTGGAATCTAACCATCATGTGATTATATAGTTAATCTTATTTTCGATATTTTTTTTCAATTTTGGTCTTTAAAACGGGACCATGGTCACCCCATCAATTTTTTTAAAATTTTTACTAGCCTTTGTTACCCGGAATGAACTAGAGATTCTAACGATACCTCATTTATCAAAATCGGTTCAGGCGTATAGAAGTTAAGGTGGAATACACAAACTCACATACATACATACATACATAACCCTGTACCCCAATATACGTGAACCCTGAAAACAATATACTCCTTCTTTCAGGCAGTCGTATAAAAAACTTTTGAACTTGAACTATTTGCCAACAAACCTTGCTATTGTTCTCAAAGGCCAGCTGTATGTTATAAATGGCGGGAATCTTGCCCCGGAAATACTGCAGGCTGGTGGTGAAGCCCCGGGTACGCGGTGTCAGGTGATGCTTGAGGATGGGAAGATTCTTGTCTTTGGCGAACTTAATCGATGCCTCGTGTTTCTTTTGAGTGAAGCGAGTGCCCTCTGGTGTCAGTAATAGCTAAAAAAGGATGTCTCGTTTCATAACGGTCTATATTTTTATAGTCCCACTAACTTATCTGACCCGGTGGCAAAAATTGGAGCTAATTTTTAAGTGTTTTGTTGAAGTGAAACTTCTTTAGCCGCGCTGAGCACTTTTTGTTAGGGTTGACACACTGACTTTTTTATGTTTACTTTGCGGTTTTAATGTTTTTTTCTTCACAAAATAATTATCTACTTAAGTATTTTTACGTAATCTGTATTAATAATTATTAATTACACTATATATTTACTGAATTTTATGTCTATTTATTTTGTAAAATTTTGATGAGTTAATGATGTCAAGTTTACTCACTTAACCAACCGCAAAGTTTTTAAATTGGTAAGTATTTTGTATTAATAGGAAAAAACTAGAGATAGGGTTTTTGAAGTAATTTGGCTATGGGGGGTCTGAGGTATCAGTTGATTTTGGAAAGGGGGTCTGTTGTCCAAAATAGTTTGGGAATCCATGGACTAAAGGATTTACTCTGAAACAAACTTGACTATGGCTACTGAAGGACTTTACGGTTGCGATTTACAGTTGCAAGGTGCAATTTGTTAACCTAGTGCGTCAGCTTTGCCAAACGTAATTTATTATATACAATAAACATAAAACACCGTTAAAATAATTTTATAGGTAGGTATAGCTCGTTAAATATTTTTTCACAAGGTCGATAAATTAAATTTAGCTTGTATATTAACATGCTGGATATATCCATATTAATATTATCATAAATACGAAAGTGCGTCCGTCTGCTACGCTTTCACAGCCAATCTGCTAAACAGATTTTGATGAAATTTGTTACAGGGGTAGATTTTATCCCGGGAAGGACATAAGCTACTTTTTATCTCGGAAAAGTTCCTGGGGGAATCAAAAACTCTTAATCCACGCAGATGAAGTCGCGTAAAAAAATGTGTAAAGATGTGAAACGGAAGCATCATCTAACTACTAACACCATCGTGTGTAGTGCTTTACGATGTACAATTCAAGGCAAGGGCTTCGGGCTGTTGTGGTGTCTTCTCGACAAGCCGAAGACTATCAGGGTAGTAGTTCAGACTAGTTTAATGGGAATGTTCTGATAATTATGAGTTAATTGGTGCTTCGGCCTTCTACAACTTCAAAACGTACGTCATAGAACGAATACTACCCATTTTAACCCGCTTAGTGGCGATTTTCACAAAAAAATTACTTTCTAGAGCCTTCGCATTAAAAGAACCTGTCGTCAAAATTATATTCAGCGGAAGTATTTTTAGTAGGTTAACGATTTCTTCTTAGCAAGCGCGCTCCGCCTCAGACTGCATCATCACCTGCCAGGAAGTCTGGCTACAGCCAAGCGCTAGTCTATAAATTAAAAAAAAGCTTCTGCATTTTATAAAATTACTAAGGGCCTGTTTATCCGAGTAATGTGTACCTGACGAATTAATTTTATGTTTAAACAGATATTTTAATAGGCATTCCGTAAAAAATTCCAATCTATTCGTCGGTAAATGTTTAGGTAGGTACTTAGCGATTGTAAAATAGGTCCGAAAACTGAAACTCGAATTATTTTGTAAAATACTGTAGGTATATTACGAATATATCTACATAAAATATTAGAGTAAAAAACTTAAACCCCACTGTGTTGCAAAATAATAAAATGTTTTGTTACCAAAGTGTCACTCGGGTCATGTAGAGGAATTTGTCCAGTTTTTTAATGTCGCATGGACGCGGTATGTTTGTACTTAACTTAATGCCTATTAATAATTTAAATACAAAGTTTAAATTTAACAATATAATATTCAACAACTTAACAATTTCATAATCGACATTGCAGTAGGCGTTAGGGATTTGTGACAATGTTTATCTTATTATTTGCATCATTATATTAATGTTTTAATCTAAACTAATATTAGACGAAAGGTTTGTTTGTTTGTAATGGATAAACTCAAAAACTACTCAACCAAACATAACAAAACATCGTATTGGAACGCTAAATCGGTTGGCACGTCTTTGCCGGTAGAGTGGTAATTAGCCACGGCCGGAGCCTCCCACCAGACCAGACCAAGGAAAATTCAAAAATTATAAATTCCCAAATTGACCCTGCCGGGAATCGAACTCGGAACCTCAGCACGTTAACAGCGCTCAACACTGCGCCTGGGAGATCATCAAATAAAAGAATTTAGTAGCTGTTTAGCTGTAGCTAGTTAAATGTAGTCAAGCGACAAGCAACAAACCTTTACCAAGATAGACATTCCTAGTTATTATTACTTTACATAAAAGAAGGTAAGTAAGTAGTAGGTATGTACTGAACAATGAAATTCACTTGTTATAATAAATTATAATACAACCATGGAGTAATTAATAGGTTTTGGCAACAATAATTTGTGGATGCGAAAATAATCCAATGTGAGTATTAAAATAAAAATGACGAATTAATCCTTACCCAAACTGGATCAGGGTAGTCGCATATTTCCGATATCTGCATTTTGATAATTTCCTTATCTTTCTCAAATGACCTTTCCAAAAATACAAATTCCGAAAATTTCCACATCCAGCCAATAGCTGGCATGTACTGTATTGATTTTTTTGCGTAGGCCTTGCAATTCTGTAACAAAAAGACAATTTCAGATATATTTATGGATTGTTTATTGTATAGTATTGTATGTTTCAGAGGTACCTATTGTTAATATTCAAGTCGTTAATAGCTACATAGATACGACTTTAAGTACTTAGGATCAAGGTACCTTAGGACTAGGTAGGAAGGTGCGTATTTAGGACTTCAAGCAAGGCTGTGTACGGTATATATGCCTTCACAATGCACTTATCTGCAGCGCGAGAGACGAAAGATTGACTGATGAACCACTAGCGCGATCGTACAGAGACGCCCCCATCGCGTCTCACTTCAAACCACCGAGTAAAAAACGAACTACTAGGATCAATATTCGATAAACTATAAGAGAGTTTGTGCCTTGAACCAAATATTATCTTTAATGGTTAAGAAAAAAATATCCAATAAAATTTTTGATCCACAATATACTTTCTTTCAACAATCATTTATGTTTCCAGACAATATTATCATATAAATCATATATTAATAAATAATCTTCTTTTATATTTTGATAAGATCTACCCTTTGATAACTAATAGGTATGCTATATCAGCTTAACATATTATCACCTGATATGATATAACATATTTAATAATAATTATTATTATTTTTAAGTATATCAATGCAGTTGCTAACCTCACTAATTTATGATTTATTTAATTATTTTGAGAAATGAAAATTCTGAATGTGTATTAATCCATAACTTATAAATGTGTCTGTCCATCTGTCTGTTTACTACTTTTTTACGGCCCTTAACTGTTCCACCGATTTTAACAAAATTTGGCACATCAGAGACAGTTTGTATAACCTAAGACCTAAATGGTTAACCGATAATGGTTCTGATTTATAGATTTAAAAAACAAATCTTTTTTGTTCAAGTTAATTGATGTTTATTAAAGACTTTCAAGACAAGTGCTTTTGAATATTCTAGTAAATCTCCCACTAATTAATATTTAAACTTAAACATGCCACAGAATATACCTAGACATATTCTGTGTTTTTTAAGGATTTATTATTTAAAGATAACATATGAAAAAGAAAGCAACTCTTTTTACGTAAGTAAAAAAAATATTGTCTTTTTAAACAGCACTTGCTTTTAGCAGTCTTTTTACTTAACTAACTTTGATTATTGGGCTCAACTTTAGTATATTATGTGCCGTGAAGTAGGCAGTTCATTTTTTTTACAGAAGGTAGTTATAAACTTAACGCCAAAATATTTTCCGTCGAATCGTAATAGTTTTCGAGAAAGTATTTCGAATTTTTAAAATCTCGACATTTTGAGGCTAGTTTTCCCGAAATTCGTGTAAATCTGTATTTTGCACTTTGGTTCCTATGGGGTTGACATACCAAACCGGGAAAAAAAAAATTGGGAAAGGGAAAGATTAAAGGGTAGGTTAGATTAGGGTTGAACATAAAAATTCAGGTTAGTTTCCTATGGGGTTGATATAATGAACATAAGTAAAAAAAAATTGTTAAAGCAAACATATATGTGAATAATAGTTAAATCATAATATTATTGTTATTAGACTTGTCCTAGAAGGAATTGAAAAAATGCTCGCTTGTTCTTTAATATAATATGTGATGGGGAGGGGGAGGTGAGGGGAGGAGTTTCCCCTGGCTCCCCCCACCAACTACTAAGCATTCAACACCTAACAAGCATAGCTAAGCCTGAATTCCGGTAAAACTAACCACAAAATTTTGAAATTAAAAAAAATTACTATCTCGAAAGCTATTAGGATTCGACGAGTTTGGCTTACAGGGGGGGTAGACCCCTCCTCTCCTCCTCTTTTCCTCCCTTCCTCGCGGCACATATACTAAAGGACAAGCCGAAGCTCCTTATAACATAAATAATAATTTCAAGTCTGTCTAGTCCTACGAAAAAGAAAATAATTATTCAGGTATTAATTTTTTTTTATGATTTTTGAAGTGCAAACTTCTTTAGCTGCGTTAAGCACTTTTTGATAGGAGGTAAAACTGTGAATTCTTGGCGTCATCGACATGCTTGCGTTGTTATGAAGACAAGTCTTAAATATAAATTTAAAACTTACGAAATAAAACTTTAATGCTTAGTGTTAAGGTTTAATTTCGAATACACTATACATAAAAATCTTACGCCACGCATTTTCGTTACGGACGTTTTTTGCCGCTTAGGGTACCCCTCCGCATCGTCCCATAAGGAACTTTGTTCCAAAAAACTAAACCACTCTTGGCCTGCGACTTATAAAAATTAATAAAATAATTAAAGCATAATTTTTCAATACTAAAAATATTTCAATTAGCTGCTCTAAAATAGCATTAGGTATAATACCCGACTCGAGGCCTATGGTGGGTCCTGGGTCGACTAGACGCTAACTGAAAACAGCTGGACTTAATTAATTTGAATGTGTTTAGTTCATTTAAAAATATTAATTATTTAGTTCCCAAAATAGTTACATAATACCAAATGTTGATTTGTGTTTACTTTATTGAAATAGCTTCAATTTGCTTATACATAATTAGGTGATACAAAGAGAGAATGCCTAATTAATCCATATTATCATGGAAAGCTAACAGTAGTAATCAAATACTTATACTCAAAAACAACAACACAATTAATTAACCATATCTATTATTATCATGCAAGTTGCAAAAAATTTATACCACCAGTTCATACATTGAACTCAATAAAAATTTATTTCATTATACTTAATTATTAACAATTACCTACACATAAATAATCTTGTCTCCAAGTTCTTAGTACCCAATAGGGCAGCTTATCACATTGGACTTTTACTGTTACACTTTTATCTGTGATACATAGAAGGAGAGATTGACCAACTGACATGATACTTTGCAGCTCAAACAGCTGGGTTTAGAAACCTAAGATTTTGCATGTATCTTTTCAATGTAACCCACACTATGAAAGGATTTTTAGAATTCAACCAGTGCAAAACCAGTGCAAAGCCAGTGCTGGTCAGCTTGTATTCTGACTTACATCCTTTGCTTTTGAAAATGGACACGATAATTTGTGTTTCCCGATTTCCAGTAATTTCACTGAGATTTAAAGTTTTACTTACTCCCAAAACTTGAATTCCATCGCAGAAGTGCCAACCCATGAGCCAATCCACTTCATAGCTATGGTTCATAATCAGATAGCCATGTTCCTTGCCATAATACTTGTCATACTCATCTTTTTTAATGTACAGAGACAATTTTGTGCCTGACCACCATTCTGACATGAAGACTAATTCTATAAATATATAAATGCATTTATTGTTGTTCATTAGAGTAATAACTAGACAAACTCTTAGTTTTAGAGATGTAATAAGATTTATGGATCTGATGTCAAGCATATAATTTTTCAAAAGTTATTCAATACTATTACTAGAAATTCAATAAAATAATTATGCTAAACTGGATATTTATTTTGTATTTAAATGATTATTGGAATACTTACGACAGTAAAATGAATAGCAGAGATAATAATTAATTTTCCTGTACAGTGTTTTGTTGCATGGCTTAAGTCCAAAGTATAGAACGGCCTGAATACAACTTAAAATCAAACCTGAAGTGAAATAAGATATTGCAAAGCATAAATGCACTATGGTTGATTGCTTCAAAATGTTTATGTAGAGCATCTTGCATATGTCAGCTTTTGAATTTATTCATAAAACCTGAAACACTATAAAAATTATACGAGCATTCATAGTAAAGGATGAAATGAGCAAGGGAACAGCAAAAAATAGCAGTTACATTTACAGTGAGAAAGATGTGCTATGCCACCTTCTAATAACAATGGATACAAGAAAGTACCAGTAGTAATTAGAGAACAGAAATGAAAGCTGAAACAAAAAGAAGTCATTTGAGAAATAGTGGATGTTCCATGTTAGTGAGCAATTTTAAAATTCAAAATCATAGGTTGGTAATTGTAATATTTGAATATCATGAAATATTAATAATTCGATTGTTATTGTGTTGAAATTTGAAGGAACTGCTGGAACTGGAAAATGTTCTGTGGCAATTTGATGCAAGTATACAAACTTGAGCACACTGAAGCGGACAAGATAAAAAAATAGTACACAAAGTAATAATTATTGTTTTTCCTTCCGAAGAAACATCAGTTATCACGAGAATATTAATAATTTCAAAACTAAACCTGCATAGGCTTAGTTTTGAAAATGTGGATTTGGCAAAGAGATATTAGTAATATTACATAGAAAACATTTACTTTTAATTATTATTGCAATAATTTACAATAATTTCTATAAAATTGGAGAACTATTATTACTAAGTACATATGAGTATTTCCAAATAGCAATGGAATACATACTGCCAATAATATTAGGAAAGCAATCTATTCTTACTGTATAACAGGTTTTAGAATAATAACTTCAATGAATCATAAAGGAACATATTTCACTATGATATCAGGTAAGGCGACCGTAAGTCTCCCAATCTATTCACGAAATATTTTGAAACGAGCTCAAAGATTTTTTGGATTTTTTGTGAGTGATAATAATATTTTTTGATTATTTAACTGGTATAACGGCTCTGGATTCTACTAATTCTACTGAGCTTATGCCTAAATAAATTTTGATTGATACCACAGATGACTCACATCACCGACCTTAAAAAGAGGACTCACGTTTAATCTGAGCCCATCTGAGACACATCATAAAAGCATCATTATAGAAATACTCTGTGACTCGTCTGCTAACGTTGCACAGATAACCAGAGATAGCTGGTCTGTGGACACGAAATGTTTTCTAACGGGTCTATTACGTTTGATTTTATTTAGTAGATGAGAGGATATGAAACTTCATATTTAAATTGAAGCATCCGGTAAGTAAAAATGGCGTACGGGCGGAGCTGAAGCTGGGGGTTAGGGCTGCTACTATCGATACTTATATAATCGACATAAAATTATCACAAATAAAATTAATAAATAATTAAACATAATATTTTGAAAATCACTAGTATTCGTATTTTTTAATGAACTAGCTGATGCCCGCGACTCCGTCCGCGTGAATTGAGGTTTTTAGGTACCCGCGGTAATTTTCCGGAAAAAAAATTTGCCGATGTGTTATTCCAGACTATAATCTATCTCTTCCATCCATCTATCCATAAATCCAATATATCGCGTTTATAATATTAGTGTAAATTTTTATTATCAGTTCAATGTAAACCTTACAAATAAAACTGTTTCATAATATTAGTCAGGAATATCTAGGTATTATGGAAAAATGTTACTGAATGGCGTGATAATAATATGAATAATAAAAATAGACTGATTTTAAAAATGATTTACCTATTACAAATGGGCACGCATCATCTTTGAGACGCTGCCGGTTTAGGGTATAATTAATATCGTTCTCCGTAAAATGATAACTACATATTTTGCTTGCATTTGTGGGTTTGAAATCAGGTCTGTTAATGGCAATTAGCCATTTAGCCCTAATTCAAGACTTATTGGGAAACTGAAACAATTGTAAAACATTAGGTAAAATGATACACAATAACTACAATGAGGGGACCAAAAACCACTTAAATAGACTAATTTTCGAACACGCGAGACCATATCGAAGATAGGGTGACTTAATCACTAGATTAACATCGCTACAGTCTAAAATGAGTTTGGCAATATTATGAGTAGAATCTGACTGTTCAATTTCATCTCTCTACCCCTCAGGGTGAGAAACAGTAAGAGTTATATGAAATTTTAATTTTATCGATATTCAATTTATTTGTAAACAATACAATCCCTGCACTATATATACACTCTATACAAAAACTAATGAAATAATCCAAATTTTTAGGGACAGCGCAAAAATTTACGTGTTACCTATGGGTTCAGTATCGAAGAAACTAAGCTATAATTAGTCGAAATAACTTAAAATAGTAGGCCACAAAAAAAAAACAAGACGACTTTGTTACTCACCTATGAAATGAAATTCCTGGGCGTTTTACAATATTATTATAACGACACCCTACAACTGAGCACTTCACCGTAGTTGATTACATAAAACTAAGCAAAAACACATGAAAATATTCAAAAAACAGGTAATTATTCACGACTGACACACCGGAAGCACAACAGACGCCATTTATAGTTGGCAAAAAATTGGCTTCAATAGCTAAATTTGATGACGTCATACGAGAATTGCGCAACACGTTCACGCAACAACATAATACACCTGTCTCGTTCTAATAACGTAGCTTTTAGTAAGTAAGAAAAGTCATATTATCATAGTTTTACATGTTTTATTAACAAAATGCATCGTATAACTATAATTGAGTATAATGCAACATATCCTCTCCTATATATAAAATCAAAGTCTATTACTTACTCTATGAGGGTAGGTAATAACTTAGGAATCCAGAGACAAATAATATTTCGATTCGCCGGCTGTTGCAAAAAAAAACTCTAATTTCAAAGCTTCAAAAATCAAAAGCGCACCGTGTTTAACGAGGTAAAAACCATTTAAAAATTTACGTGATTTAAAATGTCCAAACCACTACCAGTGTTAAGACAACCCAAAACCCATGTTGAAGAGGTCAGAAAAATACAAAATGATCAAGAATTCTTAATTTTGGCATTAAAAAATTCAGTAAAGTTGGTTGTAAGATCGGACTATTTTCATTGTATACGAAACGTAGATTACAGCTATATTTGTGTCCTTTGTAATACAACATTGAAGTTTCAAACTGAAGAGAAAAAAATCCACAAGAATTTACCAGAACATCGAAGACTTTTGAAAATTTATCCGTATTTGGAAGAGCTAGCTGAAAATTTAATAAGACAGGTAGGTAGCCTCTTTTAATACGAAGGTAGGTATTAGCTTTATCTTTTGCAACTTTGTGATTTTTTTAAGATGGTTCGGTCGGTGGTTGGATCAGTCATCAGTTTAAGCTGTACACACTACATTAATATGCCAGTGTATTGTTTTATCTATAGGATGGCAGCAACTTTGCTACACTCCTTGCAGTTGTTTAAAATTTTATCTACTTTAGAGCTTACTGTTCATTTGTTAATTTAGCCTAAAAGATATTTTCTGACCTGTTCAGAACCGATCTGCCTTTTTTTTTAGCAAATTTTGGTGAAATGTGGGTTGTCTTTTATTATATGTGCCACGAAGGAGGGAGACGCGGAGGGGGTCTACCCCGCTGTAAGCCAAACTCGTCGAATCCTAATAGTTTTCGAGATATAAATTTTTCCAAATTTCAAAATTTTGAGGTGAGTTTTACCGAAATTCGGGGTTAGCTATGCTTATAGGCCTATTACACTGCACTTATTACAGGGCCGTCGCTTATCAAATAGCAATAAGGATCTAATTAGGGACCCTTACTCCCTAAACTTATTACACTAATCTGATTAAGTGTAAGGGTCCCTGGGATATGTGCAGCGTAATAGGCCTATTAGTTAGGTGTTGAGTGCATAGTAGTTGGTGGGGGAGCCAGGGAAACCCCTCCCCTCTCCCCCCTCACATATTATACAAAAGAACAACCGAGCATTTTTTCAATTCCTTCCATGTATAACTTTCTCTTAGGACAACTCTAAAAACAATAATATTATCGTAATGATTTACTTATTCACATATATGTTTGCTTTAACATTTTTTTTACTTAAGTTCAGTATATCAACCCCATATGAACCTAATATTTATGCTCAACCCTAACCTAACCTACACTTTTGACAAAATATATGTATTTTTACATGAGTTTGGTATATTAACCCCATAAGAAACTAATGGCCACTTTGGAAACCTTGGCAGGGTACTTAGGAAACCTGTATATTTATGTTCCACCCTCTCCTAACCTACCCTTTTGACAAATATGTTTTTTTACTTATGTTCGGTATCTCAACCCCATAGGAACCTAAGAACTACCTTTAGGCTTATGTTCAATCCTAACCTAACCTAACCTTTAGACAATTGTAGCACTTATTAAACCGCCGCATCACAGCCTACTATCACAACTGTAAGGATTTCTGGGTGGTCGTCTTTCCGGGCGGTCAAAAACAAGAAAAGAGTGGGGGAAGGGTAGTAGGAGGTGGGGAGGTGGCCTAGGTAGGTTACCCTAGTCCTACCTAATTCCCTCACACCATCCTTCACACAAATAAATAGAGATTTACACGAATTTCGGGAAAACTAACTAGAGGTTAGTTTGTCGAGATTTTAAAAATTAATATCTCGAAAACTATTACTATTCGACAGAAAATATTTCGTTACGTTTATAACATTGATACCTTTCTGTAAAAAAAATGAACTGCCTAATGCGCGGCACCATATACAAAAGTTGAGCCTAAACCAGATTTTTGAAACTCTAAATCCATTACTAAGTACATTGGTTATCATCTAGCTCATAATCATCTTATGAACCCATTGCTGGCTAACTACTGAGAAAGTGTCTCCTCTCGGAATGAGAAGGCCTTGGCCATAGTCCACCACACTGGCCAAGTGCAGATTGGTAGCTTCATAGAACTTCATCTTCGAGAACATTAAGAACTCTCTGGCATGCAGGTTTCTTACCATGTTTTCCTGTACAATTTGCAGTAAATTATATTTCTTAATCTTTTAAAACAAAAAACGTGCCTAGGAATTGAACCTGCAACCCCATACAGAGGGTTCGGCTATACATAGTATCATCCAGTTATAAGTATAATTATATTTTTTCAGATTGAGAACCAAAACTGCTACTGTACATTATGCAACATAGTGACACCAGTGCAATCCATTTCGCGTCACCTTTATACTTATGAACATAAGAATGAATTGGACAGAGCGATACTGCGGGCAGACACGTATGTGCCTTGTGAAAATGTTTGTGAATAAATGATTTCACTTTTTCAAAAGGTTCTTTTATTTCTTTATTCTTATTAATTTTATCATGTGAACGATTAATTTAATGTTATCAATTTTGTGCAAAAAATTGGACAAATACAAAGTGGTTGGCATTTTATCATTAACAAACTCATTGCCCCGGCCCATCTATTGAGCACAGGTCTCCGCATAAAGAAAAGGGTTTAGAGTGCCCCTCAGAGTCTAGGTAATAATGCTAGTCGACCCCAACATTAATTGTTCAGGCAACGAATCTTTACAGTATGATACAGAAATATGAGTTAAACGTGTTTTATAAATATCCAATAAAAAATCAGAAAGGAAGTAAAGCTTTTTATGCTAAATATAATTGTTAAAGCAGAAAGGTAAGCATCGCGTAAACGCAGTTTAAAAGCAGGTTTGATAATAAAATCAATCATAAGAGCCGTTTCTTCAGCACTGGTGCCACGATGGAACTCGTACTCGTAAATAACGCGATATTTCAAGTTTTCCATTTTGTAAACTGACGTGACGCAAAGAAAAAACCAAAAGAGGGAAAAACAAATGAATTAGGGGTTTTCAAAACACAAAAGCATGAGTAAATAGCTGTATAAATTTGAAATTCAAATTCCTAGCCAAAGAGGAGATATTTGAGATCAAAGTGGCCAGTACGACAAAATGCCAATTTCATATGTAAGGACCTAATATTATATGCCTGTGCCAAATTTCATCCAGATCCGATCAGCCGTTCTGTCGTGATTGAATAACAAGATACATATATCCATCCAAACTTTCGCATTAATAATATTAGTGCAGATTGGTATGGTTGGTAACTGACTACGATAAATGTTTCCAATATAAAGGCGGTACTTGATTTTAAGAAATAAAAATAATCTCAATGGAATTTAATAGTTTCTCATTGCTACATTATCTTTTATTTATAGAATTTCATCTATGTATTGAAAATTAAGAAGGTAAAAGATTCGTCAAAAAGTAACGGATACGGATACGGAAATCCGAAACATCACTTCTAAATATATACTACCTACTTACTATTATTTTAAAAGTTCAGTCAATATTCAGAAAATATTCAGTCATAAATATTAAGTTTTAGGTATGAATACCTGTTTTTTTTTTTGCGTATTTTTGTATCAGTTTTGGTTCATACCATAATATAACCCTGCCAAGTTCCAACAACTGAAGATTTAATGCGGGGGTCTCCACTTTCCATACAACCATAGATCTATTATTTAGCTAGATTTGCTAATCAGCGTACAAAGTATGCGAAAGCGATAGTTTAATTTAACTAGATCTCTTTAACTGTATATCTATATAACAACCCTCATTACCATCATAAAATTTTTATCATATTTTGTGGGAAAAATGCCAATGTTTATTACGAGTATGGCAATGAAGTATCAATCAGTTGAAGTATCAAACATATAACTAGCTCACTTCTTCCAGAGTAATATTCAGGCGGTAGAAGTGAGATAGACATAATAGTTTTTTCAATAAACCGTTAAATAGACGCGCCAAGCGTTTCGCGCCACTGCTGTCCTATCACAGCCCGCGGACACTTCACGGTCGTTTTGAATATGTCCCGCCACAGCCCGCGGACGCTCTAGGTGACGAAACACGCGATAAAATGATTTTAAATTATCGCAATTTTTTACTACAATTGAAAACAAGAAAAAAAAACAAATGCAAATTGAATGTATTTTTAATCAATACGTTTCGGTTTTTACATACAATTCAATTCACTTCCGCAGCGGATACCCTTAAAATAAGTTATGTGCATGTTAAATGGGAAATAATACAAATTAAATACAGATTAAAAGTAGTTTAATTTTTGAATGTAATGATCATAAAGGTACAGAATAAATATATGTTTAACGTCTTCTCACTTTCATAATCATTATTCTTTTTAGTAGCAAGTCCACCTCATATACTACGTCCAATTTTTCTTATTTCAATACTTTGTAGCATTCACGCGAGTCTTTACAGATAATAACCTGTTTTTATCTGTAACAATCAGGTCAAAATTGTAAACTTACGTACCTATGTAAGGTTATATTTTCGTATTTACGTTCATTTCGGCTTTTGCAGATTATCACACACAAATACACCATCGTCTTTAAGTTAAACGACTTTTTTCGTAAGCTACGAACACAGTTACCATTTGTCCAATTCCGATTCCGAACGAATACGGGCGAATAACAAAAATTACAAAGGGATTGTCTGACCACTGCAGGGCGAGCAGGGGCGATAGTAGTGAAATCGAATATTTAAAATAATTTGAAATAACAACACAGCACTTTTAAAATAATAAAAATATATACCTTAAAACTAAGGCATTCAAGTTTAATTATGAATGTACTATATTATTTATACTTAAGTCCTTTTGTCTCAATAAAAATGGTGTCGCGAGGTGCCCACGGTGTTGTCACGGTTACGCAGAACTTTTTAAATATAAACCTTAAACAAAGCATTAAAGTTTACCCCCTACCAAATAGTGCTTATCGCGCCTAAAGAAGTTTTCACTTCAAAAACATTTTCGCGCTCTGTTACTCCTTGGCATTAGCGTATATACTCGTTTCGCTCCCTTGTGGTATTATTAATACAATGCCAACTGTTGGTCTATGAGGCTCTTAATAAGGTACACCGTACATGTTTAGAGGGTAGAGTTAAGGAGTAACCTCTCATAGAGGAGAAAATTTGAAAAAGTATCCAGTTGTTGCTATAAATAACAGTTCAAAAACCTTCCACAGTGGCGCTGGTGTAGGCAAAGGGTATGGTATGAATTGTAGATGAAGTGAAGTATGCCGAAATAAAAAATTAAATATTATTGTCGACTAATTATTGAAAATTTAACAACTTATATACAATATATCGTTGTACAAAATAATGATGAATGTTTTCTTCCCTTGTTTATTCCTCAAACCTACTATTTTAATATTTAGCGCTTTCTTTTAAATTTACCTTTATGCTAATGTGGCGCCCCCAATTAAATGCATTTCGTCTGACACTATTTTTATACAGAGATGTTATAGGCCTATTACACTGCACTTATCACAGGGACCCTTAACTTTAAATCAGTGTAGTGTAATAAAATTTAAGGACTAAGGGTCCTGTGCCCAGCCGGGGGACGTTAATGAGCTGTAGTAATCAGTGATATAGTAGGTATACTTACTTGTAAAAAAAATTGTGTGTGTCAGCTCCGACGTATGACTGGAGCTTACTCTTTACGAACGATTATAAAATAAATAGGGGTAAATGAGCGCATTTTTTTTGTTACTGAAAGCATGCTTGATAAATTTATTTATATTAATTATATAATTTATATTCATCAAAATACATTACATAGTCATGGAAACATTATCAAGTGTTACCGTGGATACATGAACATAACGTAACGGAGAAAGTTTGAATTCACTCCCCACACACTTTCATACCCCGGGCTTATTTGAGGAAATGGATTTACAATCGACTTAACCTGCTCTTATCTTATCATTCATATCTTTTGTGTGAGATCTATAGAGAGAACTTTGACTTTGCTTAGACTTAAGACATGGTTAAAACGAGACAGGTTTATATTACTCACATAAGTCCATCTCGTTTTAACTCTGAGTAAAGTCTGAGCCAAGTCTGAGCAAAGTATGCTCAATAGATCTCAGCATCAGTCCGTAGAAGCGACTGTATGTGGTAATCGATTTCAGAATGTATTCATTCAATCGTTCCGTCACAACTAGTCTGTCAATGTTTCCAGCACTATATGTCCAATGACATTTATTATCACGTGATCTGACGCCATATTTGTTTACATTTTTTACTTTGCCTCGTCAAATAGACTGTAGGCATTGTAATAATAATACCATAAGTGAGCGAATAAGTATTTATTCTAAGCTAATGTCAAGGAGTGAAAGAGCGTGAAAATCAAAGACTTAAATAAGCTTTTTGATTTTATATATAGGAGAGGATATGTTGCATTTTACTCAATTATAGCTATACGATGCATTTTGTTAATAAAAGATGTAAATTGACTTTTCTTACTTACTAAAAGCTACGTTATTAGAACGAGATAGGTGTATCATGTTATTGCGTGAATGTGTCGCGCAATTTTCATATGTCGTCATCAAATTTAGCTATTGAAGCCAATTTTTTGTCAACTATAAATGGCGTCTGTTGTGCTTCCGGTGTGTCAGTCGTGAATAATTACCTGTTTTTTGAATATTTTCATGTGTTTTTGCTTAGTTTTATGTAATCAACTATGGTGAAGTGCTCAGTTGTGGGGTGTGGTAATAATAATATTGTAAAACGCCCAGGAATTTCATTTCATAGGTGAGTAACAAAGTCGTCTAGTTTTTCTTTTTGTGGCTACTATTTTAAGTTATTTCGACTAATTATAGCTTAGTTTTTTCTTTACTGAATCCATAACACGTAAATTATTGCGCTGTCCCCAAAAATTTTGATTATTTCATTAGTTTTTGTATAGAGTGTATGTATAGTGCGGGGATTATATTGTTTACGAATAAATTGAATATCGATAAAATTGATGAAAGTTCTACTTATAATATTGCCAAACTCATTTTAGACTGTAGCGATGATAATCTAGTGATTAAGACACCCGATCTCTGATCCCCGATACGTCAATATTAAAAATCAATGACTGATTTACTACTATAAAGTACTAGTATATTCCTTCGCTGCGAGGACCACTAAAGTGGCCCGCGGATATACACAGGTGTTTTAAAAATGCAACTTTTGTCTTTTTAGGCATTCTTTCTTGATTTTCGCATTTAATCGGCTCTATCACACCATTTTTTAATTTCTGAGTAATCATTTTTGTACCCACGACGGAACGGAGACGGTATATGTGTATAATAATCTATACTAACGCATATTATAAACGCGAAGTTGGGATTTAGGGATGATGTTGTTAATCATGCCTAAACTGATCTGTATGAAATGTGGGACAAAGATAGATTATAGTCTGGAATAACATGCCGGCTAGTTTTTATTCCGGAAAATTCGGGAGTTACCACGGGAACCAAAAAGCCTCAATTCACACGGACGTAATCGCGGGCATCAGCTAGTTCATTAGAAAATACGAATATAAAATATAAATATTCGTAATTTATGTAAACTAGTGTTTTTTCAAAATATTATGTTTAATTATTTATTCATTTTATTTGTGATAATTTTATATCGATTATCTAAGTATCGATAATACCAGCCCTAACCTCCAGCTTAAGCTCCGCACATACGCCATTTTTACTTACCGGAAGCTTCAATGTAAATATGATGTTTCATATCCTCTCCTTTATATAAAATCAAAGTTTATGCTAGTAAAATAAAAAATAAAAATTATGGGGTGACCAGGGTCCCGCATTAATGACTAAAGTTGAAAAGAAAATTTCGAAAATAAGATTGACTATAAAATTATCATCTAGAAAATGATGAGTAGATTCCAAAAATATATAACACTATAATTCAATATCCAGTGATTCACAAAAAATATCAGTAATAAAAATGTGAATAAGATTTTAATTTAACTAGATTAATTTAGATTTTTAACTTTTTAGTTCGTTTTTGACAGGGCAGACGTGTTTTTTCTTGATTTTTACAGATAAAACAGGTTATATTTTGTAAAGACTCGCATGAATGCTACAAACTATAGAAATAATAAAAAAAATACATAGATTAAGAACTTATTTCTTAATCTATGTATTTTTTTATCGAATTATGTAGCATTAACCACCCAAGTTAAGAAGGTAAGTATAATGATGCTAGACGACCATTTTTGTATGTTCTCTTGAATTAAAAATAGAAATTGGTCGGGCGTTGTTGGGATACCAGCAGTATTAACATATTTACCCATGTCTAGAACATAATGAAGGGAAAAATGTGACAATCTATGTTTATAATATATTAATTAGAAATAATATTCATTTATCCGTTTTTGATAGATATTTTTAATGAAAGTCGTTGTAGTAGTAAGACTCACATAACGATACTTGATATTTTTCAGTTTTAAAGAAAATCCCATTCCCGAAAATTATGAATAGAGTCCACAGGGCTAAAGAATTGGGATTATAAAAAATATGCACGCCAGTGTTCTAGGCATTTTGAGCAGCAGTGCTTTCACAAGACACAGAGCAGGACGTAACTCACAATTTATTACTATTGGTTTTAATTAAAGATTAATGCAGTTTATACTAAAAAATTCGTAAATTTCATTAAATTTTATGCCTATCCAATGATGGAACCTTCCGTTCGATGATTTTACGACTTATAGGCCTATTACACTGCACTTTTTACAGGGCTCTGTTTTTAAGGGTGGGCGTGGCCGCTAGTTTGAGCGTCGCTTAATGCACAGCAATAAGGTCCAATTTTGGGACCCTTTCTCCCTAAACTTTATTACACTACACTGATTCAAAGGTAAGGGTCCCTGTGAAAAGTGCAGTATAATAGGCCTATTAAGAAGATTTTAAATCGCGCTGCAATAGTGATTACATTTTACTGAAAAACTATTAAGCCGACAAAGATGCGGTTTTTTGTTTCAGATATCATGTATGGTCACAATGGAGGACTGCAGCTCGTCTTGTGTTTTTAATTTTTTAAATTTTAATTGTGAATATTGACGTGAAATAAGCAATATTTTTAACCGACTTCAAAAAAGGAGGAGGTTCTCAATTCCATGATTACTCCGCCAATTATGAATTAATTTTGATTATTACTTTTTTGTTTGATAGATCATACTTCAGACGTGGTACCATATAAATTTGGTGTAGATCTGATGAATATCTTCAGACATGGAAAACGGGTAGGTTTTTAACCAGACAGCATATTATTTTAATAAGTGACCACTAAAAATTGTGCAATAAAAAAAATACAAAAATAATAAAAACCGACTTCAATAACCACAAAGAGTAAAAAAATTTTTTATTTATTAAACGAATATTTTATATATATACATATGGTGAAGTGAATTGAATTGTATGAAAACCGAAATATATTAATCTACACTTCTTACTAATATTATAAAGAGGAAAGATTTGTATTTTTGTATGTAACGAATAAACTCAAAAAGTACTGGACCGATTTTAATAATTCTTTTTTCATTAGAAAGCTACATTATCACTGAGTAACATAGGCTATATTTAGTACTAGATTACTGTAGAAATCTTTAGAATTTCTTATTAAAACCAACCGAAGGTGTAAAAAAATTAGCCATAAAATGTCTTTCATCGCATACGCTGCGACGAGTATTAATGATAGGACAAAAAAAAATTCGACAATATTATAGAATATATCAATATCTACAAAAAACTTCGCGAGACCATGTGTCTAACTATTGTAGTTACGTCACTATAACTACTTTTTTACATTTAACAAATTGATAGAAATGCCGATCAAAATCAGACCGTGTTATCCATACCATTTATAAATTTTTATCCAAATAAATAATTTTATATTCAAGACTGTCTCAATACCTGATGATTACTTTTTGAATTATTGAAATCGGACAATCCATTCAAAAGATATCATGAAATTAAAATAAAAATACATGCCGCCACGCAGCGCATCGAGTAACTAACTCTTCGTGAGAGGGGCAGTGCGGGAGAAGGGGGCGCACTATTATGAACTAGGTAGCCGCGCGGCTTATTCGCGTGGTCGTAACTTAAATATCTGTACCTATTTATGTCTACCCGTGCGAAGCCGGGACGGGCCGCTAGTTAAAAATATATTCCATTTTCATTTCATTTTCTTTTCTTGTATTCACTTGTAGTAAAAAATTGCGATAGTTTAAAATCATATTAGTGCGCGTTCAACACCATCGGCACTTATTTTCCATACTCCCACCTAGGAATTCATCAGATTCAGCAGATTTCCTACAAAATAGGATAAATATTGTATGATGGCAATAAGAGTTGTTATAGAGTACGTGTAACGTGTAAAATTCCTTTTAGGAAAGGAATTTTATACCTATTATCGCTATCGCGTAATGTGTACGCTGGACGCCGATCTATAGCTTTCTCTGTCTAGAATTTTAAAGTTTGACTGTATGACGTGATGGTGATAATACTGGAACATTTTACTACGTGATATTTACAATTATTTACATTAAACTATTATTTAAAGCTGAAGCTTCGAAGGAGCCAGTTTCTGCTTCAGGCTTCTCTATTTTTTATAATAGAGCCGTCGATTCACATGAATCACCTAACACAATGCTACTCGTTTCGTAAAACTAGTGAGGTGATTCGTAATGGTAATTTTATACTTTCGATATGATATAATATAAAATCATAAATGTCCTTTGATGTCAATAACACAGTATGCAGTTTTTAAATATTCATAGAATAGCTCAGAAAAGTGCAAGAGTTCAACTAATTGGGATAGAGAAAAAACGTCTATCATGCATTCAGAACAAAACTGTTTTGGGCATAGAAACATCATGTGATGATACTGGCTGTGCTATCGTAAATGGAAAAGGAAATATATTAGGTGAATCTCTTTACTCACAAAACATAATTCACCTGAGATATGGTGGTGTCAATCCACTTGTGGCAAGAGACTTGCACCGTGACAATATTGAATTAGCTGTTAGGGAAGCTTCGGATAGGGCAACTTTAGATTTCAGTGATATTGATGCAATAGCTGTAACTATTAAGCCTGGTCTTCTTATCAGTTTGCAGATAGGTGTAAAGTATGCTATCTATCTTGCGAGAACACATAACAAATTTTTGATACCTATTCATCACATGGAAGCTCATGCGTTAGTGGCCAGAATGTTTCATAATAATATATCATTTCCATTTCTTACTCTGCTAATATCAGGAGGGCATTCTTTACTTGCTTTTGTAAAGGATGTGGATGACTTTTTATTGTTAGGTGATACATTAGATAATGCTCCTGGTGAAATTATGGACAAGGCAGCAAGAAGAATGAAATTAAGAAATATACCTGCATACTCAAAATTAGCAGGAGGACAAGCTATTGAAATGGCAGCCAAATCCTCACAGAACCCTTATCTATTTAAATTTCCCTTACCCTTGGCTAGAAATAGAGATTGTTGTTTCAGTTTCAGTGGTCTTAAGGATGCTTTGATGCGGCATCTCTTACAAAAAGAGAAGGAACATGGTATATTGGGAGATGAAATAATTCCAGAAATCAATGATTTATGTGCTGGCTTTCAACTAGCAATTGCAGAACATATAGGCCACAGAACAGAGAGAGCTGTATTATTTTGTGAAAAGTATAATCTATTTGATAAAAACAAAAAAATAGTAGTCTCTGGCGGAGTGGCTTGTAATGATTTTATTTATAAAGGAATCCAGTTTATTGGTGATAAATTAGGATGTGAAGTGTATCGACCTCCACCTGAAGTATGTAAAGACAATGGGATAATGATAGCATGGAATGGCATAGAGAAACTGAAAAAACATGACAATTATGAAAATATTACTTTACAAGATGTTGATCCATCAGCCCCCTTAGGAGCAAACATTGTTGACAAAGTTAAAGCTGCAAACTTATGTGTTAGAATTACAAGAATAAAAATCTAATAATTGTTCTATGAGTAATTACTATCCCTTTTCTCCTTTTTGTCACTACGAATACCTACTTGTTCATAGTTTTATAAAGTCTGGGTCAGCCTTCCAGAGACTGGGCAGTGGGCCAGCAGGGCGACCGGCTAAAAATGACAGCTACAGTGTAACGATCGCAGGTTTGAAGTTCCGATATACGAGCACTGTAAGGTGTGACGTCAATTTAGTAGGTATACTGCGCAACCGTCCCTTTATAGTTAGCTATACCTACTGGTTACTGTTTAAAACGGAACGCAGTCAACACTAAGAGCACCTTACCTCGAAAACGCTAGGTAGTGTTCACAGTCCAAAAATGGCGACGATTTATGACGTCATATACCTATTTCCCTAAGATACTGCAGCAGTATACTATCAGTCCTTAACGGATAAGAGCACTGAACAGTGCTCGCAGTGTAAATCGGAACATACCCGCAATCAATTGGTTAACTATTGGACAAAATCTATTGACGCAGCAAGAATGCCATAAAATCAGCCAATCACAATTGATACTGTAACAATGATTGATGCAGAAGTTACGCAATCGCCCTGCAGGCTGATTCCATGGTCTTCTGTTCATTAAGTCAGTTTCCTTGGGAATTACAAGGTAATTGAAAAATAGTATAAAGCAACACTGAAAGAATCATCAGTGTGTAGCGGAGGATTACGAGCTGGTTATTATTATGGCCGGGCTTGCCGCACAAGTGAATCAAACAAAAGTGAGAAACGGTCCAACTCTTCAAGAGTAAGTAGTAATTATTGATGTTGCCAGAATGCGATTTTAATTTTTTTCTATAATTTCTCTGACTTTTTGAACAGACTACATACTCATCAGGAAAATTGTCCTAACGCATTACATACAGCATTTTAGAGTATTCTCTGCTTCAAAATATTTATTGTTGAGTGACAGATGTTGCTTGAGTTCAAGTATGCTCCCAGGTAGTAGTTATTCTATGCTCCAGAACACTGATTTATGACAGCCCTGATGTATCTGATACAGGTGCCCTCTTAGGATCTGTGTGAGCAAGTGAATCTTACTGAGAAAAGCTCAGATAACAAAAATCTATAATATATAATAGTCCATACCAATATTATAAATGCGAAAGTGCATCTGTCTACCTGCTACGCTTTCTATCTGCCTGCTACGCTTTCTATCTGCCTGCTACACTTTCACGGTTCATCCATTCAACCTTTTTTTGATGAAATTTGGTATAGGGGTAGGTTCTATCCCTTAATCCACGTAAGCTAGTAATTTATAAAAATTGTTTGACACATTACATGTCACTTAAATACATGAATTAAAAAATATATAATAAACATACCTATTACCAAAACAATTTAATAAAATTGAGAGGAATTGCAACTTTTCAAATGAATAATTTATTATAATAGGCTTTTATATTATACAGGGTGAATAAAATTCATCACTGTGTTTTTGGTGTTCATAATCTTCTACTGTGCACCTTTTTGTTGCAAGTCTGTAAAACAAAATTTATAGTTGTGTTAATGTCAAAGTAAAGTACCTACTTAAGTTCTGCAAGACCTGGAAGAAATGCAAACAACTTTCATTGACACAATACATTGTTGCTTACACTGACAGTCAACTCTTAGAGATAACACTACTATGATGATTCTATTATACATTATTTAGCACTTATTTTTTCTTGCTTCTGCTGAATTATTATCTTTTAGTAAAGCAAAATGTGTATTTTGTTAATAAAAATATCAGACATCTACATTAGAAATGGAATTTTTTAGTTATACTTATTTCTAAAAAACAGCACAAATCGACACTTTTAAATGATCAGTAGACTAAGTATTTTTCTATGTTAGTTAAAAACATGCTATACATTTCAGACATTTTCAGACACTTTTTGACTACCTTAAGTTCATTTATTCCTTTTCATCTGAAATAAAATATAAATCAATTAATAGGTACCTATTAATAAAAATTATGGAAACAGTAACCAGCCTGCATAAAATACCATGCAAACTATCATTACTTGTGTTTAATTTCTGTAGTTACTGTCGATTAATCTTTCTTTACATTTTTCCGTGAACCATGTAACCAGTTTTATCTGAACTTCTAAAGACCAGACTATAGAGAACTCTGCAAAGTCTGTATATAGTTTTATGTAGAGTAGGCATAGTAGGTAGTATGAGATTAAGTTTACTCACGTGCAGGTTTGCCATTAACCCATGGAGTGATACGAACATGGGACTCATCTCGTCGTAATGCTTCTGTTCGGAGTTCAGCTTTTAACGATTTTCGTAAAATTTTAGCAGCAATGTTGGAGTAGTTTATGTAACTATTGAAAAAGTCATGTCGATTATTAGGTTGGATTACCCTGAATTTCAGTTATAATGATTTTTAAGGAATTTATACAGTACTTACGTAAGACCTGCTTGTCTCCAGGCACTCATTTTGAGATAGATAAAGTTTTATGCAAACTGCAAAGTAGAATTAAGTGATCAGAAAATTGAATCTCGAATTCCGAATTCAAAGAATTTAGATGATTTTGTGATGTAACAACATAGAGGTAACCACCTTATGTTACTTGCCTCTGGTAACCACCTTGCCACCTTTTTTTTTAATAGCTGGCCACCAGCATACACAGGTCAACACAGACTAATAACTTATTGTCACCTGTCACCACAGACCATCAGCTAGTTATCAACACAGATTGATAGATATATAAATAAAAATCGTTCCTGGCCACCAGCATACACAGGTCAACACAGACTAATAACTTATTGTCACCTGTCACCACAGACCATCAGCTAGTTATCAACACAGATTGATAGATATATAAATAAAAATCGTTCCTGAAAGAGATCACTTCTATTAAACGAGTTCATTACGAGTTGGTTTCCCTCTCGCACACCTAGCTACTGCCATAAATCTGGAATATTGTAGATAGGTCATACATGGAGTGGCATCTAGAAGCAACAAATTGAATGTAAAAAGGATAGTTTTGCTTAGATCTACGTAGTGAATAGTATTTATATGCCTATAGACACTTTCAAAATCCAGCCAGGGTACTGGTGCAGGAGTGTACTGTCCCGATCTAAACATACATATTGTACGCGCGCTCGGTAAGAATAACTCTGTTTTTCAAGCGGAGTGCGCCGGCATTATTGCAGCGGCCATGGCTATAACCGACAGACAGGTAACAAACTTTCATATTAACATTCAAAGTGACAGTCAGCCAGTTCTGCGAGCTTTAGCCAAAAATACGACCTCATCAAAGCTCGTTTTGAATTGCCACAACGCACTACAAACACTAACTAAATCAAACCGGGTATCACTCGGCTGGGTTAAAGGCCACACTGGCAACATAGGTAATGACGCAGCCGACGAACTGGCTCGACGAGCCTCAAACCTTAAGGTAATGGGACCGGAACCAATCGTTCCAATACCATTCAGTGAGTACAAGACTTGGTTAAAACAACAAACAGTAGGTACACATGCCGAATTATGGGCAAACACCACCAATTGCAGACAAGCAAAAGAGGCTATACCTAGCCCAAACCAACGCCTAACTAAGAAACTACTGCAACTAAACAGAGCTAAACTCAGGACGGCTGTAGGCATGATAACAGGACACTGTCCACTTAACAAACACCTATATGTTCTAGGTATAACCGACAGCCCTCTGTGCAGAGCCTGCATGGAGAGCGAGGAGACACCAAGACACGTACTTCTCGAATGTAGTGCTGTGGCCACTCAACGAGAAGCCTACATTGGCTCCCCAGCAACACTCCCGGAAGTCCTCGCCGACCTGGGCGGCCTGCTTGGATTCTGGAGTGAGCTCGGTTGGCTGGAGTGATCCAGCGGGGAGCCGCACCAAAGGTCTCACGCACAACGGGCACTTTTGTCTAAGTGCGGAAAAGCCCAGTGGAAGAAGAAGAAGAAGAAGATGCCTATAGACACAAGGGGAAGGGTGGGCGTGGCTGCTAATTAGAGCGTCGCTTAATACACAGTAAAAATGGCCATTTTAGGGACCCTTCCTCCTATATCTTAATACACAACACTGCTTCATATGGAAGGGTCCCTGTGATAAGTGCAGTGTAAGAGGTCTATTAGGTGAAAGCAAAATGGGAGATTTTCAGCAACCTCAAATTTAAGGCAAATAATAAGCGATAAATTAAGTTCGGATAGACTCGTGCAGTTTTTTCCGAATATCGACACAATCACTATTACTGAAATAAAGTTTTTGAAATGTTTACAAATCTATTGTGACTCAGCAAAATTATCTGCTATCTATGTACGTCAAGCAACAAATCCTCATACGCAAAAAAGACAAAAATGCCCTGTATTGCTCTTATACATTATGATATTTAACGTCTTCTTACTTTCATAATTATTATCATTTATTTTTTTAACTTTTTATTTAAAATAATACAATAGAACTTTATGCTGGCTTGTCTTACCTACTTACTTTACAAATCATGCCTGCGTGGAATGGTGGCAAGAATGCTGGCTGCATTTCTGCGCTGGACAGCCAGGCTGCGCAAAAAATGAGCCAGCCCTTTTGTCACCAGCAGGGTGACCGCGTATCTTCTGCATCAATCATTGTTACAGTATCAATTGTTGTGATTGGCTGAATTTATGGTATTCTTGCTACGTCAATGGATTTGTCCAATAGTGGAAGAGTGTTATCCAATCAGAGGTGATTGCGATCGTTACACTGTAGCTGTCAGAGATACGCGGTCGCCCCGCAGATGTCCAATTGTTAATCGTAAGAAATCTGCTATTAATAGGTACATAATCCAAATTAAAAGCTGGACACTTAGAATCTCCCAGCTCTATAGCGTGTCTCCTCCATTCCATCTTATTGTACCCATGTGGTACAAACGCAAGCCATAAAACCAAGAATTGAATTGAATTGAAATTGTAATCATTTGACAGCTTAAAACGTATTACTCGCACTATATAAGGAGTTCATATGTATGCATGCTTTTTGTCGTGCAGTCATCTATGATCTCCTTAGAATAGGTAGAATTATACGTTTGAGAAATGGAATACGATTACGATTTCTTACACAATCGGGGTCAAGCAATGACGCAACCTCGCAAAAAAAATGTCATTGCCCAGAAACAAGGAGACAGGTAACATGTGTCATTGTGTGTCATGTCTCTACTTACTTATCTGTGAAGTCAAGCAGCTCAGAAGGACTAGAATCTAGAGCCAGATAAAAAAATGATGTCAAGCTAGATGTCAAGTCGTCTAGACGTCAGCCGTCTCGTCTCAATCAGAGACAAGTAACGGTCTCATAGTATCAGAGGCTTAAATACAGAGACAAGTAACATTTAGGATACTTAAATAAATACTTGTCTCTGGTCTCGTGCTGAGAAAGTTTTATTCGTGATCTATTCATGTCCTTATAAATTTAGGTATTATTTTGTTACTTTCATTTCTTTTTTAGAAATACATGTACGAGTACCTTGCACAATTGAATATCTTGATGAATATTTAAGTAATAAGAGAAACCTAGCCTTGGACGGTTTTTTAGGTATGAATTTAATTTGGTTTATTTAAATTATTTTTGCCGATTTTATGTGTAAATCATTGGTAAACTTCTTCTTCTTCTCTTGGTTTATGGCTTTGAGTAGTGCCAAGCCAGCACAATGCACTTCGCCAGTGTCATTGGTAAACTTGCTACTTAGATAAAATTTTGATAAGTTGAGCATTGACAGTTGAAAAAGTTACAGTAAAGTTCTTTGATTCATCATAGTATCCGTAAATACTGATCGTTAAAAAGATAAACTTTGACACGCATGAAAACAACTAACAGATGTCCACGTCCATGCGCGTTTTAAAACATTATTTACGCTTTAATGTGAACGTCTCGTCAAGTACAGGTTACAAGAACTTTTATTGGGTTGAAGTAAGTTGAGTGACAGTTCAAGAAACACACATCTTGAACCATATCACTATCGCCTGGTTTACAGTCTCGGTAGACTTGGAGGATGAGTTACTGGAAGTGTGTAATTCTCGTGGTGACAGTGATTCTAGGGCATAAAAGCAACCTTTAGACTAGCCTGAGTATTAATATGAATGGCCTCACATTAGCAATTTTTACTTACTGTTTTTATTTTTATTTTTTAATTAATTTAACCTGAGCACTGTATTAATTAACACACTATTACTACACTTTTAGCTACTATTTTACTACACATCTTCCTCAGATCTTGTTTAATGGTAAGCGATGATGGCAGAGTACGATGGTATGGCAGTTAAACCCATGCCTGTAACCAGATCAGACAAGAGAAAATTCAGAAATTATGAATTCCCAAACTGATGCTGCGAGGAATTTAATCCAGGATCTCCTACTTTGAGGTTGTTAAACAGTCAAGCTACTGGTAGTTAAACAACCTCTAGCTTTGAAAGGATTATTGTTTTTTTTAAAACACAATTTTGTTAATTAGCTTGACTAGCCCTGCGAATGTACAAATTTCAGGTCCACATACTTTTATGAAAATTGAGCCTGTTCAGAGGTTTAACTGTTTAGTATGATACAGTAAACATACAAACTATTAGAATTTATTCAAAGTAGAAATTATAGAAAATAAGAATATCATGCAATGTTTGATGAAAACATGCCTAGAACCACAGTCTAAAGAGATACATTCTTTCCTAACAGTTGTATAATGGAGGAGCCTACACAGAGCAACAACAGTTGTGTGGAGTGACAGGAATGTGATTGAGGACACTGGCTGTATTTTCAATACAAAATTCTGTCACTCTTATGTTGTGTGCAGTTTCCTACCTCTCTCAACCTCTCTTTCTCTTAGTATTTAGGCAATTTAGTGCCACCAATCCCATACCAATCCTAAATACAAAAGAAAATTTTAAAAAAATTGCTGAATAGTTCGTTTTTGTTGTAGAAGTAAGAGTTACACAATGGATTCTGATGGCGAACGGGAACAACTTCTCATTGCTACCTCTAAGCCCAAAGTCCAATGTGATATAGTTAATGAATGTCAAATGTTTTTGAAATCTGAAGAAGGAGGTGGTGATGCACATATAAACATGAACCAGCAAATTTTGGCACCTGAAAAAAGTGGTAAGTAAACTATTTTATGTTCTGTATTCATCTTGCAATGAGCTGTAAAGCCTATGATTGTAATTCTATTCTATTCTATCCATACTAATATTATAAATGCGAAGGTGTGTCTGCCTGTCTGTCTGTCTGAACCGATTTTGATAATATTTGGTACAGGGATAGATTGTATCCCGGGAAAGGACATTATTATTCCGGAAAATTAAAGAGTTCCCACGGGGATGAAAAAAACAATCCACAAAGTCGCGGGCATCATTTAGTATTCTATATATTAATATTTGTAAGTATAAGTTTGGATGGATGAATGGATGGATGTTTGTTGCTCAATCACACCAGAACGGCTAAACGGATCCCGAAACTTAGAGTTCTCCCAGGAACCATAAAAACCTTAATCCGTGTGGCCAAATCTGTGGGCATCAGCTAGTATCATAATATAACACATCACATAACATATCCATACTTATGTTATGTATTGTAAATGTAAGTATTCCTGTCTATTACCTTTTCCTGGCTCATCTATAACCAATTTTGATGAAATTTGGTGAAGAGACACAAAATATTTTTATCCTTCAAAACCAATATATTTTTATAATAAAAAACCTTCAACCCCACAAAGTTGTGGGTATTGGCTAATTACAAATAATAAACATTGGTTCTAATTGTGCTGCCCTACAAGTTTTAAAACAATTTTACCTACTTTTTACATTTTTAATTTTTAAGCAATTTTTATATGTTAGTAAGTAGTTGATCCTATTCTAAAACTTTTATAAACATATTATGTATTTATATGTTAACTAAAGTTATATACTTAAGAGATCTTGTTTACATTTTAATACACTACACATACTACTTTCAAAACTTTTTGAGAAAATAATACTCCAGCGACTTCTTCCAGTCCTGGAAACACATAAATTAATACCGGACCACCAATTCGGTTTTCGTGCCCATCACGGAACAACTGAGCAAATTCATCGAGTTGCACACACAGTCCGACAAGCACTAGAAAAGAAAGAATATTGTTCAGCTGTATTCCTGGATATCCAGCAGGCTTTTGACCGTGTCTGGCATAAAGGCCTTCTTTATAAACTGAAACTCTGTTTACCGAACATTTTGTTTATGATAATGAAGTCCTATCTGTCTCAACGAATCTACCAGATTAAGTGTGAAGATAGTCTATCAACCTTCTATCACATTGAAGCGGGAGTTCCACAGGGATCTGTGCTGGGCCCTGTCTTGTATACTATATACACCGCCGACCTACCCTTGTCAGAGCATGTGTTTACAGCGACATATGCAGATGACACTGCTCTACTTTCCTGCAACAAAGACGCCAGCATTGCATCAATCAAACTACAAGAACATCTCAACAAAATAAGCTTGTGGCTGAAAAAATGGAGGATAAGAGCTAGTGCAGCAAAATCGGCTCATATTACATTCACTCTGAAAAAAGGAGATTGTCCACCCGTCAAACTAGACGATAACATCCTGCCCCAACAAACAACAGTCAGATACCTAGGCTTATACCTGGATAGAAGATAGACCTGGAGAGATCATATTAAAGCAAAAAGAGATCAGGCCAACAGAAAGTTCCGGGAACTATATTGTCTGATAGGCAGACAGTCCTCCTTAAGTTTTGAAAACAAGCTTTTGATTTATAAAAGCATCATCAAACCAGTATCGGACCTATGGCAATCAGCTCTGGGGCTCAGCAAGCCACTCAAATATTGAGATACTCCACCGCTTCCAGAACAATATTTTGAAGGATTTATGCAACGCACCATGGTTCACAAAAAATTCCGAAGTGCATGAATACACAGAAATCCCCACAGTTAAAGAAGAAATAGACAGGTCTCTTGAAGCCTATAAAGAAAGACTTGAGCGTCACAAAAACAGCCTAGCCGTCCAGCTTCTGGATGCCAGTGACAGCAAATTCCGCCTTAAAAGGACAAGACTGGCCAACATATAGTATAACTTGTTATACTTCACTTTGAAAGGATGTCACATAATTGGATGTGCAAAGCCTTAACTTCAAAATTTATAAGCACCGATCTGTTTATAGTCGAGGGACTGATCGCAGATGGAGAAAATAGAGAGAGAAAAAAAAAACATTTTAATACACTAATAGCTTTTCATTTAGCATAATATATTGTGTGGGGGGTAGTTTGAAATGATTAATATTGAGTGTAACTGACTTTAATAACTAATCAATTTTTTAGGAATAATATATTATTATTTTATGATATCATAATATGAAACTACATACTTTATTTACGAAAATTTGAAGAAGGCTTACTCTAATTTTCTGTGTCAATGTCAAGTGGAATGTATATAGGTAATTATATATGTCACCGTAAGATTGTAAAAACCGTTAGATTAAAATCTAACTCGTGAAATTGCAAACTGTCGAAAGATTACAATTTAACGTATTATTTTTCGTTAAATTGTAATCTGTTAGGTTTATTAACCCAATAGAACCTATACCTGGTTATTTATATCGACCTCCGACGTAAATACAATGAATATTCCAAAAATTGTCACTCAGAATATTGAATGGTTTACAATCTTTCGACAGTTTACAATTTCGCGAGTTAGATTATAATCAAACGATTTTTACAATCTTACGGTGACATATATACTTATATTAAGTTACCTATTCCTAGGCTATGTTGCTTGGTGTACAAATTTTGTATGGTTTCCCCTGAGCATGTATAATTTAGTTTTGCTTTGTGGTTCGGTAAGAGAGTGTGTAATCTAATTACTATTTGAAAATGGTGAAGAGAAGATATTATGCTAAAAACCGTAATAATAAATATTATGTGCTTCAATATTCTTACTTACCTATTATTTAATGCCACTGTAAAAGTTTATAAGAGGATTTTATTTCTAGGTCGTTCAAATTTTATAACTCCAACATCAAATGAAACAAAAGAGCCACTACCTAATGACAATAAAGCAGAAAGTACAGAACTTAAGCATGATGGTATGTATATATTCGAATATAATCTTAATTTTTTCATTAAATTCAATATTTTTTATTTTCTGGTTTAACTTTTTGAAAAACAGATTCACTTTGATTAATGATGTAAGGACCAATTGCATCACAGAAAGTTACCGTTAAGTTAAATGTGTCTGTCAATAAACTAGCAAAGTGCGTGACCTAAGTCAGTCTTTCGAATTATGTAGGTAAGTATATCAATGGTAATAAGTCAAAGAACTGACCTGACTGTGACACCCAATGCAGGTTTTTTAACGGTTAACGGTAACCAACCATGGTGTAACTGACCCTAAGATACCTATTTATTATCTAACTGTATCAATTACATTGCTATGTTTCTAAAGTGATTGTTATCTCAAGGAAGGGAAAAACAGTCCTTAGCAGAGACTGTTAGTGTGGTAGACGACCCTCAGTCCTCAGACAATAGCTTGCCAAGCACGGTGACAGTGCTGGATGCACCGGATGGAGGCAAAGTATATCTGGTTGGCACTGCTCATTTTAGTTTAGAATCACAAGAAGATGTATCGAAGGTAAGAGTAAACCTACTGGATTGAAAGCAGAAGAAAGAAGAACTTTCTTTCTTTCTTTACTGGATTGATTAGTGATATATGGAAATATGTATATTGAATCTAATATTGATTTGACTTTATTTATATTTAACAATCAAGTCTGATTACCTAAATAGAGGCCTCCCTGTCGAATTATTGAGGTTTCAGCAGTAAATAGTATTGAGGAACGGTACCTAGTTAAAAAAGTCATTTGCTAAAAAAATTATGATGTTAAAAAGTACCAAGTTGAATATTTTTCTAAAGCATTAAATAAAGTTACTTTAAAGATTTAAATCTGTTGATGCCTATTTTTATTTAAATTTTATACTGAAGTAATCATTTTTTTTTATATTTAGTGAATAATCAATAAAATTTAACATATTTATTATGTTATTTCAGGTGATACAACAAGTATGTCCTCATGTGGTAATGGTAGAACTATGTGAACAAAGGACTAATATTTTATTACTAGATGAGGAAGTTATATTGAGGGAGGCCAAAAATATAAATATTGCAAAAATAAAGTAAGAATTTCCTTTACTTTTGCTACCTACAGACTTTCTATTTCGCGAAGTTCTGTCAGACCTTTTGGCTATATTTGTGCTAATGCACGTATGGACGTTCGCGTGATTGTTAGAAGCGCGGCATTCCTCGACCCATAAAACAATATGCACTAATGCAGTACAACAAACATTGCCATAAGGACTTCGTGAGATAAAACATCCATACCAATATTATAAGTGCGAAAGTTTTTCTGTCTGTCTGTCTGCTACGCTTTCACGGCCCATCTATTCTACCGATTTTCATGAAATTTGATATAGGGATAGTTTGTATCTCGGGGCAGGAAATAGGCTACTTTTTATCCCGGAAAATTAAAGAGTTTTCATTTTGCACGCACTTATGGAATGTGACCTCTCAAAAATTACTCATTATGTATTTTGATCTACTTGTTATCGTTTGACAGGGCGACAATGGCTCAAAATGGCGTGTTCAACGGTTTGATGTACATCCTGCTGCTCAACATGTCCGCACACATCACGCGCGAGCTCGGCATGGCGCCCGGCGGCGAGTTCCGCCGCGCTATGGCGGAGGTAATATTACTATGACGTACATCCTGCTGCTCAACATGTCCGCACACATCACGCGCGAGCTCGGCATGGCGCCCGGCGGCGAGTTCCGCCGCGCTATGGCGGAGGTAATATTACTATGACGTACATCCTGCTGCTCAACATGTCCGCACACATCACGCGCGAGCTCGGCATGGCGCCCGGCGGCGAGTTCCGCCGCGCTATGGCGGAGGTAATATTACTATGACGTACATCCTGCTGCTCAACATGTCCGCACACATCACGCGCGAGCTCGGCATGGCGCCCGGCGGCGAGTTCCGCCGCGCTATGGCGGAGGTAATATTACTATGACGTACATCCTGCTGCTCAACATGTCCGCACACATCACGCGCGAGCTCGGCATGGCGCCCGGCGGCGAGTTCCGCCGCGCTATGGCGGAGGTAATATTACTATGACGTACATCCTGCTGCTCAACATGTCCGCACAAATCGCGCGCGAGCTCGGCATGGCGCCCGGCGGCGAGTTCCGCCGCGCTATGGCGGAGGTAATATTACTATGACGTACATCCTGCTGCTCAACATGTCCGCACACATCACGCGCGAGCTCGGCATGGCGCCCGGCGGCGAGTTCCGCCGCGCTATGGCGGAGGTAATATTACTATGACGTACATCCTGCTGCTCAACATGTCCGCACACATCGCGCGCGAGCTCGGCATGGCGCCCGGCGGCGAGTTCCGCCGCGCTATGGCGGAGGTAATATTACTATGACGTACATCCTGCTGCTCAACATGTCCGCACACATCACGCGCGAGCTCGGCATGGCGCCCGGCGGCGAGTTCCGCCGCGCTATGGCGGAGGTAATATTACTATGACGTACATCCTGCTGCTCAACATGTCCGCACACATCACGCGCGAGCTCGGCATGGCGCCCGGCGGCGAGTTCCGCCGCGCTATGGCGGAGGTAATATTACTATGACGTACATCCTGCTGCTCAACATGTCCGCACAAATCGCGCGCGAGCTCGGCATGGCGCCCGGCGGCGAGTTCCGCCGCGCTATGGCGGAGGTAATATTACTATGATGTACACATCGCACACTCGCTGTGGTGGAGGTAGTCTTTAAAATAAGGAGGCGCTATAGACCTGAGACCTAGGGCGAACTATCCATACACCGCCATTATTCCACCACTGATCAAGATTCAAGATTCAAGATTCATTTATTGCAAATTTGGGTTTTCATTAGGTCTTAATGTAATATTGTTGTGTGCATCCAAATACTTTAAATATATGGCATGCAATATTATAAAGTATACATAATATTTTTTACAGCGTTATTTTAATTAATTATCAAAGTCTATCCAATTATTCTTTTTTACTTTAAATACAATATTTATATTATAACTAGCTGACCCGGCCACGCGTTGCTGTGGCTAAAGTTTTTGTTATATTACATCATAGTAAACAATTGTGACTGTCAAATAATAACAGACAAATAATAAGCTGAATTATACGGTATTTCGTTCACTACAAAATAAATTTAATTAATTTTATAGCGTCAACAACACGTGGTAATTATGCTGTTAAAATGTAGCATAAATGACACGTTCGTAGATTTACCATAGCAGCGCCATCTATTGATTACTTACTCAACCCAGTCGAAAGGTATCGACATCTGTTAGAATCATTTGGAGTTAACAGATAATTGTGACTGTCAAATAATAACAGACAAATAATTAGCAATAAATTAAAATTGCGACTATAATTTGAGATTTTAACTATCCTATCTCTCAAGTTGGATCGAACTGCACATGGTGTGCGAATTTTATTATAATCGGTTAAGTGGTTTAGGAGTCCATTGAGGACAAACATTGTGACACGAGATTTATATATATTAAGATGTCATTACTGTCACAATATCTTAATTATTAACAACGTCAATACAACTACTCTAGCGGCACGCTATGATGGCCGGTTTGACGTTTGTCCGCTCATGAAGTTCCGTATTAATTGATAACGACTTTGAAGGAAATAATTGTATTACTTTATTGACGATAGTGATGTGCAGAGATTCATAAATTTTATCGAATGTAGTTTTAGGTTTAGGACTCAAAATTTATTAAAGAGATGTGAAAATAGATAATATTATAGAAAACGAACATATAATTATTAATGTATGTGATGATAGCAGTGACGACAGTGAAAATAGTAGTATGGACGAATCTGATTAATTATGGCCTTTTGTGGCACCTTTTTTGGTATCTTTTGTATTCATATGTTTCTTGTGTGCATATAAAGTATGTATATTCATTTTCGTTCAAATATTCAGTTCGTTCAAATAAATTAAATAAACATATACATTTTTGTTTTATTAAACCTATTTAATCAGGTACAAAAACAAAACTTAATTGTTTTTTGTTCGAGAATAAATTGACATTCCACATCACTATTGTAATGTGTCAAACCGGCCATCATAGCGTGCCGCTAGTTTAGTCGAGATACAATAATGTCAATCCATGAAAGTCAAATAATAATAAAATCATACATCTAAATTTAACTGTTTAGGTATTCAACCACACTTTAAAAAGTATGATACAAGAGATACTCAAAAAGTGTACGTTTCAGTACATTGAGCGACATTTTCTCATCTTTAAGTGGGAGCATATTAAACAATTTTACACCCATTGCATAACAATTCCTACTGTAGAATGCAGAGTTTATTTTATGAGTAATCTGCTTGGGTTTTGATTATTTCTAGCGGTCTGTTTTCTTTCTGTGGCTTTTGTGAATAGTGCACTGTTTTTCTTAATAAATATAATAACTTCATAAATATATGGAAGTGGTAGTATTTTAAGCTTTTTAAATAGTGGTTTGCATGAATCGAAGGGACCTGCTCGACAAAGTGCCTGTACACATTTTTTTGGGCTATAAAAGCTTTATTTATATCACAAGAGTTTCCCCAAATGATTAATCCGTACCGAAGGTTACTTGATATATAACCATGATAAGCCATTAACGCGGCATGTTCATTGACCGTTTTATACAACCTTCTTAGTGCAAAGACAAATTTGTTTAGTTTGTTACATATCTTTGTAATATGACATTTCCAGTTACAGTTACAGTCTAGTTCGATTCCTAAAAATGTTGTTACATTTTCCTGTTCAATTTTTTGTCCATTATAATGAACATTAATTTTCTCCGGGACAATATTAGGCTTTTTGGTAAATTGGATGTACTTTGTTTTATTTACATTAACGGTAAGATCATTGTTCATAAGCCATTCAATTATACATCTTCTGATTAAATTAATTTCTGCAGTCATTTCTAGATTATGTTGTTCTATTATAACAGAAATGTCATCCGCAAACAACGTACAAGGTTGATTGACACAGTTTGGGAGGTCATTTATGTATATAATAAAAAGCAAAGGACCTAGCACGCTTCCTTGTGGAACACTGGATCTTTTTTAATTTAATTGAACATCACTTCTGCCAGGCTAAGAAGATCCGCAACTGTATAGTGCAGCTGGGAGACCGCGCCATAGACATCACGCTGCACAGAGCTATCGCGTCCCTATCGTGGGGACAAACCATACGCTTTATCTGGCATTTGCTCACATCCAATCAGAATATAAGGTAAGCAATAGAAAACGTTACATTATGCGTATATTTATTTATTACTAGATGATGCCCGCGACTTCGTCTGCGTGAATTATGGTTTTTGATTCCCGCGAAAACTCTTGTAATTGCCGGGGTAAGGATAAGGATAGGATAGCCTATGTCCTTCCCCGGGATACAACCTACGCCAGTACCAAATTTCATCAAAATCGGTTGAACGGATGAGCCGTGAAAGCGTAGCACAGACAGACATACAGACATACTTTCGCATTTATAATATTAGTATGGATCGTATGAATATTATAAATGTGAAAGAGTATCTGTCTGTCTGCTACGCTTTAACGGGCTGTCTTCAACCGATTTTCACGTTAGGTACAGAGATAGGTTGCATCCCGGGCGAGGACTTTTATCCCCAGAAATTAAAGAGTTACCACTTCTTGCGGGAATTAAAAACCTTAATCCGCACGAATGAAATCTCGGGCATCAAATAAAAAATGTATCAATCTTCATGTTGATAAATTATTTTTAAATAATGTGAAACTACCTGACACACACTGAACTACTACAGTAATTCTGTATTATTAACTACTCTGGATGAGGTTCTTCCCAGGCTCACTTTCCAAAACTCCCTGTATAATACCTATTCTGAGTTTTGTGATTATTTTTGTATTTAATATATTCAGCTTAGAGGAAGTGGAGAGATGCAAGCAGAAGAAGATGCTCGAGGATATGTTAGAAGAGATGGCGGAGGAGTTCCCCGCACTCAAGCGCGTGTTCGTGGTGGAGAGAGACATGTACCTGTGCCACTCGCTGCAGATCGCCGCGCTGCAAGCACGTGAGTACTGTGTGGATACACGTTGTACCTCGGGCGGAGATGGCGGAGGAGTTCCCCGTGCTCAAGCGCGTGTTCGTGGTGGAGAGAGACATGTACCTGTGCCACTCGCTGCAGATCGCCGCGCTGCAAGCACGTGAGTACTGTGTGGATACACGTTGTACCTCGGGCGGAGATGGCGGAGGAGTTCCCCGCGCTCAAGCTCGTGTTCGTGGTGGAGAGAGACATGTACCTGCGCCACTCGCTGCAGATCGCCGCGCTGCAAGCAAGTGAGTACTGTGTGGATACACGTTGTACCTCGGGCGGAGATGGCGGAGGAGTTCCCCGCGCTCAAGCGCGTGTTCGTGGTGGAGAGAGACATGTACCTGTGCCACTCGCTGCAGATCGCCGCGCTGCAAGCACGTGAGTACTGTGTGGATACACGTTGTACCTCGGGCGGAGATGGCGGAGGAGTTCCCCGCGCTCAAGCGCGTGTTCGTGGTGGAGAGAGACATGTACCTGCGCCACTCGCTGCAGATCGCCGCGCTGCAAGCAAGTGAGTACTGTGTGGATACACGTTGTACCTCGGGCGGAGATGGCGGAGGAGTTCCCCGCGCTCAAGCGCGTGTTCGTGGTGGAGAGAGACATGTACCTGTGCCACTCGCTGCAGATCGCCGCGCTGCAAGCACGTGAGTACTGTGTGGATACACGTTGTACCTCGGGCGGAGATGGCGGAGGAGTTCCCCGCGCTCAAGCGCGTGTTCGTGGTGGAGAGAGACATGTACCTGTGCCACTCGCTGCAGATCGCCGCGCTGCAAGCACGTGAGTACTGTGTGGATACACGTTGTACCTCGGGCGGAGATGGCGGAGGAGTTCCCCGCGCTCAAGCGCGTGTTCGTGGTGGAGAGAGACATGTACCTGCGCCACTCGCTGCAGATCGCCGCGCTGCAAGCAAGTGAGTACTGTGTGGATACACGTTGTACCTCGGGCGGAGATGGCGGAGGAGTTCCCCGCGCTCAAGCGCGTGTTCGTGGTGGAGAGAGACATGTACCTGCGCCACTCGCTGCAGATCGCCGCGCTGCAAGCAAGTGAGTACTGTGTGGATACACGTTGTACCTCGGGCGGAGATGGCGGAGGAGTTCCCCGCGCTCAAGCGCGTGTTCGTGGTGGAGAGAGACATGTACCTGTGCCACTCGCTGCAGATCGCCGCGCTGCAAGCACGAGTACTGTGTGGATACACGTTGTACCTCGGGCGGAGATGGCGGAGGAGTTCCCCGCGCTCAAGCGCGTGTTCGTGGTGGAGAGAGACATGTACCTGTGCCACTCGCTGCAGATCGCCGCGCTGCAAGCACGTGAGTACTGTGTGGATACACGTTGTACCTCGGGCGGAGATGGCGGAGGAGTTCCCCGCGCTCAAGCGCGTGTTCGTGGTGGAGAGAGACATGTACCTGTGCCACTCGCTGCAGATCGCCGCGCTGCAAGCACTTGAGTACTGTGTGGATACACGTTGTACCTCGGGCGGAGATGGCGGAGGAGTTCCCCGCGCTCAAGCGCGTGTTCGTGGTGGAGAGAGACATGTACCTGTGCCACTCGCTGCAGATCGCCGCGCTGCAAGCACGTGAGTACTGTGTGGATACACGTTGTACCTCGGGCGGAGATGGCGGAGGAGTTCCCCGCGCTCAAGCGCGTGTTCGTGGTGGAGAGAGACATGTACCTGCGCCACTCGCTGCAGATCGCCGCGCTGCAAGCAAGTGAGTACTGTGTGGATACACGTTGTACCTCGGGCGGAGATGGCGGAGGAGTTCCCCGCGCTCAAGCGCGTGTTCGTGGTGGAGAGAGACATGTACCTGCGCCACTCGCTGCAGATCGCCGCGCTGCAAGCAAGTGAGTACTGTGTGGATACACGTTGTACCTCGGGCGGAGATGGCGGAGGAGTTCCCCGCGCTCAAGCGCGTGTTCGTGGTGGAGAGAGACATGTACCTGTGCCACTCGCTGCAGATCGCCGCGCTGCAAGCACGTGAGTACTGTGTGGATACACGTTGTACCTCGGGCGGAGATGGCGGAGGAGTTCCCCGCGCTCAAGCGCGTGTTCGTGGTGGAGAGAGACATGTACCTGTGCCACTCGCTGCAGATCGCCGCGCTGCAAGCACGTGAGTACTGTGTGGATACACGTTGTACCTCGGGCGGAGATGGCGGAGGAGTTCCCCGCGCTCAAGCGCGTGTTCGTGGTGGAGAGAGACATGTACCTGTGCCACTCGCTGCAGATCGCCGCGCTGCAAGCACTTGAGTACTGTGTGGATACACGTTGTACCTCGGGCGGAGATGGCGGAGGAGTTCCCCGCGCTCAAGCGCGTGTTCGTGGTGGAGAGAGACATGTACCTGTGCCACTCGCTGTAGATCGCCGCGCTGCAAGCACGTGAGTACTGTGTGGATACACGTTGTACCTCGGGCGGAGATGGCGGAGGAGTTCCCCGCGCTCAAGCGCGTGTTCGTGGTGGAGAGAGACATGTACCTGCGCCACTCGCTGCAGATCGCCGCGCTGCAAGCAAGTGAGTACTGTGTGGATACACGTTGTACCTCGGGCGGAGATGGCGGAGGAGTTCCCCGCGCTCAAGCGCGTGTTCGTGGTGGAGAGAGACATGTACCTGCGCCACTCGCTGCAGATCGCCGCGCTGCAAGCAAGTGAGTACTGTGTGGATACACGTTGTACCTCGGGCGGAGATGGCGGAGGAGTTCCCCGCGCTCAAGCGCGTGTTCGTGGTGGAGAGAGACATGTACCTGTGCCACTCGCTGCAGATCGCCGCGCTGCAAGCACGTGAGTACTGTGTGGATACACGTTGTACCTCGGGCGGAGATGGCGGAGGAGTTCCCCGCGCTCAAGCGCGTGTTCGTGGTGGAGAGAGACATGTACCTGTGCCACTCGCTGCAGATCGCCGCGCTGCAAGCACGTGAGTACTGTGTGGATACACGTTGTACCTCGGGCGGAGATGGCGGAGGAGTTCCCCGCGCTCAAGCGCGTGTTCGTGGTGGAGAGAGACATGTACCTGTGCCACTCGCTGCAGATCGCCGCGCTGCAAGCACTTGAGTACTGTGTGGATACACGTTGTACCTCGGGCGGAGATGGCGGAGGAGTTCCCCGCGCTCAAGCGCGTGTTCGTGGTGGAGAGAGACATGTACCTGTGCCACTCGCTGCAGATCGCCGCGCTGCAAGCACGTGAGTACTGTGTGGATACACGTTGTACCTCGGGCGGAGATGGCGGAGGAGTTCCCCGCGCTCAAGCGCGTGTTCGTGGTGGAGAGAGACATGTACCTGCGCCACTCGCTGCAGATCGCCGCGCTGCAAGCACGTGAGTACTGTGTGGATACACGTTGTACCTCGGGCGGAGATGGCGGAGGAGTTCCCCGCGCTCAAGCGCGTGTTCGTGGTGGAGAGAGACATGTACCTGTGCCACTCGCTGCAGATCGCCGCGCTGCAAGCACGTGAGTACTGTGTGGATACACGTTGTACCTCGGGCGGAGATGGCGGAGGAGTTCCCCGCGCTCAAGCGCGTGTTCGTGGTGGAGAGAGACATGTACCTGTGCCACTCGCTGCAGATCGCCGCGCTGCAAGCACTTGAGTACTGTGTGGATACACGTTGTACCTCGGGCGGAGATGGCGGAGGAGTTCCCCGCGCTCAAGCGCGTGTTCGTGGTGGAGAGAGACATGTACCTGTGCCACTCGCTGCAGATCGCCGCGCTGCAAGCACGTGAGTACTGTGTGGATACACGTTGTACCTCGGGCGGAGATGGCGGAGGAGTTCCCCGCGCTCAAGCGCGTGTTCGTGGTGGAGAGAGACATGTACCTGCGCCACTCGCTGCAGATCGCCGCGCTGCAAGCACGTGAGTACTGTGTGGATACACGTTGTACCTCGGGCGGAGATGGCGGAGGAGTTCCCCGCGCTCAAGCGCGTGTTCGTGGTGGAGAGAGACATGTACCTGTGCCACTCGCTGCAGATCGCCGCGCTGCAAGCAAGTGACTACTGTGTGGATACACAGTATACACAGTATATGGATACTGTGGAGATGGTGAAGAAATTCCCGAGGGCGAATAGAGGGATTAAGACCTCAATTTCAGCAAGAAATAATAAGTCAAAAATGCACCATAGCGCCTCGGCGAGTTTAGTCGCCATCTTTTTATTTTAATAACTATCATATATGCGAATGACCGAGCGAAGCGAAGGTCTCTGAGTCTACTTGAGTGAATTTGCACTTGTCCGTCCGTCCATCCGTGCGTCCGTCTGTCTGTCAGAGCCTTATAACTTCTGAATTACTAAACGTAATTACTTCAAATTTAAATATAATATGTAAACCGATGGCCTCCAGCCGAATATGGCTTAAAGAGTTATAAAAATATTTATTTCTAAAAAATGATATGAAATGTGCACATTTCATGCCCTGTAAATGAGTCCGAAAGTTAAACTTCCCGGCCTAGGCCAGTAAAGAATGTATGTATTTTCATTAAGTATCATAAGTTTGAATTTGGAATCTTTCTTCCTGAATATCTTGTAACTTGTTATAATGTTCTTTGGCCTAAATAATTTAAATTTGGAACTTGCAAGTATATTATTTATTTTTTATCTTTATAATATTGAAAGGCGGGAATTAACTACATACCTAATCGTTATAATTTATTATTTAAGAGTGACGAAAAAATGAGTTCGAGTGAGGATATTATGGATTTAGATTGTACGCCTCCTTTTCTGAGAGCGGAGGCCGAATTAGCTAAAAATAATTTAATTACATAATATAATATATTTAAAAAAAAAGTCACTTGTTTCATTTTTTAGAAAAGCACTATACACACCTCGACCGGGAGAGCATTTCTGGTCTCGTATATATCTAACTAACGCTCGACCAGAAAACGCGTACTTTCCGGTCTCGCGATGTAATGTACTATTTCAGGGGGGCTTTCATAAAAGCGAATGCGAAGTAAAATATTTTTTATAGCGTTACATAGGGTTGCGGTATATCATATTAAAAATAATTAGGAACAGTCCAAAAACATATTTTATTCAATTTTTTCCCTAAAATTTACGAAATGGGGGGGGTTTCAAAGTGGAGATTTTCTAACGTCCAAAGTTGACCTCAGAACTCTCAATTTCCTGAAAGGTTGATCAATTATTTGAATTATATCCTGTACTTGAACAACAAATACTAAAATTAGATAAATATTATGAGGAAACGAAATTATTTAATTTTTAACGAGCTTCAGTATTTTTAACAGAACTTCACAATGATGTCAAAAGATGGCGCTCTGTAAAAGTTTATTCGTTTGTGCTTACAAATAATAGACGTTAACACCATCTTACGTGGAATAAAAAAATACCGCGAGGTCTCAGTTCGGGGCGAACTTTGACCTAGCGGGGTGATTATTATTATTAAACAACTTTATTGCATACAAAAGAACAGTTACAAAGGACATATAATAAAAGTACAGACAAAAGGTGATCTTATCACTAAAGTGATCTCTGCCAGGCAACCTACACTAATGAATCAATTAGTACTGTGAGACGAGAAATTGCTTATTTATCTAAGACTTTAAATGCATACATAAACATATACATTCAAATAGGTACACACTAATAATATATACAGAAATATGATATACTAATAATATATATGAATATGCAATATATACATAAACATTATATGATACATATACATGATATATGATGAATATATGATGATAATGTAATGTATTTTTGTAGGTCGAGAGCCGTGTAGGATAGTAGGAGTTGTCGGCATCGGCCACGTCGCCGGCATTGTAGAACACTGGGGCAAAATTGAACCGCAAGACATCGCCCCACTGCTCAAGTAAGTATCTCGCCTGCTTCTGGTGTTTTTTTTTTATGCGCTACAAGTTAGCCCTTGACTGCGATCTCACCTGATGGTAAGTGATGTCTAAGATGGTAGCGGGCTAACCTGTTAGGGGCATGGCAGTTATATTAAACCCATACCCCTATTCGGTTTCTACACGGCATCGTACCGGAACGCTAAATCGCTTGGCGGCACGGTTTTGCCGGTGTGTGTGTAGTGGTTGATATTTCAAAAATTCTGCGAATTGTGTATGCGATTTATTATATGTTATATGTTAGCGTTGTTACTGTTTGTCATTATATCTCATGAGACAGGAAGTATAATATCTGTCAATTTGACTCGTTTCATGTCATTCAATTTAATCAGCGGATACGGACTCCATATTGAAAATAGTATAAATACGAGTGTTTGAACGATGGTAAGTCAGTCTCCTGCAGGCAGACTCAGCAATTATTGATTACTTTGTGTTTAGATCGCAATTTGGTTTAGAAAAGAACGATAGCACAGAGTACATTATATATACTGGTATAGAGTTGCTACTCGACTTTCCATGTACAGCGACATCTATCGGGAAGTTGTCCAACTAAAATATGTATATATATAACCATAGCACAATGCTATAGTACTATATATTACAAAGCGTATTGTATACTAATTTATCTTAATTATTACAAGATCACCTAATTCTGCAACTATAGAATTATGTGACCTTGTAATAATTAAGATAAATTATTATACGATAAACACAAACTGTAAAGATGTTCAGATGTTAGTAAATGAAACGCATGTTGATTATTTTCTCTTATATTCTCAATTACAAAAAATATACATAAAGTTTAACAATTATTCCACAGTTTCATGCTTTTCACATCGTACACACTTAATACACACTCAATTAATATGAACTCGCCGGCATATTTAGCGGAACATAAAAAACGGTCCATAATTAAAAAAATATTGTTTTATTTTAGAATCTACTTACTACACTTCTTTTGTTATTTAAAGTTTCATTTGTTTTACTTAAAATGAGATCACATTAAGAACAGATTTTGCGAGTAAAGGCTATTTGCGAAAAATGGTACATTTTTGAACTTTTCATGTAACCGGGAAAAGTGAAATTTAATATTAAAATAACAATTAATTAAATTAGAAAAATGGTGATTAATATCGCGTATTTCCTCCACGTGCTCTTATCAAAGTTTCTACCCGTCTAGGCATACTGAGAATGATGTTATCGATGGTCTCCTGGGATAGTCTCCGCCATTCCTCAACTACGGCGATTCGCAGTTTTCCCGCGTTGGCAGGAGCTGGAATTCTGGACTTAACATTTCTTTTCAGCAAGTCCCAAACGTGCTCAATTGGGTTCATATCTGGTGATCTCGCCGGCCACTCCATAACAGTGATATTCATATCATTAAGATAAGCTTGAGTTACCCGAGCGGTATGCGGCCGAGCATTATCCTGCATAAAAACAAAATCTTCACCGATATATGGGGCAAACGGTACGACATTTTCTTCTAAAACTTCTCTGATATAGCGGTCTGCAGTCAGACTCCCTCTGTCAATCACTACCAAGTCTGTGCGAACTCCCAAACAAATGCCCACCCAAACCATTATTGATCCACCACCGTATGCAACAGTAGTTTCAAAATTTGTCTGAATGTATCGTTCTCCTTTACGTCTGTTTATTCTTTGCCTGCCGTCAATTTGATTTAAGGGAATTCTGCACTCATCACTAAACAATACCTTACTCTATTGGTCCGCGTTCCAAAGTCGATGTTCCTGAGCAAAAGTTAACCTGTTACTATGATGATTTACCTCGAGCCTTGGAGACTTGGCGGGCACAAATGAACCCAAACCAGCTTCTTCGAGCCTTCTTCGTACCGTACGCTCACTTACGGTTACACCCCGCACAGCTTCTAACTCATGTCGGGCTTGGACGGCCGTCAAACGGGGGTTCCTACGTACACGAAGCCGAATGAAACGATCATCCCTACTCGAAAAGCGTCTTTTTCTGCCTTGTCCTGCTCTTCTCACATAAGTACCGGTCTCCCTGAACCGTTGGATACTGCGATGGATCGTTGAAACTGGTCGACGAAGATCTCTGGATATCACTCTGTAGGTTTGACCATTTCCTCGCATTTCGAGTGCCCTGGCAATCTCCGTTGGGGCTAAGTCAGGCATAATTCAGTCATCAACTCCAGAAAGATACGCGATTAAAAAAACTAACAAAAAACAGTATTTCAATGAAATTTTAAATCAAACTCAGAAGGAAGAAATACTCGAAGTTCGCTCCAGATAAGGTGTATTTGAATAAAATTAAAACAATTGCATAAAATGTGATGTTCAGTTGTTTTCTTAATTTGAAAATATTTCTTTTTAAATTAAATGACGTATAAACCAGCCAGCAACCTTATATGATACTGATATCAAACCTTTTTTTTTATGTTCCGCTAAATATGCCGGCGAGTTTAGCAACCTTATATGATACTGATATCAAACCTTTTTTTTTATGTTCCGCTAAATATGCCGGCGAGTTTAGTTTCACATTGTAACGAATTTATCAAAAAAATAATAATTTTGTCAATGTCGAATTTCAAACTTTAAAAGTGCGGCTATCCACGTTCGGAAATTAAAACACAAATGTTTCATTAATCTTCTAACTCATTCCACTAAACATAATTTATAACAGATAAATCTTTATAAATTATCCAAGATATTCTGCTCAAAAAAAAAGTTTTATATATTATTATAGCTTTGTGTTTATATAAATGGCAAAATCATTAATTTATCTAAAACATAAGCTTCTGAACGAACACTTAGTTCAGCGCCATCACAGACCCTGATCACAGACTTTTAAGTATACATACTTTCAGTACAAGACAAGCGCCATGAGCGCCATCCTTTAGGGAGTTGTGGAACTAACATCCCCATACAACAGAAAAATGTTCTAAGTGCAAAGGCCCTGAACGATAGCGATCGGGGACAGATCAAATGTATATTGTCTTTAAGTTTAGCTAACTTTTATCTTATTACATTAAATATCTTGTGGAACCGCTACACGTTGTGACCATTCGCTCGTGCAAGTTCCAAATGAGAGTACAAATATATTAAAAGTTTCTCAATAATACCTACTTCAGCAGGGCGACCGCGTATTTTCTGCATCAATCATTGTTACAGTATCAATTGTTGTGATTGGCTGAATTTATGGTATTCTTGCTGCGTCAATTGTCCTATATTGGAAGAGTGTTATCCAATCAGAGGTGATTGCGATCGTTACACTGTCGCTGTCAGAGATACGCGGTCGCCCAGCTGGATTGTCGCTTACATAAATTGTGGTGTAATTTTTGATATTTTTTTAAAGGCATTAAATAAAATAAATAAATATATCTGTCAACAGAGTTCCCCCGCCGTCGCTGTCGACGCGCATCATCCGCGTGTCGGTGCGCGCGGCGTGCGCGGGCGCGCTGCTGTTCGCGGTGTACAAGATGATCCCGCGCCGCTGGCTGCCCTGATACCGTCCCCGCATGAGCTCCACGCCGGTGAGTGTTATCTGTCAGAGTTCCCCCGCCGTCGCTGTCGACGCGCATCATCCGCGTGTCGGTGCGCGCGGCGTGCGCGGGCGCGCTGCTGTTCGCGGTGTACAAGATGATCCCGCGCCGCTGGCTGCCCTGATACCGTCCCCGCATGAGCTCCACGCCGGTGAGTGTTATCTGTCAGAGTTCCCCCGCCGTCGCTGTCGACGCGCATCATCCGCGTGTCGGTGCGCGCGGCGTGCGCGGGCGCGCTGCTGTTCGCGGTGTACAAGATGATCCCGCGCCGCTGGCTGCCCTGATACCGTCCCCGCATGAGCTCCACGCCGGTGAGTGTTATCTGTCAGAGTTCCCCCGCCGTCGCTGTCGACGCGCATCATCCGCGTGTCGGTGCGCGCGGCGTGCGCGGGCGCGCTGCTGTTCGCGGTGTACAAGATGATCCCGCGCCGCTGGCTGCCCTGATACCGTCCCCGCATGAGCTCCACGCCGGTGAGTGTTATCTGTCAGAGTTCCCCCGCCGTCGCTGTCGACGCGCATCATCCGCGTGTCGGTGCGCGCGGCGTGCGCGGGCGCGCTGCTGTTCGCGGTGTACAAGATGATCCCGCGCCGCTGGCTGCCCTGATACCGTCCCCGCATGAGCTCCACGCCGGTGAGTGTTATCTGTCAGAGTTCCCCCGCCGTCGCTGTCGACGCGCATCATCCGCGTGTCGGTGCGCGCGGCGTGCGCGGGCGCGCTGCTGTTCGCGGTGTACAAGATGATCCCGCGCCGCTGGCTGCCCTGATACCGTCCCCGCATGAGCTCCACGCCGGTGAGTGTTATCTGTCAGAGTTCCCCCGCCGTCGCTGTCGACGCGCATCATCCGCGTGTCGGTGCGCGCGGCGTGCGCGGGCGCGCTGCTGTTCGCGGTGTACAAGATGATCCCGCGCCGCTGGCTGCCCTGATACCGTCCCCGCATGAGCTCCACGCCGGTGAGTGTTATCTGTCAGAGTTCCCCCGCCGTCGCTGTCGACGCGCATCATCCGCGTGTCGGTGCGCGCGGCGTGCGCGGGCGCGCTGCTGTTCGCGGTGTACAAGATGATCCCGCGCCGCTGGCTGCCCTGATACCGTCCCCGCATGAGCTCCACGCCGGTGAGTGTTATCTGTCAGAGTTCCCCCGCCGTCGCTGTCGACGCGCATCATCCGCGTGTCGGTGCGCGCGGCGTGCGCGGGCGCGCTGCTGTTCGCGGTGTACAAGATGATCCCGCGCCGCTGGCTGCCCTGATACCGTCCCCGCATGAGCTCCACGCCGGTGAGTGTTATCTCGCGGCGTCGCCCATGAGCTCCACGCCGGTGAGTGTCAGAGTTCCCCCGCCGTCGCTGTCGACGCGCATCATCCGCGTGTCGGTGCGCGCGGCGTGCGCGCGGGCGCGCTGCTGTTCGCGGTGTACAAGATGATCCCGCGCCGCTGGCTGCCCTGATACCGTCCCCGCATGAGCTCCACGCCGGTGAGTGTTATCTGTCAGAGTTCCCCCGCCGTCGCTGTCGACGCGCATCATCCGCGTGTCGGTGCGCGCGGCGTGCGCGGGCGCGCTGCTGTTCGCGGTGTACAAGATGATCCCGCGCCGCTGGCTGCCCTGATACCGTCCCCGCATGAGCTCCACGCCGGTGAGTGTTATCTGTCAGAGTTCCCCCGCCCCCACGCAACGAAATATGACTTTAGATAAAGTAATGTATGAAAGTCTATGTATAGTCCGCGCGCCAGCTCTGAGGAATCGGGCGCTCGTGCGTGGAGCGCCCCGCGCCCGCCCGCTACCTCATACCCCGCACACTCCCATGCTAGTGCCGACCGTGACGCGAGAGTACGCTTTATCGAGTCCTGTTTTTAATTTTGCTATGCAAAATTTGCAGGGTAATATTGTACTATAAATAGTACAATACTTAAAAGTTTCCTTGTCTGTGCAAATGGCTGTTTAATTTTTAAATTCCTTAAAGTACTGATTATTATGGTTGCGACAGATAAATTAGATTTTACGTTCATTTTGTACAGTTCATTATAATTAAATTTTTGATACAATTTTATTTTTACTTCCTTATTGCACTTAACTACCTCATAGAATTATTATTTCATAATTAATTCGCACGCGCACAGATACTAAAGATGTGTTAGTATCGATAACTAAATATCGACTAAATCACAACTCTATCTCATTACGTTGCATTACGTCAACATTCCCTAAGATTCCTCGGACATCGCGCGAGAACTGTAACTAGGTATTAAAACATGTGCTATTATTTAACGCTCAGTTTTTATACATGTCACCGTAAAATTGCAAAAACCGTTAGATTGTAATCTAACTAGCGAAATTGTAAACTGTCGACAGATTGTGAACCTTTCAACGTTCTGAGTGTCAATTGTTGAAGTATTCATTGTATTTACGTTTTCTTGTCTGTTTCTTGTAGGCAGGTGATCAATTACCTGATTAAGTTCTATCGGGTTAATATACCGAACAGATTACAATTTACCGAAAAATAATGCGTTAAATTGTAATCTTTCGACAGTTTGCAATTTCGCGAGCTAGATTATAATCTAACGGTTTTTACAATCTTACGGTGACATACACACAATATAAGTTTGTTTTAATAACCCCTATTATGCAACCGTTTCATGAACTACTATTTCAAATAAAAATAAAAGTATTTTATAGGTCAGAAAAAATAATCCATTAATATTTTGTTTTCAGCTTACTTGATGAAGTACGCTTATGGTACTAATAAAGACTTCATTCATCTCAAGGAATAAATAAAACAAATGCCAGGTCTAGGTATATATTTTTGTACTAAAACACCTATGATAAGACAATTACTTAGTAAAGTAAATTAAAATTAATCTAAAGAAATATTGCGGAATAATTTTACTAATATGTTACTATATATACTGTATATGTATATTGTTATATCGTTTTAGTTACAAAGTGTCATGTCGTGCTAAATTTTATTTGTTAAATCCTAAAACTAATTATATTTTCTTAAATACAGCTTTGTTTGTGTGAATTTTCTTTTAGTTATCTAATTATATCGTAATTAGCGTGATATACCTACTTATGATAATTACTGTATTAAGTATATGTATATTTCACCGTAAAAAAAACCGTCAGATCTATCGCTTCTAACTCTTTTGACTCTTTTATCTCGATAGATTGTAAACTGTCGCCATATTGTGAACCGTTCAATGTTCTGAGTGTAAATTTTTGAAATATTCATTGTAAGTATTTACGTTTTCTTGTATCTTTCTTGTAGCCGGCTGGGTACTAAGGTTCTATCGGGTTCATATACCTAACAGATTACAATCTACCGAAAAATAATGCGTTAAATTGTAATCTTTCGACAGTTTACAATCTCGCTAGATAGATTACAATCTAACGGTATTCACAATCTTACGGTGACATATATATTTTGGTTTCTTTTCCTTATCATATTATGATAAAGGACTGTGATAATTTAAAATTGTTAAAAACCTTCCATCAAACTAGGTTGCCCTAGAAAGGTATCTACGTATATATTTTATCGTGTAATTTTTACAGTTGTTGATCTTTTGTATTTTAACTGCAACTTTTTGTGTTATAAATAATGTAAATTGTTCACGAATTTATAATACTATTGTCTAGTATAGTATAATAATAATAATTATTATTAATAAAAGTTTAGAATTAAAATATTCTCGACGACTACCTACTAAAAGATAATTAAAAAAAGCCTTGGATGGTCCGAAAAACAATCTTCTGCTAATGAGAGACTGAGATAGCCACGACATGAAATGCAAAGTGCAGATACTTGGCCAAACGTATTGGTTGACAACTCCGATGACCTCCGTGGCACAGTGTGTAGCGCTGTTGTCTTAATGTGCGGAGTTCCCGGGTTCGATCCCCGGCAGGGTCAATGTGGGAATTTATAATTTCTGAATTTTCCCTGGTCTGGCCTGGTGGGAGGCTTCGTCCGTGGCTAGTTACCACCCTACCGGCAAAGACGTGCCGCCAAGCGATTTAGCGGGTATGGGTTTAATATAAAAGCCATGCCCCTAACAGGTTAGCTCGCTACCGTCTCGGACTGCATCATCACTTACCATCAGGTGAGATCGCAGTCAAGTGCTAACTTGTAGTGGATAGTAATAAAAAAAACCTCGGCGCCTTTTCGGGATGTCCGGTGCTCGAATCCTGTCACCCAACTATCTGACGACTCGTAGATAATAATGTGCGTTTCTGGTTAAAATCGTTTTAACCTACGCATCTGAGATTTCTTCATAATGTTCTAAAACGTCGCTGCCCCGCTGCGTATCGAAAAATGCTGCCTGAGGTCAGACCTTTGTTGGACCAATGCAGAAATTATTTACTAGCGACCGAGTGAGAATTTTGAAAAATCCAGCCTTAATAAAGCCTTATTCCTTGTCTACGTTATAAAACAATAATTATGTGCAAAATTTCAACATTCTCTATGCGTGTTGAGAGTTTTAAGTTAGTAGGGTGACGTGATAATATGATTTTACTGCGCGAGATACGCAGGTGAAAAGAATAAAAATGTCCTTAGTCTAATAATTATTACGGTCTAGTAAAGAGTATTTTCTCGGGTACCTACATATAAGTTTGGAAGTATATAACTATTGGTAGTTAGCTAGAAACGAATTTTTGTAGTGTATTAATATTTTAAAGACTTGACTATCAGTCGTCATTTTTATGTTATTAACTAGTTACTTGCCCAAGATCTGTAAGAGTAACTAATATTAAAATAATGTAATAAGCTTTGAAGCGTTATTAAAAATCCTGAATTTGGAATGTTGAGTAAGTATGGAATAAAAATTTATGATTAAATTTGATATTTTTATTTACAATTTCCTTTCCCCTGTGTAATTATTATTCATCATTATTTTGTTGTAATGAAATGTTTTATTTTATTTTGGGCAACTTGTGTGTGTTTTGTATTATAATATGTCAGGACCACAGAATTCTCTCTAATAACAAAGCTAACTTTACAACCGGTTCAGAAAACAGATACTACTGAGAAGAAGAACTCAGCAGTCGCTTTCTTTTTAAACTATTTACTTATGTAATGAGTCATGTTATAGGCCTGCATTTTTTACTGGGCCCTGTTTTAAGGGTGGGCGTGGCCGCTAATTAGAGCGTCGCTTATTACACAGCAATAAGGATCGATTTAGGGACCCTTACTACCTAAATCTTATTAGACTACACTGATTCAAGATTAAGGGTCCCTGTGAAAAGTGCAGTGTAATAGGCCTATTATTACTCGATGTAATATATTTTGTGGATTGTTCGTATATGAAAATGATGAAAATTAGAACAGACTACGGTTACGGTACTTTGTTTTATAGTAGAGAGAGATAGAGATGATTTCTGCGCCCCTATAGGGTCTGCGTCCTGTCTTCTGTGCCTGTGTTCTGTGTGCATCGTCCTAATATCGGCATTGCCTACCTCTATTTATAGATCGTACGTCATAGTACTTACACCTGCGCGTGGTAGCAGAATAATAATTACTAGTGGTTCGCCCCGAGAGGTCTCAGCTCTCGGTATCCATATGATAGTTTTAACTATATATTTGTAATATTTAACTTTTAACATAAACACAAAAGAGCTAGAGTTATTGGGGAAACGAATAAACTTTTACAGAGCGCCATCTATTGACATCATTGTGAAGTTCTGTTAAAAATACTGAAGCCATTATAAATAATTAAATAATTTCGATTTCTACTAATAATTTCTCTTATTTTAGTATTTGTTGTTCAAGTATAGTTTATAATTCAAATAACTGATCAAGTTTCAGGCCCAGCTTTTCAGAAAATTGAGAGTTCTGAGGTCAATTTTGGACGTTAGAAAATCTCCACTTTTAAAGCCTCCCATTTCGTCTATTTTAGGGGAAAAATTAAAAAAAAAATTTTTTTGTACTCTATTCCTAATTATCTTTAAAATAATATACCGCAACATGACCGTAACCTTATGTAACGCTATAAAAAATATTTTACTTCACATTCGCTTCTATGAGAGCCCCCCTGAAATAAAAATTTTTATAATTTTTTAAGCCATATTCGGTTGGAGGCCATCAGTTTACATATTATATTATAATTTGAAGTAATTAAGTTCAGTAATACAGAAGTAATAAGGCTCTGACAGACGGACGGACAAGTGCAAATTCACTCAAGTAGACTCAGAGACCTTCGCTTCGCTCGGTCAATTATCCGCAGTGCGTAATCTGCAGTTGTGCGCATAGAGTACCGCATAATATTTTATGGGATGATAGTAGGTCGAAAAAAAAATAGTATCAATAGGTATAAATGAATTATGAATGACAAAGTCAAAATATCAGTCAAAGATGGAGTGGCTAAAAGACCGTTTAATTTGATTTTCATTTGGACTATACTGTAACAATGGTTACTGTTACGACTAAATTGCTGTTTAGAAACTACTATTTATTTAAAAATGAGATATAGGACATGTGTGGGCCTCAAACGTATATTGTTTACAGGAGACAATTTTTTGAAAGTCGATCGATCAAGGCTTCCTAGTAATTGTAAGTATGATCATGATGTAATATATGGTTAAGTATTATGATAAAGATCTTGCCCAGGACTTATATTAATACTCATTGATTTTACGGGTTTTCAAAACATATCAAAAACGCAAGCGCAGGAGACGACGCACGCAATGTTTTGTGTACTGTGTAGAGCAAAACGCGCAGGAGCCCGCTTAATGTTTTGTTAATTTCAGTTGCTTGGCCTTCACTCTCGCGAGGCGCCGGTGGGCTAGCAAAACTCGATCTACCGTCCTCTGCAACTGTTTTACAAAACAATACAAATGGAACAGTTGTTCTCCTCGGTACTGTTCATTTCAGTAAACAATCTGTGGAGGATGTCAGTACGGTATAAGTTGAACCAATTACTTTAAACTATCATATAACTAGGTATCTATAATATTTAAAATTACATAGAGGACTAACGTTCTCCCAGCCTACTGTAACTGTAACTGGACGATTCCTGTACTTACCTATATTATACTTTATATTTGAACTTAATTTTATTCGAGCGAGCTTTATGATCGATACAGAGCCCAGGCAGTTGTCTGTCTGTCTGTTTCTTACGGCATGTTACATTTGAACTTGGCACCCAGGATTCCTACGATAAATGGAAAGTTTATGACGATTTCACTCCATAGCTCCATAAAATCTAAACCAATTTTAACAAATTGTTTTTCTATATAAGTAATACTTAAGTATATACTTACCTAATAAAAATAAGATTTTCAACGCTTTTGGTCCTACATAAAATTAAATAAATATAACTAATAAACCCACCCATGCGAAGCCGCTTAATTCGGGTCATCTAATAGTTCATATTTCTATTTTTATACCTTCAGATAGTCAAACAAATAAATCCAAATGGAATTCTGATAGAGCTATGTCGACAGAGAGTTTCACTCTTAGAGCTGGATGACAAAAAGTTCTTAGAAGATGCTAAAAACTTAGACGCCAAGAAAATAAAGTAAGATGTTCCTTCATATTATACTCCTAATGTACGAGTGAATGCTCACAATTTTGTATTCGTATGACGAAAGTAGCAGCTGTGTACGCTCCACAGTCCAACCGTACATTTTGCTCCATCAGCATTAACCTACTTTTCATTATACATTCAAATTAACAATCAATCAGTAGGACGCAAATCATCACCGCGACCAGCACGCGTGCCACGTATTTATATAATTAGCATTTATCATTAATTTATAATTATTAAAATAGTTATAATTATAAGCAATCAATAAATTTTATTTTACCATCAATCTATCATTTAACAAGGTCCGAGACCGAACATTTGGTCCTTCGAGCCGGTTGGACTGTGGACCGTAAAAGCTGCAGTTGACGGTTCTATAGCATTTAAGAAATACAATAAAAATCTTGCAGACATGCAGTTAAAGGACAGGGATTAGTTTCCGGAATGCTTCACGCAATGTTGCTAAAGACGTATGCGGATATAGCGAAAGAATTAGGTGTTGCACCGGGAGGAGAGTTTAGGCGAGCTTATCAAGAGGTACTATTTTTTTAAAACCCGTTTATATATATTTTTTAATCCAAACAACACTTTTCTTATCTGTAAGTATTTTTATAAGGAGAGCCCAATGTGGATTGCGTAATTTTACCTACTCTTCTAATAAAACTCTTTTGTTTAGATGAAGAAAATACCTGGTTGCAAATTATTTCTTGGAGACCGCCCTATTCAGATTACAATAGCAAGAGCATTTCAATCTCTAAGTGTACTAGAACTCGGTCAAGTTCTTTATCATCTCACTAAATCAAATCCTAAACCATTAAAGTACGTAAAATTAAAGTTTTCGTTTAATGATTATTAATATTATACCATCTCACACATAATATTGTGTTATGTACCCAATATATATTAAATGACAAATTATTTATTTCACGTAGAACAACTTTTGTCACATAAAATACCTACGTTAAGAGTATACCACCGGTTCGGAAAGATGATTCTATTGAGAAGAGCCGGTAAGAAACTCAGCAGTTGCTCTTTTCTAAAAATAGAAAAAGGTTACATACAATAAGCACACGAGTAATATGTGAACAATACAACACATACATATTACCTACTTAATCCATATCTTAGACCGACAATACCGAGGTCCAATATTCAGGCATACTGATATTTTATTGTTTTTTGTAGTAAAACACAATTGGAAAAATATAAAAACAAGGACTACGTCCAAGCTCAGTTCGAAGAGATCACAAGAGAAGTGCCCGCCTTCAAGAAAATATTTTATGTATTTGTTGACGAGCGCGATAAGTGTCTCGCATTCTCTTTGCAAGAGTGTGTACGTACAGGCAAGTGTAAAAGTGTTTATTAAAAATGCAATAATAGTTTAATGTTTTAATGCATGTTGGTAGAGTTTGTCTAGTGTAAGCTGTGAGTGCAAAATGGCGTGGAAAAAAATTTGGTTGGATATCCCCAAATTTACTAGATGGTTTTTTGGTTAGCATTGTTTTTTATTGCTCAGTATCTTTAAATCCGACTCTCAGTTTTCGCAAGACAGACTATTTGTGGGTATTAGTATTTGGTACCCAATAGGGATAAGGTGAGTAAGATGTTTTGAAAAGACTCAGTAATTATTAATTATATCTATTATTAAACTAATTATATTATATTCGTAGTTCAAGACCCTCGAGTGTTGGCCGTTGTTGGAATGGGCCATGTGGATGGCATTGTCAAATATTACGGCAAAATGAAGCAAGAGGATATTGTGCCATTGTTATTGTGAGTTTTCTTCCCTTTTTAGTTTATAGGTTCGATGAAAACAACTAGGTATGCCTGGTGATACCACATTCAGATTTAAGATTAAATTACAGGGATATTTTGACGACCTTCTTGAGGCAGTGGTGAGCGCTGTGATCTTGAAGTGGGAGATCCCAGACTGGATCCCCGGCAGGGTCAAAATGGGAACTTAAAATTTCTGATTTTCTCTGGTCTGGAAGATGGGAGGCTTCGGCCGTGGCTTGTTAAGTTATATATAATAACAAAGACTAGCGGTAATCTTAACTACTTGACGCGAACTGTAACTAGGCTACAAGATTTAAGGCATTTGTTTTTTTGTTATAAAGTAAGTAGCGTTTAATTATTTTATTTATTTTCAGCAAATAACTTTTATCTGCACACAAGTTTTAGCTTCTATTTATTTTAATAAAAAGGTGAGATTTATTCGTTAGTTAGGTACCTACGTTGCCTGCAATACAACTGCCTACTTTAGTATCAAAAAAATAAATGCGTTTATTATACTATTAAGTAAATATAGTCGTCTTAACACTTATTTTATTTTATTTTGCAGTGTTCCACCACGTCCGTATTATTCAGTTCTTTTAAGTAAAGCGATAAAATACACATTTTATTTTTTGATTTTTTCTTTTTTTTACCGGCTTGTTTTTGGCTAGCTATTTATTTATTAAAATGCTTTAAACCTTATGAATTGTTTTTTTACAAACCTAATTTTTTACCTTCATTCTTTTTTTCCATAAACAGCTGGATTTGTAGCTTTGATAACTCATTTATTATAATCAAAGATTTGTAGTAGTTATCAAGAAGAAAAACCTGTGACAACTATGTTGCTTGCTCAGAATTTGAAAAGAGGTTTAAAATCCCGAAGTAATAACACTAAACAGCTGTGGTAATAATCAATGCGCTCAAATGCGGTCCAGAAATGTTTACCACCATACGGTTCATAATTGCGTGCAAACATGCAGAAGATCGACATGGGGCTGATTCTGATGTACTCTCTGAACTAAATTAAAATGACAGTATTATAAATACCCTTTCCCTTTACTCCCTGCGAAAAGGGACAGAACTAGATTTAAAGCAGTCATTTTAGTTTAGTTTAGCGGCACGCTATGATGGCCGGTTTGACGTTTGTCCGCTCATGAAGTTCCGTATTAATTGATAACGACTTTGAAGGAAATAATTGTATTACTTTATTGACGATAGTGATGTGCAGAGATTCATAAATTTTATCGAATGTAGTTTTAGGTTTAGGACTCAAAATTTATTTATTAAATTGATTTCTTAAATGTATACAAGTGTAGAAAAATCAGTTTGCACCATTTAAGGGGTGAATGTACTTGTGAATATGAACAATTTTCACTATGTGGACAAACCTCTGAAATCGCAAAAAAATATCAATAAATTTTTAAAAATGGAATCTAATACGATCGTCACATAGGATCGCTGGCTAGCACAACTACTACCTCCGGCAAACTCGCGTCAATGCTCAATGCAAAACAAAGCAGTTTCGAATTGACGTTGCTTCGAAAAGTATAAACTGTCAGTGCAATGCGATTGTGATATCAACGGGTTTGTCGAAGGTTCTCTCATGGCTTTTGCGTCAAAAACCACTGGAGACTATCATGAAGACATGAATGGAGAAAAGTTTACTGAATGGTTTACCTCAATGTTGTGTAGCCTCCCTGAACCATCTATTATAATTATGGTCAACGCCCCATACCACTCGATGCAAATTGACAAGCCACCTGCCCAATCCCAAAAGAAAGCTGATATCGTCGCATGGCTTCGTAAAAATGGCGTAGATGCAAACATGAATATGTTAAAAGCGGAATTAGTACGTCTTTTAAAAGAAAACAAACCAACCAAGATCCGATACGTCATTGACGAAATAGCATTAGAACATGGGCACAGAGTTATACGGTTACCGCCTTACCATTGTGAGTATAATGCGATTGAGTTGGTGTGGGCTCAAATTAAGGGATATGCTGCAAGACACAATACAGAACCCCCATTTACCACAAAAAAAATGCTAAAATTATTAGAAGAAGCTTGTGAACATGTGACTAAAGGAGACTGGGAAAAGGTTGTGAATAGAACTGTTAAATTAATAAGGGAAGATTATGAAAGAGATGTGAAAATAGATAATATTATAGAAAACGAACATATAATTATTAATGTATGTGATGATAGCAGTGACGACAGTGAAAATAGTAGTATGGACGAATCTGATTAATTATGGCCTTTTGTGGCACCTTTTTTGGTATCTTTTGTATTCATATGTTTCTTGTGTGCATATAAAGTATGTATATTCATTTTCGTTCAAATATTCAGTTCGTTCAAATAAATTAAATAAACATATACATTTTTGTTTTATTAAACCTATTTAATCAGGTACAAAAACAAAACTTAATTGTTTTTTGTTCGAGAATAAATTGACATTCCACATCACTATTGTAATGTGTCAAACCGGCCATCATAGCGTGCCGCTAGATTAGGCATAATAGGCCTATTACACTGCATCGAGGGTGGGCGTGGCTGCAAGTTAGAGCGTCACTTATACACAGCTTTAGGGACCATTTTAGGGACCCTTCCTCCCTAAATATTATTACAAAAGTGCAGTTTATTAGGCCTATCAATCATAGATTTTATGGAATGCATAGATTTATTGAGTAATAAGCCTGTTACACTGCATTTATCACAGGGACCCTTACTTTGGAATCAGTGCAGTGTAATAAGATAATATAGTGAGGAAGTGTCCCTAATTTGATCCATAATTCTGTGTAATAAGCGACGCTCTAACTAGCAGCCACGCCTACCCTTTATTTAGGGCCCTGTGGACAGTGCAGTGTAATAGGCCTATAAGAACTGTCTACGGTGTTGAACATAGAGTATGTTGATAGTACTTTTTATAATGATTATGTTGTTGTTTTGTTTATGGCTTATAATAGTGCCACACTTTTTTAGTGATGTCGAATGTTGATTGTTGTCACACGACACTTGTCAAGTGTCTCTGGTGAACTTGTCTTTGGTCAAGTGGTTGGTTGCATGGAGCCGGAGGTAACAATTAGTTGTTACCACAGGGCACAGAGTACATTATATATTTGTTACCTCCATGGTTGGTTGAAGATCTGAGGGTTGAAGGCACGATTATTGTTTATTTTTGTTTTTAAATTCCTAATTCCTAATGTAATTTTATTGATTTGAGCTGGAGCGGTTTTGTACTTTGTTTAAACAATAGTTTCTAATATACCTACCTAATGTTGTTGAAAGGTTTTTTACTAAGCTTATTATGCATCAAGTCAATACACAACTTAAAAAGTGGATGTGGTTGTATGGGCAGTCGCGAAAAATCCGAGTATTCTGGTAAAGAGGAGAGTCTCTTATATAATGCAATACAGAAAGATCATTGCCCCATTGAAAATCAGTATGTTGATTCTGTCGATGCCAAATATACTAATAAACACCCTGAAATGATTTATATACCTGCAGGAGAATACCAATTTGGTACCGACGATATAATTATTGAAGAAGATAAAGAAGGCCCAAAAAGATTAGTTAAACTTAAAAGCTTTTACTTCGATAAATACGAAGTTTCGAACAGGGATTTTAATATTTTTACTGAATCTACTAACTATAAGACTGAAGCAGAGACATTTGGAGATAGTTTTGTGTTCACACTTTTCCTCAACAGCACATTTAAGGAAAAACTGAGAGATTTTCGTGCAATACAGGCTCCTTGGTGGTACAAAGTGGATGGTACTGACTGGAGACATCCTTATGGACCTGACACCGATATAGCAAGTAGTTTATTCTCTTAAATATAAACAATTATTACAACTTATCAATGGTAGTAACCCTAGGGGAAACATTATTGTTACTTCTGGTTGTTTTCTTGTTATTCTTATATTATAATTATTAATTCACATTCACACATCATGGTTTTCTAAAGTAGATCAGAGGCGATAGAGTCTTAACACATCTTATGTGACACAAGTTATTCTATGTGAAAGAAACCATTTCATTGTATTTTTTTTTACTTAAAAAAATTGGCATTTCTAATGATTACTAAAATTTTCTTAAGATTTGATGGACCATCCAGTAATCCATGTGTCTTGGAATGACGCTAATGCCTACTGCGAATGGAGACATGCACGGTTACCCACAGAAGCAGAATGGGAGGCTGCATGTAGAGGAGGGAATCGTAATTTTACATACCCATGGGGTGATAAGTTGTTGCCTAACAAAAAACATATGTAAGTATGAAATGTAACTAAATAAGTATCTGTTAACTAGACACTTAACTAAGTCAGGCAAGAAACAGCTTGTCAAATCAACAGTGAGTAGTTTTTTTATTACATTACAAGTTAGCCCTTGACTGCGATATCACCTGATGGTAAGTGATGGTGCAGTCTAAGATATATTAAACCCATACCCATAGACCATAGTCAGTTTCTACACAGCATCTTACCAGAATGCTAAATCACTGGGGGGTACATCTTTGCCAGTAGGGTAATAACTAGCTACAAACCTCCCACCAGACCAGACCAGAGAAAATTCAGAAATTAGAAATTTCCAATTTGACCCTGCTGGGAATTGAACCCAGGACCTCCCACGTTAAGGCAACAGCGCTCAACACTGTGCCAGGGAGGTCATCAAAAAATGCTGCATCAAGCATTGTTATAGTCTTAATTTTTATGCTCTTGCAGCGACAATGGTCATTTAGTTTATAAATTGTGCTCAACAGAATTAGCCCCACTTTCAATTTAAGCAAAATCATCATGTTGACTGCTGCAGTTGTGGTCAAAAGTCTTTGCCTATAAGACTGAGTTTCCATGTATATGTCACCGTAAGATTATAAAACCGTTAGATTATAATCTAACTTGCCTAATTGCAAACTGTCGAAAGATTACAACTTAACGCATTATTTTTCGGTAGATATCTGTTAGGATCTGTTAGGTATATAACCCGATAGAACCTAAGTGCCCGGCCTGAGGCCGGACACTACCTGATTATTTATGTCGAACCCTAACCCCTACGAGAAACAGATAAGAAAACGTAAATACAATGAATATTTCCAAAAATTACACTCAGAACATTGAACGGTTCACAATCTTTCGACAGTTTACAATTTCGCGACTTAGATTATAATCTAACGGTTTTTACAATCTTTCGGTGACATATTTATTGTTTTTAGGTCAAACATATGGCAAGGTACATTTCCAAATTACAATTCAGTGAAGGATGGCTATATCGGCACTAATCCAGTGCACCTGTTTCCTCAAAATAACTTTGGCCTCTACAACATGGCTGGCAATGTTTGGGAGTGGACACAAGATTCTTGGTCTGATGAGAATGTAAGAATTATTTTATCTAAATTTTATTTTATCATAAGTTAGTATCATAACAAAAGTTCCATATAATTTTTTTGACTATTTCGGATTTTTACCCTTTAATACTAGAACATACTAATTGTACTACCTTTGTCATTTAAATATTTAGCTACATCAAAATTTGTATGTAAGGTTTACCCGACTGGATATGCTGCAGCTTTAACTATCATTGTAACACATATTCAGACAAGTTACCATCATTGTAAGACATATCCATTGTAAGTTGTAGATTAGAAATGTAAAAATTTTGGTACTTACCTTTCCAGTTCAATAAAAAACTTTCTTCCAGTTTATAAGTTGTGGGAATAATTTTTTCAGATCAAAGAAAAAGTAAAGAAAGGTGGTTCTTATTTATGCCATCGTTCATACTGCTACCGGTACCGCTGCTCAGCTAGATCACACAACACAGATGACAGTTCTGCGGGTAATTTAGGTTTCCGTTGTGCTAAAACTGCTTGAAATCTGTCCATATTCCTTATATCATTTTTTATACGAATTTCTATGTACTTTAGTACTTAACAGTTATTTTTATTGTTATAATTCTAAACGATTTGCAAGTAATTGTATTTAAATATATTTTATTCGATTTTGTAAGTTACTGCTGGTCGTTATAATTAATTAATGTATTTATTGTGTCTAGTCTTCCATGTATACAAATATATGTATGTGTATTATATGTAAAAAGTATTTTATTACCATCCATGAGCAAATGAAGTTCAGGCAATTTACCATACTATAACTGATTTCTGCACTTTTAACTTTATTACCAGTTTGAGGAGGTGGCCGACAAAAACCAAACAACACTTTATTTCTTATAATTTATTTGCATTTTTGTATAAAAATTGCAATATTACATAACCTGATTTCAATATCACTAATGAAACAAAATTTATTTACAAAAATGGCGAGCTTTAGCTTGTAACCGATATAACATCAGCGGAACTGTATAGAATAATGCAAAGCACCAAATTCCTGATAAGTACAAAACAAAACGGAAGACTAATTATGAACGTCAATGGTTATTGCTACAACCCGTTGTTATTATATTAAACTTTTATAGTTTTATTATGTGTAGTGACAAACATACAAAATGTGTCTTAAATAAAAATAGGATGCGCATTTTATTTGTCGGTTTAGGACCGACTATAAAGAGTAATTAGGTAATAAGATATAAATAAAATTAAAATAACTATCACGATTTATACATAAAATCTAAATATAGCAATTTTTAGTTTTTCTGCCAGTATGTATGTATCATTATAGCTTTAAATAGTGACTACTCTAGTACAAGTGACACTATTATTACATCAACATCACAATCGCATTGTCTTTATTGCTACATCACATCACAAGAAGCAGCTGTTCCTATTCTTATTTGAAAACAGCTAGGAAGTATCGTATACATAAACACAATATGCACTTTTATCACTACACATAATGAAAACATTTTAAAGTAAAGCCACTATAGGGATATGTATCGAGGTCACTACTAATTTTTTTTCTGAATAATTCGAAGTTATTAAATAAACAATTTTGTACAGCTGTTGTGGTTTTCATAGTATGTAAGTCCATAAAATACAAGTTCGCACTTCGCAGTGACCTCGAAACAGTACCACATTGTATTTTACATATATTTATATTTGGTATATAAATAAAATTAAAATTAAACAAAATAAATAGCCAACACAACCATCTAAGTGTTAAAATATTCATACTAAGTATAAATAAAAAAACTGTGCAGTGCAGTTATTTTATTTGTGTAACAATCTTTTTCCGAAACGGAAATAAATCGCAATCGTTTATATTAAAATAATAATTTATTAAAAATGTTGAGGTAAATACTATATAAACTTATAGTTATTTTTGTTTTAATCTTGAACAATATTTGATAGGAAAATAAACCTCTTCCAAACAGGTCATGATTCGGGTCGTTTTTTGCGTTTAGTCACGAGGTTATTCTTTCAAAATATATAAAGAACTGATATCACAAGAACGCAAATAATCGATCTGAATTGCACACCTGTTGAGGAGTCTTAAAAAAAACATCTTTTCTATTTCACGTATTTCAAATAAAAATAATTTAATTGACAGTCTATAAATATAATTTGTTGCTGTAGCAAAGAGGTATCAATTGAAATAATTGTTCAACGGAGCACCCTTTAAAATGTTTAAACAGACGTAAAACGCAAACAAAACGCTCTTCCAATGTCAACTAAACTAAAAGCGATCTAAAATTTAATACCAGTACAAAACGCTACGCGATCACAAAATCTAGCTATCCTTTTGTATCATTAAATTAAAATAAAATGTACACCACTGATACCGCCTAACGTATATACACTAGATAAATCACATTTTATACTAATTACGCGACGTCTTTTGTTTAGACTGTGATATGTGGAAAAATTAATTAAAAATAAAAAAACACTCGAAAACCTATATATTGTTGTTAAACAGACTGGCTTAAAAAGATGAAAGTACTGGATTTCTAATAAAATAACAATGTCGCCGGATTTGCAATGACTAAGAATGTCATAAGTATCTCAGTGACAAAATAAAAATACAAGTCAGTGCTTACTGACAAAAGATAAACCAAAAATATTTTAAAAATATTTAATCAAATTTTTCACATATCGGAATCTAAACAGAAGACAGCGAAGGGAGCGCAGACACCGCATCCCTTACCAACACCTTTGCCCAGAAGGTCCACATTAAATAATTCCCCTTACACATTCCAATCAACGTCTTGAGGTCACAAAAAAAAAATTCTTCATTTGCCCACATTTATAAACGGCTTCTTGGTAGTGTCAGGTTTATCAGTCCTATAGTGAGAATTATTTTATCCTCACACGTAAGCAACGCATATCGATCTCAAAATGAGGTATGCCGTATGCGAGGGACAATATAGTGACAATTATAAATTGGCCCTGCCAGTTTGTGGAACTACTTGTATGTATGAAATGATGCAACAGGGACTTTGCTGAAATGTCTCATACAAAATCAGCATACCTGTGTAACTAGTGTTTTAAGTTTCATTCGCTAAAAATGAACAATGAATACACAAGTTAGACATGGCCAAGTTATACTTGACATGTAACATAATATGATAGAGACCACAAAGTAGACCGACTTAGTCTTAAGCGGGCGGGAATAGCATTTCATATCCTATTGTTTCCACGTTATGAGCAACGATACAAATTTCATACATTTACTGTATCAAAATTATCGAATCGGATTGTGGAAACGCTCTTACGCTAAAAAGTTCATAAAAAATATTAGTCGTTTTAATGTCTTTTATGATTAAAGTTACAAAATGGAGTAAAAACTTAATAAGAGATGTGCATTGTATATTCAATGTTTTGCATTTTTTAAAGCCCATATCAAAACTTCAAGGTAAATACGTAGAAAGTCCGCTTACGACAACAATACAAATACAAAAATTGAAATACATAATACATGTATTATTGAATATTACAATAATGCTCTAAATTAAGTATTCTTTCAAGATTCTTTTATACTCAAAATTTGTTTTTAGATAAGTCACGCACAGCTTGGCATGAATAAAGTTAAAATCCTGCCAAATTATCTCTGTCACCGTAAGATTGTAAAAACCGTTACATTATAATCTAACTCGCGAAATTGTAAACTGTCGGCAGATTGTGAACCGTAAAATGTTCTGAGTGGCAATTTTTGAAATATTAATTGTATTTACGTTTTCTTGTGTCTTTCTTGTAGGTTACGTTGGGGTTCGACATAAATAATCAGGTAGTTTAGGTTTTATCGGGTTAATATACCTAACAGATTACAATCTACCGAAAAATAATACGTTTAATTGTAATCTTTCGACACTTTGGGATTTCGCGAGTTAGATTATAATCTAACGGTTTTTATCTTACGGTGGCATCTCAGATAAGAGGAAGTGTCTCAAACAGTGAAGACTATGATATTATAGTTTTCTTTTCTTATTTTTTCTTTAGCATAATTCAATACCCAGTATCCACGCAAGTTTTAATATCTTAAGGTCAAGGTATGATGAAAGGAATGACGTCTATTTACGTCCGGCCAGTTGCGGCAGCGAATGATTTAGCAAGGCAGCTGATTGCGCGCAGAGAATCGGACGTTCCGACTCTGCGTCAGTATACTTTGACCCTAATTCGTTGAAGTGTTCAAATTAATAACTAACCCTCTCTCGTAATAATTGTAAAAGTAATTTCTGATGTCAATCCTGACAGATCTTCAGACCTGTTATAAAATAATCATATTATGTAATTTTTATTTTTGATGTTACACTTCTTTTGGCGCGTTAGGTAAAAATTATCAGAGTGAATTTTTACGATGCGCACGCGCACCGACACCCAAATTCGACAACCTGATGTTAGTTGTACAACTTATAAGTCTTGCAGAAAAAGGCCTAACAACAAAATAAAAATAAATAAGTACATTTACTGTATGTTGGGTGAGAGCTGATAACTATATTCAAGATATTTATTATTTGCTATCAAAAAACTTCTTGCGTGCGTACATAGGTAATTACACACTTTAATTTATTTATATTATAGACAACTAACACATCCCAGGATTTAATTCCGTCTCTTTTTATGTCCGTTAAATAAGTTGTTTACGACCGAATAATGAAATTAATTTTTATATTCAAGAGCGTTAATACAGTAGATACATAATTGTTTTATAAATAAATCAAGGACGAATTACACAAATGAGACACATAATTTTAACGATTTTCTTAGCTAAGGTCCATTTGTTCAGTAAAATTTTCTATATAACACTGGAATAAACTTTTAATTGGTGACAATGGTCACAAAATTTAAGTGAACCAGTTTTTTGGTGCAAGATCAATTAAAATATCTTTCAGTATTTGGTCGATAGGCATAAAGTGGTACTGGATTTGCATCACAAACATCACTGCGCTAGTTAGGATATAAACGCTTCGATTAATAGTGCCTATTCGGTTGTCCACAAATCTCGAGTCTAAACTAAATTAACATGTTTAAAATATATTATAGTGCCATTTATTCACAACATTATGAAACTAATAATAATACATACTATTATTATTGACTTCACTATACCAACAAGACATGCTCAAAAAGTCTCTGATATACATAAGCACACACTATATATATGTCACCGTAAGATTGTAAAAACCGTTAGATTATAATCTAACTCGCGAAATTGTAAACTGTCGCAAGATTGTTTTATCGGGTTTAGATACCTATCAGATTACAATCTACCGGAAAATAATGCGTTACATTGTAATCTTTCGACAGTTTAGAATTTCGCGAGTTAGATTATAATGTAACGGTTTTTACAATCTTACGGTGACATATATATATTTATGTCACCGTAAAATTGCAAAAACCGGTCACCGTAAAATTGCAAAAACCGTAAATTATCGACAGATTGTGAACCGTTCAATGTTCTGAGTGTAAATTTTTGAAATATTCATTGTATTTACGGTTTCTTGTCTGCTTTCTTGTAGGTTAGGTTAGGGTTCGACATAAATAATCATACCGTGTGTTACCATTAGGTTCTATCGGGTTAGTATACCTAACAGATTACAATCTATATAAAAATAATGCGTTAAATTGCAATCTTTCGACAGTTTACAATATCGCTAGATAGATTACAATCTAACGGTTTTCACAAACTTACGGTGACATATACATACATAAATTTTGTTTCGGTTCTATCGCTTTTGCGCACTGTTGGAATTGCCTCTTACTACATCGAACTAACGTTTTGAGTGATTTTCTATCAAATCTGTCACACATTCGGACGTTTTTGTATTGCTTGTATAGTAAGTCAACAGTGCTTATTCGGTCGTACACAAATCTCTGCGCTAAACTAACTTGACAGGTCTAAATGTAGCGCTATCACATTCGCCATAGAGAACTGTGCACAAATTTAGGCGTGTCAATTTAGCTTCGAGATTTTGTACAATACAGTTAGCACCAATGAGTTTAGTTTTTTTTTAGTTTAGAGAATTTGTAACAACTGAATAAGCACGAAGGGCCCTGTAATATTCACGGAGAACATAAGTTCAGCACAAGTTTCTCATGTCTCTCAAGTCGGTCTACAGGCGTGTGTGGTGGGGGGGTGGGGGGGTGGGGGTCAGTTGCCGGCCGGTAGCACGGTCCGCGCCCGTACCAGACCGTTCGCGTGCCCGTTACTGAAACCGTTCTTTACGGCTCCGTTTTTGTACGCCACTTGCATTTCGTCGTCGATCTCTGTCGTTATGGGCTGCGGCGATTTCGCACGGACCTGAAAAAAAAAGAAAACGCTACTACTGTGTGTTACTTTTACGCACGGTTGAATCAAACACTTTAAAATTCAACTACAAATTCAAATTTAGTGGACTTCTTTCGTGACACGGGCTATTTTTATACGACTGCCTGAAAAAAGGCGTATATTGTTTTCAGGATTCATGTATGTATGTATGTATGTATGTATGTATGTATGTATGTATGTATGTATGTCTGTATGTATGTATGTATGTATGTATGTGAGTTTGTATATTCCACCATAACTTCTATACGCCTGAACCGATTTTGATAAATGAGGTATCGTTAGAATCCCTAGCTTATTCCGGGTGACATAGGCTAGTAAAATTTTAAAAAAAATTGACGGGGTGACCATGGTCCCGCATTAAAGACTATAATTGAAAAAAAAATTCGAAAATAAGATTAACTGTATAATCATCATCTAGAAAATGATGAGTAGATTCCAAAAATATATAACACTATAGTTCAATATTTAGTGATTCACAAAAAAATATCAATTAATCAAAAATGTGAATAAGATTCCAAAGGCTATATATATGCAAATCGCTTCTTATGGAGGTAAGTAAACTCCAAGAATAATATGGCAGGGCAGTCGTATTTTTTAATTCGTTAAATTAATTTCACTTATTCATTCAAAAAACAACCTTATTACAGGGATATAAAGGGACAAACTGAAATACATGCGTGCAAACTTCGCATTGTTTTTAATCCACTACAAGTTAATCCTTGACTGCGATCTCACCGGATGGTAAGTGACGATGCAGTCTAAGATGGTACCTGGCTAACCTGTTAGGGGTATGGCAGTTATAATAAACCCATGCACTTTGTCAGTTTCTACACATCGTACCGGAACGCTAAATCGCTTGGCGGTACATCTTTGCCGGTAGGGTGGTAACTATCCACGGCCGAAGCCTCTCACCAGACCAGACCAGAGAAAATTCAGAAATTATAAATTCCCAAATTAACCCGGGACCTCCTACGTTAAAACAACATCGCTCAGTACTGCGCCAGGGAGATCGTCAAACTTCTTTGACTTTGTGGCACGATTAAATTAAAGATGGCGGGCTTTCTGCTTGGCGGTCATTTTCGGTAATCCAGCAAAAATTCACGAAGCACTGAACGTGAACAAGGACTTGTTATAAAATAGAGAATGGCACTAATTCTGTTGTACCTACACGATTTTTAAACTCACTCATTTGCACAAGGAGTGCAATGAGTTTAGCTGACCAATTAGATTATTGATAAATTAAGTTATGATTGGGCCGTTAAACACATCGTCGCTCATTTTCACTCTGATGGATACTGCGCCTTAGCATAGAATAGCATTAATTTCAGATAATTAGCATCAATGTCACAAAAGCTACAATTTCGTAATAGGGATGATGACAACTCAATCAAATCAGCAACTATCTATCAAACTTGAAAACGTGTTTCTAGTGTGGAAGTTGTATTAAATTCATGTTGTATTGTCATCCAACTACTTTTTTTCTTTAATCTATATTTTAAAATGGTTATCAAACTTAAAACTAACCGAGGATGTGAGTTTTAGGTTTTTTGGAAGACCCTCTATTTAATAATCAGTTAAAAATAATTTATTTTTGATATAGGCCCTATTCATCATCCATATTCGGTGGTCGGTTTTGATATTATTCGATATGTGTATCAGGCCATGTAAATAAAGATGCAGTTAAATAAATATTAGGCTTGTAGTTTCGTTACAAAGTAAGATTCAAATAAAAACGGGCGAACAGGTTTTGTGTCACGTGCACTTAGTTACTTGGTGAACCAATTACGTGTCTGTATTTAACAATAGGTAGGTACATTATACATTCCACTTGGAAGCAATATTTTTCTATTATTAAGTTTTTGCATGGAGGTCGAGCGCGTCCGAAAATTCGCAGACTAGCTGTCCATCCAATTAATATATTATCCAATTAATTACAAGGAATTCATTATACATTTTTTTGTTATTGTGGAAAATTTAGTTAATGCTTCCATGCGTTATTCCTTTTTATAGCGCGTGAGAAGAATATTATGTTTTATATTTACTTACTTGATGAACCAATCACGTGGCTGTATTTAACAACAAGTAGGTACATTATACATTCAACGTTTCAAGCAATATTTTTCTATTATTAAGTTTTTGCATAGAGGTCGAGCGCGTCCGAAAATTCGCAGACTAGCTGTTTATTCAATTAATTACAAGGAACAAATCATAAATTTTTTGCTATTGTGGAAAATTTAGTTAATACTAGACTAGCTGTTTATCCAATTAATACAAAAAAATTTTTTTTGCTATTGTGGAAAATTTAGTTAATGCTTCCATGCGTTATTAATTTTTAAAACACGAGAAGAATATGTTGTAGACTTACAGAAGGTCGCTAATCTTAATTGCTTTACAGGGTTCTTAATAAAATGTAAACAGATTACGTAGAGTGCTATCTATTTCCGCGCTGCTCCTCTCAAACTTACACACAGTCAAAAATAATGCACATGCAGACTGCATGCGGTGTATATGCATACAGTCAAAACGCAACCTTATGACAAAAATATAAAGGCACAAACTGAAATAGATGCGCGCAAACTTCGCATTTTTTTTATATACACTGCAAGTTAGCCCTTGACTTGATGGTAAGTGATGATGCAGTCTGAGATAGTAGCGGGCTAACCTTGGCAGTTCTATTAAACCCATACCCCTATTCGGTTTCTGCACGGCATCGTACCGGAAGGCTAAATAGCTTGGCGGCACGTCTTTGCCGGTAGGGTGGTAACTAGCTGTAGCCAAAGCCTCCAACTAGGCCAGACCAGCTCCCCTATTCTGTAACTCAGTGGCTATCGAAAAATGAAAGCCACTGACATATATATTTTGTCCATTGAAGGTTTACTATGAAAAAATGAAAGAACATTTCATAGTAAATCTTCAATGGGTAAAAAATATAAGTCAGTGGCTTTCATTTTTTGATAACCACTGAGTTACAGAATCGGGCTGCTGGTAAAATTCAGAAATTATAAATTCCCAAATGGACCCTGCCGGGCATAGAACCCGGAACCTCCGCACGTCAAGACAGCGCTCAACACTGCGCCACGGAGGTCGTCAACTATATAACTACATATTCGTTGTCTCATCATCATTATAATTATTATACACTTTATTTGTACCACCACAACAAGTAAAAATAACAAAAATAAAAATAGGGATGATGGTAACTCAATCAAATCAGCAACTTTTTATAAAACTTAAAAATCTATCTATCTATCTATATATCTTCTATATATATGTATATATATAAAAATCAATTGCTATTCGTTTGTCTCGCTAAAACTCGAGAACGGCTGGGCCGATTTAGATATAATTTTTTGTGTGTGTTTGAGTGGATCCAGGGCTGGTTTATATTCACAGTTGGACCCGGTAGGGGGCGCTGCAACCGGGTTCTAGGTTCAGGGCAGGACAACTAGACATAGACGTAGTAGTATAAAAGGCGGCCTTATCGCTTATGTAGCGATCTCTACCAGACAACCTAAGGAAAAGGAGAAAATAAAGGAATCATACCTTGGGTTTGGAGTAGGACTGGTTGTAGAAGTCCTTGAAGAGGAAGAAGAACATAACAGCGTGCATGCCGATCCACCACACAAAGGCGCGCGGGTAGTCGCACTCGATGAACAGAAGCTGGAACGCGTGCACCATAATGCCCACGAACTGCACCTGCGGACCACGATCATCATACAGCTATGGTGTAATTTTTTTTTAATTCATTTTAGTCTTAGCTCCGGATGTACCACGACCTTCACCGATCTGTTTACAAGATGAAACCTACTTTTTATACGACTGCCTGAAAATAGGAGTATATTGTTTTCAGGGTTCATGTATGTATGTATGTGAGTTTGTATATTCCACCATAACTTGTATACGCCTCAACCGATTTTGATAAATGAGATATCCTTAAATCCCTAGCTTATTCCGGGTGATATAGGCTAGTAAAATTTAAAAAATAATTGATGGGGTGACCATGGTCCCGTATTAAAGACTAAATTTGAAAAAATAGATCGAAAATAAGATTAACTATGTAATCATCATCTAGAAAATGATGAGTAGATTCCAAAAATATATAACACTCTAGTTCAATATATCAGTGATTCACAAAAAAATATAATTTAATAAAAATGTGAATAAGATTCTAATTTAACTGGATTAATTTAGTATCTTTTCTTTTTTCTTCTAGAATTTTTAGAACTTTTTAGTTCGATTTACGGCAGGGCAGTCGTGTTTTTTATTTTAGTTTAATTATTTTTATTTAATACTAGATAAATACGCCTAATAAAGGTTGCCTACCAAAATCAGGTCCAGGCTATTTTAAATAATTATATTTTTTTTGGACAAGTTTATTCTAGCTAGCTAATCATCGCGTTTGTTATAAAATTACCTATATTTTGATATATAACTCAAGCGGTTCCGATCCGTGTAGTTACCATGATCACGGATCTGTTGAGTTAGGAATGGAATAAAACTGTGCGCTCGTTAATTAATAATTGGACACCCCGATATCTCTACCATCGAGAACTTTTTGCGGCGTGCATGTGGTAAGTTTTACATTGTAATTTGTAAATCTGTAATTCTCGAGAAACCTGTGCTCAGTAGTGCCGGCAGGCAATGAGTTATGAAGGTATAACATTGGCCTTGTAGTCGGTTCGTACGTGTAACATAGTTTATGTCGCTGATACTGACCATTTACCTCCTGTATCTTTTGAACACATTTTTTTTCGTTTTGCAAGCAAAAAATCTTTAATTTAAAATTAAGTTCATTTGCGGCTTCTTCAACTTGTCATTATGTTACATCCTTCAGCTCCCGGTGACTAACTTGGTAATATTACTTTAAGTGAGTTTTTTTAGAAGAATCGGGGTTCATTGATTCAAATTATGGGATCGTGAGTACCTAGTTGAAGGAACTACATCATATTATAATATCTTTACTGGTAACCTATCGATAAAATAAACTATATTATGAGCTGTTTTAATACTTAATTTAGTTGTTAAACATCACAAAATGAGTTTTTTAGTTTGCGAAGACTAATATTGTTTTGCAATAATAATGTCAGGTTTCAAACGACCCTATGCATAGCGGCATAAATTTAAATAACTGGCGTGTAGTTTACGTATGTTAAACTAAACATTCTACAGAATTGTAAGGAAATGGCAATTAATAAATCATTAAAATTTACTTTTAATTATCATTAAATTAACATTTGTACAAAGGAATTAAACAACATTTATAATTATGGAAAGGTCAATGAAGAAAGCACTGCTTTGTTTCATGAATATTTACTGTTTTTGTTTTGTTTTTTAAGCACATATCAATGCATTCATTATAATACTATTGCTTTAAAAGTAAATACATTAAGTCACTAATTAATTTAAGAGTTTATTTTCAATCACAAAATTTTTAAAATTATCCGTGTCAAATGTCCAGGATCGAACTAGCGATAATTTAGGGGGGCTAAGTTAACTTAGCTTAGGGGATTAACGTCTGAAGGGGGCTAAGTATTCTGGATGTGAGAAGAAAGAAGAAATGCTGTGAACTACTTATGTATGTACCACTACAGCCTATTAACGTCCCACTGCTGGGCACAGGCCTCCAATCTCATATAAAAGAGGGAATTTATCATGTTAACCGGGACCGACGGCTTAACGTGCTCTCCGAGGCACGGGGGTGACACATCGCCAATTTCCTAACTCTGGGCTAGAACTGAGAATTTTTAGTCAGAAAAACTCAATACCTAATAGTCAGGCTGACTCGAACCTGGGACCTCGTCGGCCGCAGTCGAACATGTTAACCACTAGACCAACGAGGCAGTTGCCTATGTATATATGTCACCACTCACCGTAAAATTGCAAAAACCGTTAGAATGTAATCTAACTAGCCAGATTGTAACTAGAATGTGAACCGTTCATTGTTCTGAGTGTCAATTTTTGAAATATTCATTGTATTTACGTTTCCTTGTCTCTTTCTTGTAGGTTAGGTTAGGGTTCGAATAACCAGGCCGGGCGCTTAGGTTCTATCGGGTTAATATACCTAACAGATTACAATCTACCGAAAAATAATGCGTTAAATTGTTATCTTTCGACAGTTTACAATTTCGCTAGATAGATTACAATCTAACAGTTTTCACAATCTTACGGTGACATATATAGTACATACTATTTGTATGCACTTACCATCAGTAAAGTGGTTAGGCTTCCACCATAGGTACGACTCGAACCTGGGACCTCGTCGGCCGCAGTCGAACATGCTAACGAGGCAGTTACCTATGTATACAGTACATACCATCTGTAAGGTGGTGAGATACTTCTTCCACCAGAGGTACGGGCGCATGTGCGGGCCCATGGCAGCGAGCATATAGTAGCTGTACATGATGATGTGCACGAACGTGTTGAGCAGGCCGAAGAACGTGGAGTGGCCGCCCGGCGTGAACTTGACGCCGAACCAAACCGACATCGGCATCACGCCGTGGTGGATCACGTGCAGCGTCGACACGTGGTCGAACTTCTTGCGCAGCACGAAGAAGATCTGCAATAGGCACGCGACGGATCAACGATTTGACGCTGCAAGCCATTGTAAACGCATACCTTCTTCCTATCTCCAAGGAAAACTCTAAAACCCGGACTACAGTCGAATAGAATCGATTCAATTCAATAGGCATGATGACTGATTTTGAGAAATGGTTATGTTCAGATTATGTTCGGAAGTATCAACTATTTCGAAAAAGTATATTATGTCTGCAGAAAAATAAGGTTTGGTAGATAAAATTGGCATTTGAAATTTAGATTTTAAAATTCGCGCCAAAACGCCCGCCGGTGTCATGGCGCCGTTTGTGACGTCACTATTGTTTTTATCAATGTACTCTGTGCAGTGTGCAGTGAGCAATAGTGTGATTGTCAAAGCTCGAGAACAAACAATTGTGACGTCATTCGCTTCTTGGTGTTTAATCCAATATGGCGGATTGCTCTACTTTATAGTTTTATTTTATCAAAATAAATAGCAATCTCATTCGAAATAGAAAAATAAATACGTTTCTTATAATCCATGAATCCTATCTCATTAGATGAATTCATAATTTCATAGATTCTTGGTTACTGCCATCATGCCTATTCTTGATTTTATGGCTTGCGTTTGTACCAAATCGGTACAATATAACCTCGCCAATGACGCGTGGAATAGAGGAGACACGCTATATAGCTGGGAGGTTCTAAGTGTCCAGCTTTTAATTTGGATTATGTACCTATTAATAGCAGGTTTCTTTTTCCTATGTTTCATGGACAGTTTCTACCGTAGAACAACACAATATTATGACTAGTACCTACTTAAAATATTACACACATAAGATCATAGATATTTACAGCTTAATATTGTTAGTTTTAATATATTTACATACATTTTCCGCGTGCGAATTGGGTATTTGAGAACTAATCAAATCAGCAACTTTTTTTCAAACGTCAAAACGCATGCTTAGTATGGATTTTGTATGAAATTTTAAGTTGTGACGTCATCAAAGTTCGACGCACTTATATTACTTTAATCGATAGTTAAAAATGGTTATTCAAAATAAAACTAGCAGGGGACGTGGATATTACGGCTTTTGGGAGATCCTTTATTTAATAATCACTAAAAATTAATTTATTTCACTAGTAGTCAAATACCCAATTGACTCAAATTGGCGTTCTTCAGCACGCCGCTAATCGACCCAGTTTCATAGTAATACGTACTAATATTATAAATGCTTGGTGTGAGTGTGTTTATTGGCCGTTGAACTCTGACCGTTCATTTTAATTAAGTCTAAGATGCGTACCTTTTTTTTATTTAATTAAATTAAAGGACTGTCGAACTGAACTTTCGAACTGTACCGCCCGCCCGTCGAAAGACAGCGCGCGCTTTATTTACGAAAATAGTGTGTCTATGATTATTTTGCTTATTGGGTCAGATATGGTAAAAAAAATATTTCAAAATAATTACAGAACTATTATTGGAAATGTGTTCTGTTCACGATACAAAAGCACCAAAAAAAAACTGCGCACAACAAGAAACAAGCGAGCCTTGGACGTCATTGTTTATAATACACACGTTCCTCTTAATGAATCACATAACAACAAAAAATAACTAAACATGAAATAGAGTCTGGCTAACGAAAGTAGAGACTCGAATTATTTGCAAACTTTTTATATGGCAATACTCAACTACATTTTGCCCTAACAAGATGGCGGTTGTCTGTGGTTGTCGGTGATTTGCAGTGATTAGTTGTGATCTTGTTTACGAGCATTTACGCGTTTAAGAATGAATAAAACAATTAAAAGTGGAGTGCGGAAGATGTTGTTTTGCATGATTTCCAAATTTGAAGAAAAACAACGAGAGAAAGATGCAAAATTCAAACAAAAACAAGATTGTTTACGTGTTGTGTTAGATTTTTTAAGTCAGTATGACGCATTATTTTGATACTTTGTTTGTATATTTCTCTTTTTAAAAAACTATATCTCTATTTTCATCCACATTCATTATACATTTCATTAAACACTTTAATAATACCTACTAAATGCAACTTCCAATTAAATGGTTATTTTTCATTGGTTGTGGTAGGTAAGTAAATGTTACATTTATTAATTTGTAACACAAATTATTTTCTTTGACAGAAAATCTGGAGGATGTAGCAGGAGTCGATGAAATAGTGAGAACTATTGAAAAACTTACTGATTTAGAGCAGAATGACAGGATGAGAACCCAGAATCAGTACTTGGAAGAAATAGCTTCAATTACTGGTAATTTTTTACTAAGCACAAGATTTATACACAAGAAATATAATGTATAATAATAATATAATTTGCTATTGTCAATACTGTACCTAATCGTTGTTTAATCATTCTTTACAGGAGTAAGTGTTGCAACTTTAAAAAGAATAAAAAAGGAAGGTGCGCTAAATGATGGTGTCTGGAATACCCCAGGAAAAAAACGGCCCCATAAACCCACAGTGTCTAACTTAGATAGTTTCGACATAGATGCTATTCGCAACAAAATCAATGATTTTTATATTGTCAGAAAACAAGTTCCTACATTGAGGACACTGTTAATGGAATTAAAAGAAAGCATAGGATTTAATGGATGTCGGGAAACTCTTCGCCGCATACTACTAGCTAATGGTTATGAATTTAAGAAAAACAAGAATGAACGTTCAATATTAATTGAACGTTATGACATATCTGCCTGGAGACATCGTTTTTTACGAACCATAGCTTTGAAACGTTCAGAAGGAAAGCCAATTATTTATTTAGATGAGACCTATATCCACAAAAACTATAAGCCCAAGAAGTCTTGGCAAGGTCCATCTACGAGTGGTGCAATTGAAAATATTTCAACGGGAAAAAGGTACATAATTGTACATGCTGGATCAGAGAAAGGTCCTGTGCCAAACTCATTGTTAGTTTTTAGCACAAAATCGACAATGGCGGACTACCACCATGACATGAATGCTGCAAATTTCAATAAATGGTTACAAGAAAAGCTCATACCCAATTTAAATGAGCAGAGTGTAATAGTAATGGATAATGCAAGTTATCATTCCGTCATTGTTAATAAAGCTCCAACAACACAAAATCTGAAAAATGAGATAAGAGAATGGCTTACTTTCAATGATATCCGGTATGAAGATTACCACACAAAGGCAGAGCTGCTATGTTTTGTAAAGCAGCACACACCAGACCCAGTATACAAAGCTGATGAACTTTTAAAGCAGAATGGTCATGAGGTTTTGAGACTTCCTCCCTACCACTGTGATTTAAATCCTATTGAGCTTGTATGGAGTTTGGCTAAACGTAAAGTGGCAAGTAAAAATGTAGCCTTGACGACAGTAGAATTAGAAAGAATGATTAAAGAGTCGTTTGAAAGCATTACATCAGAGGATTGGAAGAAAATGTGTGATCATGTCATGCATATTGAAATTAAATACAAAGAAAGAGATAGAATTACTGAAGAAAATTTAGAAAGTTTCATAATCAACGTTGGAAATAGTGACACCAGTGACTCTGATGAATCTTTGCAGATAGAAGCTTTGGATTCAGATTTTGACTATAGTGACTAAAATAAATTATTATTGAATATTGTTGTTTTTTCATTCAGGCAGGTGGTAGGTTTTTTAGTATGCAATCGGTTTCAACAAAAATAAGAAAAATAATTCTAAAGTATCAAATTAGGTTACTCCAGGTCTGTCACATTAATTTTGAGTTTGCCATACTAACAATTTTTAAATTTGCCGCTCTTTTCCAGTCTCTACTTTCGTTAGCCAGACTCTACTATGTTAGCTTCTGCAAAAATTTGCAATATTATTAGTTCCAGAGACACTCACGTGCCATAAGTGGCGCTTCAAATGGGTCTGTAAACTGTAATTTATTTAGAGGCAGCAAATGCATTGGTAGCAGAATTAGTGGGGCAAAATAGCACTGCTTGTATGCTAAAATAGCTCAATGCTCAATTTTAGTTCGGTAGTAGATATATTATAATAAGAGATAGCCGAACTTTTAGTAACTATCGCTAGGAAGGCTGATTCAGTTTTTGATGGGCAAGATCTCTTAGTCAAATACTAATATCTGTTTAAAAAGCATATATACTTATGGTGGTTGCTTAACCTACGTTATAATACCTAACTTACCCGAAAGCTGAAAATTTATTTTAAAATATTAATAAGTATTGTTAGTCATTATATCTCATGAAACAGGAAGTATAATATCAGTCAATTTGACTCGTTTCATGTCATTCGATTTAATCTGCGGATACCGACGCCATATTGAAAATAGTATAAATACGAGTGTTTTGACGATGGTTATTTAGTCTCCAACAGGCAGACTCAGCAATTATTAAATACTTTTGTGTTTAGATCGCAATTTGGTTTAGAGCTTAACGATAGCAATCGTGGCCAGATCAAATGAATATTTTCTTTAAGTTTAGCTAACATTTATCTTATTACATTAAATCTCTCGTGGAACCGCTACGTTGTGACCATTTGCTCGTACAAGTTCCAAATGAGAGTACAAACATATTAAGTGTCTCAATAATACCTACTTCTGGATTGTCGCTTACAGTATAATAAGCAAATATTCGTATAACAATTGAAATTATATATAATATATTATTATTAATTATTAATATTAATATCTAGCTAATAATTGTTTACTGAAAATTGTATTACTCACCGTGTCAAAGAATTCTGTAAACTTTGAGAAGTAATACCACCAACAGGCATAAACCATCTGAAAAATTTACAAAGTTTTAATTCCTGGCCTAGAGAACAACAAATTTCAATCAATTTGACTATATTATGTTTTGTGGAGAAATTTAAAAGCGCTGTAATATATTGTAGTTATTTTGTCATTGTATAAAATCTTGTACATGTATAAGTTATCCTGTATTCATGAAAACTTTCTAGTTAAAATACAATTTTATTTTTTTATTTCTTGTAAGTCTTTTCTTGTTCAAAAAGCTACAAAGAATTTTTTTATTAATGGTCAGATTTTATGTTCAGCTTATTGTAGGGCAAAATATATTTTGAGCAAAGCGGTGATTAAAAGCTAGTCTTACATATTAACATAATAATATCCAATAGCTATAATGTCATGAACTTCGTGCTATGAATATGAGCATATCTACAACTGATAATGTTTGTTTTAATTTTGTGACGTGTCATGGAGAATGAATGTGAGTTTGTAAAATCTACTACTTTATTATTAGTCAATAAAAACATGTAAAGTTTACGTCTATTGAATAATAAATAACAAATAAATCAACAGTTTTTTTTCATCTTGGAGTATAAAGACAAAGGTTTTTATTTTGGTTTAGCAGATTTTACAAAAAAGATAACTACAGTTTTGTCAAGTAAATGGACGAAATATAACAAAATTATGATGAAAGATCACGCACTAAATATATCTTTATACTTTTATTCATAATTAGGTACTAATTGATATTTGGTCCACTTATTTGAGTAAATTGTAATCATAGTTCCTATATTTCTTGACACAATATGTAATTAATTGTGATAATGGTAATTAGAATGTTGATGTGATAACAATTTAGATCGAGGAGGCTAGATTAGTGGTCACAAGTCAGTGTGCAAGAGTGCGTACTGCGGCAAAAACGGTAACTTATAGCAATCCGGGACTTGCCTTTAAATAGAGTACTCATTTATTTTATTAGACATTTTTTTCAGTTACTCTTGTAGATACAAATTTTAAATAAGTACCAACGTATGTCTGTAAGATCAAATGAATAGTCCTAATATTATTTGTTTTAATGTGTGTCAAGTTTGTGCCAGGAGTATTATGCGAGAACGTGAATGAGACGAGTTACGATAGAACTGTCAATGGACAACACGGCAAGGGTTCGATTAAAATGTGTTTAGATAATTCACCCTCATAGTTTGTGGACTTTTCGAGTGGTCGACCGGTTGACACTGAAAGCTATACCTGCCTGTGAACCAGCCCGCGGCCCCGATCTGAAACAATATGCCGAGACCTGGCCCTGTGTTATACATATATTGGCATAACAAGACGCCGATGTCTTCGCACGCGTACTATCGGTTGAAAACCATATACCGATACGTCCTACGGTGGTCATATTATGGGTAGGTAATAATAGGTTTTTAATGTCAATGCATATGTCTCGTATAAACCGTACCGAATAGACAGAACCAAATAAAAACATACCTAATTATTGTTTCTAGAGTGTCTACAAAATATCATGGACTTTGGTTGGTTCGTATTGAAGTTATAGTTTATTATTAAACTTCGTTTGCATGGATATGGAGCGCGCTTCGAATACACTTCTCTTTAATAGGTAAGTATGATAACGCTGCCGATGCCAAACGTAATAACATTATCACGCTATCGTAAATTGGGTTTTTATCTTTTTTTGTATCCGCTTACTATACATTTTACAGTATCACATATGCATTAACACTCTAAATAATATTTTAGTTTAATTGATACTTATTATAGTGTTAACGTCTCATAGTTTATATTGCACTTTCCACCCTATATAAATATTATATATATTTATACCATTTTTACCCTGCATAAAACATCTATTTACAAGTTCCTGAAAAAAAAAGTGCGGTCTATATACAGTGATGTTAGTTTTTGATTTTTGTTCGAGCAGGTGTCATTTCTCGACTTACTCTAGTAGCAGTAGGACTGTCAGTGTAGTCCACGGGTTGGCATCGTAAACTGTAATGAGTCAGCCAGCCGCCATTTAAGCTCTGGGTACATTACATTGATTATATTTTTTTTATAAAAGTGCTCCAGTCTTATGATTACAACATAAGTAACTAAAAACTAACCACCAAATTATTATTACAGTAGGCATAATCTACAATATTGAAACATTTTAGAATATGCTGTCCTATTAATATTCGATACAAAAGATCCAAATTATGCTCTATTTTAAGAAAAACAACAAAAATTTATTAAAAAAAATAAACGAGTTTTCGTGCGATTTTTATTATTCACTCGATCTCAATTGACCAACTTAACGTTTGGACGAACGCTATAACTTGGTATCATTAATACAATAGTCTTACTATTAAAAATTGTTAAATTATAAAGTCGTTGGTTGTTATAATACATAATATTATTTAAAATACCTTGAATCCAAAGAAATTATAGTGAGAACCGTTAATTTAATAATTATAAGGTTTATAATAACCGTAGAAAATTTTATTTTAATTTACTAAATTATATTAATACCCATTTTCCTTTTAACTTGTAGATGTTATAGTCAAATTGTGTGTAAATTAGTCTGTGACAATTATAAATTATATGTGTTTATTATAAATAAACATCACACTAGATGATGAAATCTGCCGGGACAAGTGCTTAGATAATATTATGTGTAAGTAAACCTCAGCCTCAAATTGCCAGGTAGAATATTGAGCTGTCTTTTATCTAGCAGACATCAGTAATAAGTAATAATGACTTACTTGAAAAGTTAAAATAAGTGTACACTAAATGAAATCCTTCTGATATATTTTTAAACAGTTTTTCCACTGTCAACCTTTCATAACGTGCAGGAGTGAAATTTTTAAATAATATTTATGCAATATTTCAAAATCATTATGAACTTTTAGTGTCAAATCAGGTTTAAATGTTAACAGCAAGATTACTTGCACAATTTGCAAAGACTGCCTTAAATTAAAATATGTTTGCACTCAATCTATGAGATGTGTCACATAGATTGAGCTCAATTCATTAAAAATACTTATAAACTAAAAACCTTATCCTAAAAGTATTTTATGATATTGCTTGTAAATACATATATATGCATATTTTGTAGCATTAAAAAGAAAATCTTGGTTTTATACTGATTAGAACTCTGATATTTGATTTATGATGATGCCCGCGACTTCGTCTGCGTGGATTAAAGTTTTTTGATTCCCGCGGGAACGCTTGAAATTTCCGGGGTAAAAAGTAGCCCATGTCCTTCCCCTGCATACAAACTATCCCTATACCAAATTTCATCAAAATCGGTTGAAGAGACAATTTTTTTATTCCCGCGGGAACTCTTGAATTTTCCGGAATAAAAAGTAGGCCTATGTCCTTTCTCACGCTCTAGACTATCTCTGTACCAAATTTCATTTAAATCGGTTCAGTAGTTTAGGCGCGATTGCGTAACACACAGACAGACAGAGTTACTTTTGCATTTATGATATTAAGTATGGATTAGCCGTCGCCCGCGACTTCGTACAATTTCAATACGACACATACAATTTCTGAAATTTTCCCGCTGCAAGGTGATTAAGGCTGGTCATATATAGCTCATACTTTTACTTTACTTTTACAGATTTTCTTAAAATTGCTTATACAGGTTTTAATTATTGATTCAGAACTATTTGTGCATATACGTATAAATAACTCGTATCAAGTTTGAGCGCTTCTGCAGCACTCAAATGATCAGGATTGTTTGTGCCTATTTGTATATGATTGCTGTTTGTAGGAAAACGCAAGCAAAGTGAGCGTGGCCTTACGCTTACTACATATTATACTTAATATTCTATTTTGTTTGTATTTAAATAAAATGAAGGTAATGTTAGCTCTACACTCAATACCTAGTTTAAGTTTCCAAATATTTGTTATTCAAAAATTAAGTTAAAAACCTCTTTTTGATATGCTAGCACAATTAAAGCACATAAAAAAAATTATTAAGTTAAAGGTCTTGAAACGCTTGGATGCCACTGGAACCCAATACTTGTTTCATGGCAGGGCCTCTGCACCCAAGCTGTTAAAATGGATTCTTCTCAAAATGGATTGTTCAACAGGTCATGGTTTTTTACTTATTTATAAGTACCTATGTAAGCTTTTTAGTTATAATTTAAAATAAAATGTTGGAGAACTTACCTCATAAAATAGCCATGCACTGAACAATACTTGTGAAAAATTGTAAAATACTAATAAATTTTTTAATTCATAAGGTTTTCTTGATGCCATAAAACGGGGTCCAAAAACCTGCAAAAAAAAATTAACGTAGAACCATTAAACATTCATGTTTTAAGTAAATATGATTTTTTTGTTGACCAACAAACTGTAAAAACGATTTCAATGACTTTTTCAATAATCAGTAAGTAAATAAAAGGCAATTTCATTATTTTCAATATGAAGCACACAGATATTCTCATTCTGGAAACATACATTGGCTATTCAAGTACCATAAGAAAATATCTTGAAACTGCATAAACAGTCCTAGTAAATGGACTTTGATTTTAGTACTATTATAACTTTGATTATATGTATCAATAAAAAACTATAATATAGTTACCTTGACTAGATAAATATAACTTAAACATATTATAAGTGTAGGAAATGGTGAACTCATCAGGAACCATGGATTCGTCCGAGGATCTGTAAGGCATTAATTTTAAATATTATGAGCTTGAACAATTATTTTATATAGTTGTGTGATTGTAACATAACCAACTACTTATGTACTTAATAAATAACACATTCAATTGAAGTGATTTAAATTTGTAAACTGACAAACTTGAAAATAAGTCTAATAAGGTTAGCTTGTAAATGAGTGCTTACAAGATTAATATAGTAATTTTGAGAACAAATATATTGCTGTTTTAAAATTATAAAGTACAGATAAAAGTTCAAATATTGGTACTCACCTCCATATTTGTCAAAAAATAAGTGCATATCATTTATATATTGAAGAATTAGTGCCATTTTTTCTCTGAAAGTAAAAGAAACATACTAATATGATTCAATGAAACAGAAATACATATTACTTCACGGTGGGATGAGATAACATCAAGGTACCTGGCAGAGGACAGTGACGAGAGGTATGAACACACCTTATAATAATATTATTATCAGTTCATATTGAAACCAGGACAAATAAACTTTACTTTACGACGTATTTTGAAATTATGGTGGTTTACTTCATAAAATTTAGATATAGGTTACTTTATCGACGACTAGAACATTAAAACTTTAAAAATACTGTAAAAACGTCCCTCGCTCATCATCATTGACAGCACAAATGACAGCAGAGAGGCGCCAGGCTGCACACTGACAGAACTTGACGGTTGACAAGGGTGACAGTATTTGCTAGTGTTGTTCCAAATTATCCTGTCTATGCCACACTGAGTTTTGCTATGCTTACGTGACGTAGGCAATTATATGCGTAGGCACTTTTAACTGGATTTTATATGGATATTGATAGAAGTGTAGCAATACGAACGTGAAGCATTAATCTACTTATAGGTCTATTACATTGCACTTACCACAGGGGCCCTGATGGAAGGGTGGGCGTGGACGCTAATTAGAGCGACGCTTATTACACAGTAAGGACCAATTTAGGGACTCTTACACCCTAAATGTTATTACACTACACTGATTTAAGTGTAAGGGTCCCTGTGAAAAGTGCAGTGTAATAGGCCTTTTAGCGCTATCACATTCCGATTAGCCAATTGGAAAGAGAGGATGGACCACCAGCTACAACATGTAATTTATGCGTTTTCGTGTCAGTGCTCTATGGATTACGTCTGGTGAGTGGTGACCACGAAGCTTTATGTAAACTTGTAAATGAGTGCTTACTTAAAATAATATCTACTAGTAGGAAATAACTACCGCTACTTATCCCACTTCGTACTAACACAATGTCGGACAGCAGTATTTATATGGTAGGTAATTTGTAATCCCAGTATATAGGTACTTATGGACATTATTTGCTTCAGTAGAGTACCAAGTACCTATATTACTTTGGTGCAATGAGACGAATAATTAATTAGTATTTTATTAGTTTGCTAAATAATCTACCAACCTTAGAAATCCGTTTTGACGTAGCTAATGACTTCACAGCTGTTAGCGTAGTAATAATATTATCTGAAAAGATAAAATAATTCATATTATTATAATAGGTTGTTATAATAGTCTTAAACAGGTGACACAATAGGTGACTCATCTATCAACGCAGAGTTCAAACCACTGGGCGGATCGGGCTGATTGGCATATGTATTGCCTACTATAAGAAAATCCAAAGATCGTGAGCAAAGCCGCGGGCTCAGATTTCTTGGCTTTGCAAATTAGTTTAAAGGTAGCGCTGTGAGCTGAAGGAAGATAAGTAAGTTGGTACCCTTTTTAGGCTCTAGCCTCTGCAAAGGCCGATCAAGGCTCTATCCACACTTTAAAGATAGGGACTCAAATGCAAGTATCGCATTTTTGTCTATTTACTTACTGCTTGTGTGAATCTTAAAATTGAAGCTTTGGGAACTTATAGGGCTATTACACTGCACTTATCACAGGGAGCCTTACACTTGAATGAGTGTAGTGTAATAAGATTTAGGGTTAGGTAAGAGGTAGGCCACGCGTGGTCAGGCCAGTGTAATAGGCCTATGTTCGTTACGATTGAGTGGATTTCTTAAAAACCATGCCTATTAATTATTATAAATGCGAAAGTGTGCCAGCTGCTGCGTCTTAACGGCCCATCTTTTCAACCTATTAATTTATTTAGGGTACCTACCTACATTGCATCCTGGGGAAGGACAACTAGGCTACATTTTATCGCGGAAAATTAGGGAGTTCCCGCGGAAATTAATAAAAGAACTTACTAAGGCGGACGAAGTTGCCATCATCTAGTAATAATATTTGTCATAGGGAATTATTATCATCAGAAGATAATCTTGGTTTTGTATTGCAATAGACGCCACGGTGACGACACGCCACAAACGCCTTAGGTTCTATCGGGTTAATATACCTACATAACAGATCACAATATACCGAAAAATTGTAATATTTCGACAGTTTGCAATTTCGCGTTAGATTATAATCTAACGGTTTTTACAATCTTACGGTGACATATTAATTCATAAGTATGGTATGACTCATAGAAAATACAGAGGTCAGTTACCGTCCTTAGTTATTTACGCATGTGGTATTTTGCAGGGAAATGGATGAATGTAAGCAAAGGTCGTACGCTGTACTTGACATATTTGATTCAAATTAATTAACAATAAATTATCATACATACTAGCTAAGTTTAGCTTTAGAAACCTAGGTACATACTAATAAATTATGTGGATTTGGTATGTTACTTTGTGAATTCGTAGGTAGGCACTTATAGGTACCTAGGTATTCTTATTCTTATTAGAGAGATATAGTAGGCTAGCTGATGCCCGCGACTTCGTCTGCGTGGAAGAAGATTTTTTGATTCCCACGGGAACACCTTAATTTTCAGAGATAAAAAGTAGCCTATGTCACTCTACAGGTCCTCAACTATACCCACACAAAAATCATGTCGATCCGTTGCTCTGTTGTGACAAACCAATAAACCAACAAACATACACACTTTCGCATTTATAATATTAGTATGATAGCGAGCTCTGAGGAATCCTACGGAATGTTAAAGTAATGACCTAGAGTTGTTTAAAGTGCAAAACAATACTGCTATCACAAAATTACGCGCGTCAAGCTCGATACTAGTGCTGGGAGCGAGCTGGATATGGAGCACCGATCGGGGGTGGCGTTCAGCTCCGTCGTTTCTTCAGACCCCGATTCCTCGAAGCTCGTGCGCGGACTATACCTACAAGACACCTCCACCTACTTTTTAATTTTTTTATAAACTTCAAACCCTCATGCATCTCAATTTTTACATAATTCCCATTCCAAAATGATAAAATAGGTATGCTTTCATGAAAAATACAGGTCATGTAGTTGGTAGGTACTAATAATCATGAACGTACCTACTAACGGTAAGTAATTAAACTTGTTTTTAATTTTTAGCATTTATTAGTAGGTATTATGAAAATTTTTTTTCTTTTATAAGTCCACAAAACCGACAAAAAAAAAACTAAATAAAAAAATAAAATCTACCTCAAAAAAAATAACAAAATTCACTGAGATATTATAATAGCGTCTTCTCGATGTGGACATGGCATGCATATTATTTGGATAGGTACTAATTAAAAACTAAAAACTTTATAACTACAGCGTAAGTTACGTTAAAAAACGATTAATTATTAATAATAACAATAACAATAACAATAAATTAAACATTAGGAAGATAATTTCATTTTGATGGTTTGATATCTAAATAATATAGGCCCTGTTCTAAAATAGTTCCCTCTGGACGAAGGCAACGAAGATATTTTGTGGAATATACAGCTCTATGTGTTTGCACTGAAGGTTCATATGAAGATCGATATGTAGAACATATGAGATAAGACTGAAGCTAGCACGTGCTTGTTGGCAGAACATGTAAAACTGAGCAGACAGCCAAATGAATTAAATAGATAGCCGAATGACAAATATAGAGATAATGAAACGAACGTATGTTTTCACCTCAGTTGATTGTGTGATTACCTAGTAATAAAATTAAAATATTGTTAAATGTTTTTATATATTTATAAGTAATTTTTATTAGATATAGGTACCGGAATTGTACCTACATGTAAGTAGTCGGTCATTGTAACTTCTCAGAGGCATGTAATAGTAGATTATTCAACATGGTGCTAATGCAATGTCTTGCGTTACGGGCGCCCAAGACGAAGACAGCATTATCCCTGCGTTTAATGTAATACTCTACTTTTCACACCTCGCGAGGCAATAAAATCAAGGCTAATTAAAACATTATTCAATATATCTTATCATATCTATGTTCAATAACGTAAAATGCCAATTAATGAATAAATAAATAAATACAACATTACAACCCCGCTAAGCCTTATGAATGTAATGCTACCTACTTTACCTTTAGGTAACAGTCACAGGTCTTGTAAAACGACATTGTCGAGCGAGTGGTGTGAAAAATAGTAGATTGTGATATGAGAGCGGTAAGTAGGTTTTTACTTATGAGTTAACTCATGTCAGCCCGATGGCACCAGGCGAGAGCTGATGTTAAAACCATAACGTCCGTGGATCACACAACATTTTTCAATATATTTGTGAGAAAACTTAAAAATATAAATCGAGTAGGTAAGTACTAGGTACTCACTAGAAAATGGTTTCTCATGCCCATATTTATTTTAAAAGTTTTGGCGGCTATTAGGTATTAGCGCGACTTTTTTCTCACATCTAAAATACCTACCTAATTGTTGATTAAATTTTATGATTCCACATCACTTATTCCTACCACTCATACTTATTTATTAATAACTAGATGATGCCCGCGACTTCGTCTGCGTGAAATTAGTTTTTGGTTTCCACGGAAACTCCTTAATTTTCCGGGATGAAAAGTAGCCTATGTCTCTAGGTCCTCCTCAACTATACCCATGGCAAAAATCATGTCAATCCGTTGCTCCATTGCGGCGTGATTGAAGGATACACCAACAAACAAACACAATTTATAATATTACCATGGATTTATGAAAAATTCCATGAAATTTTTAAAAATAGCGGGCACAGTTTATAGATTTAGTAGGTATTTACGGCGTATTGTTGTAATTGCGTTGTTTTTGTTGGCTTCATGGCTCTAAGTTCTAGCTCTTAAAACTCCCTGGACTATACAGCCTTTAGTTTTTTTTAAACTTAAAACTATTTTAATTAATTTAATTTCATCCATCTACATCTAAATGATATGACGGAAACCAGAATGTAAATCATTGATGATCGTGCTGTCTGATTACGAACTTCAAAACAGAAAACAAAATATGCGGTCCCCTAATTTTTGCGCCTAAAATCCACCGCTTAAAAATATAATATACACCTGGTAAAATTTATTTTCATTGACCTACTAACGACACCTGATTACATTTTCTCACTTTCATACGAAGTCGTGTCAACGTAGAGATAAAATTGATAAAGCATAGTTGTGATAAAAAATTATCAAGTAACGATACTCACAGATACCTATCGTAAATTGTTAACGTTGATTATAGAAATTAATATTTGACTTGACAAACCATGCTCATTTTATTTTTTAACAACATCACTTAAGGTTGTCTAGGAGCCCTAAAGGCGGAATGGCTACTTTGAGTTCCAGTTTTAAAAAAGACCGTCTATGTATCTATGAATAGGGAAAATACCTATTATGTTAAGTTCAAAATTGTAAAACAACGCCCCATATAACAATTATTGGGTGTTACTATTATAACCACAATAAATACGTCGATGTGCACAAAAAAATCTAAGTGTAACCTAGGTAGGACATTAAATTTGAGTTTGAGGTTTTAGGAGCGTTTTTTTAGATATTTGATATGAAAGTATCAAATATATCTACAAAAAACGTATTGTATCAAAAATTCGAAATGAGAACAAATAATGGCTACCTATTTTTTTCCTATTCAATAACTAGATGACTTCGTCCGCGTGGATTAAGATTTTTGATTCCCTCGGGAGCTCTCAAATTGAGTTGAGTTGAATAGTATGGGTAATAAGCTTATATTATGTCCTACCCCGGGATACAAACTACCCCAAACCTTTCATCAAAATCGGTTGACCAGATGGGTCGTGAAAGCGTAGCACACAGACAGACAGAAACACTTTCGCATTTATAATATTAGTATGGATAGCTTCATCAATCCATCTCGCCAATTTACGCCTTTCTAGGTATATTATAATCCGACATTCAATTCCTTATCTACAGAATCGCTTCTTGTTATTTCCCTGCCAAGCCTTCCCTTTATCTTGCCTTCAATAAGTTCATAATAAGTAATCGATTGCAAACGAAGTTACGTGCAGTATTATTGTATGAATTATGATAAGTTAAGCATTTCTTCACGTCTCGCTTGTCAGCACAATTTCCTCAATATCGACAGTCACTGGATAGGTACATTACGATTAGATAGTAGATAGGAAGTGTACAAACATAGCTCACATATAGATAATCGCGATTGTGTCAATTTTAGGGTTCCTCAAAAAGAGAAAACGGAACCCTTATAGGATCTCTTTGTTGTCCGTCTGTCTGTCTGTCAAGACCCTTCTTCTCAGGAACGCATGGAGGTATCAAATCTGAAATTCATATCAAATACTCAGGTCTACTGTGCCTTGGAGGTGTGAAATAATCAAACTTCTAAGCCAACGCAATCAAAAGATACAGCCGTTTATGCTGCAAATTTTCGACACTCGCAAGGGAATCAAAACCTACAGGGTACTTTCCGTGAACTCAGAATCTTGAAATTTGGTACGAAGCAACGTCTTATAGCACACATAAAGGAAAAATTGCGAAAAGCCTAAATTTTTAGTTACATCATACAATAAAAATATTTTTAATAATTTTAAATCTACTACGTTTGTACGGAACCCTCGGTGCGCGCGCACTTGGCCGGTTTAAAATCTTAAGTCTTATCGATGATTCAATTAGTGCCATACAGAAATTAAGTGTTTTATTAGTAGATCATCATTGAAATATTAGATATATTAGTCCTTACTGGAAATTAGCGTATGAGGAATGGGCCTCTTTGATTCATCCATCCATCCATCTATCAGTCTGTGTTCGCCCACTGCTGGACATAGGCTTTTGGAGAGCGCCTTTTTGATTGGTTAGATTTAATTCATACGATAGTTTTTCGTAATTTGATACTTAATTGTGTCATGATTGTTTTTGTCATTTTATTTCTTTTATTGTATACAGTTAAATATATTTTACTTTAACTATTTTTAGGGGGTAAGTAGGAATAGTACCTAGCTCTAATCAAGTGATACTCGAAATCAATCAGTTTAACATTGTCATAAAATAGCTAGACCAAAACATGAAAATATCATTAATCCACATGCATACTCAGTTATCCTGTTTCGTAATTTTATTATTATTGTTTATTGAGTCATGGGAGGTCATAAAATTATATGAATCAAGAATTAGAATTTAGAATACTGTGTATATACCTCAATAATTATGTGGGTCGACGGATCACGTACCACTTCTGAGTTTTAATAAATCAAAACCCAATATTCGTTTTAAGACTTTATTCCTCACGATAATATAATATTCTTAGAGTACCTAATTTATTTACCTATTTTGTATAATCATAAAAAACTCCGATTTTCTTTTCCTCCTTCGCGCTCAATTGGCGGGAAGCGTCTCCATTGGCCCTCAGAATCCCCCCTTTTTTAATTATTTTATTTTACGGTCCTGGATTCAAGTCCTTTATGGCCTTAATATTTATTGCGAATGTTATTCCACAGAATATAAAACTAGAAAATCATGACAATTGTAAAGCAATATATAAAATGTGGAAACAATGCGTATTATAGGAAATGGTTTTGTTCCTACCTAATAACTAAATATTGAATCTTTTGTTTCTGTTGACTTTCCACAATTTAACTAAGAGTATAAGCTGGCCTGGTACAGTCAATTGTATTACGAGTATGAAGAAAATACATTGATTGGGAAAAATTCATCACTTTCTCGGTACTTGGGGTTGATTGCTCGATAGGTTATCAACTTATCATATTTTCTGCAAGTAGGTATATTGTGAAGTAACAAGAATGCTTGTATTACAATTTACAACATTATTCAATTAGGCATAGCCATAATAGGTACTAGGTATTTGTTTTTTGAAGTGATAAAACGGTATTACCGTATTATCTATCTCGGTATAAAACTATAGAACTATAGATTTGTGATATATTAGTACCACTACAGCCCATAAACCAAGAAACATAATTACTACGGGGCCATAAACGTCCCACTGCTGAGCACAGGCCTCCACTCTCATAGGAGAGAAGGAATTAGAGCTTAGACCCACCACACTGCTCCAATGCGGGTTGGCGGGCTTTAACGACTAGCCGTCGAACTGAGTACTCGGGACCGATGGCTTAACGTGCTCTCCACGGCACGGGAGTGAAATACCGCCAACTTCGTAACTCCGGGCTAGTGTACAAAAAAAGTGTCCGTAGTCAGAAAAACCCAACACTTAATTATGGCCTGACTCGGGACTCGAACCCGGGACCTCGTCAGCCGCAGTCGAGCATGTTAACCACTAGACCAACAAGGCAGTTTACACAAAAGTGTACTACAATAATATATGAATATATTAGTACACTTTTGTTTTATTGTCGTTAGCGTAGTAAGTAATCTTTTAAGTGGGTCATTGACTGCACGTCGTATTACGTCATTGTGAACCGCGCTGCTCTGCGCGACCCGCGGTTTCTTGCAGAACTTTTCGCGCTAGCAAGAAGACTTTCCAGGCTATAAATTGTACCTACACTACTTAAACTTAAATGGATCATTATTATTGTATAATTTGAAGACATTTTTCTTATTGTAACTTTCCAGCTATGCAATATATATGTCACCGTAAGATTGTAAAAACCGTTAGATTATAATCTAACTCGCGAAATTCTAAACTATCGAAAGATTGTAAACTGTTCAATGTTCTGAGTGTCAATTTTTGAAATATTCATTTTATTTACGTTTTCTTGTCTCTTTCTTAAAGGTTAGGTTAGGGTTCGACATAAACAATCAAGTAGAGCACTTAGGTTTTATAGGGTTTAAATACCTATCAGATTACAATCTACCGGAAAATAATGCGTTAAATTGTAATCTTTCGACAGTTTAGAATTTCGCGAGTTAGATTATAATCTAACGGTTTTTACAATCTTACGGTGACATATATACCCTGTGTTCTACTTCTACCTATACAAATCTTATTGTGTAAGGAATTGCAGTCACCTAAACATAGCACACGGTCAGTTCAATTACTCGTAAGTAATTACCGACCATCGGCTACATCTCTACCTAATAATATTTTTTATGGCAAGGCTTCGTAGTCATAAAATTCATAACAACATAATAACAGATAAGTACCTTCACCTTCTTGCTGATTAGTTATATTTTTTGATAACTTAGGTATATATAATACCTATACAGCTACTGACAAAAAATTGTTATTTATGGTAAGAATTTAAAGTCGGTTCAATACAAAGGCAGGTTATTTTTCCCAAATAGGTAGGTAATTATGAATCAATTCTAGGTGTGATATATTTAGAATTTATTAAAAAATATAACTTCGAGTTCCGGTTTATTTATATTTAATATTGGGCGAACAATTAAAGCCTTTACAAAAAAATAAATGGCAAAATGTCGAAGTTCAATCTTTTAAGAGAAAAGAAGATGTTCTTCAAAATGGTAATAAGGATTCTTATGTTTTTTAATAGGCAATTTTATGCTCTAAAATAAATAAGATATTTTTAACAATATCTTTAACATTGTTTAGCTAGAATAATTAATGAAATCACATTATTATTGTAAATGGTTCGGAGGAAGGTTACGACACTTGTAACACAAGTTAACTTAGTGCGAGTGTCTCTAAGCACACCTTTGTTCATGTGTTATGGAATATTAATAACCTTGACTAGGTTTTAAGGAGTATACTGTATTTTGTACATATTGTTGTACCGCGTATGCCCGCGACTTCGTCTGCGTGATTTGAGGTTTTTTGGTTCCCGCGGGAACTCTTTAACTTTCCGGGGTAAAAATGTGCTATTCCAGACTATAATCTATCTCTGTGCCAAATTTCAGCCAGATCCGTTCAGCCCATGGGGCGTGATTGAGTAACAAACATCCATACATCCATCCAAACTTTCACATTTATAATATTATATAATAGTAAGATTCACAACAAATAAATTGAAATTGATAATTCTAGGTGATGTGGGGAAGCCCGTATGACAATGACATTCAACAGGTGTCCCTGGTGCATAAGTATATAATAAATACCTATCTCAAACCATACATTATACATAAATATGTAAAGTAATATGTAAAGTATTCTTACACAAAAGCGCATACATTTATTTATTCGTAAAGAGCTTTTCAAGTGATTCAGAAAAGTTTCATAAAAACACACACTGCATGTTAACCTGGTCGATATTCATCAGGTTAATCAGTGTATGGACACCATCTGAGAACAACATTGATTTTAAAAGTTTTGTGACACAAGTGATAAAAGATAATTTGAAGTTTGCTTGTAAAGGCAGATTCAAACCTGGACAATATAATAAACCTTCATATTGAATGCAGATCAGGTGGATCGATGTCTGCAAAAAGCAATACAGTACCTACTTATTTAGTTAGTATGCATCTGATTAAATTGAAAGTGCAGTGACACGTAGGTAGTAGTCATTTAGTAGTTTTATCCAGAAACGCGTGTTGGACCGACATTGCGGCGCTCGTACAATGAAACTATTGATTTTACAAAATAAAATGGTTACTACAGTTGGAAATTTTCTCTAAGTTTAATTTATCTCAAAACTATTTTTATCCTAAAATGAGTCTGAAAGGAGTTATTGTCAAAAAACTGTTTTTGGGCGCCATTTTTCCAATATGGCGGCGCGAACGGCAAAGATACGAGGTGACAAAGTGAAAATTCGGAAAGAGCACGCGAAATCTATGAAATCACCAATTTTCGAACTCCCGGAAAACTTTCCAGGTAACCCCCATTTTGAGCACCATTTGGTGCGGTGTCAAAAAGAGGGTTAAAACCAGTATTATAAGAACTTATCGAAAAAATTTGTTACGAGTAGATAGTAATACCTACTAGTGTATCGAATTAGGTACCTTGTCGACGGACCTTATCAAATACCACCCTTATATTTGAAGCGATAAATGAACAAAATTGTAAATTATATTTTTTTTTCAAAAGAGCAACCGCCGTGTTTCTTGCTGTTTCTTCTCGGTAGGAATGGCATTCTGAAACAGCGGTAGATTCACTTGACGATTCAAAAGCACTTGAAAAGTTAATTTGAATAAAAACATTTGAATTTTAATCGCGTAGATATAGAGGTTCTACGGACCTATCTAATCATTCTAATAAATGTAGGAAACTGTCATGATTAGGCAGGAAAAAATAGCTATTAGATTATAAATCTATAAAATATAACTTACAAGGTTATACAGAAGTGATCGCGTAGTAAAAACTAATTATACTTACCAAGTACCAACCTACCGTTATAAATGAAAATTATAATTAGCGTTGTTAGCATCTTTACTAACAAAGTACCTATGATTTTTTTGTATGAATTTTTCGTATTTATTTGATTTCTGGGTACGATATTTTTACATAAAGCTTAAAGTAGGGGGCCACATTCCCACCTTCTCCTCTATCTACATAAAAGTATGATAAAGTAAGTATGTAATTAGTAGATAGAGTATTTGGGTTAGTTTTAATTTGTATTATGTACGTACTTAAGTAAGTGTTAATTTCCATTACTTGACTTACATTAACTAGTACATGCAACAACCCATTGCGGACCGATTTTGATGAGATTTGAATTATGTGTTTAATTTAACTAATAATAGGTATGTAACAGATTGACCTGACCTAACGAACACATATTATAATCCGGAAGACCAAATATAATGAGGCAGGTACCTATACCTATAGCGCATAGTTATAAAAAAACAAACGAAATTATAATAATGCCTGTTATCACGTTACAGCGTTTCTCGTATTACATAACGTAATATTATAAAAGTGTAACACTAGGCCGTTTTTAGTTAGTTTTGTAATTGCAGGCCATGTTAAAAACTAATAGCATTGCGGTGTGTATCATAATGTCACCGTAAAATTGCAAAAACCGTTAGATTTTAATCTAACTGTCGAAATTGTAAACTGTCGACAGATTGTGAACCATTCAATGTTATGAGTGTAAATTTTTGAAATATTCATTGTATTTACGTTTCCTTGTCTCTTTGTTGTAGGTTAGGTTAGGGTTCGACATAAATAATCAAATAGATTTTATCGGGTAATACCTAACAGATTACAATCTACCGAAAAATAATGCGATTGTAATCTGTTGACAGTTTACAATTTCGCTAGTAAGATTACAATCTAACGGTTTTGTGCAATTTTACGGTGACAGTAACATCACAATACGGATTACGGTCACGGTATTCGCGCCGTCAACATTGACAATGGAATCGCGCATGCCTGCACGCTATTGACGACGAAAATGTAGTTTTGTAATTGAAAATAACTTTCAATGTTCGAGTGACGATGATCGTAGCTACTGATCGCCAGACAGGAGCCATGTGTGCGTGTTACTCTGCTGTGAAAGTATTTGACGATGTAGACTTACAAGTTTCTGATAAAATTCTACATCTGCAATTTAAGTTACTTTTACGATAGATGCTGTTTCCTGACTGCTTGGAGTTTATCTATGTATAATAGCTTGTTTTGCCTAGTAGTTTAATTAAGACTTCGGTTTTCTATTCGGGGGTCGGAGGTTCGGTCCCGCCTCGCTGGCCGCTTTAAAGCAATAAAAACAGCTCAAGGAAATCATCGTGAGGAAACTTGAATGCCGGGGGGAGTTTTCCATAATGTTCTCAAAAAGGCGTGTGATGCTGCCAATCCGTCCTTGGCCTTGGTGGTGGAGTAAGACCTAAACCCTGCTCGTTGTGAGAAGAGCGCTCGCTCTCCGTCTCTCCGCGCCGTGCTCTGTATAGGCTCTGCAGAAGACGATGATAATTATAAGGAGAAACGGACTATCCGGCAGTATACTACCGTATACGGTATACGTATAGCTCAACTCGATAGAAAATTGTATATAAGTACTCGTAACTTAGCAAATAGAGAGTATGGTAGAGGCACACTGACAAAAGATTTTTGAAATTTCACCCGAGCGGGAGTACGATAGGTACTTTAATGATTATATTAGTATGGTTGACAGCCCTAGGAGAGCCACCTAATTTCTTTTATTTACATTAAAATATCTTATCTAACTGGCCGCATGAAGTGCATATTTCAGTTCATAATTCAGATAAGCAAATAGGTATGTAACACAGTTCATCTTTAAATACCTAGCAATTTTTATTACATTATCATTTTATTACTAGCTTGTTAAAATTATTTAGATTTTAGTACTTTGAAACATAAATAATATACTTACATACCTACCTACCTAATTATGAAAATATAAATTCATAATTACAAAAAACCTACCTACCTATCTACACTATAATATTATAAAGAGGAAAGATTTGTATTTTTGTATTTTTGTATGTAACGAATAAACTCAAAAAGTACTGGACCGATTTTAATAATTCTTTTTTCATTAGAAAGCTACATTATCACTGAGTAACATAGGCTATATTTAGTACTAGATTACTATAGAAATCTTTAGAATTTCTTATTAAAACCAACCGAAGGTGTAAAAAAATTAGCCATAAAATGTCTTTCATCGCATACGCTGCGAAGAGTGTTAATGATAGGACAAAAAAATGTTCGACAATATTATAGAATATATCAATATCTACAAAAAACTTCGCGAGACCATGTGTCTAACTATTGTAGTTACGTCACTATTTAAAATGCAGTGACATAGCGGTTGCGGCGGTACCGGCCGGGGGGCTATTTAGTATCAGAATTGCACCCGTGCGAAGCCGGGGCGGGTCGCTAGTCTTATTATAAAAATTTGAATTCATAATTATAAAAAAAAATTTTGTCTGTTCGCTACCGTGTCACCTTTGCGTTCGCTTCACGCTTGTTCATTCGATTTAGTTGAAGTTTGGTGCAGTTTTTGTCGGCACTTGCGTGGAGGTTTCTGACACAGAACCCTCTACGTGCAATAGTTTGCACGCGAGTCGCATTTCATCGCATGTCCGGCTTGAGCCTTATAATTTTGAGGCTCTGTACTTATTACATATTCTGTGGCTCAAGCTCCTATTTTATACATCTAGACTAATATTATGATATAAAAGCGAAAGTTTGGATGTATGGATGAATGGATGTTTGTTACACAATCACGCGGTACGCCACAACGGCTGAACGAGTCTGGATGAAGTTTGGTACGGAGATAAATTATAGCCTGGAATAACACATAGGCTACTTTTTATCCCGGAAAATTAAAAGAGTTCCCGCGGAAACCAAAAAACCTCAATCCACGCAGACGAAGACGCGGGCATCAGCTAGTATTTTATACATATGTCACGTTTCAGTAAAAACGTAAATCGCAAGTGATGGCATCCTAAATTCATAAATTGGTTTGGTACTTAGTGATTTTTGTGACTCATCTTGTGATATCACTGTTCCACCCAAACAGATCGAGGTATTGAATGTTTAAGGTTAACATTTCGTAATTCTGCGATATTGGGATCATGCTAACAATGTTAATGATAACATTTAAGAACAGCAATGCAACCTGTGACTGCTCGAACTACGTAGGTATAAATTATAATACAACAGACTTATTCAGTTCTTTATTCTTTTTTATTTCATACAGTAAATATTGCTTTTGATTGCCAATAATTATCCTTAGAATGCAATTTTAAATCTATATAATACTAGTGGTTCGCCCCGAAAGTGACCTCGCGCCATCTACCTTCTCGTGTTTAAAAATTAAAATCAATATATAACATTTCAAATATCCTCATAACTTATTTGTTAGATATCTTATGAAATTAAGTATGCTTTGTAGATGTAGAGTTTAAAAATTACGATTAAGTTGGCCTCGAGGTTCTAGTCGTAAAATAACGTAGGTATTTATGTGTAAAAATATGTGATGTAAATTTATGTACAAAGACTTACTGCATACCCAATTTCGTAAATAGTCGCATCGTTAGATCGTTGGATATTACACCAATTAAAAGTTACCTGAATTATATGTATATAGGCAGGTACCTACTCATACCTCATTCAAAACGCCATAATATTAGGTTATATTTACCTATGTCAAGTTAACATGTATACCTAATATAGTTCTAAGTTCTAACGCATTAGGTATGGCTTCCAAAATGAGTTTAATTGTTTGTATTGTAGATACGATAAATCATACTAATATTATAAATGCGAAAGTGTGTTTGTTTATTGGTTTGTCCTTCAATCACGCTGCAACAGAGCAATGAATTTACGTGATTTTTTGCATAGAAATATATGTACATAGTCCAAAACCTAGACAGTGACATTTAGCTACTTCTTATCCCGGAATTAAAGAGGTCCCCCGGGAATTAACGCGGAAGAAGACGCGGGCATCATCAGCTAGTGAGATGATAAATGCAAAGTAAATTATTGATGCACGTGACTTCGTCCGCGTGGAATAAGTTTATTATTTAATGTTGTCTTGCCTACGTTAATCTCCCAGGTCCTCAACTATGCCCATGCAACTCACGTTGATCCATTGCTCTGTTGCAACGTGATTGAAGGAACACCAACAAGCAAACACATTTTTACATAATAGTCACATGACAATAAAATATTATTATAGGTGGGTATAATATATTATATATAATAATTTTGCCAACATTTGGATCTGTAGAGATAACTTTGGAGTTCAGTGGCTGCAGCGCCTGCCGGATGCGACGTGAAGATAAAACCGGAAAAATGATAAGTTTATCTAGTCTGAATTCTTACTGACTAGAGCAGTTTTATAGGCCAATCATAGTAATACAGCGTGGCGGAATCTGGCCAAACCGTTCTCATTCTGAAAAGAGACTAGTGCTCAGTAGACAGTAGTGATTCGGCATTGGGTTGAGTATGATGAGAGCAATAAAAAAATTGGCAGTCATAGGTTGCTGGAAAAATCTAATCGTATGTCTTTATAATACCACCCATGTCTGCGGCTCGCTCTTGACCTACAAGATGAGAACTTTAGACATAAAAAAATTGCAATAGGTAGGCTTGGTTCAGTTTCACACAATAAAATTTAAGTTCATAGTTTTTCTTTCATAACAGTGGCTATTCCCAATTCGTTAAGGTTGCTAAAAGAGTTAAAATTGCTTCTACTTTAACCTTTTAAGTATATTTTTCAAGTCTCTATGAAATCGACCTCACTGTCGAACTCTACCGAAAAATATTGCTCTGCTTTAAAATGGCTAGAATATTTAAAAGTATTTTTAATTGCACTGTTTTAACAGGTAGTATTTAAAACTCCAGGGAAATGTTTTGAACTTTATAAATGTTTATTAATTATTTATTGATATTTATTAATTCGATTTTAATCTAACAAAAGAAAGATAAGCAACGTGTTTTTTATGTCTCACATTCGGAAAATAGGCATTATGTATCCAATTCCAAAATGCATTACAATGAATTAACAAGTCATAATTAAAAAACACGACTGCCCTGCCAAAAAACTAACTGAAAAGTTAAAAATCTAACTTAATCCAGTTAAATAGAATCTTATTCACATTTTTTTGTGATTTGGAATCTACTCATCATTTTTTAGATGATGATTATATATAGTTAATCTTATTTTCGCTTTTTTTCAACTTTAGTCTTTAATGAGAGACCATGGTCACCCCATTACTTTTTTTAAATTTTGTCTAGCCTATGTCACCCGGAATAAGCTAGGGATTCTAACGATACCTCATTTATCAAAATCGCTTCAGGCATATAGAAGTTTTGGTGGAATATACAAACTCACATACATACATACAATGAACCTTGAAAACAATATACTGCTTTTTTCAGGCAGTCGTATAAAAAATACCGGCCAAGAGCAAGTTGGACTCGCGCACGGAGGGTTACGTAGTGTACCTTGGATTTCACACCCTCAGACTATGTATACAAATACTTGTACCAACAGATACTTACCGGTGGTAGCGTTTTGACATCCATACTACTATTATAAATGCAAAAGTGTGTCTGTCTCTCTGTCTGTCAGTTACGCTTTAACGGCGCCTACTTTTTATCCCGGAAAATTACGGATTCTCCAAGGGGAATACAAAAAACTTTAATCGCGAGAATCATTTAGTAATATCATAAGTGATATACAAATTGTCCAACGTGAAATAAATCATTTCATTTCAATATATTTAAAATACAATAAATTTTATTGTATTTTATGCAATGTACTTTGTATTTAATGCGTGGATTTAAAATAGCATAATATTTTATGAGATAAATATTATGTATAACAGTGAATACCTACCTAGGACAATTTCACGCGGTTACTTACGACATAAATCTAGCTCGAAGATGTAATAATTGTCTTGGAAAACTCAAGAATGATGGAAAGTAAACTCTGACGTAAGCGTTTATTGACTATGTGGAGCGTGTCTAAATAATATAATATGATTCATAAGGGATGACTGGCTAAAGATTTATTGCTCTGTGCTTACAAAATACAGTTTTTTTTGATCATACAACGGGTTCCGTGCATTGGAAAAACTTAACCAACGATAAACAAGAGATCAAATTATTTTAAGCGTTACGTTGTTCTCGTGAAGTGCGAAGGATAGTAGGGAAGTAGTGGGGTGGTTGATCTTTAACGGTCTTAAATCCACATTCGATTTAAATAAAAAAATATACTTTACTTTAATAAATGCGAAAGCGTGTCTGTCTGCTACGCTTTAACGGCCCATCTTTTCAACCGATTTTGATGAAATTTGGTATAGACAATCACATTGGTGACATCCCAGGGATGGCATGGGCTTTTCATCCCGAAAATTAAGGAGTTCCCGCGGAATAGAAAAACTGAAGCCACGTGGACGAAGTCGCGGACATCATCTACTTAGTACGGAATAATTTTCCTGATGCGTACAAAAGAAATATCAAAACTCTGTTTCCTAAAAATTAAAAGAACAGGAAATAGGCATTATAGAAGCAAGCTCCAAGTTCACTGTGTCCAACTATCAGCAAGCGTTCTGGTAGTGTGTCTTGACCTTTTGTTAATCTTGACATATTAATTTTTGATTTACGATTTGACGGAATTAAAAACGCAGTAAAGACCTGATACAATAACTATCTACCTCACTCTTTACCTATAAATACTTAATAGGTTAAGTATTTCGTAATTTTTGAATTTAAATCCAATTTCATCCAGATCCGTTCAGCCGTTCAGGCGTGATTGATCGGATGGATCTATCCATACTGTGGCATTTGTAATATTACATTAGTATAGATTTAATCGCTTGAATCCCTCGTGCTGCGATACTGTCATTTAGAGGAGCATATGTCTCAAGAGCCGCCAAAGTTGCCCGTCACAACATTTCCACATTGAAATGATTACTGTGCACGTATTCAGGATATTGCAAGTAGGTATAACAGTGCACATAAAGAAACTTTACATAAAACCACAATAATAGACACTTATTACAATATGTTAAACCTTCATTGTATTTGTTACTTACATGCGAAAGTGTGTTTGTTTGGTTTGTCCTCTAATCACGCGGCAACAGAGCAATCGAGTGACGTGAATTTTAGGATGTGTACAATTAAAGACATGGAGAGTGGCATAAGCTAAGTGGGTACTTTTTATGCCGGTAAATGAAAGAGTTCCGGTGGGATTAAATAAAACTTATTCCACGCAAGTCGCGACAGAGGTCGGGGGCATCAGCTAGTTTTCAAATATACGTGCCTATATTATATCGTATTGTACCTAGGTAAATAATAAATATAAATAATTAGTAGAATAATTAGTACCAAATATGTTTCAAATTCGATATTCAGCTCAAGTTAAGTAAGTATATAATATTATTTATATGTGAAAGCAGGTAATAAAGATTTATTCAAAGTAAACAGAACTTGCTAGATTCCTTTGTAAATATTTTACGATCTATTTTATATTTGCTTAGTTCGTTGTTTGATCGTCGATGATCGCGTAGTAAGCGGAGTGCACACCGGTGCACTGCGCGCGCGCTGCGACAGCGTGGGGCGCGATCCGCATGCCATGATTATTATTGTCGCGCGAGTTGTGAGGCTGGCGGCTGCACACTTGCGCAACACCCGGAGGCAACACGCTCGACCCTGAACTCAATTCGGCTACGAGCATTTTGCAACTAATCACTGGTCGTTGCGCCTCAAGACAACGCTGGCCGTCGCCGGCACAAATGTAAACATTTACAGGCGGTGTCGGTCTAACGTCCGAGGCCGAAACGGACGTGCTCCCTGACTCCATACACCATCGAATAGCAATCCACCGTCTGCGATCACGTCGCTTGCTGTGATTTCAGTAGTAAATCTCTAGGCTCAGTCAGGAGTCAGGACTCAGGCTGCGGACATAAGAGTAAGACCTCGCGACGGACGCTAAAAATATCTTAAACAGCGACAAAGCGTACTTCCTATTGGATAATGGTCATTCAAGGATTAACAGCATCGTGGTACTTAGTTTATCTTTATAATTTTTAAGTAAGAATTAGGTATGTATTTGTAATAAAATGTAGGCAGTATGTCCACTTCCAATGTCCACGTTTCAATGTTATAAATGTTTAGAGTCACTTGTTATGTGTACTTGTTGGTTGATGGTGACGGTTGTAGGTATGTAAACACACAAGGATTACAAACATTCCATGTTCACGGAATTCTTGACTACTTTAATCTTATGTTATAATGCTGTCTTTCTTCACGGTAATTCCTATAAAATTGATCTAGTTTATAAATTGATCGATTTACATCATAGTATTTTTGTCTAGGTACTAGGTAAGTAAGATACTTTCATCAATGGATATCTATAAAATTTTATTTTTCGTCTTAATTTTTTATATAAATAATAATTAGTAACCGTCGGAAGCTAATTTCATTATTTTAATTGCTATAAAATGGGTACGACAAAGAAAATATTTTAGGAAAATTGATGGCCAATACCGTCATATTTTTAAAAATTCAAACAGAAATACTATTATGAATTACGATACTTTATCAAACTTTAAAATATTTTGTATAAAATGAAGAGAAATATGAGTTGAGGAATTAGGTGTTATTTAAAGACACCATAGTGACTGCATTATTTAAATTAAAATTCATCTGTGTGTTCGGGTAGGGTGCTTAGTATTGCTTAGTTTCGTGACCATGATTAATTTAAACAAGAAAATATTCAACTAATATATATATAACCATTTATTCGTTGATTCATTGTATAATTTTTTTGTAGAATGGCTAAGATACCTAGCAAATTATATCCTATACAGGGATAATTTAAATTATACATATCTACATTTGAGCTCATCGCATTAATAAAGGCGTTAATTCTGTCAGTAATAATGAAGGTGAAATACAAAACTAAAACTGGTTTTCCGCGGGTTATTCCGGAAAACCGAAAACCAGTTCTTATTTCGATTGTAATAGTTCAACGGTCATCTTTTTAAGCATGAGCAGGTACCTACCAAGGAGTATTAATGACCAAGTTTTAATTTAATGACACATAAATCTCAGGTGGAGAGCAAAGTACATTTGATTGATTTGCTATAAATTCATTTATAATAAAAATACTATACGACGCCCGCGACTTGGTCCGCAAGCGTTAACCGCGTGGTTTTTAATTCCCGTGGGAACGCTTTAATTTTCCTTGATACAAAGTGTCCTTCCCCGCGATACAAACTGTCTCTGTTTGGTTGTACAGACGGGCTGTGAAAGCGAACAGACAGACATACTTTCGCATTTATAATATTGGTATGGATTATAATATAAGTATGGATTTTAATGATTTGTGGCCTATAGTACAATTCTGAAAATAATAGATGGTTAAGATATTATTATATTCAGTAAAACTTGAATTAATTAAAGTAACGATGAGTACGGATGACCGAGCTTTGCGCCGTATTTTTTTTTGGCATGCTGATGAAATATGAATAATATTTTTCGATCTTACCTACATAATAATAAAAAAATATGAACTGGTTATTTAAATACAAAATCACAACTGCAACTGGGCTCCCAGTTATCGTTTTTCGTACAAAAGAAGGAAAGAAAAAAGGGAAAAAAATCTAACTGGAGACATCTGGACTCGAACTAGGGTATTCTAGTTTCAGATCCGCCTCATTTCCCAACTGAACTGTTATAACTAGGGCTTCCAATACCGAGATCCCGGTATTGGCTAATACCGGGATCCCGGACTTTTTTCGTCCGTTTTCAATACCGGTATTGAAATGTCCAATACCGGGATACCGGTATTGGTGACACTATAAACGAAACAGTGACTATTGCATATATTTCTTGGTACATGCCACTGTTTTTATTCGGCTAAGTTTAAAACTTGTATCTTAAGCACATTAGCTCAATAAGAGCACTTTTATTGCTCAAAACCAGTGAAGAATAGTCATTTTTGATCACTCAGAGGAAAAAAGATTTTAAGCAGAAAAGTGCTCTTCTGGAGTTAATGTGGTGAAAAAATATTTTATGGAAAAACTGTTTTTTATTTATGGTGCAGTTTCCTTCAGAAAAAACTAGTTATAAGTTAAAAACAATCTATCTAATTGTAAGTATAAAAAAAACTATTTCCGGTATTAATACCGATATTTAAAAAAACCGGTGTGCGAAAGCCCTAGTTATAACCCTGTAGATGGTGGCGAAATTTACTTAATTTAGTTTTTCATTGCCTGAAAACACGGATAAAACGACATTTTCTAAAAATAAATCCTAGCTAGATCGATTTATCGCCCCCGAAAGCCCCTGCATACTAAATTTCATATAAAAGAATTATATATATAAAATAATTGGTCGTTTAAAGGTATTAGATAACAATAAAAGGCACACCATTTTAAACTCGTTCTTATTTAAAAAAAAAAAAAAAATTTAAATAAGTAATTAACGTGAAGACAATCGAAAGTTCTATATATACGTAGGTAGTACTTTTAGGTACTATGTGTATCCATTAATTAATAATTATATATTTAATCCAATATACAGTCCAATATGAACTGGTATTGGCCACCGCTACGGCAAAAAGTTCCGCTGACCTCCAAAGAAATTGCATAGATTGTGTCATGATTTTTTTTAAAGCGTTTCAACTGTTTATCATTTTGTTGATGAGAAATCATTTCATTCCATATACCTATTACCGATTAATTATTAGAAAGCGGACGTCGACACGAAGAACAAATCAACTTTATAAGGGTTTCTGTCAAAGTTTAGTTTATCTTAGCGAGTTTATTGTTACACGTGTGCTTAACTCTCGATCTAGATCGGGAGGCATGGTAGTGCTCTCACGAAGACGAGTAAATGATAAATTAATCGTTGGTAAAGATAACTAAAACATACTTTCAAAGATTTTAAGCTTTTTAAATAGTTACTCATTTAAAATAAGTATCAGTTTTGACAAAAATATTGAATTATTTAATGTATCTCTATGGCATTGAAAAACCTGCTGATCGAGATAGTTAATTACTAAATGTGAAATTATCTGGCCGATTTTGTACATATATGAATTAAATAGGTCTCGGCTCTAATATTACGTAGCAGGAAATATGATAAACCTCTCAAGTAATTAATGCAATTTTTTATTTTACCTTTTTATAAAAATAACTTCAAGGATTTCTACTGTGGGCTTTCCTTATTTAATTTTCTAGGCTATACTCTTTCTTTCCTTTATTGTTTTTTTTATTCTAAGCTGGAAAACTTTCAGTTTACCATGTTCAACGCCACTGTAATCAAATAATAATAATATAATAAATATTATAAATGCAAAAGTTAGGATGGATGGATGTATGGATGTATGGATGGATGTGTGCACGCCCGAACGGCAGAACGGATCTGGATGTTAGGCACAGAGATAGATTATAGTCTGGAATATAGGCTACTTTTTATCCAATAGAGCCAAAAAACCTCAATCCGCTCGGACGTAGTCGCGGGCATCAGCTAGCTATTTATACAAAATCCGATATTTATAATATGGAATCTCATTTAAAATTCAATTAAAAACACGATTTATTTAAATTAATATTAAAACGTGAACGTATTATTCAAATGTCCAATGTCCATGTAGTCTCCTTTATCATGTCACGATTTTTCATGTTTTAAGAAATAACATTGCTTCATTGATATTTATATTGTTATTACTATCGTAATTGATATCTTCTGTAGATTTGAACGCCAAGCTAATTATTTATTTATCTCATAAGACACCGTCTTTGAATCGAAGTTCAAGTTATAGATTATATTAGTCAGGTTGTCAATGGGTCACTAGATTAAGAAGCAGCTTAGAAAATATATTAGGTAATCAAGTCTCTAGCGCTTGTTTAATTAATTCCTCAATGTTTACTTACTCAAACCAATGTATGTCAAGATAAAACTAGAATCGAAGTTCTTCTAATCGATCTGGTGAAGTGATCTATTCCATGCGTTCATCGGTACATTTATGTGTCTTTACAATTTGATGAACTCAATAGAGAAGGATCGGCTTCAAAGTCTGGTCATCATATTTAATTGATGAGGTCTCGCAATGGTGTCAGAGGCGATAGTAAGGAGTTAATCTCATGTCATGTCAGTGGCCAGGCGTCGAACGACGTGACCTTACGTCACACGTCCACTGCTTTGCGCCGACACGCGGTGGGAATACTAACGCCTGCAAAACGCCTTGATGGATCCTTGGCTTCAAAACCAAGCTCCTTTCTTAGATTATTGCATTTAATGAACGGTCTTAATTATAACCTTATACACAACTGCGTTTAACCTAGCAAGAGTACTCATCTGAGATGAGGTCTAGCATTTTGCAATAGGTGATTTCTACCTTGTACTTTCCTGGTGAACAGTTTTTCTGTAGTTGATAGTTTTGTGTATATATTCCATGAGAGTCAACGATTTAGTGCCCTACTATCTGAAGGTCATTATCTAGTTCAATATGTTCGAACAAGGCTTATTAACTGAGCTATCAAGCTGCTGTTTTTCATTTAGATTATTATTTATTTATCGCCAGCAGACCCTTGCTCATAACAATTTTAGTAGTTTGCTCTGAAGCTATAATGAGAAATGTATGGTTTTTATGGTAACGTTTTGCATTCTCTAACTTGACCTTATATTATTTATTTATCTAAAACTTCGTCATTTCATTAGTAATTTTAATAAAATGTTTGTATATTATTTACAAACTGATTAAATCGAACTACTTATCTACTATGCGAATCATGGTCAGTAAACAATACAAATGCAAGTTGTGTATAGCCTTAGAACCAAGGAAAATAGCCAGGTATCTTACTGTTAGTAGGTACTTATCTTAATTTATATTAAATTTATTGACATCTTTATAATCATGTACTTAGTAGATTCCTAGTTCCATGTGTATAATAAACTCAAAAAACAAATAAAGTTATTTTATTGTGTGAAGCGTTCTTCAAATTATTAGACACAAGGACTTTGCTTCAAAATTTAAATTATGCATGTTAAGAAGTTTCGGAATGAAAATAAAACCTTGATTTCTTTTATTTATATTACTAAAACAAATATCTTTTAAACACACTATTTGACCAAGATACTCGTACATAAGTTCTTCTAAATCCAAGTTGTCATTTCCAATCACATGATTTACTTAACACAAACTGATTTCATAATTAGCGACTTAATATCGTCATTATGTTCTCACCTGAGAGAGATAGTTTCGGAATGCCGTGATTCTTTTACAGTTGTCCAGTTTAGAGCACAGACACAAATCGAGATGGGTCAGTAATTGTCCAATACTGAGGAAACGGACAGAGGTGGGGGCGCTGTAGATTCGAATGCGCGAATCGCGCGCAAACTTCGCGGAACGGAACGTATCTGCGCCTGCGCTCGATGTGCAGGTGGGTTCGCTACTGGCACCGCGCGCTTCCTCCGGTGTCTTTTATCACATCGCATTCACGTGCCTTCAACTTGACTCCTTGTAGCTTGCCTACTGCGTTACAGGATGCGGAATTAAACGCCTTCTTGGGCGAAATTCTTTCAGAAGGATTTGCTGGAAACAGTAAAATGGATTTTCCCATATTGTATAGGCCTGCAAAAGACGTAATAGTAAATATAACCTTCGGGCTCTACATCGGAGCAACAACTCTACTGGAACAATAACAGTGACTAACAATGAATAACCTGCAGTTTGAAATAATATAAAAAATTACATCTAGGTATGAGTATTTATTTCTGACTTCCGGTAGAGACAAGAATACTGGTGGGTTCTTACTTGATGTCTGGATCTTCATTGAATTATCAAAATATCATCAAAATCAAAATATTATCAAAATCAAAAACACATTAAACTTGAAGCTTGGTGAATAGGTAGAAGCATCCCTATTTTGTATTATCTTTTTCAATACGTAGTTATGCCCGCTTCTCTCCTCAAGATCATCAACTACGTCTTTATAACTATATATCAAACTACCGCATACTCTTACGTGCTATGTCGGAAAAATGCCCAACTAGTTTCTTACGTCTGCGTCTACGTCTTTTTCGTTCAATGTATTTTTGCGGGTATTCGAAGTCTTAGGCCGTTTTGTGATTCAATCAATCATTTAATGTTCGTGGGACTATTACAAGACAAAACAATTAAGCACATATGGTATAGTTTAAGCGACAAACATGAAACGTCCAAGCCATACCTTTTTACCAAGATGTAGAATTTGTGGAGATAAGACTTATAGGTAGCGTTATTTGTTATTTATTGTTATATATTTGGTACAGTCAAGAGTACTTAAAGCCTCATAGGCATGCGCAGCACAAATCGGAGCTCAACTAGGGGCTTGGCTCTAGTAGATCTCATAACTTTTTAACAATAATATGATTTGAACATATGAGTCTTGGCAACCATGGAATGTTTTTGGTGGGATCAAGATTTTAACTTTTTGTCAATCTCCAAAAAACGTAAAGATTCTGTACACATTTATGATCAGCGTATAAATGATATTTACTATTATAATAAGAGTTTCTTCAATGCCATATTATACATTAATATGACGATTGACATAATGTCAATGACATTTATACGTTGTTAAAACTTAAAAGTACGTAAGTAGGTACTGGGGCTAAATGAAGCCGTGCAGGACGCCCGCAGAAAGACGTGGTCGGGATAACTCGGTATAGGTATAACCAAATACAACCACGATTTTAGGAACAGAAAATTGTATACCAAGGGAACACCTATCGTCACAGAATATATGTATTATAATTTAGTAGGTATCTTTTATCTACCGTGGTCACCGAGTTTCGATAGTAATTATATCAATAATCGTGGCTCATTATATGAAAGCCTTCAGTAAAATAAATATCTGCACACTAGCGAATGCCCGCGACTTTGTCTGCGTGGTTTGTTAGTTACCGCGGGAACTCTTTAATTTTCCGGGACAAAAAGTAGTATATGTACCTATTCCAGATTATAATCTGTCACTGTGCCAAATTTCAGCCAGATCCGTTCAGCTGTTGGAGCGTGATTGAGTAACAAACATCCATACATCCATTCAAACTTTTGCATTTATAATATTAGTAAGAATTAGTAAGGTAAGAAGACTGGGATGTTCTTAATCCTTAATTAATATATTATTATACCTACTGATAATTTGGTCCATTTTTAGTTCGGAGGAATTTCACCCAAATCTGTAAATGGGCGACGATGATTGTAGGTCTACGCCCAGGTATAAAACAGCTTCGCCCGAGACACATTGCGACCGTTTTTTTTTCAAAAGTAGTTTGTCATGATTTGAAGGGCTTCGTGCGAAATATTGTACTTCCTCCTTTCTAAGTATAAATAACTAGCGATCCGCCCAGGCTTCGCACTGACAGCACTAATAATCCTAATAGTCTATAGTTCTATACCCAATATAGCCAGTGGGCAGTGATCAGATCTTTTAAGAGGAACAGTTACACCATACATTGTTTTCGTGTAACTTTAACTATTTACGCAGCGTAAGCCACGTAAGCTCTCAGAGGAGAGGGTTTTTTACGACTTAGTTGACATTATTGCAATTTTCGTAAGGATCTCTAATTTTTGAAACTAAAATATAACCTATGTTACAGCTGATAATGAGGCTTTCTATAGGTAAAATAATTTTTAAATTCGGATGAGTAGTTTTTGAGTTTATCCATTACAAACAAAAAAACAAATCTATCTTTATAATATTAGTCAAGATTAAAGGTAAAAGGTATTATATATTGTAAATTTTTACTTCCTACATTTCCGTTATTGAAATTAATTGGTGGGTAAATACAAAAAAATAATGCGCAAAATATTGTATTTACGGATTTTTTATTTTATGAATAGAATTTGAATATTGGTGTATCCGTATGCCTGTTTTGTATGTCAGTGGCCTCAGGTTTTTTTAAATATTAAATTTTGAAACGATTGAATACATCTGATGCTGATGTTTATAATTTAAGTTATGCTCGTTAATATTTGGATGAACTTATAAAATTGTGAAGTAAGGACATGAATTTTGGAAGGACCCTCTCTTGTTTGTTATCTGATCACCCTAAAATAACAAGTTTATCGATATTGTCGTTTTAATTTACAAAAACTTCGATATATATATATATTATGTACTAAATTTAAGAATAGAAATTCACGTAAATTTTAAATAAAAACCTAAATAAAATACAAATAGTTACCCAGTGGTAGCGAATTTTTTGCATTGCCTTTCATATTTACAGTTTTGTTTAAAACTAAGTACTATATGATGCCCGCGACTTCCGCGTCGATTAAGATTTTCCGATGCCCGCGGGAACTCTTAAATTTTTCGGGATAAAAAACCTATGTCTGTCCTCGAATTGCAAATTGCAATCGACCTCAAATGATTTTGACGAAGGTTGGTAAGTACGGAGAAAGGTTGGAAAAAGAAATTTTATCCTGGAAATTGAGAGTTTCCGTGGAAATTGGAATGGGCTCTGGTTATAAGATGTCAATTCCACATATTACGAATCAACGTTTTAGATCAACAATCCAAAGATTCATTTTAAACTCATAAATGAGAGCTTCTAACCTTATTAACATACGCAAACGGGTTTAAAAAATCAATTCAAATGTTATAAGGAACCTCTTGTTTATATTGCTTACACTAGCGTCATAGCAACTTACTTGCTATGACGCATTCAAAATAAATTAAAAACCTGAGTTCTTTAACCTGAAAATTATTCTTACCATGATCCGACGAATAAATTTTAAGGCTCTGTAGTCTGAAGTCTGAACTCATCCCTTTTGAGCCCAATAGCCATGTCGTTATTATTACGAAGTGTATTTAGAATTTAAAAAAATTGAGATCATGTAATCGTAATTATATATATTATGGGTGTGGGTATGTGTGGTCGAAAAGAAAAAGATATGGCATCTACCGTTACCTAGAACAGTTTCAGAAATGAGTCTCCGCTTACGGAGGGCAGTAATACCTATTAATTGAAACCTAAAAGATAACAAGACAAAATATATAATTCAAATGATGAACTGCAATCTTAAACATACTTAATAACCTGCTCGGAATATTTTATACCTGTATGAAACAATAAATCGTATCAAATCTGCGCATTAGTTTGTCAGGAATAGTTTTTTTTTTCCAATACAGTTGCTCGAAAAATGTACTTACAGAGGCAGTAAGCAAACGGGGAGCTTGTAAGTTAAATCGTGCTATTTTTTTTTATTTTATAGTACACGTAAAGTGCGCATGATGTATGCCTTGGTTGCTCGTTCAAAAATATTGTGGGTTTGCAACACACATTTCATAAAAACACAATTTTTCGATTTAGGGCTCCATTTGCAAAATGTTAAGTTTTAAAAATGGTAATTTTGACAAAGTCAAGTGCCCGTCCCCCCCTCTGCCAGCTAAACCTTAAACGGTATGAAAAAAATCATGTCATTCAAACAAATCAAAATAATTTCGCATTTATATTTTAGTAGATATTAATTGATTCAATCCGCTCATAGTTATTTAACGTAGGATACATCCACGTGCTGTTACAGCATCGATCTCGACTCTCGACCTTGTGGGCTGTTTAGCGGGGTTCGGCTAATTAAAGGCTTTTTGACCCAGTCGATTTCTAGATCATTAGCACTCTATTACGGAGTGTTTTATAAATTATGGACTAGTTTGTATGTATTTCGTATTAGGTGACCCGACCAAGCTTCCCACGGGTGTATAAAACCTATAAAAAAAATATTTGTAGGCTTCCCTACCAAAATGGTAAAAAAGTATGGTATGTCCACCTTACTTGCATATTTTGTAGTGCTGAATGCAATGACTAATGCAGTGCCTAATGATTTGGGGTCATGTACGCTTTAGAGACGGATGTATCCAGGGACGCAAGGACTATGATAACAATATCATTGTTGTTCTTAATAAAATAACATTTTCATAGCCTGACTTGAAAAGATTCTTGGCCGGACTTAATTTAAAAAAAAATAGATATGTAGGTACTTACTTCTTACAACTGTAATTTAGAGGTCAAAATTTTAAAGTGGGATTTCTAAATAACACAAGTAAAAAGTATCATACTCTATTACGAAAGTGAAAAAGTTTAGAAATAGATCTTAATTTATTTTTGTGTTTGATTTAATGAAATATATTTAGTTTTTTTTAATGAAATATATGATAAAGATAAAGTTGATAATACTTAATTTTAACACAAACAGTAAACACAGAATTAAACTTACAAACCAAACGGGGAATCGCACCGTTCTCGATTGATCAATCATTGACCCGGCATCTTTTACACTTACGAAAAAGGAAAGGTTAAATTTTTTAATCTTCTGCCATTGACCTCTGGTTAGTCTCAAAACGAGAATTCATCTACGTAACTGGCCACTGACCGTTTGGTTCGATATTCGAGCATATTCTGAAATTAATATTTAGGGTGACAGCTAATATCTAGCTCTAAGTATAATAATTATTAGTATCATGTCGTACCTAGTCATAGTTTAGAAATTGCAAACTGTAGAAAGATTACAATTTAACGTATTATTTTTCGGTAGATTTTAATCTGTTAGGTATATTAACCCGATAGAACCTAATCTAACACTACCTGATTATATATGTCGAACTCTAACCTAACCTACAAGAAAGACACAAGAAAACGTAAATACAATTAATATTTTAAAAATTGACACTCAGAACATTGAATGGTTCACAAGCTGTCGACAGTTTACAATTTCGCGAGTTAGATTATAATCTAACGGTTTTTACAATCTTACGGTGACATATATATAAATATAATTGTAAAATCGTATCAGTATATATTCTGCGTTTGAGGTTAGCAGTACCTACATAGACCTGTTATCAACTTTTATTACAGCTGGAAATGAAAATCTGATTATAAATATAGTAATTAATTGTGACCTAGATCACAATTTATGAAATTTTGAGCTAAAACTTAAAATGAATGCCAGCTTCTAAATATGTTTACTTTACACATTTACATTTATTGATATTAATTATTAGTAATAACGTTGGGCGGAAAATCCCTTGGCGTAAAAATAAGAAATTCGTCAATTGTGTAATAATGAAGGAACCAGAAATTTAATTCGCTATAATCGGCGACAACAGGAAAATCTATGTGGTACAGTGGTTCTCACCACACCACAGATATCCCCCAAAAACTACCCTCAACGTATTCGTACGTAACGTACGTTTCACTCCGATACCGGAGCATCTTCAGGAGATGTTGTCTCCACAATGCACGATTGTGAAGTGATTGAGCGTCGAACGTGGTCTTCTCGTACACCCTGACTGGGCGTGGGGAAATCTGATCGGGGCGATTTGCCCGCTGCAGATGGGTTCTTCCGCATGCCGTAGAGACGGCACGGGCCTTGGGTCGGCGCCTAACGTCGTCTACGGACTATTTCCCCGCTAGGAGGCGGGGAGAGAGGGCAGGGGGAGCGTCCGCAATCCAGCTGGGTGGTTCCCGCTTGTGGGAGGCCCAGCAAGGCGACCTGCGCGGTTGGAGGACGTGCTACCCAGGCTGCAGGGGGCTGTTGGTTCTGTCTGATGGTGAGTGCCTTCTGGGAGCGGTCCCTCGTCCACGATGGTGGCGAGAATTAAATTCTTGATTCCTTCAGTATGAGGGACTTTCACAAAGTAACGCCTGCTTCTATCCAATAATTGTAGAATAGCCTCGACTCAACAAATGCTATTTTACTTTTTACCATTGAAAATGGTTATCAGATGCAAATCGCCTGAGACGTATTTTTGCCCATAGCTCCGAGGATTTTGGGAGGATCGAGATGGGAATGGTACCAAGAGCTGAAGAATTTATCGAGACTTTGAGAGAGAGAATTGAGAGAGAATGAGAGTTTGAATTTTGAAAATCGGCTGGTATTTTTTTGGAATTTTGAAAAATGTAAAAAAGTCGGGTTTTTTGGGGTTTTTCTTTACTTAATTGTAAATATTTCGAAATAAAAACCGACTTAAGAAAAAATGAAAAAAAGGGCCTCAGGGTATTGTTTAACTACAAATGGCGAAAAAATTTTGAAAATCGGTTGCGACCTAGGTCCTTTTAGATTTGGAATTGTAGAAAAACGGGTATTTCCGTGTATAAAAAGTGATGTAGCTTCTATGATTATTGACCGATCGTCATGGTAATGGTGTTAAAAGATGCGAGAAGTTAATTCGATTTTGAAAATCAATGAATATATTTTAGAAAATTTTTGAAGAAGAGATTTTTATTTCAGAATTGTTTTTTCTAAAATTTTTGTATTCATTTTCAATGCCCGATTCTTGCGGGGACTGCAAAATCTGTGAATTTTTATGTATTGTGTAACGGCAAATCTAAAAGTTCTTTTACAACCATAATATTATAAAAGCTAGTACTAGACTCCACAAATGATTTCTGTACTTAGCTACATTACTAGTTTATGTTGGTTTCTAGTAAGTTGATTTTGTGTATCCCCTTTGTCAGTGCTAAATTAATGGTTCTTGTCCAAATAAGTACGTGTAGGTAAGTAAGGGCAAAATAAACACACATTAGGTGAGTGTGTGTAGTTTATATTATGTGCTAAGGATAATTGATTTTGCCCTTTTCTAAAAAAAAAGTTAACTTATGAAATAAAGTGCGCACTAAAATAATTAATTGAATAAACTTTGCCTTAAAAATGATGGATCAAACTGGTTATGCGGAAAAAATCGCATTGAAAACATAAAAGATTCAAAGGATCGTCGAGCAAAAACGTGGGTAAAAACTGGTTAAAAATTCTTAAGCATAGGTAGGTACTGAGGTAAGTATGGCGTCTTTAATAAAAAGGTATTTTTCCATCGTTAAGGTAGGTATACACCGCCATGTTCGATACACATCCTCCGGTAATCTACAATCGATAATATCACCTGGGCTATTTCAATTATAATAGGTATTACTATATTATTTGCATCGTATGCAGCAATGAAAGTATAAATCATGGGAACTTTTTCAAGGCATTTTGACATCATTATATATGTCGCAGAGCCGACGACCGCCGAATCGGGCAGAAGTGATCTGTAGTGGGGTTCTTCTCACTTGTTCAACTCATTAGCTGAACAGTTGAACTAGTGGGACTATTTTTCCAGTAATTAGTTCAATAGCAGATAAATCATTCACACTTCAAGTTGAACTGCTAGAGTGTCGAGTGGACGTAATATATATGTCACCGTAAAATTGCAAAAACCGTCAGATTACAATCTAACGCTTTTTATCTTGATAGATTGTAAACTGCGGACAGTGAACCGCTCAATGTTCTGAGCGTAAATTTTTGAAATATTCATTGTATTTACGTTTTCTTGTCTCTTTCTTGTAGGTTCTGGTTAATATTCCTAACAGATTACAATCTACCTAAAAATAATGCGTTAAATTGTAATCTTTCGACAGTTTACAATCTCGCCAGATAGATTACAATCTAAGGGGTTTCACAATCTTACGTATACCTATACATATACTCTATAGCTCCTAGAGGTAACTTTAATGCCCCGGGAAAAACCAGTCCACAGTTCTCTTTCATGCGTAGGTACGTTCAATATTGTGTACCTACCTCGTGGTACCCAACCGGGGCTTTTTTTTCAAAATGTAAAAATTAAACCTGGTCGACATTTTCATTATTAACTTGTCAATATATTATGTTACTTATCGAAAAATTAATAAAAACAAGAAAATCGTTTTCATAGACATTTTCTTATCCAAGATATTGAGTTATCTAGATAATAATTGATCTTAGAAACGTGTTTTCCTGGCCCTGAATAATGTGGACAGACTTATAATATCTAATTAGTTATGTGGAATTCGGAATTTCTTCTCAGAAGAGAATACTATTTTTAGGGTTCCGTACCTCAAGAGGAAAAAAGGAACCCTTATAGGATCACTTCGTTGTCCGTCTGTCTGTTTGTCAACCAACTTTTTCTCAAGAAGATATCAAGTTGAAATTAATGTAAAATACATAGGTCTATGGTCCCTTAGAGATGTAAAAAAACCAAGCTTCTAAGACAATCAAAAGATACGGCCGTTTATGCCGCATATTTTGGCACTCGCTAATAAATCAAAACGCGCCATATAGTATGGAAGAAATCGAGCAGTTTGACGAAATTTCGTAACACCCTCTTCTATATACCTATGACTGGCATGTATGTGTTCTTCATGGTCTCTAGAACACGAAACTGTTGGTCGTAGAACGCGGAAGCGTGCACACGCATAGCTGTGACGTCACAAAAATTGCGGCCGACCGTTAGAGATTATTGATAATTTCTCGAGTTATAATTGTACAAATGGGTTGTGTGAGGTGTCTTTGGAAAGATTATTTAATGGCTTATAATTGCTTCTTTGGGACCTAGTACGTAAATATAATGATTATAAAAATATTTGAAAAAGATTGAATTTTTTACCTTATGCATTTGCATATTTACCAATTTAACTCAATAAATCGAAACTGTAGCTAAATAAATGTTATTATAAAAAATATAAAGAGTTTTTTAGCTTGCTAAATACATAAATAACATTTTCACACGATAGTAAACATATAAGTTATGAACAATTCCGTAAAGCAAGTGCCACCGCATGCTTGAGTTACGCTACAGCAAAGTTCTGGCCACGTGCTCGTTGTTTTTGAAGATTTTATAATAGGAGGCCCTTGTTTTAAAACGGAATCATAAAAAAGGTGCAAATTCAAGAAAAATATTATCTTTATTTTGAATCATTATTATTTATGCAGACACACAAACACCCTCAGATCAAGTAAAAATGATAATTTACATATTTTCATAAGTTTGAATTATGTTTTAAATAAATGCCTAAAACGATTTCAAACACTTCCTATAGTCCTTTTCTCTCTAACATTGTTTCCGAATACGCTCACGCTTTTTATCATCCTCTTTCTACCACCACCGCCTACAAAGTTTTTCGGCAGTCGTTCTTACACTGGCGAGGTATGAGTTCGAGATCTATCATGGATATTGGAGGTTTCAATACTAGCAGATACTTTTTGATTGGCAACCTGGCAAGTTTAATTTATGATTTTTCGGTTAATTATGAACGAAAACGAAAAGAAAATACTTTTTTTTGATATAAAGTTTGCTTTTGTGATAGTTATAGTAATAATACTCTTTTTTGTTTTTTTTTATAAATTTTAATACACTCAAAAATACCGCGTGATCAAAGTGGGGTTTTTACGTTCATATAGTGCCGCTAGATGGAACTCGAGTGATAAACAACTGAATGTATTTTGTACAAGTCTAGAAAAACTTCAAATGTCGTCGCAAACGTGTTGATGCTGATAAATACAAAATCTCCTAAATACAAAAGCAAACTTTTTCATGTCATATATATTTTTTTCGTCTAATTACGACGATAAAATTTATATTTTTTAATATAAATTTTATGCTTTACAGTCAAAGTCAAATTTTGTGTTGACCCGTGTAATCGCAACTTTTTATCCCGGAAAATTAAAGAGTTCCCGCGGGAACTAAAAAAAAACCCCGAACCACCCGGACGAAGTCGCGGGCATCAGCTAGTTATACATAAAAATTAGTTTTTAATCACGTACTCGACAAGAAAACTTATTGATAAAGTATAGTTTTTTCCTATTAGTTAAAAATTATACCGCCTTCTTACTTCCTAAGATTCTTTGAATATATATATCGAGCAGCTGGTGGTCTTTGATATTAAAATAAGGAAACAAAATATATTCGTACTTACCTATTACTTACCAAGTTGTCACTCATTCTATTGCAGGCAGGTATGTGAACGTTGATGTAGGTAATAATATAATTTTAGTACCTTTATTAATGGTATAGACAGCGGTTATGGCAATAGGATTTCAAGTTCAAGTAACCGGGGTTTCGATCCTTGGGTACTTCCAACTTTTCTGAGTTTACGATGATGTACGATTTTAGCAATTAAATATGACCTACTACGATGAAGAAAAGCATCGTGAGAAAACCTGCTTGTCTGATAGTTCTTCATGATGTTCTCAAATATCTGTAAAGTCTAAATGTGGTGGACTAGGGCCAAATCGTTCTCATTCTGAGGAGAGGCGCAGTAGTAGGCTTACAATGGGTTAAAATGATGATGATGTGAAGGTCTCATAAAACTATAATTTAACCACTACTTGGCACTTATTCAGCTCTGCGAATCGCTTATATTATAACACACGATTATAATTTCATAATTTTTTGTCTACTAGGATGTTGTTTGGTGTGTTTTTTTGCCGTGAACAATTAATATAGGTAGGTACATGCCTTTGAGCGTTGCTAATGAATTAATGATCATAAGTGCCTACTCTTTCAAGTAAGTACATCAATGGTTTATAGAGTATACACTCTATAAACCACGTATCTATCTTACGGTGACATAATATGCATGTCACCGTAAGATTGCAAAAACCTTTAGATTGTAATCTAACTAGCGAGATTGGAAACTGTCGATAGATTACATTTTAACGCATCATTTTTCGGTAGATTGTAATCTGTTAGGTATATAAACCCGATAAAACCTAACCTAAAACCTACCTGCTTATTTATATCGAACCCTAAACTAACCTACAAGAAAGAGAAAAGAAAACGTAAATACAATGAATATTTCCAAAATTGACACTGAACATTGAACGGTTCAAAATTTACAATTTCGCTAGTTAGATTACAATCTAACGGTGACATATATAATGGTGACATATATAAACATTGTTCCTATCCGTAATCCCTAGGTGAGAGGAATTATTTTAAACATAAGTACTGCGTGCGCGTCCGATTTTTTTTTAAGGATAATTGGTGAAGGTTCACAAACAGTAATAAAAAATGAGGGTTACATGACCGTTTTTCCGAGAATAATCACTTTAAGTCGTTGAAAAAATACTGCAAGAATTTCAGATGTTTTTGTATTATTATTATTTTTATAATTAAAAATGATTTCTTATGGCAATTTTTTAAAATTTCATTTCTTTACATGTTATTATATATTATTTTTGTGTTTTTCAACTCAATAACCCTGAAGGTTTACAAGTTAATTTTTATAACAATTTATTGACATAACGAGCTCTTGAAGGAGAATCAATAAATATAAAAAAATATATCTTTTCCGGTTTTTTAATAATTATTTGTTAACGATAAATTTGAGCCTAGTTTCAAGTCCCTTCGTTTGAGCACTTTATGACTGGGCACATTGTAGAGTGGTTATACTTCGCTACTTTTATATGGCGCATGTCCCCACAGAACAAGGGAGAAATATATCGTTCATTATGCTTATATTATAGTAGAGCTTACTACCAAGCTCATGTCCCTCAATAATGTGTGAAATATTCGATGTTTCCTTGTTGCGTTGCGGGAGCTTTACTTCTAGAGATGTGGCCAAAGAACTTCAGAATTCGCAATTGCACAGTCGACGAAAGCATTTCTTTTATCTTGAGCTCATTCAGGATTGAATTTTTTGTTCGAAAGGTTACAGCAAGTGAAAAGTTAGGTAGGTAGGTACTGCAAACTAGTTTATTTGGTCTTTCATGATTATCATACTAATATTATAAATGCGAAAGTATGTTTGTTTGTTGATTTGTCCTTCAATCACGCTGTAACGAAGCAACAGATCGACGTGATTTTTGGCATGGGTATAGTTGAGGACCTGGGGAGGACATAGGCTACTTTTTATTCCGGAAAGTTAAGAAGTTCTCGCGGGAATCAAAAAAACTTAAACCACGCGGACGAGGTCGCGGACATCGTGCAATTTATAAGTAGGTACGTAGGTACAAGTTACATCAGTACCTACTTATTTCCATGCTTATTTTGTGATCATTGATCACATATGAGAAGTACATAGATATCATAAAACTAAACCCTTTTAAAACTCTACAGATCTACTGACTATAGATTTGAATACTTATTATAAAATTAAACGTCAAAGTTTAACTCTGCAAAAGATACTGTTTTCTGCTTTCAAGACCAAGAATATCTAGATGTTAACAAATTATTATTCTGTGCCAGACAGATATACAGATTACATACTATCAAGTCCAAGGGAAGATTTTTCTGAAGCATTTACAAAGCAAGTGACGCATGACTGGTAAAACCACAATTATTTAAATCAAATGATAATGCAATTGTAGTGATTTTCCAAAAGAACAAAGAGGCATTATGTATCTACTCCTTTAAGAGATTGGCGATCACATTAAGTAATACGATGACCGAAGGTCGGTATGGATACAAAAAACAAAATATCCCGCTTTTTGCTATGATAATCATTGGATTTACAATGGATGTCACCGTCAGATTGTGAAAACCGTTATATTGTAATCTATCTAGCGAAATTGTAAACTGTCGAAATATTACAATTTAACGCATTATTTTTCGGTAGATTGTAATCTGTTAGGTAAGTATATTATAAGACCTGATATAACCTAAGTGCCCTACCTAATTATTTATAACCTACAAAAAAGAGACAAGAAAACGTAAATATAAAGAATATTTAAAAATTTACACTCAGAACGGTTCACAATCTGTCGACAGTTTACACTCTATCGAGATAAAAAGCGTTAGATTTCTGGCGGTTTTTGCAATTTTACGGTGATAGATACAATAATATAATAGAATTTACGTACACACACTTGTTATTATTTTATTTTCGCATTTATAATATTAGTATGGATGGAAGTAATTAAGTACATAAGGGGAGATCCCCGAGTACCTACCGGTAACATAAGGAATATTAAAAATTAACAAAAACTTGTGATAAGTAGTTTAATTTGTTTTTTTAAGTTAAAATAGCTCTCAATATAAGTAAGACTAAGTCAACAGAGATATTATAATACGTATCAAATATTACTTTAAATGTAGTAGATATTAGGTAACAACTTACATAGTAAAAATAAGACTTTAATAATGGTTCCATAATACCTATCGGACAGTCAATTTTTTTAACTGAAAAATATTTTAATAAGAAATTCATACAAATTAAAATTTCAATAGCACTAATCAACCAATTACTTACTTGAAAAGCAAATAAAACTTAATCTTGGTCTTAACTAGGGACGTTTTGCATGAAATTACAAATGCTTAAGCTTCGGAAACAATCAAAATCTTATCTGGGTTTTTTCAATATTTCGCAGATATGAGATATATTACGAACAGCTTGGTTTGCGTCTGCCTATCTTAAATTTAAAAAATAAAATTCGTAGTTATTAACTGAAACAATAAAAACCTATTTATAAAACTGTCTAAGCCCCCGGTTATTTTTTAATTTAATTAATTGTCATTATTTGTTACCTGTTATAGCGGCGATGGACATGTAACACTGTGAAAAACTGTCTAGCAGCTAGACTATAACGGTTCATGAGATACAGCCGGCTGACAGACAGGCAGACAGACAGATGGACGGACGGGCAGCGGATGCTTAGTAAAAACGGCCCATTGGGACCCTTTGGGTACAGAACACAAAATATAAAGTTAGGTACTTATTATAGCATGCAATATGCATCACTTATGAATAAGATGCAATTAACCGTTAATGGTTAATAACTTCATAGTATAGAAGCATTGATATTACGCTTGTATAATATTAATTAATTATTATGTACGATTGGTACTGGATTCCAATCCGATCGTTGACAGATGTCCACGTGTATTTGAAACAGCATGCAGAGCTCATTTAACTAATTAATACCTTTAAACGAGCAATACGATTAATTTTTCCCTTTTTTTTAAGTTCCTTCTTTTGTGAGAAAAACTATTATTGGGATTGGAATTGCTTTAGTGATTTTTTATTTAAATAACTTAGTTCATATTTTTTATTATTATGTCGTTAAGATTAAGTCCGTTTTTTTCATGAAATACATACAATTTAGTAAACAAACACCCCCCGAAAAACCCGACTTATTTTAAATTTTTCAAAATTCCAATAAAAGTTACCAGCCGATTTTCAAAATTCAAATGCTCACACGTGTCTTGATATATTCCTCAACCTTTGGCACTATTCCCATTTCGATCCTCCCAAAATCCTCGGAGCTATGACCAAAAATACGTCTCAGACGATTTGCATCTGATAACCAATTGTCCAACTCTAGATTAGCACGTACTTTGGACTCTATCATAAGACAAGATCGTGTTCAAATACAAACCTGTTATCGAAAGAAAACGAGTCACCGACCATTGGAGAGACATTTACGCATTTAAAGACCGTACAAAGGCCATCATAGTATCAAAGGTATCTATGTAGTATACATAATTTAAAAGCTATATATGTAAATATCGTACACTTGTTATATATTTATTTTATCTTCACAGATTTTATTTTATTTTCTGAGATCTAGAAGCTTATGTTTTGAAGTTATTGCATTAATTCAGTTTTAAACGTAAAGGCAAAATGAAACAATATCATATATATATATTTCTATATTATATATACACATAACATGTGTATGTGTTTGGATATTAGATATTTTACCAAAAATAAATCTAAGAAAATCATTTCCATAAATGATTACATTAAAGGCATATTAATATTATCAGAATATTGATTTATTCGTTGTGATCAGCATGCCTGGTACTACATTTAGAATTATTAATATTACTAACATTTTACAATATTATTATACTAACTAGCTGATGCCCGCGACTTCGTCCGCGTGGATTAAGGGTTTTTGGTTCCCGCGGGAACTCTTTAATTTTCCGGCATAAAAAGTAGCCTGTGTTATTCCAGACTGTAATCTATCTCTGTGCCAAATTTCATCTGAATCTGTTCAGCCGTTCTGGCGTGATTGAGTAACAAACATACATCAATCTATCCATCCAAACTTTCGCATTTATAATATTACAAATATCAATAGCATAAAACCTTATCTCAAACAGAGTTTGTTTATTTTCGTTTAAATAACTTTGAACATAATAATTACGACATGCAACCTTCGAGCATTGTTTAAAGGATGCAGCACTAGAAAAGGCAAGCCCGTGTGAAATCGGGGTAAGTCAGCTAGTCAAAAACAAGTAAGTAGGTAGTTCTATGTGTGTAACAATGTTTACAACTATACCTACTAAGTTTTCGCTATACAATAGGTAACTATAAAAGTAAATTTAATTTAAACTTTGTTTTAAAATTAAATTGGGACGTCTAAATTAACAGCACCATACAGTACTGTGATTAATAAGAATAATTATGAAGACCTTTTCTGCATCTAGCCGTTCACTGTAATCTAGGTGTTGTCGATAATATGCACCTATAATTAGTCAAGGTTATTTAATCGGTATCTAGCGATAACAAAAGTCGTTGAACACGATTTTATAACATCTAATTCTAAAGGATCGATTCTACGAAGACGCGGATCTCCCTAGAATTCGTAGTAAGCCCTCTACGCCGTAGCGTTTGAGCTACTGCCGCAAAGACCGATGGGGATTTCCTTCAACAATGTAAATATAACAATGTGTTTTTATCTTTATTTCTAAAATAAAATTTTAAAATCATATTTTTTGAGTAGGTTTATTTATTTTTGCATCAAATCTAATAGGGAATTCGGCACTGAAGCGTGTGCTTCAGTGCCGAAATCCCTATTAGATTTGATGCAAAAATAAATAAGGTAACTTACTAATGTTAGTAAGTTACCTTTTTCAATTTGTGAGGATTAACCTACTTTTTACAACTAAATGTAAATGTAAATATGCATACATGTTCCGTGATTATAAGCAGATTTGATTTTTTTTTTTTGCTGTCGTCCTACTTATAAAACGAGTTTCCGTTATCCACATCATGTAAATTAGATATTTTTTTTGTGAATAGTTTATTAATTTATATGATCAAATATTCGAACTTATTATTCCTATTCATTTATGATAAAAGTCTACCTATAAGTGTAGTTAGTTAGTAGTGTTAAGTAGTCTGAACTTGAAACTTGATATCATCGTTTGTTTATTTGATGGCAAGTTAATTATCTTACTTGCAGAACGAATTAAATATCGTGTGGTTTAGCTATTACTTTATCTATTCTATTAAAAACCGGTCATGTGCGAGTCAGACTTACGCACAATGGGATCCGAACTACATCACACACTACAATAACGAAACACCGAATAAGGAATGAACGAAATACATCTGCTTAAATTGTAATCCCCAAATCTATGGGGAATCGGAGCTATAGGCCGACAAACTATCCGTAGAAAATTCATTATCCACTTTGGATTTTCATTATCTATACTTACTTAATATTACTAATGGTTCGCCCCGAACTGAGACCTCGCGGTTTCCAAAAGATAGTTTTAACTATATTATATGTAATAGTTAACTTTTAACATTAGAAGCAAAAGAGCTAAAGAGTTATTGGAGAAACGACTAAACTTTTACAGAGCGCCATCTATTGACATCATTGTGAAGTTCTGTTAAAAATACTGAAGCTCGTTTTAAATAAATTAATTTCGTTTCCTTATAATATTTATGTTACTATAGTATTTGTTGTTCAAGTACAGGATATTATTCAAATAATTGATCAAGTTTAAGGTCAGCCTTTCACAAAATTGAGAGTTCTGAGGTCAACTTTGGACGTTAGAAAATCTCCACTTTGAAAGCCCCCACTTAATTTTAGATAGAACATAGAATTCCTTCAAAATTGCAATAAATCGACTCAGGAAATAGCGGTCATTTAATTTTTTCTAACACTACCGAATTAGGGATATTCAAGATACATTTTTGTAGCTTGTGCATTTATATAATAATTAATATAATTTAAATTTGAATTAAAAAGCAAATAATGTACTCAATTCAGCTTCGTGGGAGCTAAATTCGTTAAATGTTTTCTTCACTAGAATTCTTATAATACGAGTTTGAAGGTGACATTTTTGAGGTAAATTCGCACAGGTACTTCCGGCTGTTTTTTTTTTATTATTCGGCTTATTTTAGGTATATTTGTATATTTTTATAATATATAGGGTAGTTTATGGTTAATTTACATAATTTTAAAATGATCTACAAAATTAAATACGTGTTTTTCCAAAAATCAATATCACGAACCAAGGGACAGTATATTTTGTTATACTTTTCCCCAAGTTGATAGATAAATCTATGGTGGTAGGCTAGTAGGTAAGGCATAATACCACTTGTAATGCAATATATCAATAATATTTTTTAATAAACCAAAGTTTCAAACAAAAGAGACGAGTTTTGTTTTAATTTTTAGTTTAAAGTAGATAAGTACCTAATAAAAGCTGTATTTACTGCCATTAGGCTGAATCTCACTCTCACATCTTTTTTATTAATTATTTAAAAAAAAAATATCTTTATCCTATTCTTAATTATTAAACTTTTTAAATAATTATGTTTTTATTAATAGATAATCAAAACTCGCAGTAAAAACTTTATCCCGAAATAGGGGCCACGAATTCACGAACTTAGAAGCAGAGCAAAATTTTATCACGAAATAGGGTACAAACAAGAGGTCCGCAAATAAATAACACACAAAAGCTTTCAAACATATCATGTTTAAAAAAAAATGGGAGGGATGGCTCACTGGCCGTTACTGCAACAGACAAAGCAAATCTGTTCACAGGAAACCCACAGCTCAATGCTGGTAGTATTGAGCTGTGCTGGATATGCTGGAATTACGCATACACCAGCCTGGGGTCCTAAAAGCTCTTCGGAACCTCGATGTGAGTAAGGCCAGTGGTCCTGACGGTATACCTGCACTTGTTCTACGGAGTTGTGCTCCTGAGTTGTCTCCTGTGCTTACACACTTGTTCCGCCTCTCTCTTGAAACTGCTCAAGTCCGTAAGTCGTAGAAAGTTGCAAATGTGCAGCCAGTACCGAAAAAGGGGAGTCGTGCTGATCTGGCCAATTACATACCTATTGCCATCACATCTTTACTCTGTAAGAGTATGGACCGTGTGTTTAACAACAAGCTCCTAGCATACCTAGAAGAAAACGATCTTCTGTCAGACCGTCAGTACGGCTTTCGGAAAAATCGGTCAACTGGGGATCTTCTATAGTGTATGCCACACATACTTGGGGCGAAGCCATCGAGAAGCACAGCGAGGCACTTATATCGAAGGCTTTTGACCGGGTCTGGCACGGCAGTCTTCTCAGTAAGCTCCCCGCGTACGGGATTCCCACTAGCTTCTGCAACTGGATATCTGATTTCCTAAGAGACAGGTCATTCCCTGCCACTTATAACTTTAGTACCTTCAAGACAAGAGTGAATAGGCGTCTTATAAGCAAGCGCGTTCCGACATAGACCTCATCATTGCTTTGCACTAAGCATGATTGTCGTCAAGCGCAAGCTTATCACGCAATAAAAAAAAGCCTCAATATACCGAAAAAGGGTGCACTTACGTTAATTAATTATTTTTAGTTTCTATTATTTTAAGTTCTACTGGGTTGATTCACCAGTGACATTGAGATAAACTTTTAATTTCATATTACGTGCTACCGGCTAAATAAAAGGCAATGAGAAATACCTTGAGATTTCTGTTAAAGCGAAATAATCTTAATTCTAAATTCTAGGCATACTTAGCGTATTAGGCATAGTAACTACCTAGAAATTAAAAAAACCTCCAGATTACTAGATTTCTAGGTAGGATAACTTGACTTGTACTAAGCTCGATTACTTACATGACGCATTCTCCTCGACCATCCAATTTTAAATATGCGTTCGTCTGTCTTTTTTTTTTTTGCTAATTCAAAACACTAGAACTGATTCTGACAGGAAGACTTAGGCAGGTAAAGTAGACTTAATAGAGGAGTATTTTTTATTTAATTTATTCATTACTAGCGATCCACCCCGGTTTCGCACGGGTAGCACTAATAATAATCATAATAGTCTATACTCAATATAGCCAGTGGGCAGTTGGCAGGTTTTACATTTTAATATTACATTGTAAGAGTACGCCCCGCCCTCACTACTCCTGCCACTGCCACCAGCCCTCGGATTGTAGGTATTTTATCTGAGCGCCGGCCGCAGTCGCGCTATTTTCCATTGCACGTTACATTATTTCTATGATATCTCAGAGATATTCATCTAAATTAAATAGCGTCAAGGATTTTTTTTTAATCTTAATTAAATACTTGAGATGAATAACGTGTTTAGTTTAATAAGGATTCATATCATAATATCATGTCGGTTAAAACACGTCGGTTTAGACCAAATTTGAAAATCATAGAAATGGTTATTGTGAGTCCACCATAAAAGATAGATATATGCTATCGCAGACTTTTTTTAGAACTTTTAGTTAAGAGGAACAATTCCACCTAATCTAATAGGTGATCCTATCTAATCGGTGAAATACTATAACAGGTGAAAGAATTTTTAAAATCATTTGAGTAGTTTTTAAGTTTATCCATCACAAACAAACAAACAAATAAATCTTTACTATTTGTAATATTCGTTTTGATAGGCTTACGCTTGACCACAACCACACCTGTTGGGAAGTGATGACGCGGCCTAAGATGGGACGCTTATTCAGTCTTGATTTGATTGGATTGTAATTGGTGGGAAACACAGTTTTAGTTTATAATTTGTTCTGCGGAAGTAATGACCTACTAATTAAATAAACCTCAAATCTACGATTGTATTATTATTATTATAATAAAGCGCCATCCATAATTTTTGCTAATACCTATACACTGCCCTTGCATATTAGTGATATTTTGGGATTTATTATGCAATGTGTGATGAAATTGTTTCAATGAATCGAAATGAAGCGAATACGTTTCCGCACACGGAGGCCTATGCGGCTAGGAGCATTCGCGACGGCTGCTCGCCTTGGTAGTGCAAGGTAGCGCGCCGGCTGGCCGACCTTCCGCACCCAACCAATTAATTGCTGAACAAATGCAATGTCGGTCAACGTCCGAGCTAGGTAATGACATTGTCCAGTGCTAATCCCACGTGTTGACTGAGGGCGTTTTTACACGGACAAGCGCACGGCACGATTCGCAGTTACGATATCTAGTAATATCTACGCCATCCACGACACACTATACATACCGATCAGGTTAGGACCAAACAGGACAAAACGCCTGGGACACAGCCAGAGCGAAAGAACATTCTGTTACTTCGCTAGTATGTGCGACTTCATATAAAGTGAGTCACTATTTATCCGTGAGAGAATCTTTTATGTCCCAACTAGGTATATAAATATGTTCGTGGTGCATCGTCAGCTACTTAGCTAGCCCATTTTTGAGCCGCATATACAGTAGCTGAATAAAAAGTTAAAAAACCTGTAACTACACTGACATATTATATAGCCAAAAAGTAGTTCGGGAAACTGGAGAAAATAATAATAAGAATCGTAACCGTTTTGTCGTGTCGTGTGATGGTCTGTGGAAAAACGCTCTGATATAAATGTGATATTAATAAATAGCTAATCGCTATCCACTATATGGTTTGTTTGGAATATGATTTATATCAAGTAAAATACAGTTAAATAATATTTAATCAGTAACTAGACAACGTGTGGAAATGCTCATTAATTATAACTAATTGGGTTTCAAAGGCTACTACTTATGATGTAATTAATGGACTTGTTGATACGCCATTTTAAAATACGTCAGCTTATAAACTTCCTATAAAAAATATTAATACGTATTAATATATATAAGTAGGTATATAAGGAAAACCCACGTACGTCACAGTTTATAAAAACTTGCAAGCTTCTAGTTTGATTTGGTTCGAGATAAATTCAAAGGCCACACCTATCAGCATCGATTTGCATTTATCTAGTTGGATGATTTTTAGCACACTGCGCATTGAAGTCAAAGATTGCGATAGGTGGCTATCGCATACCTTCAGCTGCTATAACAGATGCTGTTAGTATACCAATCAATTATGGTATCACTATTGGCAATTAACTGTTATAACCAGTCTTCGCATGCTTAAGCATCCATAATATAGGTACGGTGACGGTTGTATATAGCATACCTTTATCATGTATTTGTGTAAAATCGAGTGCTAAAATTTGCATTTAAAATTTAAAAAAACATACCCGCTGAATTGAAAAGGAAGTTCTTTTACCTCCTTTTTGTAAATCGGTTAAAATCGGTTAAAATCGGTTAAAATCGGTTAAAATCGGTCGAGGAATCCATACTGGCATGAGAATAGATGCGAATTGATCTTCATACAAAGTATCTAGCTATTTTCTATGGATAAAATGCGAATTGATGCTGATAATAATTTATTTGCGTTATGCAATTCAGTCTAACTGGACGTTTTCCATAGGTACTTACATGGATACTAATAATAAAATTAACTAGCTAATGCCCTAGCGAACCCTAACCTAACCTGCAAGAAAGAGACAAGAATACGAAAATACAATGAATATTTCAAAAATTTACACTCAGAACATTGGACGGTTCACAATCTGACGACTGTGTACAATCTATCGAGATTAAAAGCGTTAGATTGCAATCTGATGGTTTTTGCAATTTTACGGTGACATAATATACACTTCGAAACTCAACTACTTAGGTATACGCTGTTGCATAAAAATAAACAACGAGAGTATATTATCTTCTTATTTTTAATTTTGGGTCTGATTTCACAGTTTTTTGTTGTTGTTGGAAACTTGTTTCAATATAATATATAATGTTAAGATTTTAGATTTTAATGTATTTAAGGTTAGGTACTACTTATAGACATATTTTGTTATATATTTGTACTTTGGATACCATGTGCAGCAAATATTTTTTTTATTATTACAATTGTTAAATACCTATAATTAATTTTTAAATTTTCTTCATGATACCTACTCGCAAGACTTTAGACTGCATAACGCATAAAATATACTTACACGTAGTTATACTCAGGTCACATTAGGAAGAAATTTTCTTGTTCTTTTTGTTTCGAGACTCACAATTTGACGAATATAAAATTTTCGACGATCTCATTAGCGCAAAGGTGAGCGCTGTGGTCTTAAAATGGGTAAAATAGGTTCGATTCCTGACAGTCTTCGGTGTGGAAGGCTTCGGCCGTAGCTAGTAAGGTACCTCCCTACCGGCAAAGACGTACCGCCAAGCGATCTGAGAGTGTAAGCAGTCAAGTTGTAGTGTAAAAAACAATGTTAATAAATGGAATTTGAGCTTTTGAACAATGATATAACTGGACAATGAATGCGTGCTAGAAATTAGAAAAAGGACAACAGGAAACATGAGGGAACCCCCTATCATGAATCGTTCTACCTAAACCTACGTCAAATAAAACTGACATATAAAATAATACTGTTTCGAGCGATGGTAGTATGCCCCCAGGTTTCGTGCCTGGGGGGCCTACAGACGTTGGAAAATTCTCACTAGTCGACGCATATTCACAAACGTATTTTGTTTTCTCCAGTAGAGCAGAAGGTGTTTAAATCGGTGCACCATCCCGAACGATTTGAAGCTACACCCTTGACCACTTGTCCCACGTCATCCCTATCCTCACGACCTCCGCCAGAACCTTACGCCACCAATTTTGTTTGGGTCGACCACGCTTTCTTTTTCCCTGAGAGTTCCAGTTGAGAGCTTGGCGATGTCGCTGACAGGCTCGTTACGTAGAGTGTGGCAAATCCAGCCCCATTTGCGATGTTAAATCTGTTCATCTATTTGCAATTTGTTGCAGCGTAGTAAGAGATCGGTGTTACTGATCCTCAACTGTATGTAGTTGCTAATGATTTCCTGTTAGCTTTGATTTTATTTCGCCTTGCAATCCTGTCGTATACCGTTATCGTCCAAACATAAAAATATAAACCAAGGGGCCTCATTTAGTGCGGTTGTCTCAGGCCTCCAGGCTCCAACGAGTAGTCTGCCAGCTACAAACACTTCAACAGTGCTATGTTTTTATAGGTCAATAGGTAGACTCATCGACTAAGTACTAATAAATATTCGTTTAAACAATGCTTAATAATATTTGTAGAATAATGGTAATTAATTATGTATCCTACTTAGGTACTATTTGTGTAATGTGCAGTATGCACAATGTCTGTTTGTAACTTGAGTTAGTATGTATTCTAAGTACTTACCGTATATGACCTAATGAGTACCTTGGGATGGAGTACGGTTTAAGTAGGTAGGTACATACCTATTCAAACCATACCTAACTATAAATACGAAATATTATAAAAATAACGTGGAAATAGAATGAGTAAATTCTACATCAATGTAAAATAATATAATGTCGGTGAGTACCGTATCGCATCGCAATCTTCTATATAATTTAAATATATAATAATCTCATGCAGTAAAAAATGTTCCGCCACCAACAAGGATACAATATTAAGATTTTAGCTACCATAAAATTTATTGTAATTAGGGATTCCTATTAAGTATACCTATTTTAACCAACATATTTTATGATGCGAGTCATTAAAATGTAGTCAGGGTTTATTATGCGATCCTTTTATAAAATCTTTAGATTTTGCTTAGTATTATTTTGGTACTTTCCGTAATTACTGAGTGGCTTTGCGCGCTTATGGAAGCGCCACGACTGAGGTAAACGAGATGCACCTAACCACAGTTTACTGTTGTATCTGTTTACTGTGACCTAACCGAGCATACCTCAGTTAAGTACGTAGCATTAGGAAGTTAGTAATTACTATAATAATTAGGTACAGTTCGATTAACGGGGTGGGCCATACCTAATTAAGCATTGAGTTTCTGTTATGAAATTTTCAATAAGAATTTCAAAATTAGCTACAGTTGGGAATTTAGAGATGTTTCATTCCCGTGCGAGGCACGGTAAAGCCGGTCTTACTCCTGATCCAGTTTTGTCAGTTTTTCTGTTCCATAGGGCTTTGATGGAGAGAGAATAGAGAGTGCACTATTGTGTTTACCATAATATTTCCCACGCAGATGGCTAATTTCATGATTACTTAATGATGCCCGCGACTTTGTCCGCGTGGATAGGTATTTTTTTTTATTCCCACGGGAATTCCTTAATTTTCCGGAATAAAAAATAAAACCAGCCGCGCGTAATGTGGAACTAGCCATTTGAAAAGAACAGAGAAGCAGGTTGATATTTTTCTCGAAACATCCTCACTTCTATACGAGTCGACCATTCTCGTACTATATGTACCTACCTATTTCTACCTCGTGCGTTTTCCAATTTATGCCAAGAAAACTGGCTATGGCGTCATTGTATTCGCGATTTAAATAAACTAGTTTTGTTTAATATTATCGAAGTTGGCATAACATGTTATTATTATGATCCCTTAAATCAGGTAGCTCAGGGTGTTTAGCATTTTTCCTGCATCATCATCATTTTGGTAGATGTACAAATAAACTAAAAGGAAAATCCATGCTAATATTATAAATGTCTCTGTCTGTCTATGTTTCTGTCTATCTGTTACGCTATTATGGCCCATATTTTCAACCGATTTTGATGAAATTAGCTAAAGAGAATCATAAATAAATAAATACTTATATAATAATCATTTGTGTGCAAAGAATGTTGTACTTATAATATTATATAATAACTTGTAATATTTAATGGCATCATGGGGTCATTTTAATCATGGAAAATTAAGAAGTTCCCGCGGGAATAAAAATCTTAGATTCCTAATCCACGCGGACGAAGTCACGGGCTCATCTAGTGGGAAATAAAACACAAAGTAGGCATAATGTGTTTTATTAAATATTATAAAAAGCCATCGCCAACATCGCAATGGTCGTAGACACTGTGGCATGCAGCTTTGCTTCTATTGGCCAGGCATGTAGACATGCGTGATGCGAATGATAGATTAATGTAAAGCTTTTATGACGCTGCAAAACGTATATATTTTTTATCCAATAGTTAAGTAGGTAGAAGTTCTAACGCGCATGGGCATCGCTCAATGTAGGCACCGGCCCATATTCTCTGAGAGTTCCCAGAGCTTCCCATTATGCTCAGAGTATGTCCACCGGGGCGGTTTTAGTGGGTAGAAATCCCACATAACCCGTTCTCTCCCCCAGGGAGATCGGATATTTCACGAATATTTCCCCGCCGTTAACAAAAAAGGTACAAGTTCTAGCCCTTGACAGTGTAATCGGCTTACTGAGATCACCTATGATGATACAGTCTTAGATGGTAGCGGGTTAGCCTGTTATGGGTAAATATGGCAGTTAAATTAAATCCGTTTCAACGTGACATCGTACCGCGCTAAAATTCTTGACGGCATCGTCTTTGCCGGGAGTAGGTATCTATGGTAGCTAGCCAGTAGCCATATAATCGAAATTTCCCATCAGACCAGACCACGGAAAATTCAGAAATTATATATTCGTATTAATTAATATTAAAATACATTAAAATAGTATTACATTTTAATGTATAATAATAAAATACTAATGCTGCAATGTCGCCTACGCAAGGTGCAGAAATCCTTTGCGGGGTCGAGTATTACCTTTTATAATATTATGGTTCCAAAAGAACTTTTGGATTTGCCGTTACACAAATTCAAAAAATCGTTAAAGAACACTTGTTGAGTCAAGGCATTTTATTATACGTATTTGTCGAATTTCTTAATGACAAAGTTGGATGGAAGCAACCGACTTGGGGTCCAGCTCCCCACATGATAGTATAATAACTTACACTATTGTATTTAATTTATATACTTACCTACGTATTGTAATATCTTGTTTTTAAAAAAAAAGAGCAACTGCTGAGTTTCTTGTCGGCTCTTCTCAGCAGAATCTCTTTTGCGAACCGGTGGTAGAGTCAAAACATGACGTAACATAAGAGACACCTGTATGTCCTACATGTTTTAAATAAATTGAATTGAACGTTAAATTGACTCTGCCTGGAAAGAACCCGGGACCTCCCACTTATAGTTATAAGACCACAGCGCTCACCAACGCGCTAGAGAATTCTTCACAGCCACATTACGTTACATCCGAGAAACTACGTAGCTATAGGTACATTTTTAAGAGTGATATACGTTGTATTTTGTAGTAATTTGTAAATATACCTACTGAGCATTATTTGCTCCAACCCAACGAAGTGTTTGTTAGTGACGCTAATGAAACTGACAGCGCTAAATGTGCCGTTTGAATTCGAACTTAGCACGCATCCAATAAGTTAGCCTTTGACAGCGATCTCATCCGGTCAATGATCGAAGCGGGCTATTTTGAAAGGGATATGGAAGTTTCCATTAAATCCAGTTTTGAATCGGGTTTTTACAGAATGATTAGTAGTATTATTAGGAACTGAACTACATATACATATTGCTAATATTTTTTTACAGTATGTATGTTTGGATAGAATCAGGCGTTACTTTGCGGAAGTTCATGATTTAGCAAGAAAAGATTACAATTATTTTGCTATAATCCGCAAACAGAAAAAAATCTGTATGGTCAAGCATGCAGTTACAAGCGAAGCACCGTTTACCTTCCCAACCAAGCAAGAAAGCCAAGTTCCCAAGCAAGCAATGCCACCACCACACAAGATTTTTATACTAATCTCGACGCACGTTTCGCCCCGACACCGGAGCATCTTCAGGAGATGTAGACTTTACAATGCAAGGTTGTCCTAGACAATCTTTCATTCAATTTTTTTCAATTTTTTCTGTTGGCGGATTATAGCAAAATAATTGTAATCTTTTCTTGCTAGTATGTATGTTCATAACGTCTTTGAGAGGTTATGAACATACATAAGTACGTTTGATATCTAGTAAAAGGCCCGATGAATAGCCCATCAGCATGTGGGCACACCTTCACTATCATCATCAGTGGAGAGTATAGCACCCATCTATTACTGAATTAGCTTTTCTAGCGATAGTTACCAAAAGTGCAGCTATCTCTTAGTTTATAGCCTTAGCCTTTGACTGCGATATTAAGTGGTGGTAAGCAACGAGGCAGTCCATGGTTGAAGTGGGCTATTTGGGAAGGAAATGGCAGTTTCCATTAGAGGAAGAGGTTCTTAATTATTGGGCGCGTATTTTTTTATATAAAGAGGACGAATTGACCCAACTCATTCAAATCTCGCTCGACTCATTACAAGATAGGTATGTATGTAGGTACGTCAATTCATTCGTAAGGCTTAGCGGGGTTTTAACTAATGTTGTACTGAAATCCATTACCCTTAGTAGTCTAGGAAAGGAAGTTAGTCGACCCCAACAGTATCCTCATTTAATGGGTTGTAATGTGATTTGAATTATGAAAGAATGTGATTTGAATTAAGAAAGATTTCTCCATTCCAAAATTTAAAAATTGCTATCTCGCTTCGACGTATAATGGCGTCCCTCTTACTCGCGTAACTTGAATTTGCTATCTACCTTTGATTAGTGATGGCGTCCCTTTCACTCGCCAGAACCCGCGAAGCACAAACCACAGAGTAAAGATTATCCCATCAAAAACATAAATGTAAAATGAGAGCCAAGTTCAAAATTGTGATATATATGCCTTGGTTGTTGACTTCAGCGACAAAAGAAGTGAGATCTAAATGGGTGCCAAGTTCAATAGTCAGTCCTGCAATTTATATATCCCATCAAAAACATAAATGTGAAATGAGAGCCAAGTGCAAAATTGTGATATATATGCCTTGGTTGTTGACTTCAGCGACAAAAGAAGTGAGATCTAAATGGGTGCCAAGTTCAATGGTCAGTCCTGAAATTTATTTATAACAACATATAATATTTTATAACAACTTAAAATATCATTTCTTCTTATAACGTAGTATAAAATAATACGGCTTTAAGCAATGGTAGCATGCCTCGTGTCAGAGTTTTGATCTATCCTTTGATCATAAAAATGACGATTTTTGTACGTTTATATCTAAATAACCATTTGAGGTGTGCTTATGAAATTTGGAGCACATATGTATCTCACGGGTCTCAATATATGCGCCAAATTTGACATGTTTATGTGAAATAGTTTTTGAGTTATGAGGGGGTCAAAAGTGGCTCCAAATGGTTCGTGTAATATTACACACGGTGCTGCTCGCCAGTTTTTTTGAACTTTGGCTGGACACGCTTCCGCGTGTCTTGATTGAACATTTCTTCCAAAACTTACCCGAAACGTTTTAGATTGTGGTGTTGTGTGGCGTTTTAAAAACCTTATGTTTTTATTGTCTCGCGAGGTGTGAATAGTAGAGTGCACATAAAATATGTGTGCGGAAACACACACTCTATTCCCTTACTTTCATAGCTACATTAAATACCTACCTACATAGTAGGTATCTAACTACCTACTTTTTTAGGTTTGTTTATAAACCTATAATAAAGTAAATAAATACGTATTATATTTACCTATACGATACGTATCTTATTGGTAACGCACTTAAGTATGTACTATGAAACACGTGCCCACCTATATCAAAGGTTTGTAAAAAATATTTTGAAGATCACAATTTGATTAAAATAAGGAAAAATCGACTCATTATTTACACGAGCATATTAAAACGCCAAACGATGATGTTTGTTTGTTCAAATATTTATTTAAACCATAGAGATACTTTACACAAGTAGGTATCAACACTTGCTGTAGATAGCTAGGTACCTACCTACTATCTACGTACTTAACTAGATTGACCCATCCCGCGGCTTCGCACGAGTGGGCTTTGTCATCTCAACAAATAGACGTCCTCAGCTAGACGAACGTCTCCTGCATGGATTACCACGGATCACGGGCTTGTTATTCACCTATTCCCTACAATCCACCCTATTTACCTATTCAATCCTTAGCCGTACAGTGCGAAGTAAACTTGTTCATAGTCATTGCTTGATGTCTTCACGTCCACAGGCCCTTACAAATCTAAACAAATTAGAGATCCCAACGAAAATTGCTATAATGTGAATCAAGTCGGAAAAAAACTTCTTATCTGAGAGCTTCCGTCCGTTCTGGCGTGCGCTGCGTAAATACTAAAAGTTACACGAAAACAATGTATGGTGGAATTGTTCCACTCAAAAGTTCTAAAAAAACCGCAATAACATGCGAAAGTTTGAATGGATGGATGTTTGTTACCCAATCACGCCAGAACGGCTGAACGGATCTGGATGAAATTTGGCACAAAGATAGATTATAGTCTAAGAATCGGCTACTTTTTATCCCGGAGAATGAAAGAGTTCCCGCGGGGACCAAAAAACTCAATCAACGCGGAAAGTCGGGGGCATCAACTAGTACATCTATCTTTTAAGGTTGTCTCATAACAACCATTTATATGGTTTTCAAATTTGGTCTAAAACAAAGAATTACTTTCGAAGGTATTTTCCTGACATTGTATTGATCCTTATCAAAATAACATACTTGGTTATTCAGATGAATATCACTGCAGTAGACCTAATGCACTGAAGTATCTTAGAAGATACGTGCATTTAGGTTTTATCGGGTTAATATACCTAACAGATTACAATCTCGCTAGATAGATTACAATCTTACGGTGACATTTATACAAGTTCTACATCATGTCCTGCAAGCTCAGCGCTGCGAGCGATTACCTTGAAGTTCATAGCGTTGTTTCCTCCGTTTCATAGATGGCGTTAGGTAACATATTTTTAGAATAAGATAAAAGCTAAATTATTTAAATGAATGCAGAATTTCAAATCGGCTGCAGAACAAATCTTTCTGACTAGATTTAGTTCCAATGCAGACTAAAAAGCTGTTTTGTGGCTTCCAAGCTAGTATCTACTATTTGATTCCTGCTGTATTCAGCGGCAGTTCCTCTGTATTGACTTTTAGCGTCATGCATGCTGAAATCTGTGTAGATCATTCCGGGTCATCGATATATATAATATGTGTAGGTACATGATGCGCCCTTTCATAGAAAAACATTGGGCGTCAGACTTGTAGAGCGCTCTCCACACCTGTATAAGCCTGTCGTTTTCCCCGCCATAGCGCTGTCCTGCTTTTCAGACTAGATGGCGTTAGTAAAATAAGTTAACATTCTTTGTTTGACAGGGCCCGTCTATGTCAATTGAGGTCGTTGTTCCAGGTGTCAAGCCTCAGGCAAATACCTAGTATGATATAGGTACTTCAGGCCGTGCAGCCTTGCACTAAGGTCAATCAAGGCTGATGACATAAATAGTTACATATGTTGTTGGGAACAAAAATAATGAATGCCAAAAATTTGTAAAATACTTTATTAAAATAATAAATAAAGGTTGCAAAATAGTGAACTCGCAGCAAATATTTGAGCATAGTGTCGCAGTGATCTGCCTGTTTCCGCCCAAAGCGACCGTGTGCCGTCCATACTACACATAAAGCATAAACACCAAAACGTGATACCAACTTATCACATTAAACCATCATAAAACAATACAGCATTATACGCCTAATAGGCCTATTATACTGCACTTTTCACAGGTACCCTTACACTTAAATCAGTGTAGTGTAATAAGATTTAGGGAGAAAGGGTCCGTAATTTGATCCTTATTGCTGTGTAATAAGCGACGCTCTAGCTAGCGGAAACGAAAGTGCAGTGTAATAGGCCTATAAGCTCAATACCGTAATACGAATTCGCAGAGCAAACTGCTATTTTACGACGCGAAGTGTAACATCTCGAGCATGCAATGCAATGTCGCGTCGCGGTACTGAGTTTTGGCCTTAAACCGGGAACCACTTGTAAAGCTATCCATTCATTTAATTGTTATATAATTATATTTATTTCGGGAATTAATTATATTAATTATTACACAATTACCGAATTAAATATAAATAGCATTAATTTTCATTAGCATTGACAGGATTAAACTAACTATTCATTTTAAAAAGCATCCATTATCAATGATTCGCTCACTGCGTGCCGTCAAATCGACAAACAGCTCAGTAAAGTACGGAATTCCTGATCAGTTTCAATTCGGCTGTAATGGATGCAAGCCTCTACATACCGTGAGCAGAAACTACAATACATAACAAAATGTCGCGTTATGTGTTTGTGGGGTGTTTTGGTCGTAACTAGTAATGTATTACGATTTGATCTGAAGCATGGCGAAAAGCAAGTATGTTCCGGTACTTCCGAATCTAGTGCACATGTGTAATGTGTACATCTTGTTTTGACAGACGCTCAAAAAAAATCACCTATTTTTCAATAGCCAAATAATAAGAAAAAGTCAGAGATCTCCATGTACCAGGGACTATAGGATACATACAATCAAGGCTTTGGTTAGACTATACCAAACCCTATACCCTATTCTTTTGGAATACTGTGATTACACGGTTCTATGATATTGGGTACCTCTGATTTAGTTTATAATCCTATAAACCTTATACCTAGACCTTTATACCTAGGTGAATCATTAAGAATCCTGTAGGCAGAACGGCGCAAGTTCCTAAATAATTCATCCCTTACCCTTTATGCCGTTTATTTCGAAAATAAGTTGAGTTGACGTTGTAACATCTAATACTAAATATAGGTTATCTTTAATTCCATAATTGTATAATCTGTTCCTGTCAACGATTAATTCTAACGGCTAAGATTCTATTTTTCTTTAGTACTCTCTACAACAGGTTTCTAAAATAGATTTCAAAAGTTTCTAATAAGCATTTTGTCTGTCAACCCAACTTATTCGCATTTATTATGTGTAGCGTGTGCCAAGGTTCCTTACAGTAAAATTGCTAATATAAATATGTTAGTGATTTTCATACAAATACAATATTTAAAATTGTTAATATCATTTGTTCGACTTACACAACACAAGTATTACACGATATACAAAATGAAAATTGTAGTAAATGCACATAAAAAAAAACGAAATTAATAAATGACACTGGATTTCAAGAACTCTATGGTAACATCGTGATTAAGACTCATATATAACTGATCATAAAAAATATATTTACACATAAACCTGAGACAATTTGTACATGAAGCAGTAAAACAATACCATACCTAGAACCTGATTCATTCATTGTATGTACAATAGGTCACTTCGCGACAAGCAAAGTTAACATTAAAACATTTAAAATGACATACTGTCGTCTTAAATTATTATAATATTATATACATCAAAGGGGAAAAAACTTTACTTATCTCCGAAACCGATAGACATATGCAAGATAATAACTATTAATTCAACGATTCATAGTCTAGTGTTTGTACTAAAAATAATGCAAGGCATTCGATGATACAATTCTCAAGGTCGAATGGGACGTTGTGCAAGACAATTTAAAATCTCAATCATATCAATACGGATAAAACTTGTCACCAGCTTCCTGGTACGTTCCAGTGTACGAGAATACCGAGCGTGTCATGAGTACAACTATCAAATCCATTTGCATTCAAAGCAAAACTTCAAATCGAAAGATAATTATTCTCAGGGTAAATCGGTATCTAATTTCAATGATTTGGACTCGGAGACGTAGCGGCGTAATGACTAGCGCACATCGAGGCGGGCCGAAACCAACCCCCAGTGCGAAGTATTGTACATTTTTCATGAAGTTCAATGTTCTTTTTTTTTTTTAAATATATTATATGTACAAATGTTCCGGTGGGACCCGCTTAAGTATAAAGAGGCTTTATACCCCAGGGCAATTTTAAGGTCGGGTTCTAAGAATGTCGCAAAAGCTAACAATAACTTTAAAACTAAGGGGACCCGAAACGGTACCAATGTCGGCTAAGGCGGTTGAGACTGCCTCAACTCTAATTAAAGCTAGCGGTAAGTTTAGAGGGGAGATTGGAATACAATTACGGGAAGTATTGAGGTCACCAGATTTGGCTAAGCAATGTTAACCCTATTAAGTGACTGGGAAGCCCCTCCATGCCTCATATTATGACACGGTCATCATTTTCACAACGAAGAGAATAACCGTTACCAACTCGAACAGTTCCGTCTAACCTAATATATTTGGATTGCCCTAAACAGTTTGCGACAACCGATACGCGAACGTAGGGCTGCCGCTAAAATCGCAGAATCTCGGATCATAGGAAGAAATCAAAACATCGAACGTACTCGTAACAGCGTATAAAAAAGGAGTTTAACAGTAAAGTGAAACACGATATATAATCTGTTGGGCGACCGCGTATCTCTGACAGCTACAGTGTAACGATCGCAATCACCTCTGATTGGATAACACTCTTCCACTATTGGACAAAATCCATTGACGCAGCGAGAATACCATAAATACAGCCAATCACAACAATTGATACTGTAACAATGATCGATGCAGAAGATATGCGGTCGCCCTGCGGTACTATGAAAATGCCAGGATGAAGACGAGATCTAAACCGAATGTAACTCAGAGGTGATTACAATGGCGACGTATCCGGTATCCGGACGGAGGGCGGCCGAGTACAGGGCTGCGCGCGCACTAGGACAGCGGACGCCTCCGGACGAACGCATCCGCAGCGGATGACGCGTATGAGTTGGGCACCACAGCGCCTTCTTCATGTTTGTAGCCGTTCCCATTTAGGGAACTGCTTTCGTCCATCACCGTCTGTGAAGCAATTTGTATATTTAACAGATATATTGTGTGCAGGGATGTAACGGAGGTAAATTTATCGGAACCGAAGTCGGAGTCGGAGTTTTTATACGACTGCCTGAAAAAAGGTGTACATTGTTTTCAGGGTTCATGTATGTATGTATGTATGTATAATTGTAAAAAAATTGATGGGGTGACCATGGTCTCGCATTAAAGACTAAATTTGAAAAAAATAATTGGAAAATAAGATAATCTATATAATCATAATCTAGAAAATGATGAGTAGATTCCAAAAATATATAATAATATAGTTCAAAATCCAGTGATTAAAAAAAAACATTCAATAAAAATGTGAATAAGATTCTAATTTAACTAGATTAATTTAGATTTCTAACTTTTTAGTTCGCTTTTTGGCAGGGCAGTCATGTTTTTAAATTTCTTTAAATTCTGACTTGTAAAATTTGATTTATCCGAGTCGGAACCGGAGTCGGAGGTAGAGGCAGCGTCAGCAGTGTCTCAAGAGAGATATTTTTAATTTAAGAACAAAATATAAAAACACGTAACTGAAGGCGGGGGTGGCGGGGGACTCCCAACGCAACGGGTATGAACCAGTTCGTAAGGTCGATATTTGCTATGCTTCGACCTCCGATTTAAAAGTTTCGGAGCCGGAATCGGAACCGAAGGTGTAATAATAATCGGAAGTTTCGACTTAACGGAATTGACTGATTGTGTGCTAGTGTGTCTATTAGATTATACCTATGCGTTCGCGCATCTTTCATCAGATTGAGTTGAAATGTTGGATGGTTGTATTCGACACTTGTGTGAAGGTTTCTTCGTAATAGGTAGTTAGCGTGCGAGTAGTCTTGAAAGTATAATAGCCGGCGCGCGTAAATACCAAGCCGTGGTTCTTATATATTTTTTATCGTTACAGTAGCAGGTATTAATTAAATGTACCTAGGTGATTTTGAGACTGGTTACTCGTAATAAAATTAAATTAGGTATTTTAAAATCTAAGACACATCAAGGTTAGGAGCACAAACAATTGTTTTTGTCTACTGGTCTTTTGAATGTGATGGTCAAGTTATCTATTAATTGATGCTAACGCAACGAGCATAATATGTCACCTAAATTTTTGTCTCAACACGTAATAGAAAGCAATAAAATATACAGCGAAATATTCTCGTGTGTTGCATGTGTCCGAGCGATTGCTAAAACATTATATAATACGTGTATATTGAAATCAGTTTGGTTCATGGTTGCAAAACTATGTTGGCAGAATCGGTGACGGTCACTATTTAAATAAATGCAAAAGATCAGTTGCTGATTCGTATCATTTTACTATTAAATGGAAATTATTTTGTCAAGTCCGGATTGGGTAGATACTAGCTCAGCCAGTTTTAAGTAGAAAGCAGGTTTTTTAATGAAAACAAAGTTATTTATTTAAATTCGAATAAGACCATTTACTTTGATTGTGTAGTTGTTACTAAGCCGTTAAGTTAGGGCAATCTTTAAAATGAATGCACTTTAAAATATACATGTCTAGATCTTAGTTCTATGCACTATGCATAGTCCTTTGAAAGCACGATAAAATACGGAAATAAGAAAAGGCTTGTCGGCAAATTAATTACTATACCTATAGTATATATCAAAAAAAAAATCAAATCAAAAATCTTTAGTGGAATAGTATAGTGGAATTTTAATATACTCAATTAAATTTTTATACTTTGGCAATCATCGTTGAAAAATACCACTGGCAAAAGTTTTTTGGTTTCCAGTGGACGTGTCTAACCAATAGGGATGATGACAACCCAATCAAATCAGCAACTTTGTATCAAACTTAAAACGCACTTCTAGTATGGAAGTTGTATGAAATTTACAATTGTGACATCATAAAATTTCAACGCACTTTTTTTCTTTAATCTATATTTTAAAATGGTTATCATACCTAAACATAAAATTAACCGAGGATGTGAATTTTAGGTCTTTTGGAAGACCCATTAAGACATAATTAAGCGAGGGCAGTTAAAAAAAAATTAACAACATTATTTTTACATTATTAACTTTTTTTATATAAGTCGCCAGCAACTCACGCAATATTAATAACTATGATATTATTTGCATATTCAGTTGAAGTACCTTGAACATTAATAATTTAGCATTTAAATAATTAGCAACAAAAATGGATATCCTCATTCTTCCTATTTAAATATACCCTTGAACGTATGTATAATATCCAATCCAATAAACATGCTCGGTCAATGTACCTACTAAAATATATCGAAAACATTAACATATATATCAATACGTTCTCATTAACAATGATTAAAATAAATATTAGTGTATTAAAATAAAACTATGTCACCTTTTTTACAAGTCGACAAACTGAAATATGTACATAAGTGTACCAATTATGAGATATGAGTTTAAACACATGAGGATTCCCCAACTCGTCGAACACATTAAAAAAAAATCATATACCATAAGATTATTTATTTCACAGATGGTCTAGACAAGGAAGATATAATTAACTTGTTAAAATACAGTTACAGTTAAGTAATTATTTTAAACATAATTTGTACTTTTTATAACAATTAATAACATATTAACAATTGGTAAGAAAATAAAAATGTTGTGTTTTTGCCTTTAATGGTTTTATTAACGAGGTTTTAAAATGGGTTTTATATTGATTTGGTACTTTTGACCTGAGTATAATGATTATGCTAATGAGACTAGTTAACGATTATGCTGGTACTGGTAAAACCGTCTGATTTTACCATTATAAGTTATAATTTTTGACAAATGTATATAATATGTTAGGACAGGAGCTTATAAATAAAATATGATAGCCAATGCCCCCAAGCCCCGACGCAACTTCTTCCGACTTTGTTATTACTCAAGTTTGGCAAGAGGTCTGATTCAAACTTCAAAGGCCAAACCTTCGACCTTTGAGTCAATAAAGTTCGAATTTATGCGGGTTTTAAAGAACTTACGCATGTCGGTTAGCTATTAAGGCGCTCTAGGGTTTCGAAAAAAATAGTTTGTCAATGGTTGAAGTTCTAAGTTGTAAGAACGACAATAGTAGATTATGAAACGGGTGCATAGTGTGTTAAAACATAATATGTTTTTAGATGATTGTGAGCTTAAACACCGAGCACAGCGAGATTTTTATAATATCACACTAAGATGAAGTTTTACCAGGCCTGGCTCACTTTTCACATGATCTGAAATATTTAACTACTGGACTGTAGACGGCACTCGTATCAGTCGAGTGGCTTATGAGAATTAATGAAATTAGAAGTCAACTCTAACGTTACACGCGCCGCGTCAGAAGGTTTAAGAATATAGTAGGTGTCTTATGTCTAATTATTTATTTTCACTCGCAGCGCTGTGCGTGCTGAACTGATCTTTATCACAAGAGTAGCTCTTTATTAAAACGTCTTCGCGGAGTAAGATTTCTGTACCGCTGAACTATTAACTATTACGTGGTTTTACTTCAAAATAAATGACTGCTTACCATGCAAAGGCCGTTGGTCCTGTTCGGTTTGCCGCCAGCCTTATTGTAGCGTGCCTTGTAGAAGTCACTGAACAGGGACAGGAACAGAAAGCCGTGCATCGCGATCCAGTACACGAAGACGCGCGGGTACTGACAAGACGGCCGGAAGAGAACCTGCAGCTGGTGACTGAAGATCAGGACGAATTGTACCTGTGGCCAATCGAAACCAATGTATTAGGCGAAGTCTTCAAGAAAAAGTTAAAAATATTTTTTGCCCTGTTTATTTTTTCATTTTAAAGTATTTTTTTAAATTGTCTTAACTTGCGGAGGTCCCGGGTTCGATCCCCGGCAGGGTCAATTTGGGAATTTATAATTTCTGAATTTTCCCTGGTCTGGCCTGGTGGGAGGCTTCGGCCGTGGCTAGTTACCACCCTACCGGCAGAGAAGTGCCGCCAAGCGATTTAGCGTTCCGGTGTAGAAACCGAATAGGGGTATGAGTTTAATATAACTACCATGCCCCTAACAGGTTAGCCCGCTACCATCTTAGACTGCATCATCACTTACCATCAGGTGAGATCGCAGTCAAGGGCTAACTTGTAGTGGATAAAAAAAACTACTTTTAACTTATTTTATGATGGATGTAGAGTTAGCCTGTAAGTGTGTAATCAATGGTAGGTAGCCAAAAATTAAATTTATAACTTATACTTATTACTAAGTTGTAATAAAATAAGACAAAAGATCTTTGTATTACGGTCGGCTTCCTATTAAAAAAAATTGGGTCGATTGTGGAGAATCTGCACCAACCATTGCTATAAACTTAAAGTTTGTGATATTTATGGCATCTTTTCTTGCAGCGGATTTGGGCCAACAGCGAAAAACTGTTAGCCAACCAGTGGTGATTGCGTTCGTTAAGCTATAGTTGCCCGCGAATAATTAAAACTATGCCTATTAAACAGGGTGGAAAAAACGAACGGGCCACTGAGGAAAAGTACTCACGTGAAAGAGAATGGATAAAATATTTTTTGCCTGTTATCAAATATTCATTAATTACTAACAAGGTTTTTTGATGAAGGTAAAGTGGATTTGAACTCGGCAAATAACATTAGCCTAGGAAAATAAATAAGCAAGGAACTGCGTTTATTAGTGTCATGGTTACAAGCAAAGGATAGCAAGCTTTATTGTATTCGCCTGAGCGGCAGCCTTTTTATACGACTGCCTGAAAAAAGGAGTAAGTATATTGTTTTCAGGGTTCATGTATGTATGTATGTATGTGAGTTTGTATATTCCACCATAACTTCTATACACCTAAACCAATTTTGATAAATGAGGTATCGTTAGAGTCCCTAGCTTATTCCGGGTGACATAGGCTAGTAAAATTAAAAAAAAATTGGTGGTGACCATGTTCCCGCATTAAAGACTAAAGTTGAAAATAAATATTCGAAAATTAGATTGACTATATAATCATCATCTAGAAAATGATGAGTAGATTCCAAAAATATATAACACTATAGTTCAATATACAGTGATTCACAAAAAAATATTATTAATAAAAATGCGAATAAGATTCTAATTTAACTAGATTAATTTAGATTTTTAACTTTTTAGTTCGTTTTTTGGCAGGGCAGTGTTTTTTAATCATTTAAATGTATTTTCTAAACAAGGTTACTGGCAAATAACTTTAAATCGACGAAATTAAAGATAAGAAGACAAGAGAGAAACACAAACGCATTAGAATTTTTGTTATCTACGTACAATTTTATTTTGTGACCTGAAATTAACATACCTAGGTAGGTAGTCGTTACATTTAACGTTTATCGATATCGCTCATAATAATAATAATACTTTGTGAATTATTTATAAAGGTCAGATTCATAACGATCGTTATTTGACCTACATAAATAATAGTGTTAATAGTTAATTTAATACATATTCAAAATTAACGGCTCGTAAACAAAGTAAAACTAGGAACAGATACAAACATCCCTCCCATATACCCCGAACTTGGTGAGCCTTATTTAGGCGTGTCTACTGTGAACATTGACCACCACTACAATATTGATGACAACTTTATGGTTTTTATTATTTAAAACTAATAACCTTAGTGCCGACTTCAAGATCCTAGAACCGTCATGCAAGCTTCTTACCCCATTTTCACCCCCTTTAGGGTGGCTTTTCGTAAACTGCTTACACAGGTTATTATTATTTAAAACTAATACAACCTAAATCCCGATTTTCAAGTCTCTAACTTCAAACACATAGGACTTTCATACAAAGGACATGACCAGTAATTGCCCTCCGATTCGGGACAATGCACAGGATTTCCGTTTTTACAGTAAGGTTTAAAAATTCAAAACGAAATTATTATGGATTTATTATTCCATATAAGGTCAGGGTTCAAATGACAAAAAAAAACAGTACGTTTATTGTTTAAATCTTGAGCGTCCGCTTTCCTCTTTAAGCACTACTCCATTTTGACGTTCCATTATATCCATGCCTAATAATAATCTTGTAACCCTACATGAATACCATTTAAGTACCTTAGTCATTATATTATGAATGATTTATTTTTGATCAATTAAATAGTAATGAAAAGGAAATGTATGTTTTGTTTATAATTATTTTTATTTTTTGACAAGTCTCAAACTAATAGATCGAACAAAGCATTTTGAAATACTGCGTTTAAAGGAACGCCCTTTCACATTGCATATGCCGCCATCTGTGGCCGAATAGTTGAACTGGAACGCCCTTTCACATTGCATATGCTGCCATCTGTGGTCGAATAGTTGAACTTGTTAACCAAAAGTAGTAGCAATACTTAAAAATATTTTCTAGACTCACCACAATACATAGCGCCATCTAGTGTGGGATAGCAGTTTTTGGTGAAACTTTTTTTTATTTATTTTCTCAGTTTTCAGAGCCTTCAGACTTCTGAAACTTTTTTATCTGAAAACTTTAAAATATAACAATTACAATAATAAAGAAATAATACTTGAAAATATTTTTTTAGACTCGCTCAACACAATAAATAGCGCCATCTAGTGTGGGAAAGCAGTCTTTTGGTGAAACTTTTTTTGTTCATTTTCGCAGTTTTCCGAGCCTTCAGACTCCTGAAACTTTTTTATCTGAAAACAGTGAAATATTACAATTACAATAATAAAGAAATCATTGCTGAACATTGATTTTTGACACCTAGGCAAGCTGCCATAGTTCCACCGGTCAAGTCCATTCCAACCCTGATTTCAGTCTCCTTTTTATTATTTAAAACTAGCTAATGCCCGCGACTTCGTCTGTGTGGTTTTTAGGGTTTTCGGTTCCCGCGGAAACTCTTTAATTTTCCGGGATAAAAAGTATAGCCTATGTGCAATTTCATTCCATTCCAGCAAATTTTAGCCAGATCCATTCAATAGTATTAGCGTGAAAGAGTAACAAACATCCATACATACAAACTTTCGCGTTTATAATATTAGTAAAAGATTAATAACCTAAATCCCGATTTTCAAGTCCTTAACTTCAAAAACTTGAACCTTCATGCAAGCTTCCAACCCCTATTTCACTCCTTTTGGGGTGAATTTTCGTAAAATTACTTACACAGTTTTTAATATTAATAACTAATAACTTAATTGCCAATTTTTTGCCTCTAACTTAAAACACAAAGGACTTTCATACAAACTTCCAACCCTCATTTCAACCCCTTAGGGGTGAATTTTCTCAAAACCGTTTCTTATATATTATAGCTTTATATATTATTATAATATTATGTACATGCAAAAAACCAAGGTACTCGTGTATCGTGTTCGAGTTTTACCCTAAAATATAAACCACGCAGGTCGCGGGCATCAGCTAGAATTAACTACACATTATTATGAATGCAAGCATACGTATATTATTAGATATGCGTGACAACGGTGACAACTCATGACTACAAAAATTTACCCTGTTTCGTAGGGAGTAGTGTTTATACTTTATATTGATTAATAATAACGACTCAATATTATATTAGATAAAATTCTCTAATCAACAACGAACGATATTATCAAAATTAACAGCAACGAAATACTTAAACCTTCTTTACACGACTGCACAAACAACGTCAGGGACGCCAATGAATACACCTCCCGCAATCATGTAAGCCTCTACGTTTTACTCTAAATTGTATGTATACTGCGCAACCGCAAAGACGAACTTTAGAAGCGCATTTAAGATTAAACAGAACTACTGTACTTGAATAATATTATGATCTCATCATAAGTCAAGCAAGCGGCTGCTAATTGGATACATAAATCTTGTGTCACCTCACACTTACGACGGTTCAACACTGCGCGGCGGTCAATAGTACGTGCGGGCGTGTTGTACTTTAGAAACAGCTTTAATTACCATACATTCCTATATTTCTAGCACTATTCGTCAGCGGTCGACCGTCGTATTTGACGACCTCCCTGGCGTAGTTTTGAGCGCTGTTGTCTTAACCTGCGGAGGTCCCGGGTTCGATCCCCGGCAGGGTCTAGTTGAGAATTTATAATTTCTGAATTTTCCCTGGTCAGGTCTGGTGAGAGACTTCAGCCGTGGCTAGTTACCACCCTACCGGCAAAGCCGTGCTGCCAAGCGATTTAGCGCTCCGGTACGATGCCGTGTAGAAACCGTTAGGGGTATGGGTTTAATATAACTGCCATGCCTGTAACAGGCTAGCCCGCTATCATCTTAGATTGCATCATCACTTACCAGGTGAGATCGCAGTCAAGGGCTAACTTGTAGTGGATAAAAAAAAGCTGTCCATCGGCGGGGGCTAAGCGTGTCGCAGTGGTAAAATAAGAGGTTTGACAGCTCTCCATTCTTGGGACCCTCTTACGGGAAAATTATGAAGGTGTATGTGTACCGATCGCAATCACCTCTCGTTTGAAGAAACACTGTTTCGCTACTAGAAAATACACTGTGCCAAGAATACCATCAATGGAGAAGTTTCATGATGTGAATATCATATTTAACACAACGGAAGTAAAATATAGATTAAAACTAATAAATTAGTGTATTTTTTTTAATCCAACAATAAATGAGTGAGAAATTACAATTTAAAAGTTTAATTATTTAATGTACACCGATATTGATGTATCTTATTCGAGTGAGAAATTTTGTGAGTGAGTTTTAATGCCTAGCCGAGATTTAATACTTCAAAATTATCTTCACACACAAATTAAGTGGTTTTAATTCAATTAAGTCACGTTAAGTCTATTTATTTCTTTTATTCGGCTTTAAAGTCGGTTGATAGGGTGGTGTGACGTCACGCCACCCGTCTTGCAAGCGCAACTTTAAAGTTCCATAACTTTTTAATTTGTTGAGATATTTTAATGATTCTTTCATATTTATGTTTTAATTTGTCTTAATTTTCATAACAAATTAAAAAAAGGTAAACTTCTCCATTCAGCCAATGACAAGTCACAACCATAAACCATTGAGACTAGCATTGTATTAGCATTATGTAGTATTGCATAGTAGATTAGATAGATTGATGGCTATTGACTACAGCTTTTTCATTATCTGGCTGCTGGTCTATAAACCCCTGGTGGGGGTACTGGGTACAAACAGCATGTGACGTTCAGATTACTCATGAAGGGAATGTCAATATATCAGAGGCTTACTACCATCGTTTAAAGCAGTATTATTTTTTGAGACAAGAGCGTTAACACTGTTAAAAATATCGTAAAAGAACACTTGTTGAGTCGAGGCTAATATTATACAATTGAAGAATGTCTTAATAACAAAGCAGTTATGGATGCAATCGACTTTGTCATACTGTGCCATACTGCCAATGCTGTTTCTACATTACCACATTGTTTCATTATTGTTGACTTTTGTGTTTTAGAATCTTTATTTTAGAAACAACAAGGGACGTCATATGAAACTGTCTTTTTGAGTTACATTGCTTTAAGCTTTGGCAGTAGGTATGGCCACAGCGCCCAACAGGATGGTATAATAACTTAAACAACTGTACATGTACATCTACTTAATGTAACAATTTGCTTTTTGAAAAGAGCAACTGCTGCGTTTCTGGACATGGCGTACCATAAAATAAACTTGTTTGTCCAACATTAAATTAACATATTGAGTATTAAGAATAAAAATATTAAAAAATACTGCTTTAAGCGATGGAAGTAAGCCCCTATAGCTTTAATACTATTTATTATATATTATGTCACCGTAAGATTGTAAAAACCGTTATTATATTATATTATAATCTATCTCTAACGTTATATTATAATCTAACTCGCGAAATTGTAAACTGTCGACAGATTGTGAACCGTTCAATGTTCTAAGTTTTCTTGTAGGTTAGGTTAGGGTTCGACATATACAAGCAGGTAGTGGCACTTAGTTTCTATCGGGTATAACACCAAATAGATTACAATCTACCGAAAAATAATTCGTTAAATTGTAATCTTTCCACAGTTTGAAATTTCGCGAGTTAGATTATAATCTAACGGTTTGTACAATCTTACGGTGAAATATACCTATAAGATACCGATTTAAGTTTATGGGCAATAATTTTTACACCACGCAATAAGTTAGGCCATTACGTGTTTTCCATAAAATGCACGCGCGGACGTTTTGGTTTTTCCTGACCGTAGTGTGTTTTCGTCCTAAAATGTTGCTGGTGCTTATTGAAGTTTATCAAGTATAATGATTAATATTGAGAATACCTATGCTGGATAAAAGTAATCAGTAAATCATTTAAATTATATTGTCATGTTTCGCAGAAGGTACTATTGAAAATATAAATAGATTATGTTATTTACTGATATTTGGTCACAGAAATTTCATTAATTAGCACTGATGATTCGGCAAATACAACTGAATTATTTAGTGGGCATCCAAACAACTAAGTTTGTCTCTATATACTGAAAATTATTTGTGGTTGGAATTAAATTAAAATATATAAGTTTTATAAAATGCCTCTATAAATAGGCTTTTTGGCAGCGGGAAAATTTCATAGTCTCACAGGAAATCAGAAATAGTACGCGGACGAATTCACGCGCGACCTCTAGTTGGTTTTATAAAACTTGAGAACTCAGAAGTTAATTTATCAGCTGTCATCGGATATTAATGGCAAAGTACGAGGTAGCGAGCACACTAACGTTGAATTGCATTTCCTTAACTGATTTTCCTCGTTGAATCATCAAACCTGCCATAAGCACACTGCAAAGTTGTTTGGGCACAACATTTTATGAAAACGCAATGTTCCTATCACAATAAGAGTACGACCTTCCTGGCGCAGTAATCTAACGGTAGAGTCTCCCGTAGGACTCTCGGTATAGGCAATGTATAGACTAATTTATCTGCTTATGGAAGCCGTGCTGTCGAGCGATTTCTTGTAGGTGAACGACGAGAGATGTTTTCGGCCTCTCTTATAATGAAATAAGGAAAGGCAAGAAATAAGACTCTGTAAGGGAAGACACAGAACCCTTATTTTATTTTTGTCTAGTCGGCATACCCGTTTGGCTGCATGCCATTACTTATAATTAAAAAAGGTACCTCAATGAATAGGTATTTTAAAATATTTTTATGTTTCTCAGACGTTACATATATATGAAATAATGACGTCTAAGTTTTTAGCAACTAGCGCATTTACATATAATAATTTGTTGTTAATGTAAAATCCAAGCCGTTCAAGAATAATTGCAAATTGCGAGCTAAACGTTATAACGCAAAATAGCGAAGCCACTAAATAATGTTTATTATTATTAAGAATCAGACCTATTAAACCTGATACAATGCCACAGACCTGTTTGCCATTAGCGCAGAATGAGGAAATTATAATTAAATTTGAATTACGTAGATTGTAGAAAAACTTATTTATATCTCGGCAAATGTATTGTTTTCTTTGTTTATTTGCAAAACAAAAAAGAGAAACCCATAATGTTTTAGATTAAGCGGCTCAGCCTACTTCAGTCAATCGGAGGCCGATTATTCGTCCTACACTAAGTCAAAAATGAAATCGGCCGATTCGATTATTGCTGGAAAATGTAAGAAAGTTGGACCTACAAGTCTGATATGGGCGTAGCCCCTTAAAAGAATACATTTAAAATATAACATTTGTCATAGATAGACAACTTAGGTCCCATAAAATATTCACATAAATTAATAGTTTTATTAACTTAAGGAATAAACTTGGACCATGCATACTGTAAATCTGTAAATGTATGTCGGAAGCCTAACAGCTTTCGTCGGGAAAAAGCAAAGTAATATTGATATTTAAAACTAAAACTTTAAAAAAAGAAGTGAACAGACTTCGAAAGCACTCTAAAGCATTAAATAATTAAAATTTTAAAAACTTTATTCAATTTACTCTTTATATTGTACTTAGTTTAGTTTTTGCCAATTTTTTTTTCCAAATATTTAAATACATGTTCTGAGCTAAGTAATGTTATTAATTATCCTTTTATTTCGTTATTTAATTAGTAGATATATTTCTGTACGGTTTGGCGCTTAATTTTTCGCATTTTGTGTTTTAAGCATTAAAATAGGAATTGCTTTGAAGGTGACAAAAAACATCGTGAGGAAACCAGAGAAGGTGCCTTTCCAACAGAGATGTGCTAGATTGCTAAGCTAAGAATATTTCAAAACCCATTTATAGGAGCGATTCATCTAACATGTAGCGATCTAAGCTATAAAAATGAAGCGCTCCTATTATAGGGTTTAACACGCATCCTTAGATTAGCAACGTAGCACATATCTGGTGGCAAGATACCCTTACCTTCGTATTTTGAGAGGAGACCCGTGCTTAATAGTGGGGCGGCAAAGGAATGAGATGATAATGATACGAATGTCTATCGCTCTTTCTGCGTGGCGGACGTCCTGCCGCGCAGATGAAAACGCGCCAAGCGGACATCGCACGCGCTTTTGTTTATTGAAGCCTTTAGCTGAATAACGCCAACAGGATATTAAGCAAGAACATCCTTGATAAAAAAAATCAACGCAAGACCGACAATAAGGCGATGTAATACCATAGTATAAGACTACAACGCGGTACTCACCATCTGGAATGCGGTGAGGTACTTCTTCCACCATATGTACTTCTGGTACTTGGGGCCCATGGCTGACACCATGTAATAGAAGTACATGACGATGTGCACAAACGTGTTCAGCAGAGCGAAGAATGTACTGTGACCACCTGAAGCAAATGGAAACAAGATTATCTTTACTACTACGACAGCCCATTAGCGTCCCACTGCTGGGCACAGGCCTCCACTCTCATAGGCGAGATGGAATTAGAGCTTAGACCTACCACGCTGCTCCAATGCGGGTTGGCGGGCTTTAACGACTGTTATCATGTTAGTGATAATGACCGGGACCGACGGCTTAACGTGCTCTCGAGGCACGTCGGTGATACACCACCAACTTCCTGACTCCGGGCTAGTAGGTACTGAGAATTTCTAGTCTGAAAAACCCAACAATTATGGCCCGATCTGGGACTCGAACCCGGGACCTCATCGGCCGCAGTCGAACGTACTAACCAATGGACCGGTCGGCGACCGTTGTATGCCTTATCGATTTATTTATCGATGTATTTGGTGGTACGAATCGAGTTTTGCTTGCCGTTTAATATAGGTAACCATATACCCATACACATCCGCTCCACAGTCGTTTGATGACGTGAACAAACTGAAGAAGATTAGCAAAAAATTTACAAATATGTTGACATTATTTGATTGTTTTATTTTCAAAGACATGATAAAGTTCGCACACTTGCGGTACATATTCCATCGTTTATAGCGACTTGATGTTATTAACGAATCTTATAAGTATCACTTTGCTAAAAAATCGTTCAAATAAGGAAATAGGTATGTGTATTTATTTCTATTACCTATAGCGGATGCTCGCAACGCGTTTTTTTTAAACTTTCGAATTTCAAGGCCAGTTCGGCGGTTGAGCCTTGAATGAATTAATGAATGAATGAAATTTATTTGCTGAATATGAGTACGTACAGATATTTACAATTTTAAGGCGTCCTTCATTTTCTACTACAAATTAGCATGCAAATATTTAATGTAAGTAGTCTTTAGAATAATTTTAATTCTAATGAGATTATGAGATCTGAACACATTCATGATCATGATTACAAAAAAAAAGAACGTCAAATAAGTCCAAATCAGTGGCGTACACAGGGTTCGGAGCCAGGGTAGGCATTATTAAGGTGCCTACCCTGATACCTATTAATAAGTAGGGAATGGTGAAAAACAAGCAATGAACTTTTATTAGCTGAGAGGTAAGCAGTACTTTTATGCCTCTATGTCACTGGTCCAAATATTACGTAAAATAAGATTCAGTCACATTGTGTCAATTTAAATAAATAATATGACAACTAATTATTAAAAAAAATCTGATAAAGAATAAAAAGACATGTCACACCACCACACAAGAGATTTCTTTTATGCTACTTGTATTTTGATTTTTTAGGTTGTTATCTAATTTGTTATAAATTTTAACACACATAGCATGCGGAGATTTACAAGTTTGTTGTAAATTATAGTTTGTAGTGCATAGTCGATTTTTGTTTCTTGTTATATTATAATAATTTACTTGCGAGAAGGTAACAGATAACAGATAGAAAATATAAAAGGTAGTTCTAATAGTGACGTCCAAAGAAAAATAAGATTCCTCGTACGTAGATCAATCAGAAAATACCCTATTTAAGGTCGGCCATTTTTGTTAATTTTCTATATTTTGTGTTTTTTTCCGAGCATTTATTATGTGAATATGCTTATTATTAAGTGTACTACTATGCATGAAATAATTACCATCGTAACACTTAACACAAGTCGGAAATTTTTGGTCGTAAGTGAAAATTAAAAAATAATTGGGGTAGGTACCTAAGCGTCTCTTATTAAGTCTACAAATTTGGTACTTTATTGCCAGAAATCAGGCTTCAAAGGTGGTAAAGCAGAAATTTCTGGAATTACAATTTTGGACAGTTTTATACCTAATTGCAGTAGGAAATTTCTGAATTTAAGTATGTACCACAAAAATAATCGATATTTTTTAATAAAGTGACATCAGGTTCACGCAAAAGTTTATTGGTTTATTTTTAGTTTTTAACAGTAATTAGTCAAAACAAACTGAATTACACTTGGTTAAAAAAGTAGCTTTAAGTTTAGTAGTTTGTCAGAAGGAAATGTTGCCTCGCTCGCACAAGATTACTTTTTACCTGCCTTTGTCGGCAGCGTTGTAAAGTAGGTATAACTGGCATGCAAAAAAGTGCCCTTTCCACAGTCAGTGTAGAAATATATCATTCATAGGATATTAATAGTAGATTATTCAACATGGGGATAATGCAATGTCTTACGTCACGAGCGCCGGGATAAACCTCAAGCGCAACGAGGGATTTTAGAGTAAATTCCGAGCGTAGCGAGGCTGTTGCATCTAAAATTCAAAAGACAGCATTACCCCTGCGTTGAGTACTCTAATTTTCACACATCGCGAGGCAATAAAATCAAGGCTACTAAAAAGATTATTCAATATATATTATCTTATCATATCTATTTACAATAACTATATAAAAATGTCAATGAATTTTACAAACAAATTCATCAATATTGAAGTTAAACTAGCAATACGGCCTCTGAAATTAGGCGATTGGCACCTTTTGTAGTTTTCCGTTTGCAGAAATGTTCGTATGCTTTTTTTAAATATATGTCTTCAGAAGTTTCTGGGAGCAAATCGTTTATTATACTTTGAGCATCCATTTGAATAGTTTCCGGAGTTAAATTACTGCAGCTATCTTCGTCACTCGACATTTGAATTTTAAATTAAATAAATATTTAATTTCAATAACACCATAATATAGAACGTTTCACAGATAAATTGTGTTGGAGGGAATTTTCAATAATCTATAAGGTTCGCGGGATCTGGCGAGTGAATGGGACGCCATCACCATCGAAACGGTATAGCAAAATGTGAGAGGGACGCCGTCATACGTCTAAGCGAGAAAGCAATACTTCGAATGAACAGAATTTTCTTTGAATGTGGGATTTACAACCCCACTAAGCCATAAGAATGTAACGACGTACTTTACTTTTAGATAACAGGTCGTGTAATAAGGCATTGACGAGCGAGTGGCGTGAAATAGTACATTACATCGTAAGACCGGGAAGTACGCGTTTTCTGGCCGAGTGTTAGACGGCCGAGCTACGCGAGGTCGGCTATATACGAGACAAATGCTCTCTCGGTCGAGGTGTGTATAGTGCTTTTCTAAAAAATGAAACAAGTGACTTTTTTTTTAAATATATTTTTTTGCGCTGTGAGTGCTGAACGCGTAACACGGTAGAGTTCCAAATTTAAACTATTTAGGCCAAAGAACATTATAACAAGTTACAAGATATTCAGGAAGAAAGATTCCAAATTCAAACTTATGATATGTAATGAAAATACATACATTCTCTACTGGCCTAGGCCGGGAAGTTCGAACTCATTTACAGGGTATGAAATGTGCACATTTCATATCATTTTTTAGAAAAATATTATTACTTCCACATGTCGAATCAACTCAGGCACGTCAGTGTCATACGTGTACCAAATTATATAGTTTTTCAATAGAAAAACACCAACATGATAATTGGCGTTTAGTTGCTTACACAGTGTCTTAACACTGTGTTAAAAGCAGTCACATTTTTTACAAGAACCCTTTAAGCCTAAGCACTGAATATAATCATTGCCTTATTTATACTTGTGAGTGCCTGCGATATTCAAAATAGGAATTTCATCGATTTCGCTTTTTCATATTAAGATTTCTTACAACATAAAAAGTCCTGTTAGTAACGATAAATACTTAATAACTATGTGAGTACAATAACTAAAAGGGTTTAAGGTACGGGTTCCTAGGCGCATATTTCGATGGGTACTTAAGAAGGCGGCGGAGGGTGAATTCCCATACAAACGTAATACCAATATAATTTGTAATTCGAAAATATTTCCACCATCCTATGCAATTATTTAGACTGAACTTGTGTGTATCTAGGTCTCTGGATAATGTTTTCAAAATACTGTCCCAAAATTAAGCGCATTGACTATATTTTACGTACTAATTAATCAGGAACATAGCCTATATTGTCTACACGACGAACAACACGAAGTTAAAACACAACAAATTTTCATTCATAATTTTTGGTATTTACGGAACAAGACTAAATGTATAACAAATTCTGAACGCTCATATTGCTATTGCGCTTGGACGCGATCATATGTCATCAGCCAAATAGAGATAGCAATATACGGGCAAATTTATATTTGCGGGTTGAATAGAAGTTGCGAGCGGCGTTTGCCGGCCTCTTAAACGCAGCGCATACATGCACTGCGTAACGCCATACTATGGCTGCGGTTAGCGTACGCAGGGTTTATTTACCACGTTTGTACGCACTAAGTAGCCCGTACCTTTAAACCAACCATTTATTTTACTTTTCTTAGCTCAATCTTAAAATGTTCTAATGCGTATCTGATCCGATTTTTGATTTCAATCGACTTTCATTATGAAGAAGTTTTAAACGATTTGACAAATAGATATTTATCTTTGCTAACCATTTTTTAATTGTTTTATAAACATACCCAAGCGTTTAGGTGACTATATTAATGTATGTATTAAAATAAATCATTTATATACAACAGTACCGTAAATGTACATAAATCCGTCAGGTCATAGAAACCATCCATCGCCAAAAATAAAGCTAGTTGCAGCTCCGTGACTATTTTGAAAAGGAAAGTCGTACTTATAATTTTACTAGATGAGTAATCGAGTTGTGAAATATGGGATAAAAGGGCCCGTCGCTGCACTATTGTAAAAAACGATATGCGTCTTTGGAGCATTGCATTTTTTGTCGTTACGAGTATGTGCCTGTCAATAATTCTGACACTTCATAGGCTTGCTTATGTCAAAAGTAAAATAAATGGTTGGACAAAATGTAGTGCTTGTATTTCGCCATCATGCATGCTGGTTTGATTAGTTGTCAAATACGCATTTATCCTTTTCGTTACGAACCTATGTCAACGACCTAAATATATGTCACCGTAAGATTGTAAAAACCGTTAGATTATAATCTAACTCGCGAAATTGTAAACTGTCGAAAGATTGTGAACTGTTCAATGTTCTGAGTGTAAATTTTTGAAATATCCATTGTATTTACGTTTTCTCGTAGTCTCTTTCTTGTAGGTTAGGTTAGGGTTCGACATGAATAATCAAGTAGTGCCTTGACTTGGGCACTTGGGTTTTATCGGGTTTAAATACCTATCAGATTACAATCTACCGGAAAATAATGCGTTAAATTGTAATCTTTCGACAGTTTGCAATTACGCGAGTTAGATTATAATCTAACGGTTTTTACAATCTTACGGTGACATATACATAGACGGGCCCTGTCAATCAATGAATGTGGAGTTATTTTACTAACGCCATCTAGTCTGAAAAGCGGGACAGCGCTATGGCGGGTACAAGGACAGGTACACAGCCTGGTCCCAACGCAGGCACTGAAGGCGACGACGACGCAAATTAACGCCCTGAAGTACGGAAAAAAATTCCATTAGGCTGAAAGCCACGAATTGGTCTTGGCCTTTTAGGCCTCAAACGACGAGCCAGGCGGCAAAACGCCCCTTAAGGGGATATCCCTCGGGCATATCAAGGAGGCATAGCCTCGAGGCCCACATCATGAGCGTCGGCGACAATCGTGAAGAAAACCCACAAAAGGACAGGCTTATACAGGTGAGGGACAATGCACCTCAAGTCGGACGCCCAACTTTTTACTATGAAAGAGCCCTACTAGTACCTATATATGTCACCGTAAAATTGCAAAAACCGCCAGATTGCAATCTAACGCTTTTTGTCTCGATAGATTGTGAACCGTTTAATGTTCAGAGTGCAAATTTTTGAAATATTCATTGTATTTACGTTTTCTTGTCTCTCTCTTGTAGGTTAGGTTAGGGTTCGACATAAATAATCAGGTAGGTTCTATCGGGTTAATATACCTAACAGATTACAATCTACTGAAAAATAATGCGTTAAATTGTAATCTTTCGACAGTTTACAATTTCGCTAGATAGATAACAATCTAACGGTTTCCACAATCTTACTGTGACTTATATCTATACTAATATTATAAATGCGAACGTTTGGATGGATGTATGGATGTGTGGATGGATGTTTATTACTCAATCACGCCCCAACGTCTGAACGGATCTGGATGAAATTTGGCACAGAGATAGATTATAGTCTGGAATAATACACGGCTACGTTTTATCCCGGAAATCAAAGAGTTCCCGCGGGAACCTCCATCCACGTGGACGAAGTCGCGGGCATATATCGATGACCTATGGCATCTTGTGTTTTAGTACATACCTGGCGCGAATTTAAGCCCGAACCAGACGGACATGGGCATAATGCCGTGGTGGATTACGTGCAGAGTCGACACGTGCTCGTTCTTCTTGCGCAGCACAAAGAACAGCGTGTCGAAGAACTCCGTGAACTTGCTGAAGTAGTACCACCAGCATGTGTTCGCCATCTGCGAATGCATTACCAATTAATCTAATACCTTTAAACGAGCAATTCTTGTGTATATGTCACCGTAAGATTGTAAAAACCGTTAGATTGTAATCTATCTAGCGAAATTGTAAACTGTCGAAAGATTATGAACCGTTCAATGTTCTGAGTGTCAATTTTTGAAATATTCGTTGTATTTAAGTTTTCTTGTCTCTTTCTTGTAGGTTAAGTTATGGTTCGACATAAATGATCAAGCACTTAGGTTCTATCGGGTTAAAATACCTAACAGATTACAATCTAACGGTTTTTACAATCTTACGGTGACATGTATATATCAACATGTATGTATGGTGACATGTATGTATGAATCTCGGAAACGGTTAAAACGATTTTTATGAAATTTAGTATGCAGGGGGTTTCGGGGACGGATTCATTATTAGAAAATGTCGTATTGTCCGTATTTTCAGTAAAAACTGCTACAATATCGTTTAAATACGAAGGTAAATTTCGCCGTCATCTACGAGGTTATAATAGCTCAGATGGGAAATTGGGCGATCCAAAAACCAGAAGGCCCGGTTCGAGTCCAAATGTCACCAGTCCGATTATTTTATATCTTTTTCAAGTTCCTTCTTTTGTGAGAAAATCTTATTGGGAGCCCAATTGCACTCGTGATTTTTTATTTAAACAACCAGTTCATATTTTTTTATGATTATGTCGGTAAGATCAAAAAATATTATTCATATTTTTCAATATGTAATTTGTATTTAAATATAATTTGAAAAAACACGATTTACCAAAAAAAATACGGTCACCCAGGTACTCTCTACTAATACAACAGTAATCTAGATACCCTCAACTTCGTTAGTGTGGATTAAAGGTTTTGATTCCAGCGGAACTTTTTAATTTACCGACAAAGAAAGTAGGTCATTTCCATCCCCGGGATGCAAGCTGTCACTACACTAAATATTATTTTGTCGAATATGGTTGAACTTAAAAGCATAGCAGACAGAAATTCTGTTTATTTGTTTGTGAACGAATCACTTAAAAATCATGAGACCGTTGAAACGTAAATAGTTTAAAAACGTTGTTTTGACGACCTCAGGGAGGTCATCAAAACAACGTTTTTAAACGTCACAGTGTTGAGCGCTGTTGCTTCAACGTGGGAGGGCTCGGGTTCTATTCCTGTCAGGGTCAGTTTGGGAATTTATAATTTTTGAATTCTCTCTGGTCTGGTTTGGTGGGAAGCTTCGGCGGTGGCTAGTTACCACACTACAGGAAAAGACGTACCGCCAAGCGATTTAGCGTTCCGGTATGATGCCGTGTAGAAACCGACTAGGGGTATGGTTTTTATATGTCACCGTAAGATTGTAAAAACCGTTAGATTATAATCTAACTCCCAAAATTGCAAACTGTCGAAAGATTACAATTTAATGCATTATTTATCGCTAGATTGTAATCTGTAGGTATATTAACCCGATAAAACCTGATTATTTATGTCGAGCCCTAACCTAACCTAAAAGAAATAGACAAGAAAACGTAAATACAATGGATATTTCAAAAATTTACACTCAGAGCATTGAACGGTTCACAATCTTTCGACAGTTTACAATTTCGCGAGTTAGATTACAATCTTACGGTGGCTTAAATAACTGTCATACCCAGTAACGTGCAGTCTAAAGAGGCATAAAAGCTTTTTTACCCAAATATAAATACGTCATCACTGCTCATTTTTCCGTATTACTTATTATTCCGTAGGTACTTATTCTGATTAAATAACTACCGTACTTTGAAACCCTGTGCACGCCACTGACAATACCCTAATAGGTTAGCCCGCTACCATCCTACATACAACATACCTGAGATCGCAGTCAATGGCATAATTGGGTATTTGACAACTGGTCAAATAAGCAACTTTTTTTTCAAACGGCAAAACGCGCTTGGTATGGATTTTGTGTGAAATTTTAAGTTCAAAATTTCTGACGTCATCAAAGTTTGACGCACTTTTTTACTTTAATCGATAGTTTAAAATATTTATTACTAATAAAACTAGCAGGGGACGTAGATATTACAACTTTTGGGAGATCCTTTATTTAATAATCACTAAAAAATAATTTATTTCACTAGTAGTCAAATTCCCAATTGTAGTGGATACAGAAAGTGCTTAAGAACGTGTCCTTAGCTGATATCGGTTTATTAATACGGGCCTTAGAAAGCGTAGTATTAGTAGGGAACATACAGATATTTAAGTAGGCACAATAGTATGGCTTCATCAAACAGGATTTCGTATAATTATGCCAGTAGGTAAATATTTTATGTTTACTATACTTCGTTAGAGTAATTTTCACAGCTCGCTCGATGAAATTGTTTTGTATGCTCAATTCTTAATTAATAATGAGTTACTCAGTTGTAGTATAGGTATCCATACTAATCTATTAAATGCCAAAGTGTGTATGTCTGTCTATCTGTCTGATACACTTAACGTACAATTTTTTTTTAAGACAGGCTGTATCCCGGGAAATATAGCTACTTTTTATTCTGGAAAATTAAGAGTTCGCGCGGCAATCAAAAAACTTAAATCCACGCGGATAAAGTCGCAGGCAGGCGTCCTTCCCCGGGATGAAACCAATCAATATACCAAATTTCATCCAAATCGGTAGAAAAGATGGGCCGTTAAAGCGTAGCAGACAGACAGACACACTTTCACATTTATTAGTATGGATACTTACATTTATTATTATATTAGTAATTGCCCGGTATGCGTCGCAATGCCTCGTTTATTTTAACGATTTAAAAAGGTTGATTTCTCTATTTTGTTTTGTTTAGCTATACTCATACACTTGCGCTTGCACTATAAGCGGGGCATAAAAAAAAATTAAAATCGACGCGACCGTGACACGTCCCCCGCCTTGCTCTTGAAGTCGGATTTAACTTTTTTTGTTCATTGTTTCAACGATCCCTCGTCACGTAATCCATACTAATATTTATAAACATAATAATAGATGTAAGTATCTCCTTACTAATAAATATAAAAGTGTCTGTCTGCTAAGCTTTCACGGGTCATCTGTTCAAATGTACAGGGGTAGATTGTATCCCGGGGATGGACATAGACTCTTTATCCCGGAAAATTAAAGAGTTCCCGCGGTAATCAAAAAATCTTAACGCACGCGTCTTGATGGTACTATGGTAGAAGCATTCAGGAAATTGCCAAACTGATCAGATGAACGATCCGTGAACGCATAGAGTTGGTAAGGAAGTGTATTATAATGTATGATTGTAACATTATATTACAATTATATCTTAAAAGTTTATATTTATTTACCGGTACCTACATTCATCAATCATTACAAATGACAAGACAAAGCAATACAGAGAACACAAAAAACAAAGAATAAAAATAACTTGAATAATAAAAAATCAACAAACAAAATTAACAATACAATATTACTAAAATTACTTTTAAATAGTGTATATTTTATCTTGATAGTTATTAACTATGCGAAAAAGATTGATTTTATCATGAAGTAAAAAATAATACAAATTATTTTTAATTTTAAGGATAAAGAAATGCAAGATGTATTTGTTATCTATCGTATCTATATGAACATTTTATCAATACATATTTTTATGATACTAAATAGTCGACGACATGAAATTAAAGGCTTTATAATGTTAATTTTTGGATGCTTCATATTATGTTATGTTGGGTGGTATACCGTCACTGATTGTCGTAATTACGTCGGCTGTCACATTAGTAAACTTCAAAAGTCAAAACAAGCACTAGGACCCCGCTCTGAACAAAAATAATGTATTGAATTTAGTAAGTTTTTCCTATAATAATTAAATATGAAATTTAGATTCTATTGTACCATGAAGTAGATAATAATACTCTGACACGGAAAAGGAATAGAATAATTTATTAGAATATTTCTAAAGTCACTGAAAAAAAATAACTACCTACGTTAAAATTAAGAATAACAATAGAATGATAGGAATAATGACGTAAGAATAGCTTAATATTTCATTGCTCTCGTCCCATTGCCGGCCGGACGATTCGGTAAGTTCATGGTATTTTACATACTGGTAGTAACAAGTTTTGGTCATTTCTTATTTCACCGGCATAATATCGTTCGCAAAACAAGCTTTATTCGCATAAATCTAAAGATTTGAGCGCTGCCGTAATTTATTAACTAATATCTACGATTAAAACAAAAATTGAAAATACCTATACTAATGATATCAATTATTCGCTCTTATCATGGATTACCAGGATGTGAGCCTATTTTGTAGATCTAAACAGGTTTTGTCATACAGGTTAGTACATACTAAATGATGCCCGTAACTTCGTTCACGTAAATTTAATTAACACTAAAATATTACGAAATTTACAAATCAATTTCATCGCTATTTTTTTAAGCTTATTAATTACTAAGAATTCGAACCCGATTAATTGTCACTAGTGTTTCTAAATCAATTTCATGAATTTTAATTGCTTTTTAATTTAATTATAATGATTACAATTTGTAATCGATTACTTTCCGTAGATGATCACGAGTCAATTTCATTTCACTTTTAATTTTCGCTGATGTTCGCAAATCGATCATGCCTCTTAGTTGTTTTTTTTATTTAACACATAACAATATTTTTTTCTCCGAGTTTTGTTGTTTTTTTAAAACTCAACTGTAACGAGGTTGATTCTCATTTTGCAATATTTTTATGGCGTATGTGAGATAATAAATATCGATTTTAATTCGATTATATTTTTTGTCAAAATATGTAGGATACTAACCCTCATTGCTCTAGGGCTCCGCGAATAGTCGACGAGTTGACACCTAAAGTCATAGTGGCCCCACCATCCGCTCGCCATATACTGTGAAGAAGAAAACAAAATTAAAAAAAGTAAAAAATGTATGAATATTTTTAAAATTACATCGTCTGTCGTAAATATGTATATGTCACCGTAAGATCGTAAAAACCGTTAGATTATAATCTAACTCGCGAAATTCTAAACTGTCGAAAGATTACAATTTAACGCATTATTTTAATCTGATAGGTATTTAAACCCGACAAAACCTAAATAAATTATTTATGTCGAACCCTAACCTAACCTACAAGAAAGAGACAAGAAAACGTAAATAAAATGAATATTTCAAAAATTGACACTCAGAACATTGAACAGTTTACAATCTTTCGACAGTTTAGAATTACGCGAGTTAGATTATAATCTAACGGTTTTTACAATCTTACGGTGACATATATATCGTGAAAAATTATATAGGTCCATGTAAAAATATAGTATCTTGATGATGATATGCTTATATGTAACAATTAATAAATAACTGTAATATTATATTGTGTGCCTAGACTTTGGGTGATGCCAGCCCTCACCTCACTTCACCCTCGTCTGAAATAGTTTTTTTTCATTCCGCGTCACACTTTGTTTTTCATATAATCCGCATTACAAGTGCGAGTTTTATTAAAATTGTATTTCTTATTTATTTAGTTGCAGAAATATGATATCTGTCAGTTTAGATCAGGGATTCCCGAACTATTTTGAGCAAGAGACCCCTTTTCCAAAATGAACTGATTCCTCAGACCTCCATAGCCAAATTACTTTAAAAACCCTATCACTAGTTTTTTTCCTATTGATACAAAATAAATTTAAAATTATCTTTAAAATTAACAATTAACTTTAAAATTTTTGCGGTTGATTAAGTGAGTAAACTTAATAATATCATTTTCTCTTCAAAATTTAATAAAATAAATATACATAAAATTCAGTAAATATCAAGTGTTATTAATAATTATTAATACAAATTACGTAAAAATACTTAAGTAGGTAATTATTTTTTGAAAACAAAAAAACATTAAAATAGGGATCGATTTTTACACCTTGTCCGACCTCCAAAATCAGTTTTTGTTTATGACGACCCCAGGAAAACCATTTTCGACCCCAATGGGGCGATATCGAGCACTTTGGGAATCCTTGGTGATGGTTAAAATGACAATATTATAAAGGTTTGAAATAAACAAAAGATAATCTGACAGGATCGAAAGGAGGGTTGCAAAATCGTTCAGCGGGCAGGAAGTCATCGTTTTCTGCCCTTTAAATGACGTATTCGTCTGAAATTGGTTAGTTTCGAGTGGCTCAACCGGCATTGAAACTCGCACTTTCAATGCAGGTTATATGAAAAATATTTTATTTAGTGAGCATAATATATAATATAAACTATTTCCTTAATATAATTATGATAGGAATATTATTATTACGCACGCTCTTAAATCACCAAAACTGCTGCCTACTTGTATACTTCCGTCTCTTTAATGTTTACTATTCACGAAAAACCGCGGTAAGTATAAAATAATATTCTTCAACAATAACTAATAAAATACGATATTTATAAAATAAGTATTTTTATTTCGTTGACATTTTACTGGAAGTATTTCTTCCTCATCTGTGCCCACCAAATAAATGCATTCAAGCAATATCTTTTTATACGACTGCCTGAAAAAAGGAGTATATTGTTTTCATGTATATGTATGTATGTATGTAAGTAAGTGAGTTTGTATATTCCACCATAACTTCTATACGCCTGAACATTATAGTTCAATATCCAGGGATTCACAAATAATATCATTTAATAAAAATATGAATAAGATTCTAATTTAGATAGATTAATTTAGAATTTTAACTTTTTAGTTAGTTTTTTGGCAGGGCAGTCGTGTTTTTTAATTTTGTTAATTATGACTTGTGTCCCTTTTTTCTAAGATTTCAAATTACAATCTGAATAAAACTTGTAATTTGAATAATTTTAATTGCATACTACGATGTTTATTTATGATAATGTATATAGTTAGTGAATATGCAATCAGTTCTGCTTAAACATAATTCTTGATCTTACCAATGATTAACATTAGTGAGTATACTCTAAATTTATTATTTGTATTGGGTATGCAATTTGCTACATAGCAACAAAATAAAGGGTAGGTATCTCTTTCTTGTGTCTTGTTCTGTATAATTTGTTGAGTGAGTATGCTTATAATTACATTCATATATGTAGTTTAATTCATACTTTTACATTCTTGGAGGTTTTATTGAAAAGACGAACGAACCGACTGAACTTCTAAATGTAAAAAGGGCACAAGTGAACTTAATTTAACGAATTATATAATACGACTGCCCTGCCATATTATTTTTGGACGGGACCATGGTCACCCCATCCTTTTTTTTTAAAATTATACTAGCCTATGTCGCCCGGAATAAGCTAGGGATTCTAACGATATCTCATTTATCAAAATCGGTTCAGGCGTATAGAAATTATGATGGAATATACAAACTCACATACATACATGAACCCTGAAAACAATATACTCCTTTTTCAGGCAGTCGTATAAAAAATCGCATCACATAAGACTTAACAGCACTGACCGTCGTGCTGATTTTACGCACAACTTACACATGGCTTACACTTAATAGGTATTAACAGGACAGTCTTACATATTATACCGCATATGTATAGCGAATTAGTTTTCAATTTTTTCCCATTTCTTAGTTACTGGTGTTTCTATTTTTTCAGTTTTGCTCGGAAGAAACCTTGGACCAGGTTCCTACGCCTAACCTGACACATTGATGACATGATGGTTCTACAAAAAACATAACCGAACGAAATGAGCCCCATAAATTCTGATATTTTGGAATGTGTAGCAAGGTAATTTATTATTTATGTAATTAAACCCAATTATTTAAAGTTTCATATTCATTTTATTTCATGTTAATTTACTTATTGTTCAGTCCTAAGTTTCGAAATAAAGTATCGATTTATCTCCTTTACTGCAAATTACTTATAATAAGGTTTGCTCAGATAATTAACAGATTTGAATAGGTTTATTTTGTGTAAAATATAAATAGCTTTTCTCACTTAAAAGTATCAGTTTGATTTCAACTATAAGATCGATGTAGATGTTGGCCTAGAAATTAATTTGCTATTGAAAATATAACTAAAAAAAATTGGCAGTCACAGGGGCGATATGATGCCGATAGAAGTAAAAACAAATATTTAAATTAAAAATATAATAATAATAATATTTCAAATATAAACCTTAAAACTAAGGCATTAAAGTTTAATTACGAATGCACTATATTTATATTTAAGCAACGACCTCAATTTACATAGACGGGCCCTGTCAAACAAAGAATGTGGGCGTATTTTTAGCAACGCCATCAACGCCATCTAGTCTGAAAAGCGGGAACTTGCTTGCAACATATGCGCCATCTTGAAAACGTATGACTCGGTCATAGATTAGTACAGATGCGCTTGTCGAAAATAATACCTACATCAGTGTACTCTCTGAGGTAAACGATAAATGTTAGTATGATGTTGTTATTTTTACCACTTTTTTGTTACCAGTTTCCTGGAAAACCATTGGACCGATTATTATGCGGTTTTTTGCATTAGATATATATAGCTTGTGAGAAGGTTCTTAGATATATTTAAAGATCAAAGTCAACACAATGGGGCGCTGCAGTTCGTCGTGGGTTTTTTTTAATTTAATTATTTGTTAATTGTTGATAAGTTTTGTCGAAAAATTGACAGAAATAAAGTCATTTTTAGGGTTGCGTACCAAAATGATAAGAAAACAACCCTTGTGGTGCGACATGACTGTCCGTCACACTTAGCATAATTCGGTAACTACTAATGCAAAAAACTTGAAATTTAAAATAATAACAGCTAAAACCGTTTAAAATTAAAGAGTTCGCGCGGGAACCAAAAATCCTCAAACCACACAGACGAAGTCGCGGGCATTCGCTAGTACAAAATAAAAATTACCAACTTTAATAAATGAAAACTCTTTATTTATTGAAGTTGGTTTAAACATTAAACTCACGTCAATAACTAATTTTATCATATTATTATAATAGCATAATATTGCGTCTCGGAAGGTATTATTGCCTACTGTCCGTTCTGCCCATCTATGCATTAACTAATCTTGGTTGCATTTTTTTTATCGTACTGGACTGGACTATTCTAGGGTTGGAACCCAAAGCCGTAAGGCCAGTGAGTAAAAAAAAATATCATACAGTTTGCCGCGGAAATTAAATGATTGCGTAATGGATAGAAATATTAAATAGGAAGATTAAATAACGTTTTTTATGAAATGTATAATTGTGAATTGAAACACTTACCTTAAAATAAAAATTATACAGTGCCAAACTAATAAAACTTTAGATGATAACTTAATAACAAATTATCTACACGATGAGCGACCGTGACAGCGCTACGACGGGGACAGACAGGCTTATGACAGGTTATAGGAACGCGCTCTCATAGTTGGTCACCCGCCATTTTTGTATGAAAGGGCCCATCTAGTACCTACATATATATCGATGTATTTAAGACCTTTTGTCTTAAGAAGAACGGTGTCGGTCTCGCGTTTCCACATTTTTACCCCCTACCAAGAAGTGCTCAAAGCGCCTAAAGAAGTTTTCACTTCAATAAAAAATTGGCTCACCTCATAAAATATCCACGCACTGAAAATAGTTTGCGCCATGTTATAGACTACAAGAATACTCCTAAGTTCGAAGGGTTTTCGGTTAGCCATCAGCGTTGGGCCGATCTTCCGCGCGCACACCGCGTAGCATACACACGCAGCCAACGTTGGCCATGGTGACGACATCATCGGCCAATCCTTTACTCTGGGATCTGAAACAATAATTATACCACATTTAAACAACGTTATGTGCTATTATGTTCCTAGTTATCAAATATTTTATTATTTTTGCCTAAACACGCAGGCCGTTTGTGATAATACCACAGATAATACTTACAATTTGTTAAACTCATAAAGAAAATAAAAATTAATCGCTCAGTAAAACTTTATTATAAACCTAAGCGAGGGGGACGAGCTATCTTTGGTGTAGTGCACTGGATTTTTGACCAGGGTAGGTAATAGTTATAAGGCACCAGGTATTGTACAAAATAGGAAAGTGTTATTATTACGGGTAATAGCATATTTTTGGGATATGCAGTGCATGTAGGTCATGCATGTACTTTGTACGTACTTCGTAAGCCACACCACTGTTCCGTTGCCTACACAAAAAGACGCAGAAGATATAATCTCCCTTGATAAAAATGAAAATCACAGCAGTGATGATAAACGAATCTAAGTATAATATGACAGTAATAAAACCGGCAAGCTCGATCATAATATTTAAAACAAGGGTATAAAGACGAATGAACGTTTAAAATAAACATTTTTGAACTGAATTCACTGGATGTAGGGATGCTTATTGCCTACCTTCATAAAACACGGGTCAACACAAAATTTGACTTTGACTTTAAACCATAATATTTCGATATTTTAGGTCGTAATTAGACGAAACAAAATTATATCACATGAAAAACTTTGCTTTTGTATTTAGGACATTTTGTATTTATCAGCGTCATAACAGGTGATTCATTTAAAGGAACTTTTTTAGAAACAAAAAAAAATAAAAAAAATAACTACTAATTTATCGGGTTATCTTTAATATCATACAAGAGAACTATTCTAAACATTTATTTTTTAAAGATTATTTCTCTCAAATGTTGCCCGTAACTGCAGTTAACATGACCCATTTATGGTGTATTTGGCGAATAACGCGAGTAACGCTGTTTTCCGGTTGCTCAATCGTACTTGGCTTATCCATATAGACTTTGGACTTTACCTAGCCCCAAAGGATTCTAGTCTAGGGTTGTGATGTCACAGGATCTGGGCAGCCAATTCACTGGGGTGAAGTGCGAAATTAACTGTTCACTAAATCTCGCAATAAAGTCATGGATTCCCGGGTCGGGCCATAACAAGTATTGGGTTTTTCTGACAAGAAATTCTCAGTACTAGCCCGGAGTAAGGAAGTTGGTGGTGTTTCACCCCCGTGCCTCGGAGAGCACGTAAATGCGTCGGTCCTGCGCCTGATCTCTCTCCTGTCGTGTCGGATTTTCCGCCCCATCGGGCTGTGAGAGTAAAGGAACAGAGAGTGCACCTGTGAATGCGCACACACTTGTGCACTATAATATCTCCCGCGCAGATGGCTAATCTGTTTGGAGATAGGGCGCTGTGGCCGAAATTCGGTCGGGAGGACTCAGGATATTATTATAATATCATCTATTAAACTGTCCAGCGGTTTAACATCATGTTTTATAGATTAATATGCAGGTCATTAAAATAATGCAAATATGCATGTTCCTATCCTATTCCTGAGGTTATTCATATTACAAACAATAACTTAAACGTTATTGATTGTTCTGCGATCTATTTTATAGGTCAAGAAGCGCTGAAGGCGAGATGAGTGAGGCCAACCAACTATAATATGACAGATAGCGAAACCATACGACGGCTATAATTTACAAGTATTTAACCGAAAACAGTCCAATGTCACGTTCTTTTGCGGAAATCATCAAAATTAACATTCAAGTATTATTTTAATTTCGTAAGCTGTGAAAAAGTCCTTGAATTTTCGATCAATGTCATTGTACAGATTTTAAATGAAAAGACTTGTTGTGATTGGCTAAGCAGATTTTAATTATTTTGATACTCGTAACCGTTTTTAATAAAAGTCATTGCAAAGAAATCTCACTGAAATTCTGGTCGGTTAGGCAGAGGGCAAAAATAAAATGAGTAATCTTTTGTTAGCAAATACGTAGGTACTTAATTACTTTATTAAATGTACATAACTTTACTTAATTACTCAAAATACATATCAAAAATTGCGGATTTGAATCTGTGTCTCTCTGAGAATCGAACCCTGAGCGCCTTTGACAGCTAGGATCCCTTTGGGATTTTGAAAGAACACCTGTGGAGTCAGGTCTGGGAGGCATGAGGTATGAATCTGTATTCATGCAAGGTACATCCAAGTATATGTGTACAATGTATGCAATAGGTACGCAAACAAAACTTTTACATGCATATATTTATCTGTTACTATATAGGAAATAACTTTATTTTTCATGTTGATTTTGTAGTGACAGTGCACCGTCTATGACATGATGCATCATGAATAATTCTCTTAATAAATATTATAAATACGAAAGTTTGGATGGATGTATGGATGTATGGATGTTTGTTACTCAATCACGCCCCAACGGCTAAACGGATCTGGCTGAAATTTGGCACAGAGATAGATTATAGTCTGGAATAGCACATAGGCTTTTTTATCCCAGAAAATTAAAGAGTTCCCGCGGGAACTATAAAAACCTCAAACCACGCAGACGAAGTCGCGGGCATTCGCTAGACAATAATAAAACTAGATTTAAAGATATGAAGCTAGAGTTTTAAGGACAGTTAATCAGTGGACAGTGGCCGTTTCACCGGATCGTATAAAATACAAATTGGCACAAGTCATATAATTAAAAAAATTATAAAAACATGCGGGACCATGGTCACCCCATTAATTTTTTTAAAATTTTACTAGCCTATGTCACCTGGAATCAGCTAGGGAGTCTAACGATACCTCATTTATCAAAATCGGTTCAGGCGTATAGAAGTTATGGTGGAATATACAAACTCACATACATGAACCCTGAAAACAATATACTCCTTTTTTCAGGCAGTCGTATAAAAAAGTTAACATTTATATAAACTTCAATTTAGGTATATAAATATATAAACCTACATTGCTACTACTCAATTTAAACAAATATTAACATTTCCCGGTAAACAAGATTTGAAGTGTTTAATTTGCTTAATGTCGGGACCATGGTCACCCCATTAATTTTTTTAAAATTTTACTAGCCTATGTCACCTGGAATCAGCTAGGGAGTCTAACGATACCTCATTTATCAAAATCGGTTCAGGCGTATAGAAGTTATGGTGGAATATACAAACTCACATACATGAACCCTGAAAACAATATACTCCTTTTTTCAGGCAGTCGTATAAAAAAGTTAACATTTATATAAACTTCAATTTAGGTATATAAATATATAAACCTACATTGCTACTACTCAATTTAAACAAATATTAACATTTCCCGGTAAACAAGATTTGAAGTGTTTAATTTGCTTAATGTCTTCCATTATTGATATTATGACCACAAGTGATAAATTGATCAAAACAAACATGCAAGTAGCTCGTGGAAATCAAAAACGTGCCAAATATAATATATCACCGTAAGATTGTAAAAACCGTTAGATTATAATCTAACTCGCGAAATTGCAAACTGTCGAAAGATTACAATTTTACGCATTATTTTTCGGTAGATTGTAATCTGTTAGGTATATTAACCACTTAATGTTATGTATGGTATGTTGGGCACTACCTGGTTATATAATATGTCGAACCCTAACCTAACCTACAAGCAAGACAAGAAAACGTAAATACAATTAATATTTTAAAAATTGACACTCAGAACATTTTACGGTTCACAATCTGTCGACAGTTTGCAATTTCGCTAGTTAGATTATAATCTAACGGTTTTTACAATCTTACGGTGACATATATACTATTATTATAAAGAGGTAAAGTTTGGAAGTTTGTGAGGTTGTATGGGGTAATCTCTGGATCTACTGAACCGATTTTGAAAATCCTGGTACCAATAGAAAACCACATTATTTGTGAGTGTCATAGGCTATATATTAAACCGTTACATTAGGGAGTTCCCGTGGGAATTTAAAAAACTTATTTCACGCGGACGAAGTCGCGGGCATCTGCTAGTACCTACTCAATATTTTTCTTTATGAAGTAGGAACCAAATAGTGTAATAATCCGAAAGGCCGAAATCCTTGGGAATACAACATAATATATAATACCTACATTCGTTTCGTATAATTTATTAATTACTTTAGGTTTTTTGATGGAAAAGTTTTGTAACACGGTCAATTTAAGAATTATAAAGTATAAATATAAATTAACATTCAATTTATTAATTTGCTCTACGGACCATACGAAATAGTTTGTTTTAATAAACCCATTCGTGGGTCGTGACATCGGAAAACCCGGAACCAAAACCAACCTATACTAATACTATAAATGCGAAAGTAACTCTATCTGTCTGTGTGTTACTCAATGACGCTTAAACTACTGAACCGATTTAAATTAAATTTGGTACCGAGATAGTCTAGAGCCTGAGAAAGGACATATGCTACTTTTTATAGACAATTCAAGAGTTCCCGCGGGAATAAAAAAAGTCTCTTCAACCGATTTTGATGAAATTTGGTATAGTGATAGTGTGTATCCAGGGGAAGGACATAGGCTGCTTTTTATCCTGGAAAACTCAATAGTTCCAGCGGGAATCAAACAAAATGTCTCTTCAACCGATTTTGATGAAATTTGGTAAAGGGATAGTTTGTATCTAGGGGAGGGACATAGGCTTCTTTTTATCCCGGAAAATACAAGAGTTCCCGCGGGAATAAGTCTCCAACCGATTTTGATGAAATTTGGTATAGGGATAGTGTGTATCCAGGGGAAGGACATAGGCTGCTTTTTATCCCGGAAAATTCAATAGTTCCCGCGGCAATGCAAAAAAATTGTCTCTTCAACAGATTCTGATGAAATTTGGTATAGGGATAGGTTGTATCCCGGGGAAGGACATAGGCTACTTTTTATCCCGGAAAATTCAACAGTTCTCGCGGAAATAAATAAAAATGTCTCTTCAACAGATTTTGATGAAATTCGGTATAGGGATAGTTTGAGTAAGTATAATTCCAGAAGAGCGCAATAAATAAATTGCTTTATAATATATTTGTACTCTCTTTAAAACATGCACGAGCAAATGGTCACAACGTGTAGCGATTTCACGAGAGATTTAATGTAAAAACTTGATTAAACTTTAAAGAAAATATTCATTTGATCCGGCCACGATTGCCATCGTTAAGGTCAATCAAATTGCGATCTAAACACAAAATTATTCAATAATCGCTAAGTCTGTCGATAACAGACTAACTTCTAACTGTCAAAATACTAGAATTTATGCAAATTATTCCAATATGGCGTCCCCACCAAAGAAAGAACCGAGTTAAATACATCGATTGAGTCAAATATCAATTATTTTAAACCTTCGTCAATAAATAAATTAACTATCTTTTATCTTTTCTAAAAATTCAATTCAAATTTAAAAGCAAAGCTGACATTTGTATCCAGTGGAAGGACTTAGGCTACTTTTTACCCCGGAAAATTAAAGAGTTCCCGCGGGAATCAAAAACCTTAATCCACGCGGACGAAGTCGCGGGCATCATATAGTAATTACCTAAAAATACCTTAACCAAGAATTTAATTTAAAGTTCACACAAGATAAAGCCATATTGAGTTCCTCGAATACTGTCAACGGTATCACAAATGGATGACCTGCATAATATTATATAAAATTTTAGTGCAATGTGATTCACGAAAACCTCGCAATGATCACATTAGAAAGAAAGAAAGAAAGTAAAAAAAATATTTATTTCCAAATTACTGTATTAATCATAACATTACTGGAGAGTTCGTATAGATAATATCATCAGACGGGAGTTTGAACAAGCGCATCTCTTCGGCAGCGCTTTGTAAAACTTACGTAACCACCACCACTACAGCCCATTAACATCCCACTGCTGGGCACAGGCCTCCCTCTGTCATAGGAGAGAGGGAATTAGAGCTTAGACCCACCACACTGCTCCAATGCGGATTGGCGGGCTTTAACGACTATTATCATGTTAGTGATAATAACCGGGACCAACGGCTTAACGTGCTCTCCGAGGCACGGAGGTGAAACACCACCAATTTCCTAACTACGGGCTAGTATTGAGAATTTTTAGTTAGAAAAACCCAATACTTCATTATGGCCCGACCCGGGAATCGAACCCGGAACCTCGTCGGCCGCAGTCGGACATACCAACCACTAGACCAACGAGGCAGTCATACTTACGTAACATCGTTAGGCAAATGCCTGGCTAGAGAGCTTGCAGTAGATTGCCGGTCTGAGGTACCTACTTCAAACGTAGATGTTGCAGACTTATCCTATTAAAACATGTTGCTCTTCGCATTCACGCAAGGACATGAATAAAGTAATGGATAAAGGTTTAATTCATTTTATTTAAACTGCAAGGTCTGATAATCAACTGACCCTATGTATAAAACTTTTAAAATCATTAATGTTTGGGTGTAAAACACCCACAATATAAATTTATTTGAATTGTGGAAGGTAGATTTAGGTTTTGGTTTGCGCTCCCGTACGATGAAACTATTGATTTTACAAAAAAAAAGTTTCTTAATAAATTATAAATAAGTTTAATTTATTACTTATCTATTTTCATTGTAAAATTAGTCCGAAAGGAGTTATTGTCAAAAAACTGTTTTTGGGCGCCATTTTTCCAATATGGCGGCGCGAGCGGTAAAAATACGAGGTGGCAAAGTGAAAATTCGGAAAGAGCACGTCGAAATCTATATAATACACCAATTTTCAAAACTCCCGAGAAACTTTCCAGATAACCCCCTTTTTGAGCACCAAATTACTGGGTTATTAGGTTAATGGATAATAAGAGTTATTATGCTAATAAAGCAGTTCATAAAATATGGGTGTGCCTGAGGTGGGTTATTGTTGGTGTTCTAACGAGCACGTAAGCGTCTGTCGTTAGAAGAAATTGAAATAATTACGTCTTGTAAAATTTTACACTAAGTAAAATTTATACCCGATGACCATATAATTACGAAATCACCATGTTTTAATATTATATAATTAAAAAAAACAATCTTTGAGCTTGAGTCCGATGCACAAGTAGGTACCCATACTCGTGTATAGTAGGTTTCCAGTTATAGGTTGCTTTGAGGTCTTGGCTGATTAATTTAGGCATTGTTAAGGTCAACGATATCGTCTACAAGCGATAAGTAGGTACAATGACCGCGTTAAATAATTAAGTTATTCGTTCGCGTCTAGGTCGATTCAGTAGATTACCATTAATCCACTAAAATTCACGAACAGTTCATTAAACCTTAACGCTCTTTAAATAAGAAAAGTAAAATACAATGACAACGTTAGGGGTTACAGACCCAGACGCGGACGTTGATATAATTTATTGTTGACTAGCTGATGCCCCGACTACGTCCGCGAGGACTTAGGTGTTTTTGTACCCGCGGGAACTCTTTAATTTTCTGGGATAAATGTAGCCTATGTGTTATTCTAGAGTCTAGACTATAATTTCTCTCTGTACCAAATTTCATCCAGATCCGTTCAGCCGATCTGGCGTGATTAAGTAACAAACATCCATCCATCCATGCAAACGTTCGCATTTATAATACACCAGCTGACTAGCAAATGCCCGCGACTTCGTCCGCGTGGATTGAGGTTTTTTGGTTCCCGAGGAACTCTTTAATTTTCCGGGATAAAAAGAAGCCTATGTGTTATTCCGGACTAAAATCTATCTATGTGCCAAATTTCATCCAGATCCGTTCAGCCGTTCCGGCGTGATTGAGTAACAGACATCCATCCATCTAAACTTTCGCATTTATAATATTAATATAAAATTAAGTATAGTAGTATCGGAGCAGGTAGCAGGGCAGGTATACCTATAGATTTTCACAAAAAGTTACTAAGGTCTAAGCGTATTAAAGATCTAATTATTACCTAATTAAAAATTAAAAACGTTGTAAAAAAAAAATAGAAATAAAAAAATTATTCTTGCATGATACCTATGAGCAACTTAATAATCTCGTGCGAGAATCTCTTTGATGATGCATCTATAGAGATCTGAGGCCTGAGGGTGTTTAATGATTAAAAACAACTGAAACCACATATTTATTTACACTAGCAGACTTGCCCGCGACTTTGTCCACGTGAAATAAGTTTTTTAAAGGACTTGACCGGTATCCGGTCCCTATGGCAGCTTGCCTAGGTGTCAAAAATCAATGTTCAGCAATGATTGCTTTATTATTGTATTTGTAATATTTCACTGTTTTCAGTTAAAAAAAATTTCAGGAGTCTGAAGGCTCGGAAAACTGCGAAAATGAACAAAAAAGTTTCACCAAAAGACTGCTTTCCCACACTAGATGGCGCTATTTATTTTGTTGAGCGAGTCTAAAAAAATATTTTCAAGTATTATTTCTTTATTATTGTAATTGTTATATTTTACAGTTTTCAAATAAAAAAGTTTCAGGAGTCTGAAGGCTCTGAAAACTGAGAAAATATATTAAAAAAGTTTCACCAAAAACTGCTTTCCCACACAAGATGGCGCTAGTTATTGTGGTGAGTCTAGAAAATATTTTTAAGTATTGCTCACTACTTTTGGTTAACAAGTTCAACTATTCGACCACAGATGGCAATGTGAAAGGGCGTTCCTTTAAACGCAGTATTTCAAAATGCTTTGTTCGATCTATTAGTTTGAGACTTGTCAAAAAATAAAAATAATTATAAACAAAACATACATTTCCTTTTCATTACTATTTAATTGATCAAAAATAAATCATTCATAATATAATGACTAAGGTACTTAAACGGTATTCATGTAGGGTTACAAGATTATTATTAGGCATGGATATAATGGAACGTCAAAATGGAGTAGTGCTTAAAGAGGAAAGCGGACGCTCAAGATTTAAACAATAAACGTACTGTTTTTTTTTGTCATTTGAACCCTGACTTTATTTGGAATAATAAATCCATAATAATTTCGTTTTGAATTTTTAAACCTTACTGTAAAAACGGAAATCCTGTGCATTGTCCCGAATCGGAGGGCAATTACTGGTCATGTTTTTTCCACGGGAACACCCTAATTTTTCGGGTTAGTATATAGCCTATGACATTCACAAATAATGTGGCTTTCTATTGGTACCAGAATTTTCAAAATCGGTTCAGAAGATCCAGAGATTACCCCCTCCAATCCAATCCAATCCATCAGGCTGTACTCGTCCACTGCTGGACATAGGCCTTTTGGAGAGCACGCCACCACACACGGTCCTCTGCCTTCCTCATCCATCCACTTCCCGCCACCTTTTTAAGGTCGTCGGTCCAGCGGGCTGGAGGTCGTCCCACACTGCGTTTACCGGTACGCGGTCTCCACTCCAGACCGCGTCTGCCCCAACGGCCATCGGTTCTGCGACAAACATGACCTGCCCACTGCCACTTCAGCTTACTAAATATCTGGGCTATGTCGGTTTCCTTAGTTCTGCGGCGGATTTCCTCGTTACGGATTCAATCCCTCAGCGAAACACCCAACATAGCCCGCTGAACGACTTTAAATTTGTGGAGAAGGCCAGCTGTCAGTGTCTACGTTTCCGCTCCATACTTCATCACAGGCAGGACACACTCGTTAAAGACTTTCGTCTTTAAGCCTTGGGGGTATCGGCGAGTCGAAGACCTGATGAAGTTTTCCAAATGCTGCCCAACCCAGCTGGATTCTTCTGTCAGCCTCTTTATCGAAGTTGTTCCTACCAAGTTGTATAACCTGACCGAGGTAGTTGTATTCCTGAACAACTTCGATGCTGACATTTTCGACGGTAATGGGTCTCAAGGTGACGTAGTCATTAAACATGACTTTTGTTTTATCCACGTTCATCTTAAGACCCACACACCTGGAAGAATGGCTAAGACCGGACAACATTTCCTCGAGTTCCTGTGGCGAGTCAGCCAGTATAACGATGTCGTCTGCAAATCGCAGGTGTGAGATATATTCGCCGTTTACGTTTATGCCTCTACATTTCCAGTCCAATACCTTATACACATCTTCGAGAGCGCAAGTGAACAGTTTTGGAGATATAACATCTCCCTGTCTCACACCTCTTCAATTGGGATCGGATTTGTTTTTTGGTCTTGGACTTGAACGGTCTATGAGGCAGCGCGATAAAGAGAGCTCAACACCTGGATATAGTGCCAGTCGACTTGGCATCGCTGCAGTGATTCCAAAACAGCCCAGGTTTCGAAACCCGGCCTGCTCTGGAGGCTGAAATTCATCAAGTCGTCGGGCGAGACGATTCGTAATAACCCTCGAGAACGGCTTGTAGATATGGCTCAGAAGTGATATTGGCCTGTAGTTTTTAAGAAGGCTTTTGTCTCCCTTTTTGAAAAAGAGGACTGTGACACTTCTGCTCCATTCTTTTGGTCTTATGCCCGAGTTGATGACAGTATCAAAGAGGTGTTTGAGTTTGTTTAAAACTGGAGTACCTCCTGCTCTCAGGAGCTCCGCAGTGATACCGTCATCGCCTGGAGCTTTGTTATTACGCAACTGTTCGAGGGCTATCTTAATCTCGCCCACGTCGACACCCGGGAGGTCATCGGTGTAATGGCGCACGAGTCTCGTACGTTTGTCATTCGTGGATTGTTGGGGCGTGGGTCTTGGAGCATGGGCTGAATAAAGCTGCTCATAGAATTTTTCGATCTCAGCTAACACCTCTGGTTTTGAAGCGATGGTTCGGCCGTCTGATGTCCTCAGCTTAGTCAGATGGCTTCTCCCAAGATTTTTGACGAATACTTTTGATCCTTTATTGCGTTCGATCGCGTCTTGAATATTATACAGTATATTTGATTACCCCCTACAACCTCACAAACTCACAACCTTTACCTCTTTATAATATTAGTATAGACAACATGCACGTATGTACATTTATGTACGAAGATAATATATACTAATATAATAAATAGGTATCCGTCTGTCTGCCTGCTACGATTTCATGTCCATATTTTCCACCGATAATGACGAAATCTGGTGCAGTTCGATTTTTCAAAATCCAGTAAGTATCCACGCAGACGAAGTCGCGAGCATCATCTAGTAGGTACGTATTATATAGGTGTATTTTTAAATATGTATAGCGAGCAAACGAGCAGGCGGGTCACCTGATGGTAAGTGATTACCGCCACCCATGAACATTTGCAGCACCAGAGGAACCGCCAATGCGTTGCTGGCTTTTGAGATATTTGTTTATCCGTCCTTTGAAGAGCCCCATATTATAATCAAGAGGGAACACAGAAAATGAAAGCTGGTTCCACAATTTGCGGGTACGTGGCAGAAATGACCTGGAATAACGGGTGGTGGAAGGTGTTAGTTCAAAATGTTCAAAATATTCAGAAATATCGAGAAATTGTATCCAAATAAGATTGTGCCAAATGTAAAAAAAAATTAGTAGGTAGGTAGGTACATAATAAGCGGCTCTGAACACTAAACATTACACATTTTTTTATCTGTGATTTACTTTTAAAAAGTTAATGAGTTAACTTACCGCTCCGATTGTCAAGTAAGTCCCTGTACCAAGCGTAGAGGCTGTCCATCTTTGGATTCGTTTTTCCTACTAACTAATTATATCTGAAACAAAGAAAGCAAGAAAATTAACATAAAATATTAGGACCACTTAAATTTTAACCACGATAAAAGTTCATTGAATCGAAAACAACAGATCAACCGTCCTCTCGGCTTATTGTAACATAAACATTTTACCCTTGCTGTTTATACGTCACCGTAAGATTGTAAAAACCGTTAGATTATAATCTAAATTGTAAACTGTCGAAAGATTGTGAACCGTTCAATGTTCTGAGTGTCAATTTTTTAAATATTCCTTGTATTTACGTTTTCTTGTTTCATGTAGGTTAGGTTACGGTTCGACATAAATAATCAGGTAGGTTAGTCACTTCGGTTCTATCGGGTTAATAAACTTAACAGATTACAATCTAACGGAAATTAATGCGTTAAATTGTAACCTTTCGACATTGCGATATCGCAAGTTAGATTATAATCTAACGGTTTTAACAATCTTACGGTGACATATATATGGATAAAGGAAGCCGAACTTAGGGAAGTCTACAATTGTGGTTACATACATCAATCGGTGGATCTTTATTTCTCTAATCTTCTTACTATATTGAAATTTTAAGAGTTTAAACCTAATGTTTACTACGTTGTGATGAGTTTATTATCAATAAGTAATGAGTAACGACTAATCGGAGCGAAATAGGTCTGCGAAGGAATGGAATTGCTCCATAAGGGACGTTTCAGTATTACTTAAGAAGAAATAGATTTAATATGATTGAGAAATAAGTCGTAAGATTTGAAGCAAATATAGTAAGTGAAGCTAAATAAGTTATAGTAAGTAAGCTAAAGAAGTTTGCTTGGCACCTAAGTTTGAGAGCAAAAATATGCTACAAAAAAGTTAGGTAACAATATCATGTTCGTGATCAGAGGTCATACTGCCAACGCGACGCTTATAACCATAATGTTTCATTATTTTTGACTCTCGTATTTTAGAATTATAATCCTTATTTTAAAGGCTTATTTTCGTCATCAAACTGTCATTTTGAGTAATATTGCTTAAGTATTGTATTAAGCGTTGGCAGTATGGCCCCGATTCCGATATTTACCATGTGGCTAAAATGTACAGTAACTTGGAGAATACCACTCGTTCAAGAAAATATGTACAAGAATTGCGAATATGGCAATTTCACAACGCCCCTTGTTATATAATACTTTTAATAACTGAGATAGGGTATGAACGAAGTGGGATTAGATAATAATTGGGTCAGCCAATGTATAGGCGCGGTACGCCGAGGGGTGTTCGTGACTAAGTACCGCTATGGAACCACTGTGGAATTGTGATAATTAGACATTTTTGAACCCTACTGACTCATCACCATTTTGACTTAGTATACTAACATAATATTATGTAAATAACATACATACTCAGCATGTTTACATGTAAAAATATTATTGTTTATTCTATAATGATTGACTGAACTTTATCAACGCATGTAGCATAACATAAACCACTGGGTACAGAATCTTGAGATAATGCTTTCTTTATAAGTATGAAAAAACTAGTCCTTGAAATACAGAAAAAGAAGTTTGAAGTACTGAAATTGCATACCTAGGGCTTAGTGTCTGCTTTTTATTTATCTATTTATTTGTTAACTTACTCTAACTAATGCAAGGAGGTACATAAATCACTATAAGCGATTATATATGTAAATATACTCGTAGTTTAGCGTTGACCTGTTATCGTGTTACGTTTATACTCGTACAATAAATAAAGTAAAACCGCAAAAGAACGTATTAAATGTTGGAGGAAGAATGTCAGTAATCCAACATAAATTACATAAATAAAATCCACACTATTGTAATTAAATGTTGTTTTTCCGGCCTATCTTTTCAACTGATTTTCATGAAATTTGGTACACACGTAGGTCGCATCCCGGGAAAGGACATAGGAGGCTACTTTTTATTCCGGGTCTATGTTATTATTTTATGTAGAAACAGATAGGAACCGCAAAATTTCATGTATCTAGATCCACCACTTTAGACTGTGTGTTGTTTGACATTCAGTCTCGGTTTACGGAATATAAAATGTCTTTGGTTTACGGACTCTTAACTGCTAGTAATGTAATGATGATTGATTGTTTGAAATCTTTGGCGCCCAGTACACAGTGAAGCCTTTAAATTTTAAGAGAAATTAATAGATTACAAAAATTTTATATATTAAGGATATATACAATCCTTACAAATATTATAAACGGGAAAGTTTGTATGAATGTTTGTTACTCTTTCACGCCAGAGTGACTGAACGGATCTGGATGAAATGACATGACTAGAAACTGCCCTCCGATTCGGGACAATGTGCAGGATTTCCGTTTATACAGTAAGGTTTAAAAATTAAAACAGAAATTATTATGTATTTATTATACCGAATAAGGTCAAGGTTAAAATGTCTAAAAAAACAATATGTTTATTGTTTAAATCTTGAGCATCCGATTTCCTCTTTTAGAAACTACTCCAGTTTGACGTTCCATTTTATCCATGCCTAATAATAATCTTGTAACCCTATATGAATACTATTTAAGTACCTCTGTCACTATATTATGAAAAGGAAATGTGTTTTGTTAATAATTATTTTTACTTGTTGACAAGCTTCAATGAAACGTGTAATTGATCGAACAAAGCATCCATCAATAACCACAGGGTTTAAAGGAGCGTCCTTTGACATTTCATCTGTCTGCCGTCTGTGGTCGAATAGTTAATCTCGCTAGCCAAAACGTCTAGCTCCATCTAGTGTGGGATAGTAGCTGTACAATGTAACGTGATTCATTAAAAAATTACATAATTCTTGCAAATATAGTTTTATTATTCCAGTACTATCCTCATCCCTGCCTAAATAATGCAAAGCTTAATTTTTTCCTGAACAACGTGGTCGAATACTTGAAAATAATGGTTAAACTCGCTAACAACAACGTCTAGCGCCATCTAGCGTGGGAAAGCAGCAGTGATTTGGTAAAACTTTTCTCTATTTTTTTTATAAATTTTTGTGAGCCTTCGGACATCTGAAACGGTTTTATCTGAAAAGTATAAAATATAACAATTGCAATTATCAAAAAATCTTTGCTGCACATTGATTTTTGACACCTAAGCAAGCTCCCATAGTTGCCCTGTTGGCCTAGCATGCGCACAACGAGATATTCTCGCAACGAGAGAGAGAGATGTTGTCGTGTCGCTTTATTTCTCGTTTAACCTAACATGCGCGCTACGTGTGACAAGATTCTCGTGGAAGAGTTGGCCTTGTCGTGTGGAGAAACCAATGTTGCCCTTTCCCAATAACATGCGATATTCTAATGTTGCAACACCGATTTAGTTCATTCATCGTTCATTATTCTTAATGTGCTCTAAGCCTTTTATTAGAATTTTTTATCTGTAAACTTTAAAAATGACGTCTTTATGACACTGACTTAACTTGTCTCTGACACTGACAGTGATAACTCTGAGAAATGGAGTTCTATTTTGTTGGTTTTTTATTTTTAAAAACAACTAAATATAAAATTTTAATAATATACTAAGTAATAATAAGAGAATCTTACAAAAAAAGGAATGAATTTGGTGATATGGATAAATACAATGTGCTTTTATATGGAGTCAAACATAAAATAATTACACGGCCTGTTTCAGAATACGATCAAACAATTTAAAAATAATTGTTGACGGAAGAACACCTCAAGTTCTTGAGTATTTATGTAATAAGTAGGCTGTAGGTACTTTTATGATATTACACTACATGTTACAAGATACAAACGTGTCAACGGGCCATGGAGCGTGGCATCATAAGCATTAAAGTGAAAAGTGACTCCATTAGATATAAAACCAACATTATAGACGCTCTAAGCCATAGGAAAAGCCAAAAATGGAAATGGGCAAGCCATATAGAACACACACGTGGCCCAAAAGGCATCAAGAAACGAGGATGTCCCAAAGAACGCTGGTCAGACGAGATAGTGGACATTGGTGGAAAAGCTGGAACAGTACCTATAGCACAGAACCGGAAAGCATGGCACAAAATGGAGGAGGCCTTGACCCGCAAGGGTTTAAATTAAAAAAATACCAATATTTCATTAAATTGTACATTTACTGCTTGTAGGTTTGTTTTTCATTAATTTACACACACTTGTACTTTTTTTATTTATATCCTTTTTTGTAATGTACTCTCTGTATTTAGCTAAACTCTAAGGAATAATAAAGGCTTTTTTATTTATTTTATTTTACTTGTATGAAATTGGAATGTTTCTTGTCTGCAGAAATATTGAAATTGGTTGGCAATGAATGTTTTATTGGTCTGCTTTTAAATTATATGCAAAGCTAAAGCTAAGTAATTAAAATTAATATGAAAATGTTCTCAGTAGATCATTTTCAGCTTCTTAGGACAATATAATTAACAGATATTAATTAACATTCATTGTACTAATATTATGATTTAACTTCTACATATTATCTATATTCACAAATAGTTATTATAAATTTCCCTATGTATGAAATCTACATTTTGGTTCTGGCTTATAAATAAAAATTCAAATACAAATTCAAATGTTTTTTATTCAACTTTATACTTTAGCAAGTACTTTTGAACCATTTAGTGTATCTATCACTGGTTTGGAATACCATTCCTACTGAGAAGAACCAGCAAGAAGCTCGGCAGTTGCTCTTTTCAATAAAATTACAATCATAATAATATCCCGCAATTAATTGTGCTAGTTTGACCTGAGAGTGTTGAGCACATTTTCATCTGCCTCTCTGTAACAAAAAATACATTATCCACAGTTAAAAACAAACAATATTTTGATGTGAAACTAACAAACAAACTAATTGGCAATCAGTTGTGTTAACCCACAGTTAATAAAAAAACAATTAATTAATATGAAATTATTAGAACAGTTATTAATAATTCTTAATGTTGAAAACTAAGCTACAGTGATGACTGATGATAGATAGTACCTGTATAATTTTCCTGTATAATCAAACCAAACAAGCAAAGCTGCATGCAATATCTGAACCCAGCATCAACTTCACTTGATTATACTACAAGTCACAAGTCTTCAACACTCATGCATGCGACTTTGTCTGCGATGGTGAAGTAATATTGCAGGTGGGTACCAAGTATAGACTGCATTATTGAACTCAAAGTCCCTCTCAAGACTCCTCAATTCTGACGCTGCAGGGTACAGCACTAGGAATTCATGACTCGTGGATGCCGGTTTTTTTCAGTACCAGGTACTAAGTACAGACTACAGACTTGTCAATTAACATTGAACTCCAAGTATCAACTCTTGAAACCTTATGCTGCAGGGTAATTCACTAATGTAGTATAAAAAAATTAACAAAATTAAGTTTGCTTTAAATTTGAATTAAGTTGTAAGGTGTTTTAGTAATTAGGTCTCTGCCAAAAGCATGAAAAGATACCATACTCAAGACTCATACCAGTTGCACATTTATTCTGTGTGCATCTTTTCCCCTATTTTTATACTGGGCTCCTTGTCGTCCAAATGGAGGAAATATTTTTATGTGTGTGCAGTCAATGAGCCCCAATATACCTGGCACGTTAAATTTATTTTCAAAGCCCTCCTACATATACTCCTCTAGGCTGTATCCTTAGTAGGAAAATGCACCCATTCACGAGTCTGAATTTTGTACATAGGTATAGGCATTTTAATAAGATGAACACTGAAGGAGACTATAAAAGTAGATGATGATATCTTCTATAAATAGAGGTCAGAAATTGTCCGAGAAAGCTACTGACAGTGGTATGTGCCTCGCACATGCTGTGGTCTTGCCCTAGTTGTTGTTGGTATCCCCATTGGCCAGAAATTGAATGGAATGGAATGGCCAGTATACCTACAATAACATTTTACTTATGTATCTGTTATATTGTTAAAATGTTTATATCATAGAATTACAGTATTCCAATAAGAAGCTACACAACCCTGAGAAGTACTTAGACATAGGCTAATCCTACACTGCGACGCGTTAACCGTAATTAGGTATATCACATTAACAACGCCTCTCCGCAGGTGGAATTAGTATGCAGCTCTGCCATCTGCCACGGGACGCGTCGCAGTGTGGGATTCGCCTTAGGCTTACCTTTAAATGAACGGGCAGGCCATCAATGGTTACAGGCTCCAACTCCTCGACAAGTTTCTCCACAATATAGATTGCCATCGGCTTGGAGATCCGCCAAAGCAATTGGAACTCTCCGTCGCTCAAATCAAATGGATCACAGACATCCCTATTTCGTCTGCATTGTAATTTTCGCGCTTCTGTAGTATGGAGCCGCCATCATAATCGTGGAGGAACCACCCGAAAAATTTCAAGTTTATTGTTGTAAAATGGTTGATATCCTATCTCGTTGTATCTCGCCCTCAAATTGACGGTCGGTAAATAACCATGTCGAAATGTCAAAATAGAACAATATCCGAGAAAAAATAGTCTGCCATGTTAGGGTTCGTAGAGAAAAATACCACAGATAAGAAATATTACTGTTATCTCTACTTTTGACGACACGAGACGAGACATAAGTGTAGCCATGTTAGCTACGGTAGACAAATAGATATAACGCGAGAAAATGGGTAGACATAATTATCTCGTAGTGCGCATGCTAGGCACACTGGTCATGTCCTTTTTTATCGAGCAAATATTAAACACGCATATCACAATTATTATATTGTGTGAAAATTGCACCTCTCAATTTCTGTTTTTTTTTTTAAAGTGAAAACTTCTTTAGGCGCGTTGAGCATTTTTTGGTAACTTATATTGAAGTGAAAAAGTTCTGTAGGCGCGTTGAGCACTTTTTGGTAGGGAGTAAAAACCTCCGGTTTCTAAACACAGCCGAAATGAATTTCGTTGATAAGTCCATGTTCAATGATTTTCGCAATAAGTACATTCGTCACAAGACGGAAGAATCATGTCAGGATGTCAGTACTAAGACTGTCCTTAAAAACTGACTGTCTGTTCATAGACTTCGTAGGCTTCGCATACAAAACGAGTAATTAAAGAGAATTTCCTGCAATTGCGTCACAAATCACAATACATAAGCAATACGAGAGAAACGGGGGCGAGCCTACTTCTCAGCTATGAACATTTTTATGGAAACTGTATGTTGATGTTTAACGTATTATTTAATCGATTTCGTAAATGATAGGTACATGGAAATTGCGCCTGTCGAAATAATGACTCCACCAATCAACGTTAGAATGTCAGTTTACAAAACCAGAACCCGAAACACTAATAACAAGTTGCAAGATAACTAGTAGGAGTTAAGATCTTTCAAAATAAAATAAGTGTGCAACTCTCCGATGCAACAGCTAGCTATACTAGTTTCTTTTAGGGTTCCGTACCTCAAAAGGAAAAAACGGAACCCTTAAAGAAACTAGTAGGTATAGCTAGCTGTTGCATCGGAGAGTTGCACACTTACTTTGTTGTCTGTCTGTCTTTCTGTCAGGACCCTTCTTCTACGCATGGAGGTATCAAGCTGAAATTCATATCAAATACTACTGTCTACTGTCCCTTGGAGCTGTGAAATTAAACAAACTTCTAAGCCAACGCAATTAAAAGATACAGCCGTTTCTGCTGCAAATTTTCGACACTCGCAAGGGAATCAAAACCTCCCCGTGAACTCAGAATCTTGAAATTTGGTACGAAGCAACGTCATAAAGCACAGATAAAGGAAAAATTGCGAAAAGTATAAATTTTTATTTACATCATATATAATAAAAATATTTTTAATAATTTTAAAGTTATTACAGGTTTTTACGGAACCCTCGGTGCGCGAGTCCGACTCGCACTTGGCCGGTTTTTATTTACTTTTAAAAGGTAGGTAAACAAGAAAACTCGCCGCGCGTTATTAAATGCGTGTATAGACGTTCTTAGTTACTACGAATCTTACTTATTACTAATATTATAAATGCGAAAGTTTGGATGGATGTATGGATGTATGGATGTTTGTTACTCAATCACGCCCTAACGGCTGAATGGATCTGGCTGAAATTTGGCACAGAGATAGATTATAGTCTGGAATAGTAGATAGACTACTTTTTATCCCAGAAAATTACGGAGTTCCCGCGGGAACAAAAAACCTCGATCCACGCAGATGAAGTCGCGGGCATTAGCTAGTTAACAATAAAACCGTGATGCAAGTGAAAAATTTAAGTAGGTAAGTAATTTACAGTTAGTGTATTCATTTTAGATTTTTTCGCGGAAAAATTAAAAAAAATTTTGAAACTACAGTGGAATATACGGGAGCTTTAGGTGAGTACATTAAAAAACACAACCCCTGTAACACAGCTTGTAAACTATAGCTCCTATCATAATACTTAAATGTTATGAACTTATTTGTAGGTAATTTAATATTTTATAAGGAATAATGTTCTCTTTGACAGTCTTGTCCTAGTTTGAATAGTTTTCTTGAAAATCTAGGAAATTTGCAAAATGGCACACTTTTCAAAGCGAGGAGGGGAGAAGCCACCAGGGGGCAAGAGTTGTGTTTTTTAATGTGCTCACTCATAGGTATAAAACAACAGTAGTTACAAAAAGTTATAAATTTTGCCGTTTTGCCCATACATTGAGATCTAAAATGGATAGGCTAAGTTTTTTATTTTTCTAACCACTACAAGTTAGCCCTTGACTGCGATCTGACCAGATGGTAAGTGATGATGCAGTCTAAGATGGTAGCGGGCTAACCTGTTAGGGGCATGGCAGTTATATTAAACCCATTTGATTAACCCCTATTTGGTTTCTACACGGCATCGTACCGGAACGCGTTATCGCTTGGCGGCACGTCTTTGCGGGTAGGGTGGTAACTAGCCACGGCCAAAGCCTCCCACCAGGCCAGACCAGGGAAAATTCAGAAATTATAAATTCCCAAATTGACCCTGCCGGGGATCGAGCCCGTGACCTCCGCACGTTAAGACAACAGCACTACACACTGCGCCACGTTGGTCGTCAAAGTGCAGTAAGTGGCAGACAACGCGCATCGCCAGTTACCTGTTCAGTAATTCAACAAGAAAATTGAAGAAAATACGATAGCGAAAATACACTAACTAGTCATTCGGAATGCTGCACCGAAAAGAAATGAGTCGTTTAGCTAGGTAATGTTCATCTCATCCACACGCATGCTTGCACGATTGTTATAAAACGCTTTCGTGCCATTGTCACGTTCGTTGAATCGCTTCTGAACAACATCGCGATCGTATTGAAGTTTACACGTTGTTTATTCTATAGATACAAATAGCTGAGAACTATTAATCGTTTGTTTGCAGTTACTTAGTATAGTATATTCTTGGAACGTCTATTTCTATAAACAGCCTTCGTTTATGGTATGCAGTGCGGTAAGGCTGCGTGTCCATTGCTGCGGAATGGAGCGGACCCATCTGTGCTGCGAACGATTATCCTCCACACATCTTCGCTCCGCTCCGCTTCAGTGGATAGACAGCATTCATTAAATTCCAATAAAACTACTACGCAGGGGGTCCTTTTATAGGTCCATGGCAGGGGTACAATTAATAATATACAATTTCTATAAACTTAACGAAATATGCAGAGAATATTAAGTAACGAAACGGATTCATTATTTGCAAAAAAATATGAGAAAGTTAGATTAAAGGGCGGCACACACCAGATGCAATGCGTTACATGATGCGTGGAAGGTTCGCATACAAATTCATACAGTAAAAACTATGATGCACATAAACGCAAGTCGCAATGCGTTGCGTTTGCGACACTGTTTGGTGAGAGTCAACCTTTATTAACTGTAGAGCCTCGGCATGAACTTGAACTTGACATTAACGCTAGTAAATTAAGTAATTTAATCGTGCCATCATCAGTTACAACATGACATGTGATTTAATCTCTAACAAAGTGGAACCAGCTGTGTTTATCAATGCTACATAATACAGTTATTGTTTTTAATTTTAGCCGATGGCAGTTAAGTACGTACATACAGTACAGCGTACATACAGTAACTATATAAGATGGCACTACTGAATTATGCGAATTGGTCGGACCTGCATACCCAATTCCGAACTGGACGTTTGTCCCGTCCCTGCAGCCCCGAATGTACATGGATGGCCCTACAGAATTATTGCTCGGTAAGACATCTTTGATTGTGATAGTCACACTACAGTACAGTTCGCGAACGAGTTGAATGTAGAGTAAATGTATGTGTATACATTTACTCTGCATTCAACTCGTGCGCGAACTATAGCTGTTAAACTTAGGCGGCCAACTGAGGAATCTCGCAAAATAGACGCATTATTTTGCAAGAATATTTTGGAATTTGTGGATTAAAGAGTACACACTAGAATAGCCCAGATCGACAAGACATACTCGCAACTTGTACTTCTTAATATTCCAAAACGTGCTTAATATTCCAGCTAAGGATGGGGATAAATAAAGCAGAATTCCGTTGCAATATGACGTTGATATATTAGGTAGGTAAGCACCATATCTGTGCAGAATGATAAATTTAAATAAATTGTATTTAGTAAAAATTTAATAAAAATACATTTTACTATTAAATTATCTATACTAATATTATAAATGCGAAAGTGTGCCTGCCTGTCCGTCTGTCTGTCTGCTACGCTTTCACGGCTCATCTGTTCAACCGATTTTGATGAAATTTATACGAGTACATATGAAATGTACAGGGGTAGGTTGTATCTTGTATCCCGGGGAAGGACATAGGCCACTTTTTATTTCGGAAAATTAACGAGTTCCCGCGGGAATTAAGAACTCTTAATCCACGCAGACGAAGCCGCGGGCATCATCTAGTAGGTACTAAATATATAGTTATACATCAACAACATCAATAATAACAGCGGGTTAAAGTTAAACGCATACAAAAACGTATGACATCACATCAGTCGAATTCAGTTCACTACGAGTGGCCGAGACTTATACAATCGAATGTTATGCGACCCTGACCTAAAACTCCCTCCCACTTATTTTAAACTGTACGACTGTTACTGTTTTACTACGGGTATTCGCTATAATTCATTGAGTATAGTCTTTCACTACTATGAACTATTCACTATGAACTATTCTGGTGGACCAGTGGCCTATATACCCGACCCTACAGTCAAGCCTAAAGGGTTTCATCTGCCCCGTAACTTGTGGTGTCGGCTAAACCGGCTTAGGACAGGACACGGACGCTGTAATTACCTCCTGCACAAATGGGGCTGGAAACCCTCTCCCATGTGTGAGTGTGGTGAGGAAGAGCAGACGATGGAACACATCATCCAGCGCTGCCCTACTCACGCCTACCAGGGTTCACCCGGGGACCTTTTTGACCTCCCAGCCCCGGTTGTTACATGGTTGAATGGACTGGGCATCCATGTGTGATATTGCAATGTAGGTGCTAAATTTTTTTTGACTTACTTATCTGACCAAGACAAATTTTTACATCATAATAACGCTTAAATTCTAAACGCCATACGATAAAAAAAAAAAAAAAACTATTCACCCACATCGTAACGGTCCAAATAGGAGCGATCGAGCTAATTATCAAACTGTTACGCAACGAGGTCGCGTATTTAGCGTGATTTGTCTCAAAAAGAACTTCGGTAAAGAACAGGTGACAGTTATTCGAGGCTGTGAAGCCGCACTTTCACCGCGCTAGGCTGCGCAGGCGCTTAGCCGTGCGGCTTTACGTAAGGATTGCGCCAGAGTCGGACCCGCAGCGTTTGCGCCCTGCGGAACCACTGACCTACTGCCACAGAGAACCCCACTACCCGACAGCCATCCCATAGAACGTTCTCAAACATTGCGATACACGTTACGAGTACGCGACTTAAAAAGTGTGAATAACTTATTCGTATGCTTCTCCTTGAAGCTACTTCACGTTATTGCTGAAGATGGTGTATATATGGCAGTATGTGTCACCGTAAGATTGTAATCTAACTAGCGAAATTGTAAACTGTCAACAGGTTACAATTTAACGCATTATTTTTCGGTAGATTGTAATCTATTAGGTATATTAACCCGATAAAACCTAAGTGCCTAAGTGACACTACCTATTTATTTATGTCGAACCTAACCTAGAAGAAAGAGATAAGAAAATGTAAACACAATGAATATTTAAAAAAAATTACACTCAGAATATTGAACGGTTCACAATCTGTCGACAGTTTACAATTTCTCTAGTTAGATTACAATCTAACGGTTTTTGCAATCTTACGGTGACATAAACAAACTAGAGCACCAAATTGTATGCGCCTGAAATCCATTTCATCTACTGAAACTTCCAGAAGATTATTTTCAATGGTAGGTCCACACAATAGCAATGATGCAATTATGTAAACATTTTGTACAAGGAAAATGTGTACAATGACTAGGTACTATCTTTATGAACAGGAAATACTCCTTGATATTATAAGCAGAATGTTTATAATGTTCTTGTAACACTGTTGGTAATTATTGACTCCCTGACAAATCACAATATGATGCAAAAACTAATAAAAATGGTACTAAACTGGGTTCACGATTATAATGCACTTTATTCACACGCAGAGTACGTACGTTTTTTACTTTATTTTACTTTTTTAAACAAGGAAATACCTACCTAGGCAAGTAACCACAAACAGTTAATATTAAAATATTGTAAGTATAATTAGTTTTCCATCAATAACATATTTTAACAACACGGTTATTTACCTATTACCTACATCAATAACCGTGGAGTTATGACCTACGGTACTATGGATTACACGCATGGTCTTTTTTTTTTATTCTTTACTACATGATGCCCACGTCTTCGTCCGCGTGGATTAATATTTTTTTAATTCCCGCGGGAACTCTTTAATTTTCCGGGATTTTCCTTCCCTGGGATACAACCTATCCCTGTACCAAATTTCATCAAAATCGATTAAGCAGATTGGCCGTGAAAGCGAAGCAGACAGACAGACAGACACACTTTCACATTTATAATATTAGTACGGATTTAGACAAAAATACATCACACCTTCGTGTCCTGAACCTCTTATGATTTTATGATGGTATATAATATTAATATACAAAAAGAACAGGGCGTTATCATTAGCAGCGACTTGAAATGGGAAGCACACATCGTGGCTATTGTGAATACGGCCAACTCAACCTTGTACCTAACTTGAACGGCATTCTTCAATAATTATCACCAAGTATTTTTTTTTAAATATATACTTAAGACCTATGTCAGACCTTTGTTTCCGGTCTGCAATTCATATTTCATCAAGAATATAGAAATGTTGGAAAGAGTACAGAGGCGAGCCACCAAAAATCTTCCATATTAGCAAAGACTCTCTTATGACTTAGTACTTAGAGTAGATCTTAGACTTCGTAACCTCAAAAGCAGGCTAGAAAAAGGTGATCTTATTGACACTTACAAGATTATTAGATTTAAGCTGGAAGATAAATAAATAAAATAATAATAATACGTCTGTGATGAGATTGTATATCTCCCGGAAATGTGGTGGTCGAGGCGTATTAACCGTCAAGACCATGCATAACCGGGAGATAGCCAATCTCAGAACATACTTCGAGATGAATGGCCCATGCATAGAGAGGTCATGGAATGTGATAAAGGACTCACTCTCCTATCCTTAGCCAAAATCGAGTGGCAGGCGCCGGTGGTTCTTAGCACCTCTGACCGGGAGACCGTATGGAAGGAGAAGTTGCACGGACGCTTTTTTAAAGCTCTTAATGAGCCACACGTTGATAAAAAAGCGTCCGTGTAATGGCTGCGTTTCGGTGACCTCTTTGGGGAAACCGAAGGTTTTGTCTGTGCGATACAGGATCAGGTAGTTAAGACGGGGATCTACCGAAAGTACATTCTGAAGGATGGCACTCACGACATCTGTCGAGCCTGTCGCCATCCCGGTGAGTCACTCAGACATGTGCTAGTAGTAGGTAACAGGATGCAGAAAGCGGTGTTGCTAGACTCGGCTAGGATAGTCCGCCGGTTTCTCAACCTGTCGCCCTGACCCCCAGCCGTCTGGTCTCCCCTGCCGGGGTGTAATCCTCCGCCCGCTAAAACTATTTATTTGTGTATGTAAGTTTATTAATTTATATTTATTTACGTAAGTTTATTATAGCTCTTTAAGCCATATATGTGTTTATTTTGTATGCGGGCATGAGAGCTAAATTTATGTCGATAATAATACTACAAAGTCTACTACATGGAGGAAATATTTGGAAGAAAGGGCAATTCAGGTCTTTTATTTCTCAATAATATTGACGAATAATGTATAATTTATATAAAACTAGCTGATGCTCGCGACTACGTTCGTTGGGATTGAGGTTTTTTGGTTCCCGCGAGAACTCCTTTGTTTTCCGGGATAAAAAACAATCCAGACTATAATCTATCTCTGTGCCATACTTGATTTTGATTGCAAATACTAATATACATAAATAACAATTTAACTGACGGAGCACTCATTGGCTGCTGGAGGTAGTAGGGTCACTCACAATCATACACATATTTACACAAGAGAGAGAAAAAACACAACTACTTCACGACCATCGTGAGTTGGCACCTTCTTTCAGAGCAAAAAGGTCTCCTTGTCAGAGGAAAGGAAATGGCCAGTGGAACTATGGGAGCTTGCCTAGAGATCAAAAATCAATGTGCAGCAATGATTTCTTTAATATTGTAATTTTTATATTCTATCGTTTTCACACAAAAAACGTTTCAGGAGGCTGAAGACTGAAAACTGAGGAAATAAATTAAAAATGTTTCACTAAATAACTGCTTTCCCAGACTAGATGGCGCTAGTTGTTGTGGTTAGCGAGTCTAAAAAAATCTTTTCAAGTATTGCTAACCACGTTTCTCAGGAAAATAATTAAGCTTTGCATTATTGATGCAAAGCTTAATTATTTTCCTGATTGCATTATGCATGAGGATTATAGTGGAATAATAAAACTATATTTGCAAGACTTATGTAATACCTTTAAAAATCACGCTACATTGTACTGCTGCCACACTAGATGGTGCTAAACGTTTTGGTTGGCGAGTCTTTTCAACTATTCGACAACAAATGGCGCTAAACGTTTTGTTTAGCGAGTTATTTCAAGTACTCGACCACAGTTTTTTTCTTTTTTTTTTTTCATTTATTTGGTCTACCAACAGCATATCATTTAAAACATAGATTAGAAAATTTACAAAATATGAGGTACTAAGATAAAATGATTAGCCACTTAAAGGTAAACACCGCATGCACTGTAGTGATAAGATCTTTTACAACTCTAACTCTAACTTCTTTTATGAGTAGGTACAAACACAAAATCAATACCATGCATTACATTTTTTAAAAATAAAATCTAAATCTTAACTATATATTTATAAAAACTAAATTAAAACCAAAAATACAAATCGGATACTACGTCTTACTCAATGCTAAATGAATCGACCTCCGGAATTTATGCAAAGAATTGCAAAAAATATCCGGTACATTTAAATTTTTATAAAGTTGGCATATTCTAGGGATTGGCGAGTTGCTACCCGAAACCGTTGAACGACGAGGGAATGAAAAGAGAGAATTTATAGGCTTTCTAGGATATCTCGATGGAACCCTTAACACAGACAGATGATGAACAGATGGCAGACATGTAATGCCAGAGGGCGTTACGTTCCTTTAAACGCAGTGGTTATTTGAAAATGCTTTGTTCGATCAAATACACGTTTCATTGAGACTTGTCCTCTAACAAAAATAATTATAAACAAAATATACAATATTTCCTTTTCAATACTATTTAATTGATTAAAAATAAATCACTCATAATATAGTGACTAAGGTACTCAAATGGTATTAATGTAGGGTTAGATTATTATAAGGCATAGATAAAACGGATCGTGGAGTAGAAGAAAATGGAGTAGTGCTTAAAGAGGAAACTAGACGCTCAAGATTTAAACAATAAATGTATTGTTTTTAGACATTATAACCTTGACCTTATTCGTAATTTCGGTTTTAATTTTTAAACCTTACTGTAAAAACGGAAATCCTGCGCATTGTCCCGAATCGGAGGGCAGTTACTGGTCATATCATTTGAGTGCAAAACAAAAAAGCAGGTCGAAGAGAGCACGATCGATATGGCATCATTATAGTCTGGATTAGCACATAGGCTACTTTTTATCCCGGAAAATTAAAGAGGTCCCGCGGGAACCAGGAAACCTCAATCCACGCGGACGAAGTCGCGGGCATCATACCTTGTATACGACATCCCAGGATAGTATATCCGTCAAACGCAGCGGTGACTGCCGAATACTGTGGCAAATTGAAGGAAAAACGGGTTGATCCTCGAAGCCGACCCTAGAACTAATTAGAGCTTTTGCGTTCAGCCGTCACAAAGTCTGAAACTGACACTTCGTAAAAATGCAAATCGTCCGTCCTTAAAGAACCTCGTAGAAATAATGAAGTCTTCCTTTTTTAAGATTGAATTTTACCGGCAGCCTCTAGGAGAAGGCTCTACTAATAAATTATTTCGTGGCGTATAAAGGCTTGAATATAGAAGGTTGAAGTTCAGTCTGTTCAAACTGTGACAATATGAGTTATGCAATTTTAATATCTGCATTGGTATAGGCTTTGAAGATACATGTGCATGACGGCATACTGCATAGTCTACACGTAGTCTTAGTTGCGACAATGTACTTAAAAATCAAAATGTTTTGAATTTTCCAGCAGACATTATTTTGTAGCTACATTACAACTTGCTATTTAATAATAGGTAGGTAGGTTTTTACCACGGAGAACTGAACCGATAACATTCGGTAAAACTCATAACAGCTACTTAATAAAAATAATAATAATAATAAATAATTAAATATACGAAATAAGTTGTAGGTACCTACTCCTTTAAAAGGAAATAAAGAAAACAGGTAACTTATGAAACGGGGTGTTTACAAAAAATTGCAAAACTAAAAAAAATACAAACAACTTTTGTAAGTATCTGTACTTCACTTCATAACTGGACTTCATTCAATTATATCTTGAGATATACAGAATGTAGCTCTGATTTAGCGCCTATCTTTGTATTTAAGTGTTGCTAAAATATATGATCTATTTACGATGCACAATTTATATTTTGCCCACAATTTGAACATTAAACTCAAGTCAGTTAATTTGAACACAGTTCTAAAGACCTGACTGCCGCGTCTGAAGTTAACTCTACTGTCAAGTGTATTAAAATGCGTATTTAATATCTAAATAAATAAATAATTCATTAACTCAGATTACAACCTAATTTTAATAACTTGAACATAGCTTAAAACAACACAAACGACACGACGTTTTAAACTTTAAACATTGCTCTTATAAAATTCCTGACTTCCTTATTCGATGGAAAACCTTCATAACCAGTCAATCAAAATAGATACAAGTTCGTTTGCTTCGGTACCTATTTATTTATTTGACTTAACAGGCACAAAATATGCCTGGGGCTGCGTCGGCTTCACAGAATACATAATGCTACAGGTATGTGTCATTAGTTTTATCATTTTAGCGGACTAAATTAATTTTTTTTCATGCGGAAGGACGTGAGAATCCACCGCATTTGTATCCCAAGAAAACTCCTCCCATTATTTAATTAATGGATAGTGGTCACGACCCTCAGTAATGAGGAATACGACGCAGTGATAGATGATTTATTTTGCAAATCTTGTTAGCTTTTTATTTAAGAACTACAAAACAATAACTTTCATATTTAAAATATGTGCTATCTTCACATCTTTAAATGTAATACATATGTGTTCGAAACTTAGATTTTTTTAGTTTTATTCGGAAACGGTGAAGATAGTTGAAATTGTCTATAATATTATGTTTAAGTTTAATATTACTAACTAGTGTTGTTTACTATTTTTAACGCTATAAATGGAATTTTGCTTCAGTTTCATCTTTTTCCCGGTAACCTTCGCATGATCACATAGGTGCTAATGTTAATATACCGTAATCGGCTGGTAAAGCTAACCCCAACTAGGTAGTAGCTTGTATCTACGAGTCAAATCCGGAATGATTAGTTTGACAGTTCAAGCGTATAGGGTCATGTAGCGTCAGTAGGTTAAGAATTAATAAGTAGGTAGGTATGTCCAGTTTTTAAATTATATTTTGGGAACATGCCCACATAGTAGAAGAAAGTTATGCAATGTTTGAATTTTGATACCTGTTCGATCAAGCGTCATCTCAAAATCAATTATTATTAGTGATTATAAAATAAAGGATCTCCCAAAAGACGTAATATTCACGTACCCTGTTAATTTTAAGCTTGAGAATAACTCTTAGCTATCGGTTAAACTAAAAAAGGGCGTCGAATTTCGATGACGTCACAAGCCAGTATTTCCCACAAAATCCCAGACTAAGTGCGAATTTTTAGGTTTGAAAAAAAGATGCTTTGATTTACGCGATACTTTTATGTTGATTTTAATTCCAATATACGAGATTTCTTACACCTTATTTATACACATAATATACTGTAAGTAGTCGTGACAATTGAAACTATCAGTTACTCAATCGACAACACTACGAGCATCACTATGCGACAAAGATCAATCAAGGTAGAGTACCTACCTGCTTCTGCACGTTATGTAATAAGTATTATGATAACATCTACCTATTCGACATTCATGTGAATCGTTAGACTTTATATAGAACATGTTACAAGATTGCCACTGATTGAAATCCCCACAAATATATATATTAATTAAGTATTATTGACAAGACAAGAACGAAACCGAAAGGTGGATCGCCCCTTTTTGGCAAAATAATAAAAGTAAAGTACGTAGTTAGATATTTCGGTGGACGGACGACATCAAACGAATTGCAGGGAGCCGCTGGATTCAGGCGTCGCGTCGTCAGAAGTCCGCCGCATATGGACATCCTTGCAAGAGACCTAACAGATATGTCTAGCAGTGGACGACTATCGGTTGACGACGACGTTGAGATATTTACTCAAGTTACAAAAGTGACAAGCCACAAAGTACCTATATTTGAAACTAGCAGATGTCCGTGACTTCGTCCACGTGAAATAATGTTTTTAAATTCCCACGGGAACTTTCTAATTTTTCGTGTTAATATATAGCCTATGCGACTCACAAATGTGGCTTTCTATTGGTACTAGAATCTTCAAAAACGGTTCAGTAGATCCAGAGACAACAACCTCACAAACTTTACCTCTTTATAATATTGGTATAGATTAAAAATTTACTGAAATGAAATGTTTCTATTTCTTGAAAAAAAATTATTTTAGGACAAGTGGGGAAATAAAATTTAGTAATCCAGAGGCATACTTTGCATATTTTTTCTTTGAATGAATTAGAAGTTTAATTCGCTATAATGCGCTACAGTAGACAAATCTGTGTGATACAGTGCGTGTCTTTCACCTGCAGCATGCGACACCCACCACCCAGCAATTCGCACAGTCACAACACCAAACCACACAAATCCTCCACATCACTCTCAACGAACGTTTCACTCCGACACCGGAGCATCTTCAGGAGATGTTGACTCCTGAAGTTGTTGATATATGAAAAACTAGCGAATGCCCGCGACTTCGCCTGCGTGGTTTGAGGTTTTTTGGTTCCCGCGGGAACTCTTTAATTTTCCGGGATAAAAAGTAGCCTATGTGCTATTCCAGACTATAATCTCTCTCTGTGCCAAATTTCAGTCAGGTCCGTTCAGCCGCTGGGGCGTGATTGAGTAACAAACACCCATACATCCAGACATCCATACATCCATCCAAACTTTCGCCTTTATAATATTAGGTAGGTAAGTATTTACGGACTTAACTTTGTAAAATATATATTTTTAAGCTAAAAAATATACGTAAACGGATCTAGTGCATATACAAACATGTATCAGATTGGCTGAAAAGTGTTTGTTTCGAGTTTCCAGTTTCTGCAGATCAGTAATTTTCCAAACAAGAACTACGTTGAATACTTGCTTATGTACATGTTTTTTTTTCAAGAGTTATTAACTCAAATTTAACTGCCAGACACGAAATATTAGAATGAGAATCATTGTTTTTTGTGAGTTTTATAATAAAGCAAAAAAAAGTGTAACAATAAAATATGCGACCTTATAGCTAAGAAGTGATCTTCCAGGCACAAGAAGGAAATAATAGTAGATTTATATTAAATGTTTATAGAAAAGGAAAAAATACGAATAAACTATAGGCGATTGTAATTAATCTATACTTACAAGACATTACAGATGTGAACTTTTGGATGGATGGATGTATGGATGGATGGATGTATGGATGTTTGTTACTCAATCACGCCAGTACGGCTGAACTGATTTGGATGAAATTTGAAACAGAAATAGATTATAGTCTGGAATAACACAGGCTACTTTTTATCCCGGAAAATTAAAGAATTTTTGTTTATAAATTGTTCCCGCGGGTGCAGGAAGCAACAATACCTCGCAGAGCATATAACGCAGACGAAGTCGCGGCATCGGCTAATACAAACTAAAAACCTAACGATTTATGTAATGAATCTATAAACTTTTTTATTTACATCATAGGCATATTATTATTTACATTTTACCTTTATTCTCAGACCAAGGCGCGTTGGGAACCCTCGTAGCTTTATTTTAAGATATATACCATCTAAACTTCTTATCTTACTAATATTATAAATGCGAAAGTTTGGATGGATGTATGGATGTATGGATGTCTGGATGTATCATCCATACATGGATGGATGTTTGTTACTCAATCACGTCCAAACGGCTGAACGGATCTGGCTGAAATTTGGCACAGAGATAGATTATAGTCTGGAATAGCCCATAGGGTACTTTTTATCCCGGAAAATTAAGGAGTTCCCGCGGGAACCAAAAAACCTCGATTCATGCAGAAGTCGCGGGCATTAGCTAGTACCATACATACTCTGAAAAATGAATAATTAAAATAGACAATTTTTAATAAAATATACTTTGACTTTATTCTAAGTAAGTACCTATATATTTAATTAGTCTAAATCGACTCTACTAATACATAACATTTGATAAATTAGGCATATTTGCATCGTTATTACAAAGTTCTAGATCGTTTTAACTTACGGATGTTCTATTATGCGGAACTGTTTGACACAGGAAATGAGCGGAAAAATTAGAGCGCTTAAATGGGTCTGCGGATTATTAACCGGTTTTATGTGTTTACGCACTGTATACTAGATTCTTGAAACAGAAATAGATTTTATAATTGAAAATGGTTATCAGATACAAATCACCTGATACGTGTTTTTGACTATGGAGCTATGGCTCCGAGGATTTTGGGAGGATCGAGATGGGAATAGTATCAAGAGTTGAGGAATTTATCGAGACACGTGTGAGCGTTTGAATTTAGAAAATCGAAATGGATATCAGATGCAAATCGCCTGAGACGTATTTTTGGCCATAGCTCGGAAGATTTTGGGAGGATCGAGATGGGAATAGTACCAAGAGTTGAGGAAATTATCGAGACACGTGTGAGCGTTTGAATTTAGAAAATCGAAATGGATATCAGATGCAAATCGCCTGAGACGTATTTTTAGCCATAGCTCGGAAGATTTTGGGAGGATCGAGATGGGAATAGTACCAAGAGTTGAGGAAATTATCGAGACACGTGTGAGCGTTTGAATTTAGAAAATCGAAATGGATATCAGATGCAAATCGCCTGAGACGTATTTTTAGCCATAGCTCGGAAGATTTTGGGAGGATCGAGATGGGAATAGTACCAAGAGTTGAGGAATTTATCGAGACACGTGTGAGCGTTTGAATTTAGAAAATCGAAATGGATATCAGATGCAAATCGCCTGAGACGTATTTTTGGCCATTGCTCCGAGGATTTTGGGAGGATCGAGATGGAAATAGTACCAAGAGCAAACTCTTATCTCTTACTCTTTATCGAGACACGTGTGCGAGTTTGAATTTAGAAAATAGGCTGGTAACTTTTTTGAATTTTGAAAAATTTATACTCGGGTTTTTTGGGGGGTGTTTGTTTACTGAATTGTAAATAATTCGGGAAAACCCGACTTAAGGAAAAATGGTCCTAGGGTATTAGTGTAGCTACAAAATTTTGAAAATAGGTTAATAATTGAGACCTGTAGATGCTCCCTTTAGATTTGGAATTGTAGAAAAACGCGTATTTCCGTATATAAAAGTGATGTGGCTTTTATGATTATTGACCGATCGTCATGGTGTTAAAAAATGCGCATGCAGGCGAGAAGTGCATTCGACTTGAAATTTTGAAAATCGGTTAGTAAATTTTTGAAGAAGAGATACTTACTTATTTCATTTTTTTTTTCGTAAATTTTTGTATTCGTTTTCAATGCTCCGATTCTTGCGGGGACTGCGGATCTATGATTTTTTAAATTTTATGGTATTCATTAGTCTCCGTAAGTATGTTCATAAGTACGTTTTCGTTTTATATGTAATATCTTAGATACAGTAGATATTAGTTGTAAGCATTAATTCTACGGTTTTAAACTTCGTCAGCATGAAATGGTATCTTGACTAAACCTTTCTATAGAAGGTAGGTATGGGGATGATTGGATCTCTAGGCTGCAGCAGTGAATATATTCACTTTACAAACTATTTACTAGTCAAGAGGAGAGAAGAGATGGTGGGGGACTGTTAGGGTGTCGGTTGTCTAATCTCCAACATTGGACATCCTGCTTTTTAAGTATAGCTGAGATAGCTAACAATGACAGTTAATCATTAAGTTAATTTCAAAAGTTAAATCATCTCCGACAAGTGAAATGTATCGCCCTATGTAAAATACTGTAATGTAAACTGGTACCACCTTCGTGTTAATAGTTGGCTTACGCCATCGCTATCACTACGATATACCAATTGCCACAGGTGGACAGGCTGACAAAGCGCCCAAGCTGTTGACACTGCTTTTTGCGCCAGCCCTTAAAACCTGCCATAAAATACATCCTACCTAAAATAACGACCTCAACAAAAAAATTGTCATACGGAAATACCTTATTCAAGGTATTTATTCCACAACCGTGCATTTATATGTATATTCGCCATCGAGGCCACTCGCCGTTAATGTCGTAGACGATCGACATGTCGCACAATTTTCTTACTGCACGATTGCTAGACGAGATCAGGGGTCTACTACCATCGAATATATTCTTTTTTTTTTTTATAAAAAAAATATTTAAATATGTAATTTAAAAAATTAAAATATAAACCTTAAAACTAAGGCATTAAAGTTTAATTACGAATGTATTACATTTAAGACCTTTCGTTTTCGTAACAACGCGAGCATGTCGGTGACGCGAATCCACAAGTTTACCCCCTACCAAAAAGTGCTCAAAGCGGTTTAATAAGTTTTCACTTCAAAAAATAGCTTTAAAGCATTTTAAATTCTTTGTATTCGTATGATGTGCAGGCTGCAGACGGAGGCGGGTGTGGGAATTTCACCGTAAGATTGTAAAAGCCGTTAGATTATACTCTAACTCGCGAAATTCTAAACTGTCGAAAAATTACAATTTTACGCATTATTTTCCGGTAGATTGTAATCTGATAGGCATTTAAACCAGATAAAACCTAAGTGCTTGATTATTTATGTCGAACCCTAACCTAACCTACAAGAAAGAGACAAGAAATCGTAAATAAAATGAATATTTCAAAAATTGACACTCAGAACATTGAACAGTTTACAATCTTTCGACAGTTTAGAATTTCGCGAGTTAGATTATAATCTAACGTTTTTTACAATCTTACTGACATGAACACTGAACATGAGAGCGCTCGCGTCCCAGCTTTCGTCGTCATACCACAGAATAGGTAATAGTACAGCTGGTCATAACTACGAACGAAAATGTAGATGCACCTGGATCGCTTGTCAACATATCAGTTTAAATGAAAACATGTTACAAAAAGCCATAAATAAATTAATATTATGAAGATAATAAATAATATCTCGTATGGTATCGATGATGGTTATCTCATCAGTAAACTAGTGGGTTGGTTGGTTACTTTTCAAGCAAATTTAAATAAGAGCATGTCTATTAGCCCGACGGGTTGCGATGTTGATGATAAATGATGTTGGGGTCTGCAGGCGCTGGAATGGGAACCTCGCACTAGAAATCGCAGCGTTCGCAGACCCCCTACTAGGTGGACAAATGCCATCAGGTAAGTGGCAGGTAGCCGCTGGATCCAGGGCAAGGCGACGCGAGACCGCGGAAGTACCAACAAGACTTATGTCCTGCATAGATGTCTATCAGTTGACTATCACGACGACGAGTATTGCAGGTAGTCAGTATAAATAGCTCCTTTACTGAATTCATATTAGAGACACCCACGATATGCAAAAAATTTATTTAAGATAACTAGTTATTTAAGTTCAGTTTCCTAACCACAAAACCGCAAATTTGCATGGATTTTTATTTTAGGTGAAATATTAATTATTTATTGATTGCTAAAATAATAAGCTCGCAGTTCAACACACCAATTTTAAACAATGGGATTCGTACTGTTAATATAACAATTTGTTGCCACACAGAAATAAAGGAACATTTTATGTACAAATTCAATTCTTTTATTTTCGATTTAGGCTCGTATAAAGCTGTAGCCGTATTTACAAAAGAAAACGACCAACGAAAGGTAGGTAGCCTTGGAACGAAAAAGTGTTAATTTACTTACCTATATATAGATATAAGAGGTATTATCATTTAGCAGAAATTAATAAAATAAAAATTAAGTATAAAGCTTGTATTTCAAACTGACGCGATTAAGAGATACCTAGATGTTTTTTTATTCAGTTAATAGTTAAAATGTAAACAGCAATTTTAACGACCTCGTAAGTGTAAGCCGGAAGGAGATTCCTGTTAAGTTCCTTCCTGAATGTGACTTTATTGGTAGGGTGGGTCTGTGCATGTATGGTCAATATCCATACTAATCTTATAAATGCGAAAGGGTGTCTGTCTGTCTATCTACTACGCTTTCACAGCCCATCTGTTCAACCGATTTTGATGAAATTTGGTACAGGGATAGGTTGTATCCCGGGGAATGACATAGACTACTTTTTATTCCGGAAAATTCAAGAGTTCCCGCAGGAATCAAAATTCTCTGTCCACGCGGACGAAGTTGCGGGCATATATGCGGGCATCATCTAGTTAGCTGATAATTACGAAAAATTGTTATTGCAACGCGACTAATTGTACGTTGTTCAGAGGTTGCAAGGAATTGTACCTAAATAAGGCTGCCGTTCCATCAATATGCGCACGGATGCGAAGCGAGACATATTTTGACGACCTCCGTGGTACAGTGTTGAGCGCTGTTGTGTTAACGTGCGGAGATCCCGGATTCAATCCCAGGCACGGTCAATTTGGGAATTTATAATTTCTGAATTTTCCCTGGTCTGGTGGCTTCTACCGTGGCTAGTTACCATCTGTCATGATTTTCTGGTTTTATATCCTGTGGAACGACATTTGCAATAAATATAAGGCCATAAAGGACTTGAATCCAGGGCCGTAAAATAAAATAATTAAGAAGGGTGAATTCTGAGGGCCAATGGGGACGCTGCTCGCCAATTGAGCGCGAAGGACGAAAAGAAAATGAGAGGGAAAAAGGATTGTAAAAATAATTAAATTAGGTACTCTAGAATATGATATTATCGGAAGGAATAAAGTATATTAATGAACATTGGGTTTTTATTCACAAAAACTCAGAAGCGGGATGTAATCCGTCCACCCACATAATTATTGAGGTATTTATACAGTATTCTAAATTCTAATTCTTGATTCATATTAATTATCAATTTTGTGACCTCCCATGACACAATAATAATAATAAAATTGCGAAACAGGATAATTTAGTATGCATGTGGATTAATGATATTTGCATGTTTTGGTCTAGCTATTTTATGACAATTATAAACAGAAAAAAAAGAATTAGCCAAATAATTTAAATAATAATAATTAGTCGTTCTGAAGTCATGCGCTTACATACATTCAGCGATTGATTTGTATTTATATAGATGGTAAGTAGACTAAGGGCAATAGCAAGAAATTGTAATCAAAATGTATAGGGGTCTACAAAATTATTCTTAAAGCTGTAGGAAATTACAGATATCAAATTAGCACTATCTCTGTACAAAAATATGAAATAACCATTTCAGACCGTCGTTGCAACTTACAGTACAACGAATCGAATAATGATAGAGTCAACAATTGAGTCTTTGGATGACGATAATATTTCACTATCTGTATTGCAGCGAAGGTTTCCAATGGTCGATACTTAAATAAAATTGCTAGAGTAATTATTTCAGAAAATATACTTGTGAAAGAAATCGAATGTCATGATTTTCTGTTATAAGTATTTATTGTTAAGAAGATAATGTTTATAATTAATAATAGTAAGAATAGAATTAATATATATCAATAATTTATTTTCTTATTTTTAAGGATTCAGTGATTAAGTTCAATGTTTTTGTAAAACGAGAACTAATTGAGAATTCCTATTACAGTGTAAATGATTATTTGAATGATAGGATTAGGAAGGCATGGGTATGAATTGTTCCAGGGGCTAATTTTGTAATTGTTAAAATTGTAAATATAATTAAGTGATTTACGATATTTGTGAGATGGTGATACAAAAAAAAACCGGCTGAGTTTGTTGTGGGCTCTTCTCAGACCAAGGCGCGTTTGGAACCCTCGTAGCTTTATTTTTAAGATACCGTAACTGATTATCACTATCATGTTTTATAATAAGTGTAAAGTGTTCCTAATTTGATTGAATATACTTTGAGTTCCGAAAATATACTCTGAGAATATATAGTTACGTTCGTCAGATAAAAACGATAACTAGTTGTACTGATTTGTGGAATATAGTTATAATTAAATTCATTAATTATTTAGGTAAATAGCGATAAATTTTATAATGTTTTGTGTGTTAAATTACGAATTATATTATGTCGAGCAACGTTTCTAAAACTTGATTTGTGAATAGCTGACTTACTTTCATACATTTTAATTATTATGCACCGGGAGGTTGCCCAAAAGTGGATGGCCGAATGTCATGATTTTCTAGTTTTATATTCTGTGGAACGACATTCGCAATAAATATAAGGCCATAAAGGACTTGAATCCAGGGCCGTAAAATAAAACAATTAAAAAAGGGTGAATTCTGAGGGCCAACGGTGACGCTGCCCGCCAATTGAGCGCGAAGGACGAAAAGAAAATGAGAGGGAAAAAGGATTGTAAAAATAATTAAATTAGGTACTCTAGAATATGATATTATTGGAAGGAATAAAGTATATTAATGAACATTGGGTTTTTATTCACAAAACACCCTACCGGCAAAGACGTACCGCCAAGTGATTTAGCGTTTCGATACGATGCCGTGTAGAAACCGAATAGGGGTATGGGTCTAATAATAACTGTCATGCCTCTAACAGATTAGACCGCTACCATCTTATACTGCATCATCACTTACAATTCAGGTGTAGTGGAATTTGTAGTGGATACAAAGAATGTGTAAAAATTTGTCGTCATGAATATCAGCTGCTAAGAGTCTGTCTTACGTACGCCTGCTTCTGATTTGGTTCAGGTAGATAACCATAGAGCTTAGGCATAGGGATCGCAACCAAGCAACTTCTAGAGGTGCTGAAATGTTAACTAAGTACCCAATTACATTCCAATAGGAATATTTTACCGCGTAATTATGATCGATAACTAATTCCTCCTAATGATTTTTGGTAAAACTAGTTAAGTAGTAGCTAGTTTCGCAAAACCTTCTGCTATACCCATTAATAGTGATTGCATAAGAAATGATGAGCTGCAAGACCCACGAATACGAAAATGCTGTATTTTTTAGTAGCCAATTGTTAGGCTTACCACGGGCTGAGACACTTGCGCCTCCTGAATCCTATGGGTCCTTGCTAATCGTCTCTTCTTATATAAGGGTATCAGCAGTAATAACAATAGCTGCTATCGTATAATTTATGGCTATCTGATGAAATCGTCGGGTAGATAGTTTCGGAAAAACTAAACAATTATTAACTTTTTACCTTCTTATTTAAATAATTGATCTATTTAAAAATCAAATATTAATTTATTAATAGGTTAAGCCAAAATATTTATAAAATAATGCATAAATCTGAAATTATAGGACAGTGCCTCAATATATACCTAATAAATGAAAAATATTGCGCCCAAAACAAGCAATGCATAATAATTTAATATGTTAATAATTATATGTGTATCTACTTACCATTCGAGTGAATGAATATTTAAATAAAAAATTGTACTTAAATGCATACAATACCTTCAATGTATGACTATCATTAAATATCGGGCATTTGGTTAAAACAATCAAAATTATAACTGAACGAATTAATAAATAAAATATTACTCACATGTTGATGTTATCCGAATTAGGCTCGAAAGGATTTCGAATAGCTTACGCCTTTTTTAACTGATGTGTGTATGTACGATAGAATACAATTAAAACACGCGTATAAACTTTCGCGTATCGTGGTATGTGCATTGATGGGCAAACACAAGTCGCATACGATGTCCAACCGAGGCGCGGCCGCCTGTGACTGAGGTGTAAAGCGCAAGCGTCGGTTGTCAGACATAGTTGCCACAATCACCTGCTTGCGTCATCAGACGTCATCAGTACAACTTGCTTTAACCAAAAGGAACACTGATTAGAGTTGCCATCTCCAGGTCTTGGGAAGCAGGACAGATAGGCCAGAAAGTAGTGGGAAACTCGGGGCTTAATTCAGGAAGTAACATTTAAAATATCTGGTTTCATCCATATCCATACTAATATTATAAATACGAAATTGTTTCTGTCTATCTGTCTGTTTGCTACGCTTTTGATGAAATTTGGTACAGCGGTAGTTTGTATCCCGGAAAATTAAGGGGTTCCTGCGGGAATTGAAAAAACTTAATCCACGCGGACGAAGTCGCGAGCATCATCTAGTGATTATATAAATTACTTATTAGCCAGCGATTTATTCCGCGTGGATTAAGATTTCCCCGTGGGAACTCATGCATAATATCTCTGTACCATATTTCGTTAAAATCGGTTTGAAAAAATGGGTCGGGAAAGCGTAGCAGGCAGACAGAAATAACAGATAGACAGACACACTTTCGCATTTATAATATTAAAATGTTAAAACATCACAGTTTAAGAATTAAGTAACAAATAAATAAAACTACAGACAAGTACAATTAAAAAATTTATAATCATCATAACATTCTATTCGCATTAATAATATACCTACAATAATTCATATAATATTCTAGTATTAGAACCGTTTGAACAGGTCCTATAAAATCCAAATAGTTGGTTACTCCAACACTGGGATACCCGCGCACCGCGTTCTAACATCCGCAACAAAGTACCTACTATAAGCATTGCAAATTCTCGAAAACGATGGTGATAAAAGTAGATTCTGTTGTCCGTTTGAAAATTGCTACTATATTAATAATTATTTTAATCGAATGCAATTGCAACCTTGGTACCTAGTTGGTGTCTCCCGGACACTAGATCTATAGGTCTACAGACTTAACAGATACATAGTAACACGTTAAATGTACTCGTAGAATTGTTCCAGATGTTTTGTGGCAAAATTATACTTTCAATAGTAGGTATAATTAGTAAAACTGGATCTTTAAAAGCCATAAAATAAAATAAGAAGAAAACTGGATCCTCTATGAACAATTCAACTATTTGAAGGAAAATTCTAGGTTAATGGAGATTAAAGTTTGTAAACAAATAATACTTTAATTTGATCTTAATACTTTTTCCAATTTAACTCCAACATTAATAATAAATAATTAAAGTCGTGGAAAGCAACGGAAAGTTATTATCCGGGTTTCGTGATGACGTTGTTTGTTATCGCATTTTTAATCACCATTGTACTGCTGCTACATTCACAACTCTTTGAGTTTTTTTCTATCCAGAGATTTGTATTTTTAGGGTTCCGTACCTCAAGAGGAAAAAAGGAACCCTTATAGGATCTGTCAACTGCCTTTTTCTCGGGTACTTAATATCAAAATATGTAACTTAGGTCAACGGTCCCTTGGAGGTTTTTTTTTATCCACTACAAGTTAGCTTTAAAGCGGTAACCTACATACGCTTCTAAGTCAACGCATTTTGACACTCGCCAATATATCCAGATCCCGGGATTATATTACTTCCCGTTGATCTAGAATCGTGAAATTCGGCAAGAAGCCGGATCTCACAGCACATAGGAAAAAATCTGAAAATCGATAATTAGGGTTCCATATTCATAGGGTGTAGCATTGTTTGTCAGACGCTTCCAGTGTAGCGCCCTAGATAAGCCAGTTATTTCACAGCTGATTACGTGTTGCTATGACATCTTTCTTGTTATTTACTAAAATAATGTGGTACAGAACCCATTGTGCGCGAGTCTTGATTCTACTTGACCGGTTTTTGTATAAAAATCGTGGTACATTAGTAACTACTAAATTTTTTGTGCAACGGGTAATATAATATCAAACAAAGATTTACAAAAAAGGTCCCATCTTCAAAGACTTCAAAACAACTTGACATGGGTGTTGCGCGTCATCAGATCTGCAAAGCGTTCTTGTGTCCAATTTGTGTTTTGTTGTGTAGCTATTTGAATTACACTTTATTCAGATTTAGATAGTCTAGCCGGTTATACTTGAACAAAGAAAGTTGAGTCACTAAAACCTTCACCCAGTTACCAGTCATCGTTCGGTTATATCATCAATTTTAAAGTTAACTAAGTCTGAGTTAATTCAAAACCACAACACGAAATTCGACGGCTTCTAACACGGTGCACCCAGGAATATTTCAGAAGCGAGGGTACACATTTAAGTCAGTTTTAACTTCTAAATGTGGTCGGTGTAATGAGATTTCGGCCAGTCTCTAGTATATTTGCAATTTATCACGAATTTTTTGTTGAAGGTAAGGGAAAGGAACCTCCATATCAGAGTCGCAAATTATGAAATGCGCAACGTAAGAACACATCGTGTTATCTAGGCAACTGTCTACCCTAATCTCTTTGTCAGGCTTCAAAGGAGTTGAAAAATATGGGAGTTTACCAACACATTATACATTTTAATAAATAATTAAGTAAATCACAATAACTATCTGGAAACTGGTGACGGATGGATCCTCAGTCAGTGGAAACTATCCAATGTGTAATTTTTTTTATCCAGCACAAGTTTTGCCCTTGACTGCGATCTCATCTGATGGTAAGTGATGATACAGTCTAAGATGGTAGCGGGCTAACCTGTTAGGGGCATGACAGTTATATTAAACCCATACCCCTATTCGGTTTCTACACGGCATCGTACCGGAACGCTAAATGGCTTGACGACACGACTTTGTTGGTGGGGTAGTAACTAGCCACGGCCGAAACCTCCCACCAGGCCAGACCAGCCATTCAGAAATTATAAATATCCAAACCCTGCCGGGGATCGAACCCGGGACCTCCGTACGTTTAGGCAACAGCGCTCAACGCTGCGCCACAGAGGTCGTCAAATATAATGTAGAATGTAGATTGTAGATATGTAGATGTGGATAGTCCACTGACGCTCAACTGACAGATACTTGAACGTCGGACTATCTGTAACCACCTTCATTAATTTTATCTGGTACAATTACCTGTTAAAGTCATCTATAATTTTGTAGATTTCTAAGAATAAAGTAATTGTAATTGTAGACATGCAGAACCAAATAATAACTTACCAATTGATTTGGTATCACAGCAGCGCCAGACCTCTGCTTGGAACAGGTTGAAAACTATCTGTAACAAAAAGTAAGTACATATCTTTATAAATATATCAATCGAAAGACAGGCAGACCACACGTTAACAACCAGGGAAGATTTGCAACAGCAAAGAAGGAATCTGGTCCCGTTATCATAAACCGAGTAGGCCTAGCAAGTGGTCGAATAATATCAGGCTTTACCTTTTGGAGATGCTTATTTCGAAGGTTCTCAAAGTATTAAAAAAATAAGGAAAGTGGTAAGTAGTATAGCTAACGACAGCTCCGAAAACTCCCCACTATAGAAACGGTAGACCTATAGAACTAACTAGCTGACGCCCGCGACTTCGTCCGCGTGAATTGAGGTTTTTAAATAAAAACAAATATAAATATTATAAATGCGAAAGTTTGGATGGATGTATGGATGGATGTTAGTTACTCAATCATGTCCGAACGGTTGAACGGATCCGGATGAAATTTGGCATAGATAGATTATGGCCTGGAATAACACATAGGCTGCTTTTTATCCCGGAAAACTAAGGAGTTCCCGCGGGAACCAAAAATCAATCCACGCGGATGTAGTCGCAGGCATCAGCTAGTTTATAATATTTATTTGATTTGATTGATTGATATATGTAGAAAGAGATGAGTTATCTGAATCAATTTGCTAAATGAACAAAGAAAGTCAGGGATACAAATAATTACTTAATAGTCTAGCCAAATGGGGTGGTTTATTGTATGGAGACCCCCGCATTAAACGAACCAATACTTATACAAAAATATCCAACAAAAAATGCATCCGGAAGTTAGGTATTTACACCTAAAACTTAATATTTATGACTGAATATTCTATCGATTTCTTTTAAAATAAAAGTAGGTAGTATATTTACACTCAAAACCGTAATATCAAACGAAATAATCTTGCAGAACATCGACATTCAAACCGATCTTACTATCAAACCTAAACTGCGTTTACGTGATAATGTACCCGCTTTAACAATTAGGTATAGCATAAAAACCCTTACTACTTTTCTGATTTTTGGTGGATATTTATAAAATACGGTGGTAGTCTTAACGTTTCATAAGTGACACAAGTTGTCCTACATGAAATAAATAAATCGTTTCATTTCATTTACGTTTAAACTTGACATAATTTTCTCATCAAAATTTAACAAAATAAATAGACATAAAATTCAGTAAATATCAAGTGTAATTAATAATTATTAATTCAAAATACTTAAAAGATGCAGTCAAGGGCTAACTTGTAGTGGATAAAAAAAAAGTTTACATAGTATTTTTTGAAAAATTTTAAAGCTTGTCGACCCCAAAAATCGATTTTTGTTTATATATCAACCACTTTGGGAATCCCTGGCCTAGACTATAACATGAAGAAAGAACGCTTCATGAATTATTGCACATTCTGAATCCAATTGTTAGTAGGGTTACCAGATAACAGCAATCGTGATATCTCGGAATTTTATTTTTATGATGACATCAGACTGGTATTCCTACCAATATGCACAATGATGTTTTAGCCTCAGTCATCCAAAATCTTAACAACAGCTACATAAAACTTCTAGTGAGGTATCTAGATGTTGTTGTGATAGACATACTCAAATAAATTTTTGGCCTTCCTGTTTTAGTAGACACTGACACTTTACATTACAGATAAACAAGTTAAATGATTTATTCTTATGTTAATATTATATGATACCATAACACAAAGTAAAGAAACAAGAAAATGGAAATAAATAAAAAATATATTTGATAATATACAGGCAACCAAACCAAACCACAACCTGCAACTTCTCGGACACAATATTGTACTTACTATCTATTCACAAATATTTAACTGGGTTATTTAACTAGTTACCAACAGTTTTTTATACTGCATTTTTGTAATTTCTATTCTTACATTAAATTACAGAGAAAACAAAAAAATTTTACTTAATATATATATTTTACTTAATACCAATATTGGGGTAGCCCTAAATATGTATGTATTCTGAATATTTACTATTGTCACAGTTTTCAGATATTTTAAGTAAGTATACCTATGTACTCTATTGAAATAGGTAACTTAGTTTCTATATTTCCAAACAAAAAGTTATTGTCTAGAAACATCATGATAGGTATATTTGTTTGGGTGAAAAAGCTAAAATATTTTCTGAAATTGCTTAGTGAAAAGTTAGATAGCAAAAAGTGTTTACATAATATAGGGCATATCAGCAGTAGCAGATATATTATATTTATGCTAGATGATGACCCTAACTTTGTCTGCATATTATAAAATATGTAAGTAATATGTGTGTCTGTCTGTGACTTATGCATGCCAACATAACATGTGAGTTTATCTAGTAGTTATGTATAGTTGAAATGAATGTAACTCACGATAGTTTAAAAGTTAAAATACTCATGCCATTGACTGTTTGACAAGGAGATAACTTTCTACCACATTAATAACTAATGACTAAACTGACATCAATGTTAATAAAAAATAGATATTAAGTATTATGTAAGTATTAGTTTATATTAAAAAAAGTATTAATTATAGTAAGTAAAGTTATAACTATTATGTAAAAATTAATTATAAACAATGACAGAGCAAACATAAAAGTAACTAATGGTTTACTTTACTTGTAGATAAATTACAGGAAATACCAGTTTCCAAAGGATAACTATTTACAGTTAGTAATTTACAGTTAAGTAGGTAAGAATAACTAATTTGTACTCTGCACACTTATCATGATTATTGTTTTAAAATATGTAAATTAATAGTGACATATCAAACAATTAACTATTAATTATGCATTAAACTAAGTTAAGTGCTTAATTTAACTTTTAACAGGAAAACATGGCCAGGTGAATGCAAGTCATTTAAAAACACTCTGTAACTAAACTGGACTTGTGAGACTCATAATAATGTTATCTTGATTCTGCCAATTTTAATAAATTTCTACTTCATAGGCATACTAGCTGATGGGCCACATGTTCTGAGGGGTTTAAGTTTTTTTTATTCCTGCGGGAACTCCTTAATTTTCCGGGATAAAAAGTAGCCTATCTCATTCTCCAGGTTCTCAACTATATAATCCATGCCAAAAAACATGTCAATCCATTACTCTGTTGCGGTGTGATTAAAGGACAAACCAACAAACCAACCAACCAACAAACAAACAAACTTACACATTTATAATATTACTTATATATATAAGTATGATTAACAAAGTTAGCCCAACCTAGCTCAGCTTGGCTGGGTTCTAAATTTATTTTTTAGGTGGTTCAAGTTTTTTCAACATGCAAAGTTTTTCGGCCCAAAATTTCAAGTTTGTACATTGCATAATGAAAAGTCGTGTCAGTAGGTATGTCAAGTTTCCTCTTTATAAATTACTAGGGGTCCCGGCAGAAGTTGTCCTGCCCTAAACCTATAACCCAACTGCAGAGCCCCCTACCTGGTCGAATTATGAATATAAACCAGCCCTGGACCCACTCAAACACACAAAAAATTCCTAAATAAATACCCCAGCCGTTCTTGAGTTTTAGGGAGACTAACAAACAGCAATTGATTTTTATATTTGCAGAAGATTATATATGATGTTATAATTGATTAAATAGTGCGTTTTTTGGGTTTTCCTTCTTTCAGCAGCAACAGCACAAGCAATCAAAAATATATTAGTCATAAATATATTTATTCAATAAGTGTGCCATAGGCTAGGCTTGTATGATGGTTAAAAGGTCCCCACAAGACAACCTAAATTTAGGTAAACATAGTCATAGACATATGCTCCGACTGATCTAGACTGACTGACTGATCTATCAATGCATATCTCAAACCACTGGACAGATTAAGTTGAAATTTGGCATACAGATAGCTATTATGATGTAGGCATCTGCTTAGAAAGGATATTTGAAAATTTTTCATGATCTGAAATTTACCAATCAAATCTAACATAATGTGGGTACAGCTGTGGCCAGCTGGTATAATAATAGGATAATTGACTGAAAGTGTACACATAATATTATGTACTCAAATGTTCAACAAAATATGGCATAGAACTTGGAAACTACTATGAGAAAGCCTACACCTGAAAATTAATTATTATAAGTGATTCTATTGAAGGACTGTTAGTTTCATATCCTCAAAAATAAGTTACATAAACATGGGCCACTAGAGTAAGAATTAAGTAAAGTTATCTTAAGTACTTACTTAAAAAATAGCTAGGTAGCATTTGCCTAGTTTTTAGGCAGTTTTCTTAGACTAAAGTTAGTGTTTGGTTAAGTATAAATATTATCTTATATGAATTGAAAAATATACATGAATAATAATGTTAGTTATTGCTAAAGAAGTAGTTTTATGTAAGAGTGAAAGTTTAGTGCTCCACATATTAATAGTTAACAAATATTTTTAAGCAATAGGTATCTAGAGGTGCAAATTATTAATTGTTAGCATCGAAGTCTTGTTATCGTGAATTTAATAATCATTATTATTTTATGTGTCACCGACGGCTGTGGGCGTCAACGAATTCCTTAAATTTAAAGGGGCTAAAAACGATCGTTGATGTGATTCACTTACCGAATAGAATCGCTGCTATTATTACCACTGCTGATCATCACAGCGTTGCAGCATGTTTTATTATACTATTAAACTAGGTATAATAATGTAATTGCAGATGTTCGTCACCTATTCATTTATTACTATATAGATGACTAACTAATTTAGGTTATAAAAATAGCTGTCAACTATATACTTAAATCTATTATACTCAACAACTTCTGAATATTAGAGAACATTGCTAATAAAAGCACAAAACGTGTGTAATTTACGAAATAATTTAAACGACACTAACTTTTGTGTCACAGCATTTTTTATTATCCACTACACTCTAAAGTTAGGACATAGGTTCCCAAGACTTCTTCCTGCCTGAATCTGACTGAAAAGGCTTGGGTAAAAAATATCGATATATTAAAATATCGACTTTATGTAGAAAATTATTTATTCATGAGCTCAGTACATTCATATAGCAGCACTACTGAATCATTTCCTTTTTCTATCTCTTGTTAACCCACAATTTCCACACCCCCACTACTAGTAGAAAGAGTAAGCTCTTGAATATTTTGACAGTAATATTTAAGTTACTACACCTTAGGGTAAAATATCGATAAACCGAAACATCGATATTATTTTCTACTTTAAGTCGATATGTTTTAAAAATATCGATACGATATATTTTTTTCAAATGCCCATCCCTACTGAAATTTCAATTTAGTGTTGCCTGTTATCAAATTTTATAATCACTCAAGTCAATCCACAGATTAATAGTATAAATCGCGGGATTTTAGTAACATTTAATATTTAATTTATCACCATGAGTGTCACCATGAAGCACTAGATTTATTAATTAAATGTAGTAAAAAAAATTAGTATTACTATTAAGTCGTATTATTTGCCCCCTAAAAACTAAAATTATTGAAAAAAAATGAGTACACATCATTTCGACAGAAACGCCATCTAGTAATGTATTTTAAAATCATTTGTTTTGCCTAAGTTCAGCAACTCGTCAATAGACGTCGCTTTTACAACTAAAGAAATAACCATAGACACTGGAATCAAGAGTGTATTACAGTCAACCATAGAGTTTATACTTTATGCAGCACAGCCAACGAATATTGGCATTGCGACGTTTATCTCTGGTTAACTTGTCTCTGTTTAGTTGGTTTAGTACGTCTTTAAATTCCGTGTCACAACGGGTCGCAGCACTAGCTGGTGCTATATTTCTAGTGGTATAATTCTTTTATTTAATTTTTCGTCAATTTTCTAATGATTTTAAGATAGCGATTGTGCGATTGTGTAAGGAAGAGTGCTAGCCTATTTCCTTTTTCAGGGACGAGGAACGACAGATACAATATTGGAGTGCACATAGAAACTTGCATATAGTGTTTGTCGATCTCGAGAAGGCATACGACAGAGTTCCCCGAGAAGTTTTGTGGTGGGCTATGAAAGTGAAAAGAATACCTGAGAAGTATGTGAGGCTTATGAAAGTGATGTACGCAGAAGCGAGCACAAGGGTCCGGTCAGAAGCTGGCGTTACAGACAAGTTCAATGTGGAAGTGGGCTTGCACCAGGGATCGGCTTTAAGTCCTTACCTGTTTCTCCTGGTAATGGATGCTTTAACATCAGACATACAGGAGCAGGCACCCTGGTGCATCATGTTCGCTGACGACATTGTACTTGTCGGGGAAGAGGCGTCTGAGGTCCAGAACAGACTGGGAAAATGGCAAGAGAGATTGGAGAGTGTTGGCCTGAGGATCAGCCGAACGAAGACAGAACATCTGTTCTGTGACTTCGGTGGCCCCTCCCGTTTCCATGAAATTGCCTTAGATGGTGTATCCCTACCGGTCTGTTCCGATTTCCGGTACCTCGGTTCACTCTTCCAAAACGATGGCAATATTGACCGCGACGTGAACAAAAGAATGAATGCGGGATGGATGAAATGGTGACAGGTCTCAGGTGTAATATGCGACCCACGAATGCCCCTTAATTTAAAAGGGAAAATATACAAGACAGTCGTTAGACCTGTCGCATTGTATGGTTCTGAATGTTGGGCGGTGAAAGGGACGGATGAAAGAAAAGTACATGCGACTGAAATACGAATGTTTAGATGGATGTGTGGTGTGACTAGAATGGATAAGATTAGGAATGAATATATAAGCGGAAGTCCGAAAGTAGCGCCAGTGATAGAAAAGATGAGGAGTAATAGGCTAGCATGGTATGGGCATGTAATGCGGAGGGATGAGGAGGAGGAGAGATGCATATTACGAGAAGAATGATAGATATGCATGTGGAAGGAAAAAAGAGTAGAGGGAGACCAAAGAAAAGATGGATGGATTGTGTGAAAGAGGATATGCGTATAAAAGGGGTGAATGATAGATTGACGGATAGCAGAAGTGAATGGAAGAAAAAAATATGTTGTGCCGACCCCACGTAGCGTGGGACAAGGGCAGGAAGAAGAAGAAGAAGAAGAACCTGTCTCTGTACCAAAATTCATCAAAATTGGTTGAGTAGTTGGAGCGTGAAAGCGTAGCAGACTGACAGACAGTCATCATACTATATTATAAATGCGAAAGTGTGTTTGTTTGTTGGTTTGTTGATTTATTGGTTTGTTGCAGGTTTGTCCTTCAATCACGCCGCAACGGAGCAACGGACCGACGTAATTTTTGGCATGGGTATAGTTGAGGACCTGGGAGTGACAGGCAACTTTTTACCCCGGAAAATTGAGGAGTTACCGCGGGAATCAAAAAAACTTGGCCACGCGGGCCTCAGCTAGTATATAATAAATTATGGGTGGATGTAGCAAGCAACTACGGAAGCCTACACTCCGCGTGCCTCGGCACGCACTTGGCCGGCTTTTGTTTACTGTCAGCTCACGAAATAACTTTTAGTCATAAATACCATGCATAACTTAACAGTGTGTACTTGGTCCTAGTTATTGATGTAGAATTTTAGTTACTCATTCTATTTCAATGGTCCTAGTCCATTATATTTTTACCCGACTGAGGAACGCACAGGGTTATGTGTTTATCAGTCTATATAATTATGTTTGTATGTTCCTTGCAGGATAGCTACAGCCTAATCGCGTGGACCGATTTAGATGATTCTTGCACCTATTTATACCGAATATATCATTCAAGTGTCACTGTGGGAGCTGAAGTTGAGAAAAAGAACAAGAACCAAAAAACACGACTGCCCTGCCAAAAAACGAACTAAAAAGTTAAAAATCTAAATTAATCTAGTTAAATAGAATCTTATTCACATTTTTATTAAATGATTTTTTTTGTGAATCACTGGACATTGAACTATAGTGTTATATATTTTTGGAATCGACTCATCATTTTCTAGATGATGATTATATAGTTAATCTTATTTTCGAATATTTTTTTTTCAACTTTAGTCTTTAATGCGGGACCATGGTCACCTCATCAAATTTTTTAAATTTTCCTAGCTGTCATCCGGAATAAGCTAAGGATTCTAAAGATACCTCATTTATCAAAATCGGTTCAGGCGTATAGAAGTTATGGTGGAATATACAAACTCACATATTATATACATACATACATACATACATACATACATACATACATACATACATACATGAACCCTGAAAACAATATACACCTTTTTTCAGGCAGTCGTATAAAAAACAAAATGGCCCCCTCTAGACGCCTTATCGAATAAAAAAAAGACGATAGACTATGTCAAGTGAGTAAGTGGTATCGATCTAGTAAAATCATAGCTAGATTCCCTAGATCATTTTCTCATTTTAACATGATTTAGGATTTACGAGGTTTCAAAGGTTAATTTTTATATTATATTCCTTTGTGTCGCACTACAGACAAAACAGCTGAACCAATTTTGATGATACTTGCACCACTAGATTTATCTCAATCTTCCGAGTGTCACTGTGGAAGATGAATTGGAGAAAGAACAAAATGGCGCCCACTAGAAGCCATATTCTATCTAACAAATAAAAATGAAAGTCAATGAACTAACATGGCAAGTGGGGTATCCATGAATAGGTTTTGTAAAATCATAGTTAGGTTCCCTAGATCATTTTTCATTTTAATGATCATTTAGGATTTAACTACGAGGTTTCAAAGGTTCATTTTTAATGTAGGTATTCCTTTGTGTCGCACTACAGACAAAACGGCTGAACCAATTCTGATAATACTTGCATCAGTAGATTCGTCTTAATCTTGTGAGTATCACTACGGAAGCCGAATTATGAAAAAAACTAAATGGCGCCAACTAGAAGCCAATAAATAAATGAAAGTCTATAATAGGCTATGGCAAATGGGGTATCGTTAGATAGGTCTTTTAAAATCACACTTAGGTTCTTTGAACAATTTTTCCGTTTAAATGATCATTTAGGATTTACGAGGGTTCTAAGGAAATGTGTAAGGTACCTACCTACGTACTTAGATCTTCTATTTATCTAAACTAATCTTAGAAAGTTATATTATAAACAGAAAAGATTTGTTTGATTGTTTATTTGTAATGGATAAACTCAAAAACTAGGTACATGAAGTAGGTACATGAAGCTTATGAGGACATAACGAGTCTCAAAAAACTTGATGACTTGTACTCCTGCAATAAGTCAATCAAACAATCAATAAATTCACCAATACCACAGGCAGCGCATATTCGACTAACATAACTTTCGACTAACATTTTCTATTAAAATATTGGTTCCGAGTCCACTTAGCTACGTACTAAAAATATGTACAAATTGTGTATTTGAAAATTGGACGCGGAAAATGCCGAGGTCTCATGACGTCGATGTGATAGGACACTCGATAGGATAGGACTCGAGATTAAAGAACACATTTATCGGAAAAATAGCAGATTCACGATTCACGAACTTAACCAAGTAAATATTAGCATTGGTAATGAAGATCGCCGTAGCATAAATTAATCCGCTGCTTATTCGCATGCTATAAAGAGCTACCACCAAATACTTAAAAGTACCTTTGGTGCTACATCGGACAGATAAAATGACGCCTGTTTACACTAATTAGCAATTACTTACTAAAGAGTTTGAAAAGAAAAAAATAAGTAAAAAAACAAAAACCCAACTGCTTGGATAGAAAAAAGTGTGGAACAAGACTTGAATTAAAGTATGTCATTATTATCAATTTACATCGTATAATATTATTAAAATATATCAAGGTGCAGTCACAAATTCAATAGCGACTTTAACGTGCGACTGCGTCTTGATAGATTTTATTAATATTATATGAATTAAACTGATAATAATGAAATACTTCAATTCATGTCTTGTTTTACACTTTTTGCTATCCAAACAGTCGGGTTTTTTGGTTTTTTTAAATTACTTCTTTTTTGTTGGCATGCACCTTGGACTGAGTTCACTTGGAAGAGTTATTGAGGAACAAAATATAAACAATTTTAATTTTTTATCAGTCGATTTATTGAATAAATGTAGAAAAACAATAATAAGTAGTTATTTTCGTACTTAGTTAGATTTATTAAAGTATTAATTAGATTAATTATATACATTCATACTTTAAACTAAAAGATATACGTAAATGCGAATGTGTGTCTGTCTGTCTTTAACGGCCCATTTTTTCAACGGATTTTGACCCTGTCCTGTTGTCCTGTCCCGGCGTACAGAGATAGACTGTATCCCGGGACTGGACAACAGGACAAGGACATAGGCTTTTTATCCCGAAAATTTAGAAAGTTCCCGCGGGAATTAATTCAAAGAAGCAATACGCGCGAACGAAGTCGGGCATTGTTATAAAGCAAAAACCGGTCGAGAGGGAGTCAGACTCGCGCACAAAGGGTTCCGTAACACTACTCAAAATAAATTATTTTAGTAAATAATAAAAAGACGTCATAACAACACGTAATCAGCTGTGAAATAACCTTAGCATGTAGGCGCTAAACTGGTAGCGCCTGACAAACAATTCGACATCCTATAAAGTGCGGAACCCTATATCGATTTTTTCCTATACTTTAGCTCTGAGACCTTGCATCTTGCTCAATTTCATTATTCTAGGTCAACGGGAAGTACCTTAAAGGTTTTGATTTATTGACGAGTCTGAAAATATGCGGCATAAACGGCCGTATCTTTTGATTGCGTCCAAGGGACCGTAGACCCCGAAGTATTTGATATTAATTTTAACTTGATGCCTCCACGCGTTCCCGAGGAAAAGTTAGTTGACAGGCAGCCATACAGACACGGACAACGAATTGATCCTAGAAGGTAACCCTTCTTTTCCTCTTGAGGCACGGAACCTTAATAAGTACTTTACCTTTTTTTCTGTATTTCTATATCTGAAAATTAGGAAGGACTGGCGTTTGCTATCAAAAATACTAAAATATTGACTAAATATTATTAAGTTAAGCTTTTGATTGTAATTTCCTTTCATTTTCCTTAAAACCTTAATCCACGCGGACGAAATTGCGGGAATCAGCTAGTTTTAAATTAATTAATCTTAAAATCACACCCTATAGGCACCTTGATCAGTATCTCATCAAGATCATTATTATGCTCTCTGGGAACTGCGAGCACGCGAGTCTCCTCTCAGAATGAGAAGGCTTTGGCCATCGTCCACCTACTATTTTCGTATCAAATACCTTTAAACGACCAATTCTTGTATATGTCACCGTAAGATTGTAAAAACCGTTAGCTTGTAATCTAACTCGCGAAATTATAAACTGTCGGAAGATTGTGAACCGTTCAATGTTCTGAGTGTCAATTTTTGAAATATTCATTGTATTTACGTTTTTTTGTCAGTTTCATGTAGGTTAGGTTAGGGTGCGACATAAAAATTTTATCTATGGGCGAACACAAAACCAGAAGACCCCGGTTCGAGTCCATTTTTTTCAAGTAACTTTTGTGAGAAAAGCTATTATTGGGAGCCCAATTGCACTCGTGAAATTTTATTTTAAATAACCAGTTTATATTTTTTTATTATTATGTCGGTAAGGTCGAAAAATATTAGGCATATTTCATCAGTATGTAATTTGTATATAAATATAATTTCCAAAAAACACGATTTACCAAAAAAAAATACCGAGCAAAGCTCGGTCATCCAGGTACTAATACTTATAGTAGTCATGGATAGTAGTAAGAAGGTTACATAGTAACTAGGTGAGTTCTCTTATTTCGGTAAGTTGTTTTTTGGCTCTTTCTTTGTATCACATTTTATATAGATATTTATGTAGATATGTCACCGTAAGATTGTGAAAACCGTTAGATTGTAATCTATCTAGCGAAATTGTTAACTGTTGAAAGATTGTGAATCGTTCAATGTTCTGAGTGTAAATTTTTGAAATATTCATTATATTTATTTTCTTGTCTCTTTCTTGTAGGTTAGGTTAGGGTTCAACATAAATAATCAGGTAGTTCTATCAGTTAGGTTCTATCGGGTAATATACGCAGACTAAAATCTACCGAAAAATAATGCGTTAAATTGTAATCTTTCGAGAGTTTACAATTTCGCTAGATAGATTACGGTGACAAATATAATATTTATGTTTATCAATATCATTTATGAGAAACTTATATGTACGTAGAGTTTGCTTTACATCCATTACAATACTTAGTAATAATTTATCCTTGAAAATAGCTAGCGAACCTTTTGAATAAAAATAAACTGCTTTTGATTGGTTTAAAAGGTAAATCAAAGGTAGGTAGCTATATAGGCAGAACTAGATAGATACGGTCTTATTTTTGTATTAATTGCAGCGGTTTCAATTTCCCATTAAGAAACATAAAGATCAAGATCAATACACAAGGATAAAATTAATGTTTTCAATTTGATTCATAAAACTGAATATCTTGCGAAACATAAATAAAATACCTCAATACCAAATTAAAATAGGTAGTAGGAACCTATTAGAAACCTTGAACAAACAAATGATTATAAGCTTACAAAATCTATTATCTTGGCACCGACCTACCTACTAGTTAGCAGCGCATTAATTTATCAGCATGCTGTACTTATTTAGAAAAAATTTGACCTTAAATTATGTTGTGCTACGAGTATACTTGAGTGTACGTGAGTATTTAGTTAATTACTACGATGATATTTTGATGATATAAATAATTAAAAAAAACTGGCCATATTTCTTCGTTGCCCGTTACAATATTATGCGAATATTTTATAAGTTGGTCGACTATTAGGTACTCGTTAACTTGTAAAGCCTACTTAGCTGTGATAGTTTTCCTTTTAGTTCGTTATATTTTAAACTACTAGTCCAGTCAATATATACATTTGGAAATGCTCGTGAACCGAGAAAGCTAAATTGTGGATATTACGTGGGGGAGGCCTAGAAAAGCTTAATTTCAAATTGTCGACCAAGATTTCCTATGTACATTTTCCGTCATCTTGAAAATAGGGTTAAATTCAGTTTTTTCACATTAATTCAGTTCTCCGTTGAGATACGAAAGTTTTTATGCAATACTTTTTAGTTGCTTTTTTTACGATCTACAATTAAGGTCATTTACATTTTTCACCGATCGTTCATCGTTATTGAGATCATAAATTTAGGTAGTGAAATTAGTTTCGTGCTATTTTCTTTTTTGCTCGTGTAATATACTGAAAAAATGTTTTTTATTAAACTAGTAGAGCGTATTTAGACCTACAATTTTGTTTTTTTATTTTTTATTTTTGGCCAAAATTACGACCTCTAGCGCGCCGCAAAGTCGTTAAGTCTGTGCCCAATTTCGGTTTAGCCGCTCGCACGGTTGTATCCACATGCCAAAACGAATTATTACGATACAAAATAAATAAATAAACCAGCCAAATTATAGCTAGCTGATGCCCACGACTCTGTCCGCGTGTATTGATGTTTTTTAGTTCCCGCGGGAATTATAAAATTTATTTCATTAATGTGAAAAAACTGAATTTAACCCTATTTTCAAGATGGCGGAAAATGCACATAGGAAATCTTGGTCGACAATTTGAAATAATTTCTAGGCCTCCCCCACGTAATATCCAAAATTTTGCTTTCTCGATTCACATGCATTTCCAAATGTATGTGTCACCGTAAAATTGCAAAAACTGTTAGATTGTAATCTAACTAGGGAAAATCTTGAAGATTCTGTCATTCTGTCGACTGCATCAATGAGAGATTATTTTGATTCCGAGTTTTTAGTATAATTATATTATGCAACTATTTCATTTGTGGGTCTCTCAGATGTAATCTGACTATGGACAAGATATAGCACGTACTCGTACCTATAGGTACCATCAAATCGAAGACGTGAATTAAAGAACTGTGAAGGTATAGTTGTTATCACTATATTATCACCACGTACAGATGTGTTCTGATAGAGCTCTTATGAGAATATAATATCTCCGTCTGATAACATGAAACAGTTTAACTTACCACTTATACTTACTTAGGTACTTTTAGACCAAACTGATTCTAGTAAATATATGCGCTGTGATCGGATTAAAAATAATTAACACACCGTGCCAACTTAATGTTTTATAATAAATATTAATTATTCTGTATGCAATTGTATACTGTAACGCACTTTTGACAGTCTGTTGTTTATTACTGAAGCATTTATTACATTATACCTAGGTAATTTTGTACAACTCTTTTCCAGCCTCCAATTTCGAAGAATTTCACCAAATTCAAATGGAATGGGATTAACCTGACTGTAGGTAAGGCAAGTACAAGTTCGCAAGTGAAGAGACCTATGTCCAGCCGTGTACCTACGTCTATCGGTTGATGACGACAACGACGACCGGCAAAAGAAATCATTAAATTGAGAACCTCCCCGTTTAATAGAAGGTCTAGCTGATGCCCGCGACTTCGTCCACGTGGATTGAGGTTTCTTCTATTCCAGACTAAAATCTATCCCTGTGCCAAATTTCATCCAGATCCGTTCAGCCGTTCTGGCGTGATCGAGTAACAAACATCCATCCATACATCCATCCAAACTACATTTATTATATTAGTATAGATAAACTGGATGACAGTCGTATCCACAGGTCGAAAACATGAGAGTTTGTGCTTAGAAACCCCCCTAAAGTAGTACCCCTATATAATACCTACAGTTGCGCGAAAAATAAATGTCCAGGTTTCCTGGATGCTTAGGAAAATCTCGTGTAAAAAGCTAGAGGCTTTCGAAATGTGGGTGTATAGGAGAATGTTGAGAATATCTTGGGTACAGCTTGTCAGAAACACCATTTTATTGCAAAGGTTGGCCGTAGAAGAACATCTTGGCTTAAGAATCTACGCCAATGGTACGGGAAGAGTACCCGATCACTATTCCGGGCAGCAGCGTCCAAGGTGCAGATAGCCCTAAGGGTTGCCAACCTCCAATAGGAAATGGCACTAAAAGAAGAAGAAGAAACGCGAAAAGTGCTTGTTAGTATTATAAAAAAATACTAGGCGGTATTTTATTACATATTATAGACGATACCCGCGACCTCGTCCGCGTGGATTAAGTTTTTTCCCGCAGGAATTTCTTAATTTTCCGGGATAAAAAGTAGCTTATGCTCTTCCCCGGGATACAGACTATCCCTGTCCCAAATTACATCAAAATCGGTTGAACAGGTGAGCCGTGAAAGCGTAGCAGACAGACAGATGGACAGACAAACAGAAACACTTTCGCATTTATAATATTAAGCATGGAAGTATGGATTAAAGCTTTTTAAAGTATTATACAGTAACTACTTATGTATGAAAATCTACCTTTTATAAAGCTAAATACACTGATCGCAATTTATTTGCTGTTGCCCGTTGAGGGGTTCCGCCCGCTAGTCTCGCACCAAACTATTCATCAGATATTCTTGAAATTTACATAAGCCCCTGACAAAGACTTGTAAAGAAAAAGAATTTTCATAATCCGTGAATCCGAGTCTTAGTGGCAAAAATTTTTTGCGAGATTTTTCACCGCGGTTAATTGCCTCATGGTGACAGAATGGCTGGCTCATTTTATGCGCAAAGGATCAGCCTGGCTGTGCAGCGCGGAAAAGCAGCCAGCATTCTTGCTACCATTCCACGCGGACATGATTTATATAGTAATTAAGTTAGGCTACCTAGCATTACGTTCCTCAATATTTTCAAGAACAAACTTAAAAAACATATACTTCATGATGTAAACTTACTCAAATAATCCTATTAAATTATCACAAATTAAAATAACCTACTGATATAATCTACACTGTGACAACGATCTCGCATTCTTCAACCGGAGTTACAATACACATAAGAGGGTAGAGCTAGAAAATGTGTAAAAACTATAAAATGAAGTTATTGTGATTGCCGAAATATTTAAGTATATTCTATAAACAGTGCTTTTTCTCTGTAAGAGAATTGTACAATTCTTTTGAGAAAATAAATTCTTTAACCTGAAGTTCTATTGTATTATTTTCAATAAAAAAAAAACCGGTTAGAATTTGTCACATGGCTGCAATACGTACACAAACCACATGCAGTTTTACCGGCCGGCACCGAGCGGAAAGCTTGCAGTCCCGGCGCTGGCACCGGTGGGAGTCATTGCCAGTGTGCTCTGGAACTTCACAACCCTGTTCCTCCTTCTCCGTTCTACCACAGCACAGCGAGAAACCGTGAACGTTGGCACCCTTACGCGGTTGACGTCCAATTTGCTCGCACGAAGCGTTTTTGCTCGACGTTTCCGATACGAACCACTAGGGTGTGGAACACTCTGCAAGCACACGTGTTTCCTGCCACTTATAACTTAAGTACCTTCAAGGCAAGAGTGAATACGCATCTTCTAGGCAAGCGCGTTCCAACCTAGACCTCATCATCATCATCATTGCTTTGCACTAAGCATGATTGTCGTCAAGCGCAAGCCTATCACGCAATAAAAAAAAATGCTGTGCCGTTGCCGGCGCCGGTAAGAAAAAAAAACGGGAATTTTCATACAATTTTGCTTCCCCGGTTGATGGGTCGGTGCCATTCTGTGGTCATATTTTAGAATTATCGAGGAAGTCATCAAATAACTTGAGATGCGTATGCTATAATTATAAGTTTTTTTTAATTCAATTTATTAATCATAATGTTTTGTTATGTAGGTACTAGTAAGTTACGTAAAAAAGGCATTTGATAAATTTTGCCTGCCGCGTTCGCTTACCTACGTTAGGGTCGATTTTCATAGAAATTTCAAACCCCTTTGGGGTAAAATTGTCCAAAAAACTTGTTATAATTTTTCTATTTTCGTATACCTATAAGCTTTTATATCCGATGGCATAATCATTCTAAGTTTAAAACTGGTGAAAACCGTGCGGTATATTTCTTGGGTTTATCGCATTCAGACAGACAGATGCGGCAGAGAGACTTTGTGCTATAATAATTCTAGCTGATGCCCGCGACGACGTTCTCGTGGATTGGATTCTGGTTCCCGCGGGAACTTCTTAGTTTTCCGGGATAAAAAGTAGCATAGGTGTTATTCCAGACTATATAATCTATCTCTGTGCCCAGTTTTATACAGATCCGTTCAGGCGTAATTGAGTAACAAACATCCATCCAAACTTTCGCATTTATAATATTTATTTGATTACCTGATTTGAATTTAATTGATTGATTGATATTTCATACATGTAAATAATATATATAGTAAAGATTTATAAGCGGTCAACTATAGAAATGGGCAGACAAAGCATGTGAATTTGTGGTAAGCGAAATGGAGTAGGGTTTCCTTTCAAAGTAGCCAACCAGGAAATAAACAGTTAAGAATGCTAGTGACAGTTGCTATCATAGATCTGTAAAGCACGAAGGCTATGTTATTGATCATTTCAATATTACTACGATTACATTATACTATCATAAGTTATGTATGTTGAGATATTATAGCTCATGATAATAATAGATAATTATGACGGACAGTCCGCGGAATTTAAATTAAGAACTTACTTACTCGAAGTTGTTTTTCTATAAAACAATGTGCTTATTATGACGTGAGGTACCTACTGTTATTATTATTTAATCGGTTTTATTTACATTAAACTGTAATTATTTTTTATATTGGGCTATCATTGATACATCATACAACTACATTATATACCTAGGTAGATTTTACGAGGCAGTATAAAAAATTGTTAACATATTTTCGTACAGATTAATAATAAGTATCCACTTGGACGAATTTATCTTCCACAGAGTACATTATATATTTATCTTCCTCCACTAAGCATCCTAGCTTAAAATAAATTGCCACTCGACCACTGAATATAAATAAATAGTTCTACTTATTGGCGTATTTACTTGATTTCTAAGACTGTTATGTTTTTATCTACCTATATAAAAAACTATGACCTAAATTTAATCTCTCTCTTTCTAGAGATATTATATCAATAATTATTTATAACGTTAATCATTACTTAAATTATGCGATACTTGTTGTTATTAGAGAATGTTGGATTTAATTACATAAGTACCTGATATTTTAAAAGTATAAATATAAGTTTGTTCTCAGTACAGTTTGAACAATGTACACGATGTACAATGTAACAGATAAAGATTAATTAAAGTAAGATTAATTTTCAAGTAAAAACTTACATATTTGTTATTGATAATAATTATTAATAACTAGCTGATGCCCGTAATTTCGTCAACGTGGTTAAAGATTTTTTGATTCCAGCGGGAACTCCTTAATTTTCCAGGGTCACTCTCCAGGTCCTCAACTAAACCCATGCGAAAAATCACGTCGAACCGTTGCTCCGTTGTGGCGTGATTGTAGGACAAACCCACAAACCAACCAACCAATAAATCAACAAACCCACAAACGAAACACACTTTCGCATTTATAATAATAATTTACCAAAATATCCTTGGCTCAATCACTTCTGCTTCCCCTCTTAGATTATGCGGATTCATGCTATTCTGATTTACCACAGATTCTCCTTAATAAGCTTAAACGTCTGCAAAATATGGCTATCAGATTTGTGTTTGGGCTGAGAAAATTTGACCACATAAGTCAATATCGAGTCCAACTCAAATGGCTCACCGTTAAAAAACGCCGTAATTTCCATATCCTTTCTCTCCTCTACTCTATCCTCTTCCTTCCACATACTCCTCCATATCTAAAAGAAAGATTTCATTTCCTTCGGTCTAGCCATCTTCTCAACCTTCGTTCAAAGAACGACAACAAATCAGCGATGCCAAGCAGTCGCTCGCAATGCTACGGCGACTCCTTCACTGTCAAAGCTGTGATTCTCTGATATCCGACACTGTGTCGCTGTCAACTTTTAAACGTCGTCTTAAAAATTACTATTTATCGCTATAAAAGTATAAATATCTATGTAAAGCTCGTGTAAGTAAGCTTATGATATCATATATAATTATTAAATGAGTATATAATATTATGTTTATTTTATTTTTAGATTTATATTGTCATAAGTAAAATAGTATGTAGCTATGGTATGTACTGTTATGTAAGTTTATTATATTGTAATAGTTAAGTAGTAGATTGTTATAATTACCTATTCTTTTAGAAATTTACACGTGTGCCTTTATCTTAAAAAGGTTGCCTGGAAGAGATCACTCATAGTGATAAGGCCGCCTTTACACCGTAACAAGTTGTAATTTCTGTCACGATTTGTTTTACCTCTATTCTGTTATTTGTTTGTGTGTAATAAAGGGCTTTTTACTTTTACTTTACTTTGATAATATTGAATTGCTCATACTTAATTTGCGCACCGCGACCGGCTTGATAAATATGTATGTCACCGTAAAATTGGAAAAACCGTTAGATTGTAATCGAACTAGCGTTATTGTAAACTATCGACAGATTGTGAACCGTTCAATGTTCTGAGTGTCAATTTTTGAAAAACTCGTTGTATTTAATTTTTCTCGCCTCTTTCTTGTAGGTTAGGTTAGGGTTCGACATAAATAACCAAGGTTTTATCAAGTTGATATACCTAACAGATTACAATCTACCGAAAAATAATGCGTTAAATTGTAATCGGTCGATAGTTTACTATCTCGCTAGTTAGATTACAATCTAACGGTTTTTGCAATTTTACGGTGACATGTATACGGAGTAGAAATACTCTAAAATTCAGCTGATTGAAGAAAAAATTATATTATCTCCTTTAAAGAAGTACGTGTAGATATGTAATAATAGATTGTTCATCAAGGGACTAAAATGAGATTTTCATACGAGGTGTTTAGCTTACGGAGCGTGGCGAGGTATGCTATAGAATCGAGAAGAATGACTTATTTAGTCCCGTGTATGGAGGGTTATTGTCGACTAAGGTAGTTAATTATTTTCAATAATTAACTACTTTAGTCGATAATAATATATTTTTTTTAACTCGGCATACTTCACTTCATCTACAATTGCTACATTCAAACCATACCCTTTGCCTACACCAGCGCCACTGTAGAAGGTTTTTGAATTGTTATTTATAGCAACCACTTGACATTTTTTTAACTTTTCTCCCATAAGAGATGTTACTCCTTATCTTTACCCTCCATAGTCCCGTGGTAAAAACTCTACTTTTCACTTCGATTGCGAAAAAATAATATAAATGACGATTTTTAATTATTTCTTTGCTTTTCTGTTACATATTAGGAGTAAGATCTTTAGTTTTACTTGATGATATTAACAAATAAATAGTCACATTCACTTTACCTGCCTTCACCTTGTATTACGTATTGTGCATCGAAATTTGAAATGGATTAATTATTATCATCCATAAAACTTCCATTTAAGTAAATGTAATAATTACAACACAAAAATACCGGCTAAGTGCGAGTCGGACTCGCGCACCGAGGGTTCCGTACAAACCTGTAGTAAGTTTAAAATTATTAAAAATATTTTTATTATATGATGTAACTAAATATTTATGCTTTTCGCAATTTTTCCTTTATCTGTGCTATAAGACGTTGTTTCGTACCAAATTTCAAGATTCTGAGTTCACGGGAAGTACCCTGTAGGTTTTGATTCCTTTACGAGTGTCGAAAATTTGCAGCATAAACCTCTGTATCTTATGATTGCGTTGGCTTAGAAGTTTGATTTTTTACACCTCCAAGGCCCAGTATTTGATATGAATTTCAGTTTGATACCTCCATGCGTTCCTGAGAAGAAGGGGTCTTAACAGACAGACGGACAACATAGTAATCCTATAAGGGTTCCGTTTTTTCCTTTTCAGGTACGGAGCCCTAAAAATCTATGATTTCGCGGCAAACCGCAATACCAATTTTATTTTTCTGTGCTACAAGTACCCCTTTATCAAAGCATACCTACTTAAAAAATCAAAAACTCAAAAAAAACAATTTTTTTTACCGCCAACCGCCTTTTTACCACAATTCAGAGAAGTGCCCTTTTAGAGCATGAGAGGTGAAATTTAAAACCTAGTAGCACTGGTTTTTATTGCACTACGAGTTACTGCGGAAATTAAAAATTCGCAAATTCGCCGGGAAACAAACCCGACAGCATTACAAAGCTGTCCTATAGTAAAATGACATTGTAAAACGTTCCAGCTTTAAAAATTACCTTTGTCCAGCCGTGGGACATAATCTAGAGTCTAGACATTACTGTGTCGGTATTCCATGCGTATTTATATTTTTGAAGAAGGTTAATAAACTTGTGCAAAAGTTTAATGTAGATCATGGACGAATCAATTTTGTTTGTCGGATGTGTGTAGGACGTGGGTAAGCGGTGACCCTGTGATTGGTTCCAGGTCTAAATAAGCATGCCTTTTATCCTTTTTCCTTTTCCCAAGCGTGAGATTTAATCAAGATTTAAGTGTGTTCGATGCTTGCTTACGGGTAGAGTTCGTAAAGCTACAAGGACATCGACCCGAAGAAAAGCAATAAATATAAACTCCTGAGTTATTTATGAAGGTACCTATATCGATTTAAAGACGGAGCTATTTGTTTTATTTTAATAATATATTCAGTTAGTAAAAGTACTTTTAGGATTCCGTGGTAAATAAAAGAACTTATGTAAGTAAAGTTTGTACAAATCGCCTGTCTTTGTGCCACAGCCTTTTAAAACAAAATTTAAGAGCTGTTAATAATATGTAAATATAATGTATTTCAGCAACAACATATAGCTTGAAGAATATAGAAGTAGCGACTGAAAAACAGATGCATAAATGTTACAGAAATATTAGTGTTAAGTACAGAATTAAAGTGTAACAGAATCGAAGCTGTAACCCCTTTGAATGTGTTTTTAATTCTGTTAACCCGAAACACTTATATTTCTGTAACAGAAATGAATCTGTACCAGAAATAAAGGGTTTAAAGTGTTTTAAAGTGTAACCGAAATAGCGACTTTGCCAAATTTTCTGTTGACGCGTATTCAAATTTGAGTCTAAGGTGAAAGCACCGATGATTGCAATTGTTTTAAAAAAAAACATGGCCATGTTGTGTCAGTGTGTAAAGCCCAATGAAGTGAGAAGAACGCGTTGTCATACCGTGCTTTTTGTTTGGGCATGTACCTATTAGGGTTACGGATAAAGACACTTATTGACAGAAATAAACGGTTTCAGATTGATTGGGTTACAGTATCGTTTCTGTTTCCGTTATAAGTGTTTCTCTTTTATAACAGTTTCAAAAAACAGTGTTTAAAGCCCTTATTTCGGTTACTGTTTCAGTCTCTAAATATAACATGTTGCCGCTACATACAGAAAAATAAACCAAATTATGTTTTTATAAAAAAAACAGAGTAGGTACCCTCTTTTTCAGGTTTTACAGAAATCAATTGTTTTTTCTATTATTACCGAAGAAAAAATTTAACGATTAGGAAGTAATGACCGCCAAAGTTGTTAGCATGGCTATACGGATCCTACTGATGTATCCAGTGTAAGCGACAATCTAGAAGTAGGTAATAATGAAACACTTTTAATATATTTGTTCTCTCATTTGAAACTTGCACGAGTAAATGCTTAAACGAGTAGAGGTTCCACGAGAGATTTAATGTAATTAGTTAAAAGTTGGCGATACTTAAAAACAATATTCATTTGATCCGGCCACAATTACTATCGTTAAGCTCTAAACCAAATTGCGATCTAAAAACAAAAGTATTCAATAATCGCTGCCGGCAGGAGACTGAATTACTATCGTCAAAACCCTTGCAAGTATTTATACTAACAAATTTTAATATGGCGTCCGTACCCGCCGATTAAATCGAATGACATGAAACGAGTCAAATTGAAAAACATTATACTTCCTGTTTCATCATGGGATATAATAACAAACATTCTTAATGCTAACACTAGGTGTTGACTTGAGATTTTTTTTAATCGGAAACTTAAAGAAAATTTTTAAGGTCTGTGGCGACAAAGATTCATCTACTAAGTACTTATTAAAACCCTCTCGAAAAGTTTTGTACCTATAGGATGGAGATTGTAATATGAAGTAGAATATCAAGTCCAATGATCTCAAGATCTTCTCAAACAGGTATTAATAATTATAAGTCTCGGTTGTTTAATGAATGTTGTGCAAAAAATCGGTTTCCGTACCAAAATCTCGTATATGTATAACCATGAAAGCCTCATTTTTTTCTAACAACAAACTCTTAGTAAATAGTACCTTCCAGGCCCGGAGCTAGAAGGCAGTGTTTCAACCAGCTTGCCTCGGATAACACGTAAATCCGCCGCGTTCGTCATGCGACTGACCTCACCGGTGAGACGGCTTGTAGTCCTAGTGGACTACATTATGAGAGTTTATGGGAAGAGAGATAGAGTTTATCTGTGCTTTCAGACATGCTTTGTGCACTACAATAATATTTTCTGAGTATCTTCTGGCTGCCATTTACTGGTCTACAAGTTCAGCCATAGTGAAAAACCAGTTGAAAATTTCACAGAATACTTATTACGATGGCCTCTGTCCTCTTTCAACGCAATAATAAAAAATCAAAGACATCAAAAAAAAAAGATTATCTAATAATATTTGCATTTTAGACGATGTTTCAGCTTTACCTTAAAACTTTAGGAATCTTTACTTCTATACTCTATACTAATATTATAAATGCGAAAGTTTGGATCGTTGGATGGATGGGTGTATGGATGGATGGAAGTTTGTTACTCAATCACGCCAAAACAGCTGAACGGATCTGGATGAAATTTGGTACAGAGATAGTTTTTCATTCTCATTCGTTTACTCTTCGCAGAGTGGTCCTGGTTATGATTGGGCCTTCACAGCGGCTCTTGCGATCACCTTCCATCGATATCGATCCAGAGATAGATTATAGTCTGGAATAACACTTAGGCAACTTTTTATCCCGGAAAATTAAAGAGTTCCTGCGGGAACCAAAAAACAATCCACGCACACGAAGTCGCGGGCATCAGCTAGTAATACATAAAAGGTTATTTAGTCAGACTGTAGCACTAATTCTATAGTAAAAAACAAACAATAAAAAATGGGGATACATAGTCAGAGCTCTTGTTTTTGTCGTATCAGTCTTTACTTATTGCTTTGAAATCTCTGGTGCTACAGAATACGAAACCCTCTGCCACAGAATACATTTGCTTCTATCACAGAATAGGTATTCTGCTAAGCAAGTCTGACTTGCATTTATTTGGCTAGTTTTTATTCAACAAGGTAAGTTCGATTCGAATGAAATATTATGAAGTTGCATTTTCCATTGCAATCTAATAAAAACTTAAAATTCGAGTTCAATGATAGATTTTTTTTGGTTATTAGGATTTTATCGTGTTAGTGTAATGCATATGTCACCGTAAGATTGTAAAAACCGTTAGATTATAATCTAACTCGCGAAATTACAAACTGTCGAAAGATTACAATTTAAAGTATTACTTTTCGTTAAATTGTAATCTGTTAGGTTTATTAACCCGATAGAACCTAAGTGCCGCAGGCCGGGCACTACCTGATTATTTATGTTGAACCCTAACCTAACCTACAAGAAACAGACAAGAAAACGTAAATACAATGAATATTTAAAAAATTGTCACTCAGAACATTGAACGGTTCACAATCTTTCAACAGTTTACAGTTTCGCGAGTTAGATTATAATCTAACGGTTTATACAATCTAACGGTGACACATACATTTCATCTATAAAAACGGGTATTTCCGTATATAAAAAGTAATGTAAAAGTGATTTTATTTTCTCGCAATTGAAGTGAAAAGTAGAGTGTTTACCTCGAGACTACAAGCCATTCTACTTGGTTCTATAGCATCCCTCGCTAAACATTTCGTATGAAATGGCTTGTTTTAGTCCCTTGATGAACAATTTACCATTATTTTATATATAGAATGTCATTGAGTAGGTAAGCCAGATTTTTATCGATTGATTGTATATGGTGTACAATAAAGTATATTTTGATTTCATTTCATTTGCAGCTCTGGATACCCGAAATATACACTTTTATGAATAACACACATCTAAAAAAAATATATTAGGTTTTGACTTATGGTGAAAAATGTCAACCCCCTTATCGTAGAATGCAAAACTTGAAAGTGTTACTATAGTCAGATTTATAATTAAAAAAATAGAATTGAATTTTTAGAAATGACATAAGTTATACAAATGTATTCAACGGGAACCGTACATTTTTCGGTATTAAAAGTAGTCTCTAACCTCTACTATCACTATGCAATAAATTGACTGCAGTAAAATAATATTGTTCAATCAAGGTAGGTACAATTATTTTTCTCGCAAGTAAGGTGAAAAGTTGTATCATGTACTACTGCTAGCACAGTTTCTCTTAATTCCTCAATACACTCAGGATTCTAGCTTAGAATTAAGTATAGGATCCTTGGCTCGCTCGGGATTCAAACTAGGCACTCGCAACAAAAACAACCTTTGCTATCTTGTTGAGCAAATAGCTATTCTTTCCTTCCAAACATTTTCAGTGAGTTTAACTTTTTATACTTACGACTGCCTGAAAACAAATCATAATTTAAAAAATTATAAAACACGACTGCCCTGCCAAGAAACGAACTAAAACGTTAAAAATTCTAATTAATCTAGTTAAATTAGAAATTTATTCACATTTTTATTAAATGATATTTTTTTGTGAATCACTGGATATTGAACGATGTGTTATATATTTTTGGAATCTACTCATCATTTTCTAGATGATGATCATTTTCTAGTTAATCTTATTTTCGAATTATTTTTTCAACTTTAGTCTTTTTTTTTAATTTTACTAGCCTATGTCACCCGGAATAAGCTAGAGATTCTAACGATACCTCATTTACCAAAATCGGTTCAGGCGTATAGAAGTTATGGTGGAATATACAAAATCACATACATACATGAACCCTGAAAACAAAATACTCCTTTTTATACTACTGCCTGAAAAAAGGAGTATATTGGTTTCTGAGATTTGAATTTTAACTTTTTAGTTCGTTTTTTGGCAGGGCAGTCGTGTTTTTTAATTATGTTTAAGTTTTTTTTTTTTTAATTTGTAAGTCCCAGTATTTAAATTATTCAAATGATTAAGGTAAGTTCCTAAGCTTATTGTTAGGAAAAAGGCAGAAGCATTCGCTCATCAATAATTAATTGTAATTTACTAAGATTTTAAAGGTGTTTAGCTTCTGACGCGGCTGAGCACGTAGCAAATATTCTTTGTATGAGTTTGTAAGGAGCTGGGCCCACTTAAGCGACGTGGTACGGAGATGCACTGCAATATAATAGGCATGATGACTGATTTTGAGAAATGGTCAGATTATGTTCGGAAGTATCTACTATTTCGAAAAAATATATTATTTCTGCAGAAAAATAAGGCTTGGTAGATAAAATTGGCATTAGAATTTAAATTATTTAATTCGCGCCAAAACGCTCGCCGGTGTCATGGCGCCGTTTGTGACGTCACTATTGTTATTACCTCGAAATTCGAAATTACCTCGAAGCTCGAAAACAAACAATTGTGACGTCATTCGCTTCTTGGTGTTTAATCCAATATGGCGGATTGCTGTATTTTATAGTTTCATTTTATCAAAATAAATGGCAATCTCACTCGAAATAAAAAAATAAATACATTTTTTATAATCCATGAATCCTATTTCATTAGATAAATTCATAATTTCATTGATTCTTGGTTACTGTCATCATGCCTATTGTACAAAGAATACTTGTCGCGCCGCGCCTCTGTAGTGGGACTAGAGCTTTGAGCAACGCGGATCAATGGCACCTGCAGAATCCGCATGACGTCATACAACCTTATGTTCTGGAAGAAAAAAAACGTTCGCCCAAACATTCATAACTGCTTAGTAAAACATATTTCATACAAATTTTAAAAATGCGAAAATGTGTCTGACTTACGCTTTCGCGACCCATCTTTTCAACAGATTTTGACTTTGTAAAACAAACTTCAGAGATAGGTTGCATCCCGGGCACGGAAATAGTCTACTTTTTATCCCGGAAAATCAAAATGTTCCGACGGTATTTTCCGAGAACCTTAACTGAAGCATACGAAGTCACGGGAGTTATCTAGTTAAATTATACGGCTCAACTGAATTTATATCCGGTTGTATGGGGAATCCACAGAAGACCATGTCCGATACACGATAAAACATTAGGAATCCAACAGGTTGAAAACCGGTTGGCGAACCTGAACAAAGTCGTTCCACAACTTGCTATCTTATCTATAACCTATTTAAGTATAGTATAAAATAGATAAAATAAATAATAATTTTGCATATATATACGACGGCAACAGACCGGATGGCAACCGTGGTCGATGGGGTGGGCCATAAGCAAATCTAAGTACTCGAACTGTTTAAGCAGTTCATACATGCTTTTAGACGTGCAGACATCTATGAACTCCTTAAACAGAGGCTCAATTGTCTAAGTAAATCGTAATAATTTGACAACTTAAAACTAATTACTCGAACGACGACCTCCATGGCGCAGTGTTGAGCGCTGTTGCCTCAACGTGTAGAGGTCCCGGGTTCGATCCCCGGCAGGGTTTGGGAATTTATAATTTATAATTTCTGAATTTCCCTGGTCTGGCCTGGTGGGAGACTTCGGCTGTGGCTAGTTACCACCCTACCGGCAAAGACGTGCCGCTAAGCGATTTAGCGTTCCGGTACGATGCCGCGTAGAAACCGAAAAGGGGTATGGGTTTAAGATAACTGCCATGCCCCTAACAGCTTAGCCCGCTACCATCTTAGACAGCATCATCACTTACCATCAGGTGAGATCGCAGACAAGGGCTAACAAAAAAAAAAGTATGCATACATGCTTTTTGAAGTGCAGGCATCTATGAACTCCTCAAATAGGTCGAATTATCCGTATGACAAACGATTACGATTGCGATTACCTTACACAATCGGGGGGCTGGTCTGGGAATCAGGGACTGAAAAACAGATTTATAAAGGTTACAGAAATATAAGTATTACAGAATAAAAGTGTATCAGAATCGAAGCTGTAACCCCTTTGAATGTGTTTTTAATTCTGTTAACCCGAAACACTTATATTTCTGTAGCAGAAATGAATCTGTACCAGAAATAAAGGGTTTAAAGTGTTTTAAAGTGTAACCGAAATAGCGACGTTGCTAAATTTACTGTTGACGCGTATTCAAATTTGAACCTAAGGTGAAAGCACCGATGGTTGCAATTGTTTTAAGAAAACCATGCCCATGTTGTGTCAGTGTGTGTATTGTAATTGTGTAAGTCGAATGAACTATGAAGTGAGAAGAACGGCTTATCACAACGTGCAGTTTGTTAGGGCATTTACCTATTAAGGTTACAGATATAAAAACACTTATTAACAGAAATAAACGGTTACAGATTGATTGGGTTACTATCGTTTCTGTTTCCGTTATAAGCGTTTCTGTTTTATAACAGTTTCAAAAAACTGTGTTTAAACCCTTCGTTTAAACTTCGGTTACTGTTTCAGTCCTTACTGGGAAGCCACCTGCGTTCAAACGTTAGCAGGATCTCATACCAGGCACATCCCAAAAGGCTGGTGCAGCTGCCGAATCTGCTCAAATGCTCAAACGCTCAAGAGTAGAGATTAGTAACACAGTAAACTTAGTAAGAACTACAATTTTGCGGTGCTTGCGTTTGAGACTTTGGGGCCCGTGGTCATCGGACACGAAACATTTTATCAATGTTGTTTCCCAGAAGTTGTTCTACGCTTCTGGTGACTCAAGAGCTCGCGCTTATTTAGCCCAACGGCTTGCCCTAGCAATTCGGAGAGGCAATAGCGCCAGTATGGCGACGATTGGTTTAGTCAGATAAAAGTCTTCTATAGTTCTGTGAATTACACTACGATTAAAATCATCTTTTTTAAAAAGAACGAAGAGGTAAGGACCTTTTCGTTCTTCGTAAACTTCTTTAACTTCTTTTTGTATTACAGATAATGCTCTTTTTGATACTCCGGTATATCCACTCGGTCTGCCGTTAAAGGCAAGGTCAAAAAGTTATTTTGCTTTTCTTCAGTACACATATCCATAGCTTTTTTCGCCATTTCGCGTGCTTGGAGATGAATAAAAACACGTTTTTTTGTAACGGAACCTCTTAAATCAGTCATTTTTAAAAATTTGCACGGAAAGCAACTTGATTATTAAACGACAAACAAGCAACAAGCGTTCGAGCAAAGAGTATGTATGTATCAGCATTTCCTAGGAAATGTCGACATAAACGGTTTCGATACGTTAGAGCTCGAAATTCGGTAATGAGATGATTTAAGAACTTTATCTAGGAATAGTAAACATTAACGGTTCCCTCCACTGTTATATCACGAAATCATATAGAATTGATCATTTCATGAAATAATCAAGTATATCATTGAATGGATATACGAGTAGTTTTCATCAAGAATGATCACCTAATTAATTGTTTATATTATGATCAAACTTCTAATGTTGAGTGTCCATAAAAATATAAAATTTATAAGGATGGGCTACACCCGAAGACTCGCTTCGTCGCCGCTTCATTCAGCTTCACCTATTTCCATTCTGGACCTCCTTCGCGAGCTTCTGGGTTCACACTTTACAAAAACACTCTAGGGGTAGGGCAAACAAGTCTAAGTTGAGTCGGGTGATGCCGATTCGGTTTTGGGACAGTCCACCATCACCACCACAGACACTACCACCATCAACTCAACCTATTTTCTCAACTCTAACGAATGCTTGAACGTTTGACAAAAATTCCCGTACTCAGTATTATCCGTATCCGTTTACTCCATAGTATCTAGGAAATGTCAACTTACATAACCTAGGTAGTATGAGCAAGAAAACAGTATTCCAACTCTAACGTTAATGTTGATATCACAGCGTTAATGTGGACATAAACGGTTTTAACAACTTTAACATATAAATCACTCCGTAATCCGTATACGTATGTATATCGTACGATAGATGTCAGAGACAGCACTTGACAACACTATCAGCGGGGGTGAGGGCGGACGGGGGAGGGATATGCTCCCGTCACCTCAGGCCACGACTGCATTCAACTCGAGTGCGTACAATATTTTACTTTTGGCAGCTCGAGTCAATGATGTTCTAATGCGTTACTGATTCGACTTTTGATTATAATCCACTTTTGTTATCGATTTGACACATTGATATTTTGGCTCAACATATAATATTGTTTAATAAACATACCCAAGCGTTAAGATGACTAAGAATTTTAATGTATGTATTTAAATAAATTATTTATATAAATATTAAAGTACAATAAATGTAATATGAATCAGGCAGGTCAGGAAGGACAATCAAGAGAGCTAAGTTGCAGCTTTCTGACTATTTTGAAAAGGAAATTCGTACTGGTAATTTATATAAATAATTGATAATAAAACAAGAGTATACAAGTTATGAAAAAATCAGATAATAGGGCACGTCGTTTCACTATTGTAAAAAAAATCTGCATCTATGAAGTATTGCGTTTTTTTTGTCGATGGGTGCCTGGCAATAGTTATCTTAAACTTCATAGTCGTGCTTATGTCAAAAGTAAAATAAACGGTTAGTCAGGTATAGTCACGATACTGACGTAGATCCGTGGATATTAACGACTTTTATGGTAAACTTAGTGACGAAAGTATAATTACCATAGTCTTAGCAATGGGGCGGTTCGTTGTATGGAGACACTAAATCCTCAGTCGTTGAAACTTGGCAGGGTTGTAGTGTGGTATGAAGAAAAACTTATACAAAAATATCCAAAAAACAAATCCTTGCGGAAATTAGGTAGGTATTTATGCCTAAAACTTAATGTTTATGACAGAATATTGAATGAACGAAAGAATGATTCTCGATTTCTTTTTAAGTCACAGTCGCGCGAGGAGGCCCCAAAGGGCCTTGTAGTTGTGTTAGGTTTTAATTAGTATGGATAGGTATAGAGTAGGCTAAGTATTTTGTATTTACTAACATAGGTTAAGTAATTGTAACTAACAAAATATGGGACAGTTTCCTGAAATAAAGTTATTATTATTATTATATTATTATTTAAAATAATAGTAGGTATACTCTGATTTTTAATTCCGTGGAATTCTGATCTTTGTGACGTTCACGACAAACATTTTTGTTTTGATCACATCTGTGATCTAACACATCTTTGATCCTGTTATCTGAAATAAATAATTTATCATTTGTCGCAAGCAAAATCCAAATAATTATCTACTTATTATTGACTAAAGACTGAAATAGTCCTTTATTAGAATTAATAACTTTGCTAACAAAGGATAAAAGATAATAGAAAGAAACAACAAGTAATAATGATAAACTTTATCCATACTTACTAATATTAAAAACTAAATTCTGCGAGGATTTAGGATTTTTGATTCCTGCGGGAACTTCCTAATTTGCGGGATACTGCCTATTTCCTTCCCCGGGATACAACCTACCTCTACACCGAATTTCGTCAAAATTGGTTGAAAAGATGGGCCGGGAAAGCGTAGCAGACAGACAAATAGACACACTTTCGCATTGATAATACTAGTGGTTCGCCCTGAACTGAGACCTCGCGGTATCCATAAAATAGTTTTTTAACTATATATTGTAATAGTTTTATAACTATTTTTTTTATTCCACGTAAGATGGTGCTAACGACTATTTGTAAGCACAAACGAATTAACTTTTACAGAGCGCCATCTATTGACATAATTGTGAAGTTTTGTTAAAAATACTGAAGCTCATTAAAAATTAAATAATTTCGTTTCCTTGTAATATTTATCTTATTGAAGTACAGGATATAATTCAAATAATTGATCAAGTTTCAGGCTCAGCCTTTCAGAAAATTTTGAGTTCTGAGGTCAACTTTGGACGTTAGAAAATCTCCACTTTGAAAGCCCCCCATTTCGTCAAGTTTAGGGGAAAAATTAAAAAGAATATATTTTTGTACTCTATTCCTAATTATCTTTAAAATGATATACCGCAATCCTATGTAACGCTATAAGAAATATTTTACTTCGCATTCGCTTCTATGAGAGCCCCTATAAAATAAAGATTTTTATAACTTTTTAAGCCATATTCGGCTGAAGATCATTGGTTTACATATTATATCTAAAGGACATTGACCAAATTCGCCTAAGAATCAACATACATTTAAAATACACAGTAATTCTCAACTTATTTTATAGCCTTTATTCCAAATATTAGAATTTAACGGACAATTCAAAATAATTAACAAATAAATAAATGGGTATTAAATTGATTACTATACGTTTCCGTCTCTAGATTATTAGCCACAGATCAATAACTTCCAGGTTAAAACAATATACAATACCACCGCTTGAGCGCTAGATCCGTATCGTAAGAAACAAGATAAAAGCTGCTTAAAGTGCTAAGTGCACTAGTATTCTGAACCTCGCAACGCCATCTATTGAAAGTAGAATAATTTCATATTTTTAATGCCATCTGTGAAGTTCTCGATGAACTATGACGATACCTGCATCCTTTTTAATAACGCCATCTGTAATGTTTTTGATGAACTACGACGAATCTTGTCTTATCTACATACTGTTTACAGCTCTATTACAAATGGATAAAGATGATATTTATTTGTTCAAGCAGATTGATCGTGAAAGCTGAAATAACCTCAAAATTGAAAATATATTTGGTAATAAGTAATTTCTTAGCAAGTGTCCGTTGTTTTAATCTGCTCTCAAGTATAAAAAGGTATTAATTTTAACCCAGCAATCAATGTTTTATGACGGTTGGTTCTTAAGCGAACTTTGTATGGGCGAACTTTGTACGCAACAATGTCCTTTGAAGTAATTACGTTCAGTAATTCAGAAGTTATAAGTTCTGACAGACGGACGGACGGACAAATGCAAATTTACTCAAGTAGATTCCGAGACCTTCGCTTCGCTCGGTCAATTATCTGATATTAGTATTCAGCATTTAACTACAGGATATGCCTGAAATGATACGTTTGTTACAGTTTTTGATGTAAAGTAGTTTTTGAGTTAACACTCGGGACAAAATTGGTCTACAAAATCTTTGGTAGCGACCAATACCAATAACCAATTTTCCTTCAGAAGTTGGTTAAAAATTACTGTTAAAATAAATAAATAAATTTTTTTTTTCTTCAGGTTGTGTACAAATAATGGAGAATATAAGTAGGAAATAAGTGTACAAAATTAGGAAATTAATTAAAAACTATTTTTAGAACCAGTTTTAAGTGTATAGTAATATGAAGAACCCTTTTTAGGTCAAGACCTCCTCCAAGGAAACCCATTTCGCCCTATCTTTGGCTATGGTCATTTATTTCGGTCCCGCCACTTTTTTGATGTCATCATCCCAACGATAATGCGGCCTACCTCTACCACTGGACCAGGCCAACTCATTACTGTGACTGTCCATCGTTTGTCAGTGAGTCTAGCAACTTGGCCAGCCCACTTCCATTTAGATTTTAGTGTGTAGGAAAGGGCATCTATTATTTTGGTTTGGAATGGTGGATTTTATGTAGGCGTCTAATTTTCAAGATGCTTCTTGCCATCGCCCTTTGGCAAGATATTATCATTCTCTTCGCTTTTTGTGTAAATTTCCAGATTTGGCAGCCATACGTTAGCGTGGGTAATACATTAATATTCATAATTTTTCTTTTGATTTTCACTGGCATTTTACTTTTTAATACCTCTTTTAGGCTCCAATATTTATTCCAGGCAAAGAAGGATGGCGAAAATGCATGTATTTTGGGACCCACTGAAAAGGGTAGCGTTCATCATGGAAACTTAGTAATAATTGTAGAACGTAACAAAACTAAGAAAAAAGCAAATAGTAAGTAAGTCTAAAAATGTGGGAGAAAAAAGATACACCTAAAAGAAGAATATAACCTAAAAATTATTAATCAAAAACTATTTCTATCAATAATTTGTATCAGTATTAGTATGAATGAGTAGGTAGGTACTTATGCCTAGTTATAATTATGGATACCCAGTTTGGGTGTTGCAACAACAGTGCATTGTAGTAGGGAGACCGATTTTATTTGTGCTTGTCCGTATCTTTAAAGAAATCATTAATAGTGTAGTAACACTTGTTAATTAAATAGTTTTTTAGCGTGTTTAAAAACTCTTTTTCTTTGTCAATATTTCTTATGTAATCTGGAAGACTATTATATATTTTTATTGTCATTACTTAAGGACTCGAACTGTGCAGTACTAATTTTGAGAATGGGAGAATCAATTTGTTTCTATGTCTCTCAATGAATCGGCGAGGTTTGTCTTCTTTTTTGGTGTAAATGTGTATGTTTTTCCTTACGAATTTACATATTTCGAATATATATATAGAAGGTAGGGTCATGATTTTTAACTGTTTGAAGTGTGGTAGGCACGAGTCTGTAGTCTTTATATTTACTAGAATGCGGATGCACTTTTTTTGTAATACAAAGAGATCGTGAGCATTTGTACTGTTTCCCCAGAGGATAATACCGTATCGCAAAAATGCGTGCCCATATGCATAATACGCGGCTAATGCAGTTTTTAAGTCGGTAGTTTTTTTTAATTCTCTGAGGCCATATAATTGAGGTAATAATAAGGAAATGTCATCAGCAAATAGTACGCAATATTCGTCAAAAGTTTTTGGCAAGTCATTAACATAAATTAAAAACAAAATACACCCAAGGACGCTTCCTTGGGGTATTGAGTTAGTCATGGTTATTCCGTCCGATCTTAAATAGCTTACTAGTCCCGTTTTTTGGTCAAAATTTTCAATGTCAACGTACTGTTCGCGGTTTTCTAAATATGATTTGAACCACTCGTGCGGTGTGCCTCTTATGCCTATGCCGTATAGTTTATTTAGTAGTATGTCATATTGCACTTTATCATATGCCTTTGACATGTCCAACATAATCCCGATTGCATATTTTTTATCGTTTAAAATTTTAAAGACTTCTTGTATATATTTGAATACTGCTAATGTTGTACTACGGTTTTTCCGAAAACCGTTCTGACTTTCATTGAAAATGTTATACTTTTCACAATAAGAGTTTAGCTGCCGGCAAATAGCGGTTTCAAAGATTTTTGACGCTGCAGGAAGTAGGGCTATTGGACGATAGTTGCATGGGTCCGTTTTTTCACCCTTTTTTTTATATATCGGCCTAATAATAGATTTTTTTAGGAGGTCTGGGAATACCCCATCAGTAAACGATTGATTTACGAGTAAATATAGTGGCAGTGTTAGTTCTTTTGCACATTTTTTTAGTAATGAGGGCGGCACTTCGTCGATTCCGCAGCTGTTTTTATTTTTTAGCGAGCGTAAAATGTCGTACATTTCGCGCGGCTCAACTAGGCGTAGGAACATGCTATTTGTGGTTGGGTTGCATACTGGACGGCCGTGGCTGTTCTGATGGCCGGTGCATGCATCCCCTCCAACGGAGGCAAAGTATGCATTGAACGCATTTGCTATCTCCTTTGGTTTAGACGTAAGTTTATTGTGGATCTTCAGTGTAATATTAGTTTTGGCTCTTTTATTATTTTTATTTGTACTGTCTTTTACTACTAATTAGGTAGGTACTTATGTCTGCGAGAATTCCGCAATAATTCTACTCACACCATATTTCTAAATAACTCTTACCTGCTTAGATCTTTCTTATCTTTTAACAAATTGAGTAACAATAATATCAAAATAGATCTCTTTTGCACCACTGGTACCTCTATGCAGATTCTGGCCAATGAATTCTTCGACACCTATAGCCCAAGTTGAAGTGATTCGCTGACCAATAATTCAGATTGTTTTCCCATTCTATAGCCTGATCTTCCTTACATTAAGCGTTTTATTCCTCTATATACTTTGATTAACACTTGCATTAAGTACTTATTTACTTTTCCTATGAGAGCTTTTTTCTTTCCCTTATAACCAAATCCATGAGAAGGAAGTCGCAAGCATCAGCTAGGGTCATATAAGTAGTGATCACTGATACTGATAAAATCATTTACATAAAAATTAAAAAGTATCGATACGATTAGGTTTCGATACTTTTAAAGTACTCGTGTTAGTATCACAAGACGATAGTAATATTAAGAATACTCATTTCAGTAGGTATCGATGATACATTGATGGTGTCGGAACATCCCTACAAAAATAAATAATAATGACAAGTGTTGTCATGTCAACAAAATGTCTATCTATGTCAATTGCGTTCCATTAGTGCAAGATGACTTATTTTTTAATAAATTATAATAATTTCTTTCTTTTGAATCCCGTATCTCAGAGTCTCAATATTTTTTTATATAAACATATGATTATAAATAATATAAACTTGTACTTGAACGATGCCTCCTTAATTTTTAAATTATGTGGGTCCAATTTCGCCATTGTTCTTTTACCCTTCTCTCAATTTCCTCTTCGTTGTTTTTGCTGTCGAAAGATACTTGTTTTCCAAAATAAATATCCTCGAATGTATATACTCAGCTATTCCCATTTTAATGAGCTGAGGACTGACTCTAGCACTGCTATAAAAAATTTTGGAGATAAGGGGTCCCCCTGTTTTACTCCTCGCTTTATGGGAATCGGTGGACCTGTTGATTCTAGTCAGATTTTACTGATACTCTTCTCGTAAAGGTATTTTATTACAGCAATAAATTTTTCGTCTATGTTTAGCATATGTAGCGACTTCCATATCACTTGATGTTTCAAGCTATCAAATGCTTTCTGATATTAAATAAATGCCATATATAGAGGCTTCCGGTATTCTTGAAATTTTTCTATTAGCAGTTTCACAGCATGTATATTATCTATTGTTGAAAATCCTGATCTGAATCCCTCTTGCTCGATTGGTTGGTTAGACTCTATGTTTTCCTTTATTCTATTCTCTAATAAAGAAGCAAAAAGTTTGTAGAGGCATGGCGATAAGCTTATCGGGCGATAATTGGCAATATTGTCAGGATTTCCTTTTTTATATAGCAGTATGATTGTAGACTGTGTCCATTGACTATGTGGAGGAGTGATGCCTGACTCTAGGATACGGTTGAATAAATTAGTAAGAGGGCCTGCTAAGCTAATGCCCACTGCCTTTATTGATTCGTTAAACATGTTATCGGAGCCCGGGCTTTTATCGTTTTTTAATCGTTTAATCGCAATTAAAACTTCAATTACGTCGAAAGAAATGTGTAAGTTGTATCTTGGCTACATTACATCTACATTTTTATTTGCGATGACCATGTCTGAGTCGCAGTAAGTGTTTATTTTGCTATATAGGTCTTTGTAAACTCTGTTACGATTTTGAGAATTTCCTTGCAATCTTGCACCATATTGGTAGGCTAGTTATCCAAGTTTAATAATGATTGAGTTCCTTGTATGCTCTTTTCATGCTGCCAGTACTTAGTAAGTGTTTTTCAATTGCTTTTGTCTATGTGTTTCATTGTCAGTTTTTAAATATTTGCTGCTAAGTTTATATGGAGCGCTGAGGTCGTTTTTCATAGCTCTTATTTTTGGCTTTGTTTTTTGTAGCTCATATTTCTTGATGAGTAGTTTTTTAGTGCGGTCTTGTATAATTTCGTTATTAGATTGACTAGTTGGTATGTAAGCATGCGTTTGGCTAGAGGATATCGCATGGATTATGTTATCATAAAATACTTGAATCGAACTTTCTTGGCTTTCCATCATCGTCTCAATGTAGTTATTTAGTGTGCCTCTCGTATTAGTAAGCTCTTTGGCAGCTTGCAAAAAAATTTTCTTTATTTCTTATGTTTATGGAGCTTTAAAGTAGCTCTAACTAATCTATGATCTGAAGAAAATAACAAGTTAATTACTTCGATGTTGTTTATGCTATTTCTTAGGTTCGATAGTATGTAGTCTATTACGTTTTTAGTAGAGCGATCAGGCGATCTCCAGGTCCACTTTTGTTTCTCTTTTTTCTTGAAAAAAGTATTCAGAATGGGTAGATTGTTTTAGTAGGCAAAGTCTATTAGCATGTCACCTCTGTTATTTCTAGAACCATACCCATATTTACACATGATCAGATTTTCACCAGGTTTTGCTTTTCCTATTTTGGCGTTGAAATCGCCTATGATCATTAAATTTTTTCGACATAGAGAGAGCTGTGTTTATAGTTTTGTAGAACTCTACGATGTCTTCATCAGACGTAGCATCCGTTGGGGCGTTTACTTGAATGATCGATAGAGCGAATTTCACAAGAGAAAGGGACAAAATCGCCACCCTAACGGATAATCCATTAAAACTTGTAATGTACTCGTTGAGGTATATCTTTACAATAAAGACGACTCCATGTATTATTCGCACCTGAGTTGAATGCAGAGCTTAGGAATGTGCTAGTGCTGTGACCTTATTACTGATAGTCATATCGACAAATTACAAAACCAAGCAGTGTATTAGTAGTGTAGCAGTTCTATTATTTCAAAAACATTTAAAATAGGTATTGATTGAAACACAGTAATTAAGTCCAAAATTTACTTCATTTCGTAAAGAAAATAAAATCAGTCGGACAAGTAGGGACGATTGTTTTAGTCAGATATAAGTCTTATAAAATTCTGTGAATTACACTACGATTAAAATCATCTTTTTTACGAAGAACGAAGAAGTAAGGACCTCTTCATTCTGCGTAAGCTTCTTTTTGTATTACAGAAAATGTTCGTTTTGATACTCCGGTGTATCGACTCCGTCTGCCGTTAAAGACAAGATCAAAAAGTTATTTTGCCTTTCTTCAGTACACGTATCCATAGCTTTTTTCGCCATTTCGCGTGCTTGGCGATGAATAAAAACAAGTTTTTTGTGACGGAAACTCTTAGATCAGTAATTTTTTTTAATTTACACGAAAAGCAGTTTGATTATTAAGCGACAAACAAGCAACAAACGTTCGAGCAAAGAGTATGTATGTGTCAGCATTAGGAAATGTCGACATAAACGGTTTCGATACGTTACAGCTCCAAATTCTTCAATGACGGTCCCTCCACTGTTAAATCGCGAAATCATATAGAATTGATCATTTCATGAAATAATCAAGTATATCATTGAATGGTCATAGTTTTCATCAAGAATGATCACCTAGTTAATTGTTTATATTATGGTCAAACGTCTAATGTTGAGTGTCCATAAAAACATAAAAGTAAAAAGGATGGGCTACACCCGAAGACTCGCTTCGTCGCCGCTTCATTCAGCTTCACTTATTTCCATTCTGGACCTCCTTCGCGAGCTTCTGGGTTCACACTTTACAAAAACACTCTAGGGGTAGGGCAAACAAGTCTAAGTTGAATTGGGTTATGCTGATTCGGTTTTGGGACAGTTCACCATCACCACAATAGACACTACCACCATCAACTCAACCTATTTTCTCAAACTCTTACGAATGCTTGGCCGTTTGACAAAAATTCACGTACTCCGTATTATCCGTAGCCGTTTATTCCGTATTATCTATGAAATGTCAACTTACATTACCTAAGTAGTATGAGCTAGAAAACAGTTATTCCAACTCTAACGAATTTGATACATTAATGTTGACATCACAGCGTTAATGTCATAGAGTTATATTACAAGAGGGCTAGTATCGCACCGCTCGCTTAGTGCGCAGCGTAGGCAAGTGAACTATAGCTAGTTATATTTATTGACATGTAACAAATAGGGATGGGTAATAGTGCATGTGCAATGTCGATAAAATACATCTGAACGGTACGGTGAACCTATTGTTGTGTATGTATGTTGCGTAAATCCAGTGAAGAAAAGACGTTTTTGTTCACTCAGAGGGTTTTTTTTTAAATTTAGATCTCTATGGCTTAGCATTTCTATTTCATTGTCTCTCGAAACGTTCAGAAATCAGTTTTATAACTAATGCATATTTTATTATGATGTATTTTCTTTTAAATTATTATTAAGTAGGTACCTAAAAGTACAGTTTCTACCAGCAAGCCAAATTTTCGGAAGAATAAAATAAGAACTTACAGCTTTACAACTTGTGAAGGCTATAATTCGTATATGAAAACTAGCCAAGCCAAAGCCTTAGTCTTCAACATTTTATACTAAGTTATAAGAAGAAATGATATTTTAAGTTGTTATAAAATATTATATGTTGTTATAAATAAATTTCAGGACTGACCATTGAACTTGGCACCCATTTAGATCTCACTTCTTTTGTCGCTGAAGTCAACAACCAAGGCATATATATATCACAATTTTGAACTTGGCTCTCATTTTGCATTTATGTTTTTGATGGGATATCATTACTTTTTGTACAGAAATTATTGAACTCAATCTCAAAATCAAAACATATTTATTCAAAATATGTACCTACAAAGTATACCTTCTGAACGTCATGCTTACAGAGCATAAGACGTGATGGTGATAATTAACTACGGTATCTTAAAACTAAAGCTACGAGGGTTCCAAACGTGCCCTGGTCTGAGAAGAGCCCGCAATAAACTCCACTTTTTTTTATTATCTCCATCTCACAAATATTTGAAATTATATATATGTACATATAATATAACATTACATAATCAGCCGCTGTAAAAATTCATACCCATGCCTTGCTATCATTCAAATAATCCTTTACACTGTAATAGGACTTTTCTATTAGTTTAGTATACGTTTTACATTAGTAGGTACTTATTATTAGGTGTAAGCTCAGTGTGTCACCCACCAGTAATTCTATTGTACGACTCATTGTACAAGATATTTAAAGACGAGAATTCTCAAGAAAAATATATAGTGTACCTAGAGTACACTGACATTGACAGATTACATCTATAGTCAGATTACCTCTACAGCACATTTCTACATCTCATCAATTTTGATTGCAAAAGTTCAAAATCAAAAGTTTTTAGTGAAACATTGAAAACAAGCACGGTAAACAGTCGATATCACTAAAACCACTATAAACAATGAATACAAATCACAATGACTGACAGCTTGAACTGACGACTTCAAATACGTTTCTTCTTCTTTTCTGTCAATGACGTTTCGTTGCACAAAATGCATGAATACGAAGGTAAGGTTTTAATGCAACTATATTATTATTCATTATTATTTACATTAAAATAATAAATATGTGTCATTTTCAATAGTTAACAACACAAAATAACGAATTTAAACAAAGACCTGTAGTATGATTTATGTAATCGGAGTTTTTTTTTACTTAGCAACTCTTGTTTTATTTAGTTGTGCATGCACTATGCGTAGAATGTAATGCAAGTTGCCGCAGGAAGTGGACGACGGAGTTACTACCAACGCTTAAAGCAGTATTGTTTCAAAATAACGGTTGAATGTCACGTACTTAGACGTCCTTAAAATAATGATTATAACATTACAACATAAACGTCAACAATATTAAAATAATACGGCTTTAAGCAATGGTAGTATGCCCCGTGTCAGAGTTTTGATCTATACCTAGGTAGAGCATAAAAATGACGATTTTTGTACGTTTATATCTAAATAACCATTTGAGGTGTGCTTATGAAATTTGGAGCACATATGTATCTCACGGGTCTCAATATATGCGCCAAATTTGACATGTTTATGTGAAATAGTTTTTGAGTTATGAGGGGGTCAAAAGTGGCTTCAAATGGTTCGTGTAATATTACACACGGTGCTGCTCGCCAGTTTTTTTGAACTTTGGCTGGACACGCTTCCGCGTGTCTTGATGAATCGCCGAAATGTAATGTAAATAAGTTCCGATTGACTGCACCAAATTCAATAATTCTTTTTTTTGTATTTGTTATAAAGGTTTGTATAAAAAAAAATTGGCAGTTATAGGGACTGCCGATAGAAGTGAAAACGAATCGTTAAAATAATTTTCAAAATAATATAAACGCATTAGGCTTTAGTTTTAAAGTTTATATTATTTTACACCAGTTTAATTCGAATGTAGTATATTTGTATTTAAGACCTATTGTCTTCGTAACAACGCAAGCATGGGGCAGAGAGGTAGCGGTGTCGATGTCGGTGACGCGAATCCACAAGTTTACCCCCTACCACAAGTGCTCAACGCGCCGAATGAAGTTTTCACTTCAAAAATAGAACAGATTCAAAAAAATTAAAAGTGAGTGAGTGAATGACACAGAAGACGGTGGGAGATCTTCAAAATATTGACAAACGGGAACTCTTCCATTTTCCGGGAATAAAAGTAGCCTATGTCCTTCCCCGGTTTACCCCTCCGACCCCCCCCCCATGTCATCGAGCCCTAGGGCTCTTTTCTCGGGACGGCTAGCGCTCGTCCATCCCCCCGGTGACGCTGTAGCGGCCAGTAGGGCATATGCAGCATACTCAATCCGAAAAAAAAAAACCCCGGTATACAAATCTCAATACCAAATTTCGTCAAATTTGGTTGAAAAGATGGACCGGGAAAGCGTAGACTAGAGTTTGTGTAGACTGACAGACAGGCACCCTTTAATAATATTAGTATGGAAGTATTCCTTTTTAAGACAATGAAAAAACATTCCACGCGGATGAAGTCGCGGGCATTCACAAAATGAAAAACTTGAAATATCGCGATATTTACGAGTACGAGTTCCATCGTGGCAACAGTGCTGCAGAAACGGCTAGAAGGATTAATGATGTGTATGGCGGCGGTGTCGCCAAAGAAAACACAGTGCCTTTTTGGTTCCAATGTTTTTGTTCTGGAAATTTCGACCTGCAGAGCAAGCCACGTGGACGGCCGGAGACCAAAGTTGATAATGAAGAATTGAAGGCTATTGTGGAAAAGGATCCATCGCAAACCACGTCCGAGCTAGCTGCAGGTTGGGGTGTTAGTGATAAAACTGTTTTAATCCACTTGAAGCAAATTGGGAAGGTGAAAAAGCTTGAAAGGTACCTCATGAATTGAGTGCAGCAAACCGACAAACGCGCGTCGACTGTTGCGTTACATTACTCAACCGGCACAATAATGAAGGGATTTTAAATCGAATTATTACCTGTGATGAAAAGTGGATCCTGTACGATAATCGGAAATGCTAATCACAATGACTGAACACTGGCGAACCAGCCAAATCCTGCCCCAAGCGAAAATTGACTCAAAAAAAATTACTCGTGAGCGTTTGGTGGACTAGTGCCGGTGTCTTTCACTCCAGCTTTCTTAAATCTGGCCAGACGATTACGGCGGATGTCTACTGTCAGCAACTGCAAACCATGATGGAAAAGCTAGCTGCTAAACAACCGAGGCTCGTCAATCGCTCTAGGCCACTGCTGCTTCAGGACAACGCTAGACCACATACTGCACAACAGACGGCTACTAAATTAGAGGAGCTTCAATTGGAATGTCTAAGACATCCACCGTACTCCCCGGACTTTGCTCCAACAGATTACCATTTTTTTCGAAATTTGGATAACTTCTTGCAAGGGAAAAAATTCAAGTCCGATGGGGCAGTCCAAAGCGCCTTCAAAGATTTTATTGATTCTAGTCCGAATGGTTTTTTTAGTAAAGGGATCAATGAACTACCTATGAGATGGCAAAAGCACATAGATAGCAATGGTACATACTTTGATTAAATAAATATAATACATTAAAAAAAATCGACTTTATGTCCCTCCCTTACAAAACGGCAATTTCATAGGTAAAGAAAGTCCTATTATAAGTAAAATTACATTATCCCGATTAACACCTTTAGTATATCTATGCAATGTGTCTTGTGTATAAAGATGAAACATCTTTCGAACTACGTTCTTTTTGTATGTACGTACAAGGAGTGCAGCATCATACTTCATACTTACGAATGTTATAAGTGCGAAAGTGTTTGGTTATATGTTGGTTTATTAGTTTCTTGGTTTGTCCTTCAATCACGCCTCAACCAAGCAACGGATCGACGTGATTTTGGCATGGCATTTTGGATGGCGTGATTGTTGAGGACCTGTGACATAGGCTGCTTTTTATCCCGGAAAATTAAGGTGGTCTCGCGGCAATCAAAAAAATTAAGCCAATTAATTAATTATAAGTTGTACCAAAAGTACAGTAGCCCAGTTGCGTCCGGGTGAAATCACAAAAACACAAATGTAGTTTTGATTTGCGCTTTTGATTCGTGTATTCTTTAATTTTCTCCAAATGTGCACATTAAGGATTGGCCGCCTTACAAAAAACTGCGGGTTGGTTCGCCGTCACAAATTACCTACAACTTTGTAATTGTTTCATTGTCCGTTCATCGTTGTAGCCACCAATAAGTCTACCGGTTCCATTCCCTTTGGCTTATTGTTCATGGGAAAAACCTTAAAAAATCCAAGTCTATAATACTCAATAATTAAGTGTTATATTAAGTCAGAGACTTCTATGGTTTTTATATAGTAGGTAACAAAACAGTATAGGAATTCGCGCTATCACTTGGCTAACCAATGGTTCTACAGTTACTAGACACTGCTATTCATCTGAATACCTATTTGAGCATTTTTTAATAATTACTCGGTTAATATTCCGTATCCGAAAATTGCATCGCTCTTTCATTAAAGCACGGTTTTGTACCCGCCACTTACCGGTCGCGTCATTGATTAAAAATGTATGGACAGCTTATTAATTAAACCTGAATAAGTACGCCATACAGTACTACGGCATTTTATTAAGAGCAACTAAGCATAAAATTATGACAAAAAATTACAATTAACTAATTAGTAGATTTTTTTTTAAATATTGTTTTAACAACATGGGTAGGGTAAAGAAAATAGATATAGCACGTTTTTGGTGCTTTTATGTTAGTTATCGCAGTGCGCATGACGTCACAATTATCAAGATATATAGGCGGTAGATAGCTGCGCGCGCGCACATTGCAAGTTTATCCGCGAGTGACCCGCACATTGTCGGTACAAATCTGAAAGCAGATTTCGTTTCCGGTCATAAGCCTTTGAATCGCATCCAATTATTTGTATTTTAGTGTATTTCAGTGACTATTGTGTTAAGCGGAATCCCAGGTGAGTTTAATTAAGCATTCGTTTCTTAAGTGCGCTGTGGATGCAATATAATTTTGGTGAGACAATTAAATAAATGGTAGGTACTCGAGATAAAGACGAAAATCTAGTTTCCGAAAACGAATATAAAATGCATATAGAATAAATACTCTATAAAGTATATGCTTAACGTAAACTGTGGATAAATTGATGTGGTGAATATAATACGTAATATGAATATTAACTTAAAAAATAATATATTTACCTTATAATTTTTATTGGTTATTTAATATTGTTGATTGTCGATACGTAAAACTAATTAAGATATCAAGTAGAATATGATTTTAAACGTTTTAAATGTAAAACGTCATTTAGGATATATCAACAGTAATTTTTAAACCACTAGACTTCTAAAGGAGGGAGTTCGGAAACGGTTTGCAATTCGGTGCGCATTTTATTTAGGTACATTGAAGATTTAACTATGCTTATCTGTTAAAATCCTGTTTCTAGAAAATCAGTGGAGGGACTTACTACTCTATTGTACTATTACCTATTCTGTGTTACTTTACCAAGACTTAATTAACCTGCCCCTCGATTGTGTAAGGAAATCGTAATCGTAATCGTTTGTCAAACGTATAATTCGACCTATTTAAAGAGTTCATAGACGCCTGCATGTCAAAAAGCATGTATGAACTCCTTAAACAGTTCGAGTAATACGTTACAAGCCGTCAAATGATTACGATTGGCTTAGACAATTGGGCCTCTGATTTAAGCACCTAATAGAGTTTGTTGATTTCATTTCTCAATTTCTCATGAATTCGTGCCATTTAAATTTATTATTAATATACAATAAGCCGGTTTTTTTTCTCACTTAAATAAATAAATGAATTAAGCCCATTAAACCTGTTTACTGGATAATCAATTTTCTATTGACATTCCTTTTATTTGAGTTGATATACTTATATAATATATCTTACTAATCAAATAATCAATCAAGTATTTAATAAATATTATAAATGCGAAAGTATGGATGTAAGGATGGATGTTTGTTACTCAATTACACCCCAACGGCCGACTGGATCTGGCTAAAATTTGGCACAGAGATGGATTATAGTCTGGAATAACACATAAGCACAAAAATCTCGAATCTGACCTGTATATTAAATACAGGCCAGCGTCATGATTAGCATCTTTATGCAATTTGGCAGATTATACCGTTAGGTATTCCGGGTTTGGTCATGGTTTTAGGGTTCCATACCAAAATGGTAAAAAGGAAACCGTTACGATATGACGTAATATTATAAATGCTAAAGTGCCCATATTTTCAAACGTTATTGATGAAATTTGGTATAGAGATAGATAGATAGATAGATAAATACTTTATTGCACACATGAAAAATACAAGGTAAAGTTAACTATAAACTAGGTATGCAAAGGCGGCCTTATTGCTTACTGAGCAATCTCTACCAGGCAACCTTTGGTGAGAGGATCGAATAAGATGTGTAGGGTAGTGTGGCACAATAGAATACACGTTATTATTAAGTAAGTAAGTACAAAATATAAAACATAATAAACGTATTGTATATATACATTACATGTAAATAAAATACATAAATATAACAATAAAAATATTATGCATAAACATACACAAATTACACATTTAAATATAAAAATTAAATACGCATAGTAACGAATTAAGATAAAAGTATGATTTATTTATTATGGCATGACTTGGTTAAGGAAATATTCTTTGAGACTATTTTTAAAAATAGGTAAGGATTTGGAGTCTCTAATATTTTTGGGTAGAGAATTTAGAGATAGGTAGTATCCCGGGGAAGGACATAGGCTAGGCTTTTTATCCCAAAAAAATAAGGAGTTCCTGCAGGAAAAAATAAACCTCTTCCACGCGGACGAAGTCGCGGCCGTCATGTAGTATTTTATAAAATATAACATATATGTTTAATGGTACTGAAAATAGTTCTTTGTTCAAAAAGAGAACAACATAGTTCGCCGTTTTTATTCGAGAACAAATTATTATTTTTCGCTCTCGTGTAAAACTCATACATACAAGTTTTCATCTTAAAAGCGAAAAATACATGTAAAAAAATGTTGCTAGATTGAACAATAGGTATATTACAATACTTTCTCACTGAGCGAGCAAAATCGACTTATCTTCACTGGTTTTAAGCAACAAAGGCACACTTTTTGAGCTACTTGAAAATTGAACTCTTCCCTTGTTACAAATCTGAAATTACCTTTTTGACCCGGATTCGACGACTAGAAACTCGATGTTCGAAGGAAAACGTAGCGAATCTAAAACTACGCCTGACGTATGAAAGTGTTGTTAAAGGTACCTATCAGTACCGACCCTTAAGTCGAGAGCGCACAATTTTCTTGAACTAGGTATAATATTATCTACTATATACCTAAATATATTGCCATATGAATGCATGTATGTAAAAAAATTGTTACTTAGTTAACATGTCATAAAGTCGCCAATTTTTTAAAGCAGATATCTTTAGTAGTTATCTTTTTTAATCGCTGTAAGTACAATCTTTTCTTGAGATATTTTGGAACGTTTTTTCACCATGGCTAATCTGTTATGCAGAATTCTGAAGAAGCCGCAAAATGATAGCTCATTCAATATAGATGTACCCTTATGGTTAGTTTGGAAATAAATAAGGAAACAGATTTAATACTCATCGTAATAAACGCATACTCTTTTCTTTGTCAGGTAAAAAAAGATCTCTTTTTGCTGTAATGACAAGGTACTGTACCTAACTACTTATTATAATTGAGTTTAATCAATACCCTGTTGCTATTTACGTCTGTAAAACCCAGGACTTTGCACAAAAAGAAGAACAATATGTATAAAAACATAAACTCGTCTTAGGTTACTTACTTCAAAAGACACGCAGAACGAGAATTTTTATTTTTTTCCACTTAAGTTAGGTATTAAAGTATTCCTTTAACAGTCGTCAATTGATTTTTTAGTCGCTCGATTAATAATATCCCGTTTTCTACTGGCTGTAGGCCAGCAGTTTTTTGAGGGCACAAGTCACCTCCAACATTCCAGAAGTGAAATTTTAAAATTGAAAAATTTCGCTTGATGCGCTCGCTATTGTATAAGATGCCCAATTCCCGTGGGAAGTCTTTAATTTTCAGGCTCATCCTAACTACAGTGGCAATTGATATTTAAATAAGTACCTTCAAAATATTAGTAACTTAAAAAAACCATCTTCATAAGGAAATGTAAGAAGCATTTCCTGGATAAAGGTGGCACTCCTTGTGACAATATTATCTAGAAAACCCTTCTTATATGTAAGTCGTTACTTTTTTGTTTCTTTTTTTTGTTGAATTTAGAAATAACACAATATTTTAAGATATATTATGTACTAACCTAACCTAAACCAAACTTATTTTATTTTATATTTAGTATATGAATAACATTTTAAGTTAAATAAAGATAATTTAATTCACTTAAAATGTTATTTATATACCTGCTTATATATATTTTACTAATAACTGCAATGTGAACTCGCTATCCTCGCATAAACGTTAAAGTTTTTTGAGGATGGCTAGTGTGATACCCATAATATCAATGCATGTTTATCTTGAATAATAAAAAAAATACCTAAAAGAAAAGATTCTTAATCTTATCAATAGATTCATCCATGCAACAGTAAAGTTCATTAGCGTTAACATATTTTATAGCCAACATTGTTTTCGCAACCAATAAAGACTGTAATGCTCGGATACTTTTACAAAAGTCATTGACAAAATTGTATACCTACCTAAAATATTATTATATATTTTATCATTCTCACACTATTCGGTTCAAGGTTATTATAAAAATATTATATCCTGTCAAGATCGCATGGACACTATGCCAAGTTGCTAATTAACCTATAGCGGGATAATTTCTAAATCGTCTATTATCGTAATTCGTATTTTAGGCGCTAATAAAACGCCTGCTTTAGGGTAAAAATGACATAGGTATTGACTTAACTTTACGAATACGGTATAACTTCTTTGCAGGTTTCAGAGTTAAAAGTTTTCGTCATAATCTGATAAATACCTAATAGGATAAATGATTGATTTATTTCACTTAGGAAAACTTGTGTAAATGATAAATAAGTCAAGACTCTACAACCGGATCGGAAAGGTGATTTAGACTAATACAAGATGATAATAAAATGCAAAGCAAATGTCCACCTAACCTGTAATTCCTGAACTTCCAACGGGATTCAAAAACTAACAAACATTACTTTATATTCCGCGGGAATCGTTGTATAACTTATGAAAATATTATACCTACATATGAACCCACAACTACGACACCCAAAACCCGTTAAAATTAGGTTTAAAACATTAAGTATTTTTTAATTATTGTTTTCTTTACGTAAACGTGCTGGAATCGCTTATATACCGTTGACATCTATAATAATATATAATTCATACCTACCACGTAAGCTTATTTACTCCTATCAACAATGTCGTTCATAGGATCATAAAATACATACTGTATACTAATATTATAAATGCGAAAGTGTGTCTGTCTGTTTGTCTGCTACGCTTTCACGGCCCATCTGTTCAACCGATTTGATAAAATTTGGTACAGGTTGTATTCCGGGGAAGGAAATAGGCTACTTTTTATCCCGGAAATTAAAGTTCCCGTGGGAATCAAAAAACTTTAATCCACGCGGGCGAAGTCGCGGGCATCATCTAGTATAGAATAATATAATAATGGTGAAGAAATCGTTAAATATGAGTGGCTATTTGATTTGAATTAATTATTATGCATTATGCTCGTACTTTAAAGTCAAATACTTGGTCTTCTTAGTATAGGGAACAGCGGGTTATTAAATAAGTACAAATTATGTGTAATCAGCTTCTTTGTCTTTGGTATAAACAGTGTGAAAAATGGTTATAAATAAAAAAGTGTGTGTATTTGTATTCTATCTCATTCTCTCGCAGGCTAAATTTGCTAACAGGCCAAAAATATATAGGACTATAGTTCAATATCCAGTGATTCACAAAAAAATATCATTTAATAAAAATGAGAATAATTAATTTAGATTTTTAATTTTTTTGTTCGTTTTTTGGCTGGGCAGTCGTGTTTTTAAATTTTTTTAATTATGACTTGTTGAAAATGCAAGTGACGTTACAACATCGGGCCGCGGGCGTAGCGATAAGTGCATGAGTTGAGGACACTTCAATACCTCTTGCGCCTCTATCGGTCGTCTTGTGGTACATTATTAGCTACTACGTGGTAACGTACTCGGTCCAAATTTGGTTACGTCGTCGTCAAATGTAAACAATGCTTAATTCTTTTGAACCAATAATATTATAGCGGTGACATTGAACTTGGTGACATTACTTCTCGAATTCGCCTGGTAGCGCACGCATTTTGCGGTGCAAACTGTTGCAACTCGCCTTGCCTCGGTTATTACATCGTTTTGCAATGTAAACGTTCCGCCGAATGAGATTTAAACAGAGGGGCACAGCTCAGTTAATTTTGGTTTCCAGTTACAAAATCATGCTAATAACCTAGTGGGTACTTACATTTTTAAAAAAGAGCGTAAAACCCCGTAATAAGGAAATTGCTTAATTTTCACAACTTTCTATTTATTTTTGAAAATATGTTATTTAAAAAAGTCTCTACCTACCAATAGTGTAAGTGTGGAATTTAGTATTGCTCTTTTACTCCACAGTGATAGAACCGATTTTTCTATAATGTATGTGAATGAAATTAAGATGGAAATAGCTTATGCCCTGAATTAGTATTTAACACATATTCTACATTTCATTCCGTAAAATTATAATTTAGCAGCAGGCGCGGGAATCAATTAATAAATCTTAATCCACCGGACGAAGTAATTTTTTCTTGTCTACTAATATTATAAGAAAAAAAATCATCCATTTGAATTCTTAATTATGTTTAATTTTGTATGCAAAATAATTCAGTGTACGCACTAAATTATAGTAATTAGCAAATTAATTTCTATAATTATTAACTAAGGGTGAGTGAATTTGGCTTTGCTTATACATAAGACATTGTTAAAACGAGATAGATTTATGTTACTCACTTAAGTCCATCTCGTTTTAACTCTGAGTAAAGTCTGAGCTAAGTCAAAGTACGCTGTATAGATCTCAGCCTGAGAATCAATTCAGCTATTTTATTAGTATTTTCTATAATACTGCATATTTGTATCATGTAGGAAATATCCGCTGATGACGGTCGTGGGTGGAATGCGGCCTGTCCGTAACAAAATGCTCCACGCATATTTCCAATACTGGTTTATTTATTTCACATTGACCTTGCCAAGTGTAAGGAAACCATTAGGGCTAAAGCCTAAGCTGGCGAATGCAAAACATCCGTGAATGTTAAGGCTCGGTATTGAAGCAGCGCATGTAAGGAAGTACCACAGATAAGTTTTAGTAGTTATATGTTATAATATTAAATATATGTAATTCTAAGGTAACTAGTACTATAACTGCTTGCCTTCGGTTTGAGTAATCTATATTAATATTATAAATGAGTAAGTTTGGATGGATGGTTTGATTTTTACTCAATCACGCGAGAATTACGGCTGAACGGATCTGGATGAAATTTGGCACAGAGTCTTGATTATAGTCTGACATATCACTTATGTTACTTTTTATCCCGGAACATTAAAGTGTTCCCGCGGGAACAGAAAAACCTCGATCAACGCGTCCGAAGTTACGGGCATCAGCTAATTTTTAATAGATAACGTACAACCACGTACAGCACTAATAGGAGTTTTTTTTTTGTTTTTGCCTTTTTTACACTGTTCTGTTCTTCTGTTCAAAGTAGTTTCTATTTACGCTTTATGGCTCCAGAGCTGGCACTGTCTATTTGCGGATTTTGAAATTGATAACATGACTGAAGCTTTCGAATGACGTGAATATATTTCTCAGAAAACATCGATGTTAGAAATACACTCTTGGGATTTTATTTATAAAATAAATCAATGAATAATTAGTAATATTATGATGATGAAATCTGTTCAGAGTGTAAGGCAGTTTTAAGCAAATAAATCTTTTGTGATATTTATATATACCTAATCTTACGCAGTAACATTGAGTTATACTTAAAATATCCAGTTTCCACATAGAAGCATGGCAGTAGAGGCTGCATAATAGAGCTCGTTGCACAGGGGTAACGAGAGCTAAGTATGAAAGTGCTTTTATGCTCTTTTATTCCAAAATAATTAGAATATCTTATTTTTATAATTTTATAAAGACGAAAGTTTGGATGGATGTATGAATGTATGGATGTATGGATGTTCGTTACACAATCACGCCCCAACGGCTGAACGGATCTGGCTGAAATTGGAACAGAGATAGACTATGGTCTGGAAAAGCACATAGGCTACTTTTTATCCCGGAAAATTAAAGAGTTCCCGCGGGAACCAAAAACCTCAAACCACGCAGACGAAGTCGCGGGCATTCGCTAGTTAAATAATAATTGAGAGGTTGTGAAGATATGACATATAATATAGTAATTTAGGTATACTTGTAGTATATAAACATTTACTTAAACTTGTAAATAATAGTAAAACCAAAGCTAACCGTAGCATAAACTTGCATCCATACTTACTAATATTATAAATGCGAAAGTGTGTCAGTCTGTCTGTCTGTCTGCTGCGCTTTTACGGCCCATCTGTTCAACCGATTTTGATGAAATTTGGTACAAGGGTAGATTGTATTCCGAGGAAGGACATGGGCTTTTTATCCCAGAAAAATAAAGAGTTCCCTCGGGAATCAAAAAATCTAAATCCACGCAGACGAAGTCTAGTCTCGCATTTATAATATTAGCAGTGGCGTACCTACATAGGATTTGAAACTGGGGTATGCATTAGTTGGTCAGTATACCTAAATAGGTAGCTCATTTTTAATCAAAACTAGTAAATACTAGTTTTGACTAAAAATGAGCATTGACGTATATCCATTTGGGTAAACAGTGCTTTTATGCATCTATGAACTGTATGCCACTGAATATTAGTATGGATTTAGTAAAATTATCATCATTATTATCATTTTAACCCATCGTCGGCCTAACTACTGAGCGTGGGCTTCATCTCAGAATGCTAATAAAAACGTACTAATCGTAAATCACAGATATATTTTCACGTATAGCAATACTGCAACAGCTTAGAGCATAATAAAAAGATAATAATGCAGTAAGCCTTAAAACTATAATCTACTAGCAGAAGCCCGTGACTTCGTCCGCGTGAAATAAGATTTTAAATTCCCACGGGAACTCCCTAATTTTTCGGTTTAATATATAGCCTATGACACTCGCAAATAATGTGGCTTTCTATTGGTATCAGAATTTTCAAAATTGGTTCAGTAGATCCAGAGATTACCCCCTACAACCTCACAAACTCACAAACTTTACATCTTTATAATATTAGTATAAATTTGGCCTTTTCCATTTATTTTTATTACTGCAATCATCTTATTATGACTTTGCAATTGTATAATTTCTTGTCTTGAGTCTTGAAGGTCTGGTCTTCTTTTCCTGTTTTTTTAATTAATCATTTTTCATTGAAACAATTTGCTCTAATTATTTTAAATCGCTATAGAACGTTCATCACGACTAGTGATTGTATACACAGGTGGTAGAATTACACTCGTTAAACATATTATTTTTGTTAGAAGCAGAGCCCAAGTTTAATTTTACTTACAACCGTTTATCTGGCAGAGGAGGGTAGTACCTACACTTGACAGTTGAAAAAAAATAGCGCTTTGCCTGAATCGAAAAATGGTTTTCTCACACCTACAATAAGAAACCCATACACCATCATGGGATAAATGTGCAAACAAATCATCCCCACTTATTTTAGTATAAAATACGTGTACCCTAAAAAAATGATTTTTTATTTACCTCTTTGTCAGCATGATTACATATGCCAAATTGCAGATTTCTTATTACATATTCTTTTTTATTTAAACTTTTGTGGCCGTGCTCTTTTAATATACATTACAATGTTAATTTACCAAGTCCGTAAATTGATCATAAATATATACCACTACCACTACAGTCTATTAACGTCCCACTCCTGGGCACAGGCCTCCACTCTCATAGGAGAGAGGGAATTAGAGCTTAGACCCACCACGCTGCTCCAATGCGGGTTGGCGGACATTAACGACTATTATCATGTTAGGGATAATAACCGGGACCGACGGCTTAACATGCTCTCCGAGGCACGGCGGTGACTCACCACCAACTTCCTAACTCCGAGCTAGTACTGAGAATTTCTAGACAGAGAAACCCAACACTTAATTATGGCCCGACCCGGGATTCGAACCCGGGACCTCGTCGGCCGCAGTCGAACGTGCTAAACTGCTAACCATTAGACCAGTGAGGCAGTCCATAAGAGGCGGGCATAAATAAATGCGTAGGTATTATAACTTTGTGTTGACTAACGTTTACATAAATAATAATGAACTTATTAATTTGTCGATCAGTTTAAGTACAGTAAATTGCATTTAGCAGTTCATTTTATTAAATCAATAGTATAGCTTATCAATATTGATATTAATTATGTATTTCTTGCACACAATGAGTTTTGTTTCACTACAGCATACTTTATATTATAGGTTAAAAATATTATTACTAGATACAGATGTCAAAAACACAAATTGTGCATATAAAATTATTGATATAGCAGGTATATTTATTTTATTTTTATTTATTGGGTACGATTATCAATTACACAATAAGTATTAAAATAAAAATAAAATATTAACAAATGTGTAATCCACCAGTCCACGGGTTTTAACCAATATCCAACAATTTTTTTATTGGTCTATTCTCTTAAAATAACAATAATCTACTTAATGTTTCACACAAACGGAAAATTCAATGTATCACGAAATCGGAAGTTCTGAACATTTTTATAGGTAGGTTTTATAGGTATTTTCTTAAAGGTAGAGAGATGTTAAACGCAATTACGTCGTGACAACATGAAGTGCAAAGGTTAAAAATCGTCAGAGAGATACGCCTAATGCTATTATATTTATTCTGTAGAACATCGATTGAAAAATAAATAGAGACCTAAATGGAATTTTGTATTCAAGACGCCAGCTCGACTATTTATCCATACTCACAGTTACCTATATTCGATATAAACAAGCAATAACGTACATTGCCGGTCTACGCATTGATTTTGATATAAGTAAGTAGAATATCTACATAAGAATAAACTCATCGAGTACGTTTTCAAGGCCTATAATATGCTGAACCGCTAGACGCACAGAGATACCTTGCATCCTAGATGGCACAAGGGTGGCACAAGGGTGGCGACCCCACAAACTTGGTTTTAACTTTACAGTGACCCCCCCTACACATCAAAAAAATAAAATTGCGTCTTCTAAAAAACGCAACCCCAAATGTAACTTTTCAATAATTTAAGAGTGTCTGACAGAGGGTTGCAATCGTACTAAGTGTCTGACTATGGACAACGTGGTTTCTAATATTATTCCAAATAAAAATATAAAAAAGCGGAGCTAAACTTTAACGAATTTGAGGTGCCACCTTTTCTACAACCTTCCAAAGCAACCGCGACCCAAACTTCATAGTCGGGGATCGTTTATACCTCAGCGGGGATCCTTCAGCTTTAATAAAATAACGAAGATTTGATCGTCGCGGGATCTTGGACAATTATTAAAAAACTTTTAAAAATTGCGCTATACAATTAGTTTTCACATTCTTAATTCAATTTAAAGTGCAAAGGTACCTACTGCATTTAATCTCAGTATCTTTGTACTGATTTAAATCTTTGTATTATACTTATGTAGGTAGGTACATGTCGTATTTTCTATCCTTTAGAACTTTTCTGACGTGAAATATTATCATGATATGTAATATTTAACATGATGCATTGGCTTTAATTTAACTGTCTATTTAAACTAGTTCAAATAGAGATCTTAAGCAATATTAATGATCGAGCATAAAATAGGTCAACATATTTGCTACAAAACGGGTTTAGTTTTGCGTTAAATTGTGGTATGAAAATAAAAGTTTTATATTAAATAGATATTTATTATTAGTATACATCATAAAGGTATAGTACCTTTACATAATACATAACAGTTATCGTTTTTATAATAAATCAAAATGCGATTTATTCGCCTCATAAAGATGTTCGATAAAATTATTTATTATTTTATTTTAACCTTGGATTTTAACAGATTAATTTACCCGACAGGACCTTGCATTTGACAACAAAGCTGAGGGCAAGGAATTATTAATAAAAATTACTGTAGAGAATAGAAAATACCTTCCAGTTTAGAGTGTCATGTTATCAGATGAAGTTGCGCGGATGTAGTTGTGCTAAACGTAAAACCCATCAAAATAGCAGCAGCAAAATAAAATCTTGGTTCTGTCTGAACGGTAATGTACTAACTATACTAAACAAGTTTCTTTGGTTCTCATTGTAAAACAAACTCCATATTTTGTAGTAGAACAGTAAAGTCAAACAGTAGAAATCTCTTCAAGAGATAAGTTGTCCTTGTACATGTCCTTTAAAATTTTATGTTTAGTTTTTAAGTTTGGTACTAAATATATAAATAAATAAAGTCAGAGGGTGCACCGTCAGATTTGTCAGATACAACCGTTTATAAAACGCCTTGACGGGTTTTAAAAATAATATACTAATATAATAATAATAATATACTAGCTGATGCCCGCGACTTTGTCCGCGTAGATTGAGGCTCTTTGGTTCCCGTGGGAACTCTTTAATTTTCCGTGATATAAAGTAGCCTATGTTTTAGTGTTATTCCAGACGATAATCTATTTATGTGCCAAATTTCATCCAGATCCCTTAAACCGTTCTGATTGAGTAACAAACATCTATCCTTCCATCCAAACTTTCGCATTTATAATATTAGTAAAGATATTTTAGTCATTTTTACAGTTATGTTAAAAAAACGCAACTAGTGTGGTTTTTAAATTTAAAATGGTGCCGATACGAGAAGGAAATGAAAAACGTAATAGGTATCTACCTTATCGTGTTTTAACTTTTAATACTTCGTGGTTTTTAAAACAGCGAGTGAAAACCCGATCGATGATGGTTTCAATTATAATTACATACTACTAGGTTGGCACTCATTTGTAAAGTAATTACTAATTATGGAGTTTCACTGTACTAGGGTCTTGCAAATGGAAATGGAATGGATTGCACATAGCTGACTCATTGGATTCTACACCGCAATCTCCAAGTCTACCAAGAATGGTTCAATTAAAATTGCAATTATAAAAAATATCTACACGTGTGAGTAAATTTAACTTTAAAATTTAACTGATTGATGCTATAAGAGAAGTGTGATTTTATGTATAATTATGTAATGCTAGATGATGCCCGCGACTTTTTCCGCGTGGATAACGATTTTTGATTCCCGCGAGGACTCTTGAATTTTCCGGGATAAAAAGTAGCCTATGTCCTTCCCCGGGATGTAAACTATCCCTGTACTGAATTTCATGAAAATCGTTTGAACAGATCGGCAGTGAAAGCGTAGTAGACAGACAGACAGACACTTTCGCATTTATAATATTAGTATGGATAACCATAACGTAGGTTTTTAACTTGCTAATAACTGGAGGCGGCCATTCCACCAATGACCAATCATTACATCGCGTACGTTTCAATAATCAAATCGTATTACTTTACAAGCTCATAGAGTTGAGTGTAGGCTTTTGTAGAATGCGCTTTTTATGGTATTATTAGATTATTACTAGCTGATGCCCGTGACTTAATCCGCGTGGATTACGATTTTTTAATTCCCACGGAAACTCCTTAAGTTTCCGTCATAAAAAGTAGCACATGTCACTCTCCCAGGTCCTCAACTATATCCTTTACAAAAATCACATCGATCCGTTGCTCTGTTGCATTGCATACCAGCAAATAAACGCACTTTCGCGTTATTTTATAATATAAGTATAATGTCCAAGTACCTAGCTTTGCTCGGTATTTTTTTGGTAAATCGTGTTTTTTTGGAAATAATATTTAAATAAAAATTACATACTGATGAAATATGCATAATATTTTTCGGTCTTACTGACAATAATAAAAAAATATGAACTGGTTATTTAAATAAAAAATCACGAGTGCAATTGGGCTCCAAATAATAGTTTTTCTCACATAAAAAAAATGGAATAATATAATCGGATTGGAGACATCTGGACTCAAACCGGGGTCTGGTTTCGGGACGGCCCGGTTTCCCATCTGAGCTATTATAACCTTGTGGATGGTGGTGAAATTTACCTTCGTAGTCTAATGATATTCTTTCATGATTTCATGAAAATCGTTTTAGAGATTCAGATTTTAATACAAGAATTGCTCGTTTAAAGGTATTAGATAGTTATTGTCCGGAATGTCACGGTCAGCAGTAGGTAATGTTAGGGTAGAACAGGGCCGTTGTTGCTCAGGGCCGTTAATATACTAATCTTAGTCATATGTATGCGGTGTACGCACTGATCCTCTTTTCAATGCGTAATAAAACCACTGCGTTGAACAAGGGCTGACGATATTAGATTTTAGAAGACAAAACATTTTTTAATAATTGTAAGTTTTTATAAAATTATTAATTATATAGTTATCTGTTACTATAAATGTATATCTGACCGACATTTTATTATAGTTTTAGTAGGTAGCCGCTTTCTCTAAGCTTTTAATTTGTGCATGCCACCTAGGTTTACTCTTTATCTAGACCCTGCTAACTTAAATATTTTGACATAATAATTATTCGCTTGTCATCTAAAACAAAAACCGAATTCAAAACTATACCTTTAAGTACCAACTTAAACTAAAAAGTTAAAAACATTATCTGGGTATATATTTTATTTCTCAAAAAATGCTAAATCAATTTCGATAAAATTTATATGGGACCACCTCTTTAGGGTGATCTATCAAACAAAAACGAATAAAAAAATTGATTAATAAGTGGCGGAATGATCGCGTAACAGTCGATTTGAGAACCTCCTCCTTTTTTAAGTCGGTTAAATAATCGTTTGTCACTAGGTATTAAAGTTTGTGATATTTTAAATTAAAAAGAAACACAACGAATAAAATTGCCAGTCATAGGGACTGCCGATAGAAGTGAAAACGAATATTTAAATATTTTTTTTTGTAAATAAAAAATAAATAAAATATAAACCTTGATACTAAGGCATTTAAGTTTAATTTCGAATGTAGTATATTTATATTTAAGACCTTTTGTCTTCGTTGCGTGTCAGTCTTAGCGAATCCACAAGTTTACCCCCTACCAAAAAGTGCTCAACGCGGCTAAAGAAGTTTTCACTTCAAACACCTATATAGCAAAGTTCATGTACCTAATACCACCTCAAATATATTTTAACCTCTCATGCTCTAAAAAGATGTCATTATAGTTTAGCGTAGGCGGACTGGGTCTAGGGATTAAAGCAATTATTTTAAATAATTGCCGTCCTTATTCAACAACAGTACTCAAGTCATTATTAAATAATGTACTGGCTTGACGGCTCTGGATACCAGCCCTTTTGAGCCTTAATGTAATCCTATAAAAAGACTCGCCTATGTAATTATTAAGTTCGTTTCTTATTACTTGGAATAATTTAACACTCTAATCTTTAACTAATTTTCACTTGTACTCGAATAAAAAACTAAAATTGGACAGCCCTCATATTACATTGCCACTTTAAAGAAATAATATTATAAACGCTTCTATTTTTAAAGCAGTAGCTACAAAAATATAATACCTACTAATATATTTTCAGGCAATGAAAAACTGCTACAATATCATTAGAATACGAAGGTAAATTTCGCCACCATCTACAAGGTGGGTAATTGGGCGGTCCAAATCCAGAACAGTCCGGTTCGAATCCAGATGCCGATTATTTTCCCCTATTTTTCCAGTTCCTTCTTTTGTGAGAAAAACTCGTGGAAATTTAAAGGACCGTGGAAAATCTTTCATTTGGCGGCATCAAAAACTAATACATAATACTAATACTTTTTTTGACCCAACACAGATATTATCGAACCCAGGACCTCGTCATCCCCAGTTGTTCAAATAAATTAAAAGTAACAGTTAGCACGGCACGTGTGCTTGGCTGCACCAAGCCCGTGCTTGTTCTTTAGCATTTTTTTTCTGAAAGTTTTTGGCTAAGTATTATATAGTTTTTCTTTAGAGTTTAAACAAATAGCATGAACGTTCTTAGTGAAACGCATAAACGACGTTCTGAAGTTAGGTTTTACACTAGTTTCACGATTGTATCGATAAGGTCTAACCCCACTTGAGATGCACGGAGCGGCACGGCACGTAGCGGCACGGCACGTAGCGGCAAATATTATTTGCACCCGTTGTCCTACGTGAGCGACAAAATATGCTACACCGCGACTCTATATGACGCGTAGCGACAGTATCAAACAGTAGCTGAACCTTCACGTGGCCTACGTTGTCGCGTAGACAATCATCGTGTGGGTCTTCCCGAGCCCGCTTGGCCAGTGAGGGCCAAGCTGGGGTACGGGCCTCGAGGCTGGGCCTCCTTACCCGGGCGGGGCGCGGGGCAACACTGTGCCCTGGTGAATGGCTTTAAGCCGTTTGACGGCTTGGGCCTGCTTGGGAGCTCTACGAAAAGATGATTCTACTGAGAAGAGCCGGCAAGAAACTCAGCAGTTGTAGCAAAAGTAAACAATACAACACATTACGTTACAATTAATATAACACTGACTTGTGGGTCACTGGATGCGAGTGGCATGCAAAGACTACATGCCGCGCCGCGCTTTGTAGTGGGGCTAGTACTTTAGTTCGCCACTCGCGGTAACAACACAGTTAACAACGACCTATCCAGTGAGCAAAGCGCGTCTCTACGTTTTTTTTTGTTTTACTTTTACTTTTAGAATCGATGACCCCATACCCGTATAAGCCCGGGGTAAGTAAAATCAAACTCCGTTACGTTATTTACTTTATATTTCCATGACTGTAATGTATTTTGATGAATATAAATTAGGTAAGTACAGGTGAGATTTCAATTCAATCATTTTGGTATAGAATGTAGATTGGAATATCATTAACTTTCACGGTCGCCACCAACTATTTGCGAAACATTGTAAGCTTTATCCTACATAATATTATATTCGTAGTTACAATAATCATTACAAAATATCGGCCAACTGCAAGTCAGACTCGCCCACCTAAGGTTCCGTATCTTGGAAAGAACAACTCGGAATTACTTCTTTTTTTTATTTTATTTATATGGCTAGCGCTCGGCTTTAATAAGACCTGCCTCCAAGTAATGATGCAGCCTAAGATGGAGCGCGCGTATCTAAGGCTGCATCATTATTTGCATCATACATCGCATACTATACTTCCGTACTACAATGACCGTGACTTCGCCCGGAAGGATTTTAAAAATCTTGTGGTATATATGGATTTTCTGAGTAAAGAGCAAAAGATTCTTCTCAGTTCTGTTTCTGTCTGAGAGTCTGTTTCTGAGTAAAAGATTATTTGGTTCCAGCATGTATCCTGATGGGCAGACAGACAGAAAAACACCCTTTCGCATTTATAAATTTAGTTCGGTATCGGTTAGTGTAGTATGGAATGGGTTAAAATAATATACCATTTGGATAACAGCCCGTTTATTTGGCACCGCAAAGCTATGTAGGTATGTTCGCTAAGGTTAATTGATAATTTCGGTAGGTACCTATGTAAAAACTGCCAGTTAAAGACGTAAATCTATTCCTCTCGAATTTCTGCATTCGTTATGACCCCTAATCGCGATTTCGTGTAAGTATCATTCAAATTAGCATACCTACCTACCTATCTACAAAAGTTGGAGGCCGCCTCACACGCGTAGTAAACTAAATTGGACAAAAACGTCTGTCTCGGTGACCAACTTATTATATTTACAAGATAACTATACTAAGATGATGCCCGCGACTTCGTTGCGTGGTTAAAGCTTCTAAAAATCCCATGAGCTCTGTGAATTTCAGAGGCTTGGGCCGGGCACTACAACTAAAGAGACAAGAAAATGTAAATACAACGAATATTTCAAAAATTGACACTAAGTAGATTGAACGGTTAACAATCTGACAGTTTAAAATTTCGCTAGAGATTCCCAAAAATAACCAAAGTACGGTCAAGAGGCGTAGCTCTTAAATAACAGCAGGTTCTGAGACGGCACTTGTTATGTTTTCATTTTAAGTGGGTTATCTCATAAAAAAAATAACGATTTTTTTTAAATATATTTTAAAACTTTAACACAAATTGTGTAATTATCCAATGCGAAAAACTCTTATGTATTTTTTAAAATTAATAATAACAATTAAAATTTCATAAAATTGTAAAAAGTACCACGTGACTACGAACTCGCCACGATTGGTTGTCATGTTTGTGATCAGTTGTTTGCCACAATAAATAGAAATTAGAATTGTGACGTCACACGCGTTCCGGCGTGTTTTCGGTACTGAATTAAAACAATATTTTCAATTTGATATATTAAGTAACTTTTAAATTATAGCGAAAAAATAAATAAAAATAGTGTTGTTATAAAATTTGTATAAGATCTTTCGATTTATAACAAAAACATATTTTTTTCAAAAACCCGATTGAGGTAAGCGTCAAACGTGTTCACCACACACGAGGCCCAGACGTTTTTAACTATTATGGTGTTAGGTAACCAGCGGACCGTGGCACCGATTTTGAAGTTCAATGGTGATAATGTAACATGGATGATATCACCTTCGCATTTCTTGATTTCGATTTATTATAAATAGCATTATTGCATTTGACCCTTTAACGTATTTTTATTTATCTTTATCTATAGTTTGACCTCGCATACATGCCTTAATAGTACTTAATAGAGGTAAGGAACACCATTTTGAATAAAACCCAAGATGAATATACACTGAAATTTATTAATTAATAAATATGTAAATAGCTGATGTTTGCAACTTGTTCCACGTGTTATTAGGTAGGTAATTTAAAAATTGCGTGTCATTGATTTTCCAAGATAAAAAAGTGACCTACGCCACTTTCCATCGCTTTACCGAAATACATGCAAAAATCAAACTTACTCCACTGCACCGTGATCGAAGGACAAAAAAATACACTTTCCATTTTTTTTTATATTGGGTAGTGATCGCAATAAAGTTTCATGATTTATGTTAATATGTCTATGCCATTTCCGAATATTACTAAATATCTAGAATAGATTTTCAAATTGATATTTCCTAACGTAGCTAAATGTTAGATCTCGATATAATCTAAAATTAATGAAATCATCATGAATTGGCGTGGTTTGAATACTACTTTGGACGTTCACTTGAAGGCAAGCAACGATCAAGCAATGCTTTCGATTTGAAATTATTACGGTTAACGGTACGTTGCTATGAAGATTTATAACAAATCAGCTAAAGCCGCCTATTCAAGCTGGTGATACTATTTGAGGATCGTTCCCGTAACTCATCGCATACGCAATTTTAATTCGTATTGGGACCTATGACCTATCGGGACTCTGAAGAAATACTACCATCATGCTATCATACCAACTTTATTAGAGATTACGATTCTTGTTTAGTTTTCTTCTGTTCGTTTGTCTGCCTGTCTGTCCGTCTGTCCGCTGCTTAGCTCAGAGCAGGGACTGAAAAACAGATTCATAAAGGTTACAGAAATAAAAGAGAAATTACAGAATGAAAGTGTAACAGAAATGAATCTGTACCAGAATTGAAAGTGTTTTAAAGTGTAACCGAAATAGCGACGTTGCCAAATTTACTGTTGACGCGTATTCAAATTTAAACCTAAGGTGAAAGCACCGATGGTTGCAATTGTTTTAAGGAAAACAAGGCCATGTTGTGTCAGTGTGTGTAAAGTCCAATGAAGTGAGAAGAACGGCTTGTCACCACCGTGCAGTTTATTAGAGCATGTACCTATTAGGGTTACAGATAAAAACACTTATTAATAGAAATAAACGGTTACAGATTGATTGGGTTACAGTATCGTTTCTGTTTCCGTTTTATGTGTTTCTGTTTTATAACAGTTTCAAAAAACTGTTTCAGTCCTTAGCTCAGAGGCCCTTCTTAGTACTACAAAGCTGTAGATAATACCTACTGATATACCTATATTGTTTTCAGGGTTCATGTATGTATGTATGTATGTATGTATGTGAGTTTGTATATTCCACCATAACTTCTATACGCCTGAACCGGTTTTGATAAATGAGGTATCGTTAGAATCCCTAGCTTATTCCGGGCGACATAGGCTAATAAAATTAAAAAAAAATTGATGCGGTGACCATGGTCCCGCATTAAAGACCAAAATTGAAAAAAAAATCGAAAATAAGATTAACTATATAATCATCATCTAGAAAATGATGAGTGGATTCCAAATATATATAACACTATATAGTTCAATATTTAGTGATTCACAAAAAATATCATTTAATAAAAAATGTGAATAAGATTCCAAAGGCTTAGGTATATATGCAAATCGCTTCTTATGGAGGTAAACTCCAAAAATAATATGGCAGGGCAGTCGTATTTTTTAATTCGTTAAATTAATTTCACTTGTAGAGATTGTTTTGTAGAATAGATTGTAGGTACTGTTTTTAAGTTGTAAGATAAAATTGGATTTAAAACAATGAATAATTTATAATTATCCAAGCGTGGCATTTAAACTGTATTAACGGGTGCGTGTCTATTTTCAGTTCTGTATTAAAATATGTAAAAAAATATCATCGTGCCCTTTAATATCTGTAGCACGAGTAATACAAAAATCGGGTATTTTCGAAGAACATTCGAATTTACAAGGCTGTTTTATCATTTACTGCATTTTTGGCATACAAAAGCTGTTGCTTATACGCTGACAAGTATTCATTTATACTTAAAAAATAAGCGGAATAGACTAATAATTTGTTCGAAGTAAAAACAAACGAACAGATAATGTTTATGCAACATCTTCTTTATATATAAAAATCAATTGCTGTTCGTTTGTCTCGCTAAAACTCGAGAACGGCTGGGCCGATTTAGATGGAATTTTTTGTGTGTGTTCGAGTGGGTCCAGGGCTGGTATTTATTCATGATTGGACCAGGTAGGGGGCGCTGCAATCGGGTTCTAGGTTCAGGGCAGGTCAAAGTCTACCGGGCCCACTAGTCTGAAATAAAAATACCTGTTTATGTGTTGATATTTAAAAATTGAAGTTATGGATTACCAAACGGGTATATCAGATATGTACCTAGTTTAAAATGAGCTTTGTACTTACCTACATAATTTTTTTTTCCTATTTTATTAAAATAAAATAATGGTTTTATTTAATTTAAAGTGCTACTAGCAGAACAGCTGCTGCAAAGTCTGTTGTTTGTAATAAATTAAACATAGTCGATTTAATGCCACAACTTATTTGACTATAACGGGAAAAAGTTTGATAAACGAGATATAAAATCAAAAACAGTTAGTGTGAGTGGTATTTAGACGGGTTCATTGATTCGCACGAAAGATCTGTTTCAAAGCTGTGCAATTCGGTGATAACGGTACATTCGGTAAATTAAAATATAGGATATTATATTTTATTTCGACACTTTTGCCACAGCAATAGTCTTGACTGTACTCTTGAGCCTCGACTCTAGGAATTCAGATCATCTTTGTAGTAAGTTTATGAACCCGATATTACAACGAAAAACCTACGTACTTACGTACTTCGGTTTTTCGAGTCTAGGCAAAAGATGCATAAAGTTATAGATAGATAAGAATAAAATCCTTGAATTATAAGTACCTATTTTATCTGTTCAATATTCATCTGGTTTTTACATACGGCCTACGTATTTTTTGTAAAAACTGAATAATTATTATTTCTAATTTGTTAAAATTAAATATTTATAAAGTTTTTTTTTCATTCATTTAAATAGCCGTTAACTTTATTATTTACTCAAAAAAAAGTGTTTAAATATGAAAAGTATTCAAACTAAGCATTTTTTGCAGTCTTGTATCATGCTAATATTACAAATACGAAAGTGTGCTTCTTTGTTGGTTTGTCCTTCAATCACGCCGCAACGGAGTAACGGATCGACATTAATTTCGGCATGGGTATAGTTGACGACGGTGAGTGACATAGGCTACTTTTTATCCTGGAAAATTAAGAAAGGAAAAGCTTAAAGCACGCGAAGAAATTTTAAATTTAATTCGCGTTAATCCGCCATAGTAGATAAAGCTATGTGGTACAATGTGTATCTTCAATATTCACCACACCACATTTAAATCCTCCAAATTATTCCCAACGTACATTTCACTCCGACACCGGAGCATCTTCATGGGATGTTGACTCAACAATGCACGATTGTAAAGCCGTTACAATTTAAATTATTTAAATTTCAAGTTTCTTCAGTATCATGGACTTCCGCAAAGTAACGCCTGCTTCTATCCAATAATTAAAACACGCGGACGAAGTTGCGGGCATTAGTTAGTTTATTTATAATTATTAAAACCGGCTTTTTGATCTAGAACAATAGGTGCTATCTAATTAAATCATATAAGCATATGCTATAAGTATATATGCTAAGTATATTAATGAAACGGCGAGCGAATATTTACAAGGATACACATACTAATATGAACGATACGTTCGCCGGGTGTAGAGGGGAGGGTGGGGGGCGGTCCACCCTGACATTCGGTAAACTTGACGCTCAGCTCTTGGGAAATTGACAAAATTGCAGCATACCTGCCATTTATTTCACGAACGTTGTATTGTATCCACGCTCGCGCACAATATTATCACGAACAGCTTTGATTACGGTAACTATGGAGATGCATTGTGATCTAAGAGTTATCTGAATTTTTTTACGACAAAAGAATAATATCCTAAATATGTATTAATAACGTTTTATAAAGTTCAATTCATGTGAGCGTGAGTTTCATCGTAAATTAAAATTTGTTGCAGTGAAGATGGAGATTTTAAATAGGATAGTGGAGGGGTACCATGACCTAATGGACAATCAGAGTGACCCGAGAGTTAAGGACTGGTTCCTAATGTCGTCACCATTCCCCACACTTGCCATCTGCCTCACATACGTTTTCACAGTCAAAGTAAGTAAAACAAATGATCGCCACCTATTGTTAATTAAACTCTTTAAAAGTGTATTATTAATAATTATTTCAAACTTTTTTTACATTATATAAATTAAATATATTATATTTATTAATAAAGTGTATTAATTTTTGTAATATAGTTAGGAGTTGTAGACGTTATTTATGCAGAAGTAGTTTACAGTGTTTTAGAAAAGTACCTTAGAATCCTAGTTAAGACAATAATTTAAACCTAATAGATACTCAGATATTTGTTGAACAGTTAGCATAGAAATGTTAAATTGTCAGAGCATTTGTTACACATTAAGGAAATTCCTTAGTGGTTTGCTGTACACTTTTTTAACTAAATGTAAAATACATAATAAATCTAGCCTACCACATGCATAGAAGCTCCCACTGGTACATATTTTTTAACAATACCAGTGGTACATAAGTCCAATTTTCCTACACCAATTTTGATAAATCTCTAGGTATATGTCTGACCTCATATTAAAAGACGTTTTTTACCATATACCTCAGAATTTTTCTTTTTTGGTGTATTTTCTTGTTTTGTACAAGCTTATAATAATACCTAATACCTAATATCAAAAGATTAAGTACCGGAAAGATACGTTATACTATCGTCTATTATTTGTATTGTCTCTAACGTAAATGAAATCGTATCAGCGAGCAAAGTAATTGAATTACCTAAGACTTAAATAGAGCATTCTTTTTATATAGAGTTTATATTATCTTGAACGAATTTATAGTTCCCACGCAATACGCAATTCACTCCGGCGTAATTATGCTTAATAGTGCTTTATGAATGATTTTGGTTTCTAACTATTTGCATAGCTGCAACAGCCTTTGTTTTTGGATATTTGTCGCTACTATTAAATAAACCTACGTTACTTTGTCGATAATTTTGAACTATACTTTTTAAGTCTGTGTTTATAATTTTTAGACAGTTGCCACAAGTTTCTGCTAATTCTCATTCTGCTAATTCAAATCTACCACAGTAAATAAATAACCTGTTTGGTATATAGCCATATTTACCATCGATATAGATTTATTATACTCATATTTTCTTTACAGATTTTGGGTCCAAAATTCATGGAAAACAGAAAACCTTTCGAACTAAAGAACGTTCTAATATGGTACAACTTGTTCCAAGTTATATTTAGCTGCTGGCTCTTTAATGAGGTAAATGTTTACGGTCATTTTATTATTGTTTACTTTTTCCGACTATACACGTCCTTGCCGCAAGATTATGTAATTTATGCAAGTTCCCTTGCTTGGCTTATTTTTATTTTTTGAAAAATCTTCGTCGTTTTCGTAAAGTTAACCAAAATAACGATATTTCATTATCAATCAGAAGTCTGGTTTGTAAGACTTTATTATTATACTGTTATTGTAAAAAATCGAGAAAATAGTAAAGACTGTATGCCCGATCCTGAAAACAAGTTTTAAAATTGTTGAAAATTTTGATTCTAAATAGTAGTATTTTTACAGAGTATTGCAAGCGGATGGTTCACCACGTATAGTTTTCGATGCCAACCCGTCGACTACTCAAGAAACCCACATGCGATGCGGGTAAGCAAGCTCATTATTACAAGAAGACAAAAAATTACTTATAATATACATGTGGGCCCGGCATACGTTGTACTGCCCTGAACCTAGGACCCGATTGCAGCATCCCCTACAGAGTCCAATTGCGAATATAAACCATCTCGGCACCCAGACAAACACACACAAAAAGTTTCATCATAATGGGATGAATATTTTAGGAGTGCATAGAGGACAAACATACATATATTGATTTTTATTTGTATACTACTACCTAGTGGGCCCGGCAGATGTTGTCCAGCCCAGAACCTAGAACCCGACTGCATCGCCCCCTACCGGGTCCAATTGTGAATATAAACCATCTCGGCACCCACAAACACACAAAAATTTGAATCATAATGAGATGAATAGTTTAGGAGTACTTATAGGACAAACATACTTACATTGATTTTTATTTATATGCTACTATACTACTAGTGGGCCCGCGACCGGCAGACGTTGTCCTGCCCTGAACCTAGAACCCGATTGCATATTTACATTGATTTTTATTTATAAACTAGCTGATGCCCACGACTTCGTCCGCGTGGATTGCGGTTTTTTAGTTCCCATGGGAACTCTTTAAATTTCCGGGATAAAATTTGCCTATGTCCGTCTCCTGGTTCTAAGCTACCTCCCCACCAATTTTCATCCAAATCGGTTCAGCCGTTCTTGGGTTATAAATAGTGTAACTAACACGACTTTCTTATATATATATATATATATATATATATATAGATGTCACCGTAAATTTGTAAAAATCGTTAGATTATAGTCTAACTAGCGATATTGTAAACTGTCTAAACATTGTGAACCGCTCAATGTTCCTGGGTGTTAAGTTTTGAAATATTCGTTGGATTTACGTTTTTTGTCTCTTTCTTGTAGTTTAGGTTAGGGTTCGACATAAATAATCACTTGGGTTTTATCGGGTTAATATATACCTATATACCTAACAGATTACAATCGACCGAAAAATAATGCGTTAAATTGTAATCTTTCGACAGTTTACAATATCGCTAGTTAGATTATAATCTAACGGTTTTTGCAATTTTACGGTGACATATACAATATATACAGAATATAGATAGAAGATGATCGTAGTAATGCGATAACTCTGCAGTCTACTGCAATCAAACATTTTTTTCCCATAACATATCGAATGGATTGGAGTTTGAACAAAATATTTCATTAGAATAGTTCCTCATGTTTTGAATACATATGTGAATTGCAAATAGGTTGTAAGCAATATATACAGCAATTAAATCAGATCAGTTATGGTTAGCAAGTCCGCTTTAGACTTTATTCACATCTTTATTATTTTTATGTTTTTACATCAGGTTTGCGAGTTTCCTCTAGCGCTGAATATACACCCGGAAATTCTATATGATTCATTTTATTATGATATTTTACCATTTTTGCTTTGGTAAATGGCAGTTTATTTAAATTAGTTTTCGTACTTCCGTTTGTCCCTAACGATCTAAGATGGGTTTTTTACGAAATTTTGGCAAACTATTTCGGAGGCGAATAAAACTTTTTTCAGTGGTTTGATCATAAAGTATATTAGCATAATAATAATCATAGTATGGTCAAAGATTATACAAAACACGAGTGTACTCTCAAGGGTGAATAACTAAAACATGAATTAGGAAATCGAACGCAACGCAGTTAATTCGATGACTAATACAGTAACTTTAATTTGGCTATTAAATTTGTATATATATTGCTGTTCGTTTGTCTCGCTGAAACTTGAGAACGGCTGGCCCGATTTATATTATATAGAATTTTTTGTGTGTGTTTGAGTGGGTCCAGGGCTGGTTTATATTCATAATTGGACCCGGTAGGGGTGCTGCAATCTGGTTCTAGGTTTAGGGCAGGACAAAATATTATCTGAGGACGTATTGCACGTCGAATATACGTAATTTAAGCGGAGGGTTTTGTAAATTATAGCTTGAAAGGGACATGTAACCTTAGCTTCTAGCTTAATCTGTTATCCGTGACCTGATTCAATTTTAATTTTGCACGGAATATAATTATTTCCATATGGGCAAGGAGGCGTACGTAGCACCTCGTCTCAAATTACCAACTCGGAGTAATTGTATACAAACACCGATATAATACTTATGTTATGTGTTGCAGCGTACATACAATTCAATATATTTTCATTCAACTTTTATTGGCTCTTATTAAGTGCCACTCTACAATGTCTCGACATATTTAATTATTGTAACGTACTTAAACCATACAGTCCATTAATGTCCCACGACTGGGCACAGGCCTCTACACTCTCATAGAGAGGGAAATAGAGCTTAGACCCACCACGCTGCTCCAATGCGGGTTGGCGGGCTTTAACGTCTATTATCATGATAGTGATAATAGCCGGAACCGACGGCTTAATGTGCTCTTCGAGGCCTCCTTCCTACTTCCTAACTAGGGCTAGGACTGAGAATTTCTAATCAGAAAAATCTAATACTCAATTGTGGCCCGACCCGGAACTCGAATCCGGGACCTCATCGGCCGCAGTCGAACATGCCATCCGCTGGACCAACGAGGCAGTATTTAGCATAGTTAAGCTTAATTTGTGTAATACTTATAGCAGAATAATTCAGTCAATACTATAATATATGACTGTTTTTTTAAACTTTTTGAGACAATTTTTTAGTGATTTCTTGATGTATATGTCACCGCAAGATTACAAAAACCGTTAGATTGCAATCTAACTAGAACTGTCGAAAGATTACATTTAACGCATTATTTTTCGGTAGATTGTAATCTGTTAGGTATATTAACCCGATAAAACCTGATTATTTATACAAGAAAGAGACAAGAAAACGTAAATTAAATGAATATTTCAAAAATTTACACTCAGAACATTAAACGGTCCACAATCCGTTAGTTTACAATTTCGCTAGTTAGATTACAAGGGGTGTATACATTTACGGTGTATCAAATTACTAGGTACATTGTCCAAAAGAAAGGTTTAAGTATAGGTGTTAATTTAATTCATACGTATAAATTTACAGTGTCAATATAATAATATGATTTACCATTTAAGACGTGGGTCGAACATGTTCTTGACAACTATGATCATGTACCTACCTACCTTAGTCCTTAACAATAAAATTAAAAGTTATGTGTTTTACCTACTTATGGATGAGTAGGTATATTATATTGCATCATATAATCCAACTCGTTTAATTAGTTATTTGCAATAATACGTATCCATTATATTATATTATAATAGCTGATGCCCGCAACTCCGTCCGCATGGATTGAGGTGTTTTAGGGGTATGAAAAATAGATAGTAGCCGATTCTCAGACCTACTGAATATGCATATAAAAGGACATTGACCAAATTCGCCTAAGAATCAACACACGTTTGAAATATACAGTAATTCTTAGCTTAATTTATAGTCTTTATTCCAAATATCAGAATTTAACGGACACTTCAAATTAATTAAAAAATAAGTAAATGGGTACTAAATTGATTACTATACGTTTCCGTCTCTGGATTATTAACCACAGATCAATAACTTAAGTTTTAAATAATATACAATACCACCGCTTGAGCGCTAGATCTGTATCGTAAGAAACAAAATAAAAGCTGCTTAAAGTGCTAAGTGCGCTAGTATTCGGAATCTCGCAACGCCATCTATTGAAAGTACAATAATTTAATATTTTTAACGCCATCTGTGAAGTGCTCGATGAACTATGACGATACCTGCATTATTAATAACGCCATCTGTAATGTTTTCGATGAACTACGACGAATCTTGTCTTATCTACATACTGTTTACAGCTCCATTACAAATGGATAGAGATGATATTTATTTGTTCGAGTAGATTGATCGTGAATGCTGTAATAAACTCAAAATTGAAAACATTTTTGGTAATAAGTAATTTTCTTGCAAGTGTCCGTAGTTTTAATTTGTTCTCAAGAATAAAAAGGTATTAATTTGAACCCAGTAATCAATGTTTTATGACGGTTGGTTCTTAGGCGAACTTTGTATGGGGACGGAACAATGTCCTTTCATAAAAATCAGTCACGCCGTTTCGGAGGAGTTTGGTAACTAACATTGTGACACGAGAATTTTATATATTAGATTAATACCGTGTAACTCGTCGATTCATTCAAAGTATGAAGTTACAGCTAAAATTTAATTTACAATAACTTTCAAGGTTAGTTATTATACCTAAATACTAATTTATAATATTATTTTTTACAGATAGCGAATGGCTGTTGGTGGTATTATATTTCGAAATTTACGGAGTTCTTCGATACGGTAAGTTATGAAGCACTACAACGGCAATAATCATACTTATAAGTAAAATATATCCAATTAAGGCTGTACATGAAACGAAACTGGTTTTCGCAAGAATGTGATAAGAAAATATTTAATCAATGTAGTTTACCTTACCGAGATTTGGAAAGAGATATTAACTTAATAAAGTATAAAAGAAAATAGTAAAATATTGGATAGATACATACACCGCGAGGTGTTTTAATTTGTTTATTTACGTTTTTTGTTTGTTTCAGATCTTCTTCGTCATGCGGAAGAAGTTTGACCACGTGTCGAAACTGCACGTCATTCACCATGGCATTATGCCGATGTCCGTGTGGTTCGGAGTCAAGTTCACGCCAGGTATGTTTAGCCAAGCGTCTTGAAATAATATTAGATGTGTACGCGAAGTGTACGTGCTGTCAACAGTCAATAACTTCAACGCGACACCAGCGCCGTATTTGTTTTATTTTAGAATAATTTTCTTTAAGTTGCCTCCAAATTATTCAAAGAACCAAACCGTGGATAAAAACTATTCCTGTACTAAATTTCATCAGTCGGTTGAAGAGATAGTTTTGTTTTATTCCCGCGAAAACTCTTGAGTTTTCCGGGATAAAAAGTAGCTTTTGTTGTACAGAATTTCATCAAAATCGGTTGAACAGATGGGCCGTGGAAGCGTAGCAGACAGATAGACAGACAGACACACTTTCGCATTTTAAATAATATTAGTATGGAAGTATGGATGGTATAATAAAATTCCCATTAAAACAACTATTTGTATAAATAGTGATTTCTAATTACTTATCGGTTTTATGGTGGAAGTAACATAAATATGCAATGAACGCTGACACATAATAGTTAACTTTTGAAAGGACAGATTCTTTAACATTGTAACATTGTACCTTAGAGCCACTTGTAGTTAAAGCGGAGTTTTATTGTCTTTTAAAAGAAAAATAGAGACGTTAGTATGCTAGTCACGATAAATACACATTCTGCTTAGTGCCTTTATTATGATTTACATTTGACGATCGCACCAACCGTATCCTTTGTTACAACATTTGTCTTAAAAAAAACTTCCGAGTCTCAACGTTTACCTACGTGTCATGAAAACTAGAGGATCTTGACCCACACTATTTTTAAACGCTCAATCTTTTTCACATTTACATGCATACGAATAATATGTATTATAAATGCGGAAGTGTGTCTGTTTGTCTGTATCTTTTCAACCGATTTTGATGAAAGGTATAAAGATAGGTTCCCGTGGAAGGACATAGGCTACTCTTTATCCCGGAAAATTTAAGAGTTCCTGCGGGTATAAAATAAATTTACTTAAAGCGAGCAAAGTCGCGGGCATCACCTAGTACTAAAAAATATATATAATTTTATCGGAGCGCAGGCAAAACGCTTGAGAAAAGCTAAACTTAAATAGGTCTACCAAAACAAAAGAGCTCATTTTCAGATGAGATAAGGAGAAACCGAAGATTTTTAATATCAATAATTGAAATTAATAAGTTAATAATTTTTAAGAAGGCCTTGTTTTATGTCGTGCTAGTTTATGAGAGTTATCTATGTACTTATTCAAAATCTTATTCAAAATGTAAGTCGGTACAAAAAGAAAATTTTAAAACATGTATGGGTAACTATTTGTAGTGGACGACGTATTTGCTTGTTTTTAAAAGTAAACTCATTCACCGTAGGTTGTATTTAAACATCCATACTGAGTTAACAAGTGCCTTTTACATTAGGTTAGTATTTTCTAGAATAAGGATACGTGAACGGCATTTCTATGTATTTTTATTGTCGGCATTACAACAGAAGAGAAGTAACAAGCTTTGAAACTTTAGGTACTATTTAAGGATGTATTTAAAACTGAGTAGGTACATAGCCTTTTTGGGACTTTGTCTACGTAGATTAAGGTTATTTTAATATTTTTTAAGAATAAACTAACTAAGGCAGTGAAATTTCTATCAAAATTCGTATAGCAGTTTCAAAGGTTAGCTGAAAAAAAACAGACAGATACCTAGACTGACGGAAAAAACTTAAGCTGGGTGTTTGTGCTTTTTTAATGTGTTAATTTGCATAATTGGCATAGGTAATATAATATAAACCATAATATGAGATTGATTAATGACAAGTATTTTAAACCACAGACAGATAAATGATAAATGATTTATAAATGATAAATGATTTATTTATTTCATGTAGGACAACTTGTGTCACATATGAAACGTTAAGACTCTACCAGTATAATTTATTTTCTAATTGCTTTGTCCCTCGACTCCACACTTCTCTACTCCTTCTTCTTATTTTAGTTTTATCTTTTCACTGCATATGGCTACTTAAGATCCTATTACAAAACAAGGATGTGAGAAGGACCTGTGAAATTTATTCACCGAATTCTACCGACGGTAAAGAGGTAGAGATAGGGAGTAGAATAAGATTCAAAGAGTATAATATACTTAAAATTAAAGTTATAATATCAAAGTAATTAAGCTTATCTACTACAACTGTGTTTATAGTTTTGAAATAAAGAGCTACTAAATTCGCAATATTTGCATCTAAGTTATCTATCCATTATTAACGGCATCTTCAGTGATTAGATAAGATCGCAGTCCAGCGCAAAACCTGTACCTACACAACCGAAATCCATACTAATATTATAAACTCTGTCTGTCTATGTGTTACGCAATCACGTCTAAACTGCTGAACCGATTTCAATGAAATCTGGTACAGACATAGTCTAGAGCCTGAGAAAGGACATAGGCTACATTTTATCCCGGAAAATTCAACAGTTCCCGCGGGAATTAAAAAAATGTCTCTTCAAATCATTTTGATGAAATTTGGTATAGGGATAGTTTGTATCCAAGGAAGGAACATAGGCTACTTTTTATCCCTGAAAATTAAGGAGTTCCCGCGGGAAATTAATAAGATTTATAATTATAAATTACATAATTAGCCGCTGGAACGGTACATACCGTACGTCTTTTATCATTTAATTTGTTCATCCGTCCGTCTGTCCGTCCGCCACAGCTGCTGATTTCAGTAACTAAGTACCAAACTACCAACGCCATACCATAACTAATCGACTGGACAAAAACAAAAAACTTGCTAGCCTGACTCTGTTACAAAATAAAATACAATTTTTTTTATGCGAACTTAAAGAATTTGCGTTTGAGGCCTAACAATAATTTAATTAAGTAATAAGTACGACGCGACGTCTGTTTGGGTTTCTAAGATACGGAACCCAGGGGATAGTCTGACTCGTACTTGGACGGGTGTTTTTCGTATTTAAGGCTGGCTGATTCCTATGTAAATAAACTGTGATTACGTTTAATTATAAATCTTTATTAGGTACTAATATCGGTACTAATTCGGTTTTTCTAGTTTTGATGATCTCAATTAGGTAGGTAATAATATATGATAATTAGTCTAACTTATCTTTTTATTTATTTGAATTATCTTATTGTGTCCTAGTGTTATTTTACTGAGTATGTGGTACATATAAATAATGTTATATAACCAAAAGTTTTTTTTTTGGAAATAAAGGAAAGTATATTAATTACTTAAAAGCACAGTTTCTCAGTGGGTGATAGAAAGAGCTATGGGTGGTTCTTTAATATAAGAGAAGACCTGTCGAGCGAGTCTGAGCGAGTGTTCGGGACTCGACTTCATGAATATTCAGATTGTTATAAAACCTTTATATTTCACCTAAAAATTCTAGAAAAAATATGTGTGTAGGTACTAAATAGGTACTAAATTATTGTGCAGAGACGTCAGAATGCAGACTGCCCACCTAAAAAAAAATATTTCTTCGTAAATAATTAGGTACAAAATATTTAAACAAAGGTACTAAATAGTACTAAAAAGGTAGGACTAAATGCTGGCGAAATTTTACGCCGATCCATCACTTTGGGCAGTTATTCTGACGCACACAAATTGAATAGAGCGTATATTATGTTCTTGCAGACACTCCTGCTCCGATTTGTTAAATGACGTAGGTTAATAAATAAACATTTATAATAGATTAGATTGACGTTAACAAACTCTCGTGTAAACTGGTTCGAGACTTACGCCAAATCGGAAACAACAATATAAACAAACAAATAGAGAATAATAATTATTTATTAAGTTCGTTCTCGATGTTATAGTCATTAAAGGCGCGCGTAATATTCCATTTCTTGTTTTAATATATGGAAAAAACCACAGTCAGATTAACCAGTAAGTATAATAATATGTAGGTAGGTAATCCACCTTTAATCACCTTTGGAAGGTTGTAATTTAGGATACATACAGTATGGTAATTTAGTTCTGTTCTTGTAATACGTAGTAGAATCATCTTTAAGTCTGACGAATCGCAATCAAATTGCAATCCACGAATTCGCCCTCGTGAATTTTTGCATTCCATCTGCAATGTAGGTACTTGTCATCCTTTTTTAAAGATGAAATGGGTTGGAGTGTTTAAGGCAAAAAACATAGGTTATTTTTAACAATATATATATATATATTTATATATATTTATTCTAAATATTTAATATTTGATTGTACTGTAAAATAAATAGTAACCACTTTGTAACTATGCAGGGACTGAAAAACAGATCCATAACGGGTACAGAAATATAAGTGTTACAGAATGAAAGTGTAACAGAATCGAAGCTGTAACCCTTTGGAATGTGTTTTTAATTCTGTTTACCCGATACACTTATATTTCTGTAACAGAAATGAATCTGTACCAGAAATAAATGGTTTTAAAGTGTTTTAAAGTGTAACCGAAATAGCTCCATTGCCAAATTTACTGTTGAGACGCGTATTCAAATTTTAACCTAACGTGAAAGCACCGATGGTTGCAATTATTTTTAGAAAAACATGGCCATGTTGTGTCAGTGTGTGTAAAGTCCAATGAAGTGAGAAGAAGTGTTGTCACACCGTGCAGTTGGAGGGCATGTACCTATTCGGTTTACAGATAAAAACACTTATTAACAGAAAAAAATTGGCAGTCATATGGACTGCCGATAGAAGTGAAAACGAATATTTAAAATAACAACACAGCACTTTATAATAATTAAAATATAAACCTTAAAACAAAGGGATTACAGTTTAATTCCAAATGTACTACTTAAGACCCTTTGTCTTAAGAAGAATGGTGTCGGTCTCGCGTTTCCACATTTTTACCCTCTACCAAAAAGTGCTCAACTCGCCTAAAGAAGTTTTCTCTTCAATTAACGGTTACAGATTGATTGGGTTACAGTATCGTTTCTGTTTCCGCTATAAGTGTTTCTGTTTTATAACAGATTCAAAAAACAGTGTTTAAACCCCTTATTTCGGTTACTGTTTCAGTCCTTATATCTATGCAACCGAATCGCTTGCACTAAAACAATGCAGCTTGATTCGACATCCCAGTGGACGGTAGGCTTTATGAGGTTAACACACTTTACTAATAATAGCGACACCAACCACTACATCATGATATTTTTGTTGAAGTGAAAACTTATTTAGCCGCGTTGGTAGGGGAAAATCTTATGGGTTCGCGTCACCGATATGCTGTGACGTATTGTGCAACATTATTTAATACAAGTGAGCCCGGCAGACGTTGTCCTGCCTTGAACCTAGAACCCGATTGCAGCGCCCCCTACCGGGTCCAATTATGAATATAAACCAGCCCTGGATCCGCTCAAACACACACAAAAAAATCCATCTAAGTCGGTCTAGCCGTTCTCGAGTTTTAGCGAGACAGCAATTGATTTTTATATACCTATAGGTATAGAAGATAGAAGATGATTCTATATTAATTGTTATTTCAACGAAATTTATTCGTAATATATTTAAATAATAGATAAACCATATAAACATTTATAATTTATCGTTATCTTCGATACATTATTCATACTGATACTATCAATGCGAATGTCTGTGTGTCTGTCTGCTAGTACGGAGAAAGGATGGACTTATAAGCCACTTTTTAAAACATATCAACATGAATGGGGACATTGATGTTGATGATTTTAATTTAAAAATTTCAAACTTTTATACTAAAACTAGCTGATGGATTGACGTGTTTTAGAGGTATGAAAAATAGATAGTAGCCGATTTTCAGACCTACTGAATATGCTGAATATTTTATAATATATAAAATTTCATAAAAATCGATTAGGCCGTTTCGGGGGAGTATGGAAACTAACATTGTGACACGAGAATTTTATATATAAGATCATTTCAGATCAGAAACGATCATAAGTCATACTTTTTCACTTCTATCGGCAGGGACTGCCAATTTTTTTTAACATTCGATTATTATAAAACTAGATAGATAGAGGTTTTAAACTTTTTAATTTTCCGGGATACGAAGTTTAGTTTTATTGCCAGCCTATGTCACTCTCCAGGCTTGTAACTGTATCCGTGCAAAAATCAATCCGTTATTGCAACGTGATGGAAGGAAAAACCAACAAACAAACGTACTTTTGCATGTATACCTCAAGAATCCGTGAAAGTTGTAAGTGTTCCTATTATACTTATGTAAATAGGTATTATACCTATAAAATTATACATCAACTAGCTGATGCCCGCGACTGCGTCTGCGTGAATTGAGGTTTTTTCGATCCCGCGGGAATTTCTTTAATTTGCCGGGATAAAAAGTAGCCTATTCCGGACTATAATCTCTGTGCCAAATTTTATCCAGATCCTTTCAGCCGTTCGGACGTTATTCAGTAACAAACATCCATCCATCCATCCATCCAAAAATTTGCATTTATAACATTAATATAGATGATTATACCCAAAATATTCACGAGTCCGATTTTTTATTCTTTTAATATGAACTGTAATTGCGCTGTTTTAATTTTAGTAAACAATCTATGTTCATGATAAATCATTTTCTGGTACATTTATTGCGGAAAATTTAAAATATTTGTTACAGTAGAACAACACGTCACTATGATATCATTTTTATTTCTTAAATGATAATAAGATCATGCCGCCATTATCACGGCTATTATCACTAACATGATAATAGTCGTTAAAGCCCGTCAACCCGCATTGGAGCAACGTGGTAGATCTTAAACACTGCACTTTTCACAGGGATCCTTACACTTAAATCAGTGTAGTGTAATATATAATGTATTTTTGACGACCTCCGTGGCGCAGTGTGTAGCGCTGTTGTCTTAACGGACGGAGGTCCCGAGTCCGATCCCCGGCAGGGTCAATTTAGGAATTTATAATTTCTGAATTTTCCCTGGTCTGGCCTGGTGGGAGGCTTCGGCCGTGACTAGTTACCACCCTACCGGCAAAGACGTGCCGCCAAGCGATTACGCGTTCCGAAACGATGCCGTGTAGAAACCGAATATGGCTATGGGTATAATGTAACTGCCATGCCCCTTACAGGTTAGCCCGCTACCATCTTAGACTGCATCATCACTTACCATCAAGTGAGATCGCAGTCAAGGGCTAACTTGTAGTGGATAAAAAAAAAGATTTAGGGAGAAAGGGTCGATAAATTGGTCCTTATTGCTGTGAAATAAGCGACGCTCTATAAAACGGCCACGCCCACCCTTACCTCAGGGCCCTATAAAAAGTGCAGTGTAATAGGCCTATAAACTCTAATTCCCTCTCTCTTATGAGAGTGCAGGCCTGTGCCCAGCAGTGGGACGTTAATGGGCTTTAGTGATGCCGCCATTAGTCAGCGTTAAGATTTCCTTCTCCGGGCTACACCTATCTCTGTACCAAATTTCATCAAAATCGGTTGAAAAGATGAGCCGTTAGAGCGTAGCAGCCAGATAGACAGATAGATAGACACACTTTCGCATCATACTTATATTATAAATGCGAAAGCGTGTTTGTTTGTTGGTTTGTCATTCAATCACGCCGCAACGGAGGGACGGATCGACGTGATTTTTGGCTTGGATACAGTTGAGCACCTGTAGAGTAACATAGGCTACTTTTATCCCGGAAAATTGAGGACTTCCCGCGGTAACAAAAAAAACTTAAACCACGCCGGCGAAGTCACGGACATCAGCTAGTTTATAATATTAGTATTTACTATACCGTGTAGTTAAATTAGTTAACGACCCGCGTCAACGTTCAATCAATTGACTGTATTGGATTGCGGAAAATTATTAATTAAAAGTAAATTAACACGCAACAATATAATTTGTACTATGAAGGTTCTTGTATTGCGTGTTTATTATTCATTGAAGCCTTCACGAAGTTCGAACGCATAATTTTTTAGCTTACTAAGGTTTTTAATTTTGACATTTCGGAGAATTTAATTTAGAATTTCTTTTAATTTGTCTCGCCGGCATATTTAGCGGAACATTAAAAAAAGGTCCATAATTAAAAAAATATGGTTTTATTTTAAAATCTACTTACTACTTCTACTTCTTTTGTTATTTAAAGTTTCATTTGTTTTACTTATAATGAGATCACATTAAGAACAGATTTTGCGAGTAAAGGCTATTTGTGAAAAATGGTACATTTTTGAACTTTTCATGTAACCGGGAAAAGTGAAATTTAATATTAAAATAACAATTGATTGAGAATGATGTTATCGATGGTCTCCTGGGATAGTCTCCGCCATTCCTCAACTACAGCGATTCGCAGTTCTCCCACGTTGGCAGGAGCTGGAATTCTGGACTTAACTTTTCTTTTCAGCAAGTCCCAAACGTGCTCTATTGGGTTCATATCCGGTGATCTCGCCGGCCACTCCATAACAGTGATATTCATATCATTAAGATAAGCTTGAGTTACCCGAGCGGTATGCGGCCGAGCATTATCCTGCATAAAAAAACAAAATCTTCACCGATATATGGGGCAAACGGTACGACATTTTCTTCTAAAACTTCTCTGATATAGCGGTCTGCAGTCAGACTCCCTCTGTCAATCACTACCAAGTCTGTGTGAACTCCCAAACAAATGCCCGCCCAAACCATTATTGATCCACCACCGTATGCAACTGTAGTTTCAAAATTTGACTGAATGTATCGTTCTCCTTTGCGTCTGTATATTCTTTGTCTGCCATCAATTTGATTTAAGAGAATTCTGCACTCATCACTAAACAATACCTTACTCCATTGGTCCGCGTTCCAAAGTCGATGTTCCTGAACAAAAGTTAACCTGTTTCTACGATGATTTACCTCTAGCCTTGGAGCCTTGGCGGGCACAAATGAACCCAAACCAGCTTCTTCGAGCCTTCTTCGTACCGTACGCTCACTTACGGTTACACCCCGCACAGCTTCTAACTCATGTCGGGCTTGGACGGCCGTCAAACGGGGGTTCCTACGTACACGAAGCCGAATGAAACGATCATCCCTACTCGAAGTGCGTCTTTTTCTGCCTTGTCCTGCTCTTCTCACATAAGATCTCTGGATATCACTGTGTAGGTTTGACCATTTCTTCGCATTTCGAGTGCTCTGGCAATCTCCGTTGGGGCTAAGTCAGGCATAATTCAGTCATCAACTCCAGAAAGATACGCGATTTAAAAAAACTAACATAAAACAGTATTTCAATGAAATTTTAAATCAAACTCAGAAGGAAGAAATACTCGAAGATCGCTCCAGATAAGGTGTATTTGAATAAAATTAAAACAATTGCATAAAATGTGATGTTCTGTTGTTTTCTTAATTTGAAAATATTTCTTTTTATTAAATTAAATGACGTATAAACCAGCCAGCAACCTTATATGATACTGATATCAAACCTTTTTTTTATGTTCCGCTAAATATGCCGGCGAGTTTATAATACTATGCATGCGAGTTGGTCTCCTACGCTTTCACGGCCCAACTGGTCAACCAATTTTGATGAAATTTGGTACAGGGATAGGTTGTATCCCGGGAAAGGATAAAGCCTACTTTTTATACCGGAAAATTTAAGAGTTCCCGTTTTTCCGAGTTTAGATCTACATACATATGTATGGGTACATAGGCTACTTTTATCCCGGAAAATTAAAGAGCTCCCGCGGGAATCAAAAACCTTAATTCACGCGGAAGAAGTCGCG